>JAQPPZ010001308.1:2400000-3600000 GCA_028583015.1 Wollemia nobilis | reverse complement strand
TTTCTCTTGCCCATGAGTGGGCATGGTGGACCTAGCAAGCATGAAAATGCATGGTATTGCTCTATCTAGTAGCGCCTTAGTGCACTGTTGTTGTTCATGAAAGAAGGAATGTGAAGTGTTTAAGTACTGGTAGTATGTTCTCAGATTAGGATCAAAACCTGTAGGAGTGTCCCACATAGGGTTCCCTTGTAGGTGAAGTTCCTAAATAGCTATTCTGGAACTTGGGTGAGTAGAAGGCTACCAAGGAGGTATGACCATGTCCTTAGGGCTAAATCGAGGATGACTCATGTCTCCTTGTCTACTCTCCACATCATCTACCCTTGAGTGGGCTTGGTTGCGGGTGCACACCATTACTATTTTCTATAAAACCCTAGGTTATTATATCCTTTACAATTTTTTTATAAAGCAGAACACAAGAATGGAAACATGTAAATAAAACAAGTGTTTACATCTTTTAAATATTTATGTGTGTTCCCTAGGGTTGTTTTATGTTTTTTGATATGTTGTTTGCAAATAAGACCTTGTATCACGTGTTTTGCTCTTGTTGGATGATATTATTGTTTTTAAATGGATTTTACCTATATGCTCATAGCACAACAACCATCAACAAAATTCCAGTCACATAAACCCACCAAAGTATGGAGATGAAGCCCATACCCAACTAGGGAGCACAGGTCTTACTAGTCCTCATCTAGTTCACCCGTAATCCATGATATACCTCTTCAAAGAGAAATGCATGCTATATCCCATGGACTATTACAAATTTTGGATCTATCTTTGGCCAAAAATAGGTTTTGTAGGATTTGAGCCAATGGATGGATATGAAGCCCATTGTCATTGTTCTCTATTAGTGGTTCGTGATGAAATCCAACTCACTAACATTTAAATGGAACATGGTGTCTGTGGTTCCTTTTATTATTAAAGAAAGTAAAAAATACAGCACTCAATGAACTTTTACTAAATGCAATAAAAGGGATGTTTTAATTTTAAAAAGTTAGATAAAAGGCAACCTACAAAATGCATGTCCTAAATGATAACCTACCCATTAGGTAGGATACAAGCAATAAATCCATTCAAATGCATTTCTACATAGTTTATTTTTAGTTTTTATTCTTTTATTTTTTTTGCAATTATGGAAAAGGGAAATCTATCTTTATGCCTTTCAAGTAAACAAGGGAAGAAAGAAAAACAAAATGTAAGCAATTTTTAACTATAGAAAAGTAAACTGAAGGTTTAGGTAGTTACCTTGATAACATAAGAACTTGCTGATTCTAGAATTCTGAGTAGAAAATACTCTATTTTGTGGCAATACCAGGGTGGTATGACTACCAATTTGGGGGCCATCCTAAGGTGGGACAGTTGGATGGCTGTCCCTGGGTGGGATTGTTACCAGTTCCAGGGTCATTTTAGGCCAGAACAACCAGTTCCTACAATAGTTTGAAAGCAAGAAAATATGTCAAATCTTAACTAAATAAATCAAGACAAAGTACCACCATGATTTCCACTGAATTAAGGGAAAAATGGTGCACCTAATAATGTTAAACAAGATGCATCTATCACTAGTATTGATTAAGCATTACAAAAGGTGCATTCAAGTAAGCATGATAAGGCAAATAAGTGCAAGAAATTAATTTCTTATTTATTATTTGATAGATAAAATCATAATTACACAAATTTCTCCTTGAGTGCTATGGATTGATACACTCATTAAAAATGATGCCCAAGGATTAAATCCTTTCAATAACTTAGGTGCACTTTCAGCGTTTTTCCTCATACCCACAATTGAAGTGGCTGGGCCTATGATATCGCCACTTTGTTCTTTGATATTCTGATCCTATGATCCTTCCTCATGCACTGTTATTCCTACATCTACACACAATGAAATCATATTCATTAGTAGCAAGTGTGGATTATGAAGCATGCAAAGTGATATATGCAATAATAGAATAGAAAGATAAAATATGCAATAAACTATCCAAAATTCATCCAAATAATTTTAAATATTAGATTCACCATGTGTTAGAGGACAAAGGAATCTCCATTTTTGGCCTCCAATCTATAATATGTCATGAGAGTTATGTTCTCTCTCACTATAATTATTGAATAGGTGGGTTAAATGGTAGTCTAGGGTGCCATTTGGCCAAATTTTGACTTTTTGAGGGTCAAATACCCTATCCATCCCACTCAGGGATGGTTGCCTCTGGCCATCCCTAAGTGGTATGGTCATGACCTATGACCATCCCAGGGTGGGATGATCATGCTTAAATGATCCAAAACATTCCAAAAGTGGGGTAGAACCTTCCAAAAGTGGTTAGGGCCACTGTGTAACCTCTAAGGGTTGCCCAAGGGGGCCATATGATGTTAAATTAGCCAATGCTTTTGGTCACCTAATAGCATATACATGATTTTAGTGTCTACACATACTTCAAAAAGGGGCATTTGTAGACACTGATATACTAAATTAATAAAATTAAATATCCCAACAATAATTTTGGCCACTTTATAAAATTAAATTAAAAATCCCTTAATATTTCATCAGCAAACCTTAACAATACCCCATAAATAATAAATACAAATTAATACAATTTTTGACATATTTCATATATTTACAAAAATAACAAATTATAATTAACCCAAAATTTGAATTCATATTTACACTCACAAAATGATAAAAATAACAAAATAAAAAAAATAATAATAAAATATTACACAATTCTCCTACACCCCCACATGTCATTATTATTTAATTAAATATGCTATTGTATCCCAAATTTGTTAATTAAACATAATCAACATACTCCTTGGCTCCTTGGCATTTAAAATATGCTAATAAACGTAATATTGTTTATTAAACTTAGCATTTAAAATTATTAAACATACCTCCTCGGATTTTTAAAAACTAATTTTAAAATACCCTTCCCATCCCCCTAGGAATACTACCCCCAAGGATATTTATCATAACAACTCCCCGACCCTTACACCTCATCATTTCCATAATTTAAAATTACTTGTCACACTACCATATGCTTTTAGGAAAATAATTTTAAAATTATTTCCCATCCCCCTAGGACACCCTACCCAAAACCCTTTAATGTGCCACTTCCTCCATGAGACGCCTCGCCATTTTTAGGAATTTTAAATTCCTCCACATTTCCCCATGTGTCTAGAAACTAATTTTAAATTAGTTCCCATTCTTCTAGACCCCTTCCCTTCCCCAAGGCACTTAAATGCAACCCTCCACCTCACCCTCTCTAGATATTTCCCTCAACTCCCCTTATGTGGAGTCAAAATCCATATTAATGCAACTTGGTCCAAGTCAAAATCCACATTAATGCCACTTGGTCCAAGTCAAGATCCACATTAATACCACTTGATCCAAGTTAAAATTCACATTAATTCCACTTGGCCCAAGGACACTCACTTTATTCCACTTGGCATTTAAAATTTAAAAACTAATTTTAAAATTTCTTTCCCATCCCCCTAGGAATACTATCCCCAAGGCTATTTATCATGATAACTCCCCCACCCTTACACCTCATCATTTCCATAATTTAAAATTACTTGTCACACTACCCTATGCTTTTGGAAAAATAATTTTAAAATTGTTTCTCATTCCCCTAGGACACCCTACCCAAATCCCTTTAATGTGCCACCTCCCCCATGGGACACCTCACCATTTTTAGGAATTTTAAATTCTTCCACAATCCCTCATTTATCTAGAAAATAATTTTAAAATAGTTTCCATTCTTATAGACCCCTTCCCTTCCCAAGGTATTTGAATGCAAACCTCCACCTTACTCTCTCTAGATTTTCCCCCAACTACCCTTATGTAGAGTCAAAATCCACATTAATACCACTTGGTCCAAGTCAAAATCTGCATTAATGCCACTTGGTCCAAAGATACCCACTTTATTACACTTGGCATTTAAAATTATTAAACTTACTTCCTTTGCTTTTTAAAAACTAATTTTAAAATACCCTTCCCATACCCCTAGGAATACTACCCCAAGGCTATTTATTATGACAACTCCCCCACTCTTACACCTCATCATTTCCATAATTTAAAATTACTTGTCACACTACCCTATGCTTTTGGAAAAATAATTTTAAAATGATTTCTCATCCCCCTAGGACACCCTACCCAAAGCCCTTTAATGTGCCACCTCCCCCATGGGACACCTCACCATTTTAAATTCCTCCACAATCTCCCATGTATCTAGAAACTAATTTTAAATTAGTTTCCATTCTTCTAGACCCCTTCCCTTCCCCAAGGCACTTAAATGCAACCCTCCACCTCACCCTCTCTAGATTTTTCCCTCAACTACCCTTATCCATGTGGATCCTGTGTGGAGTCCACATGTCATCCTAGCCACTCAAGCCAATTGTTCCTATAAATACACCCTCACATGACCAAATTAGAGGAGCCCAATTTGAGCTAGCTAAATACTGTCAAAATTTCCCTAGCATTACCTTAGTCAAATTTTGTATTTACTAATTTTATGTTGTTGAGCAAAAGTCCAACCAAAGTGGGCTTATTTTATCAATAATTTCCCTTTGATTGGTTGCATGCTGGAATAGAAGAGCATTGGAACAACCCTTGGAGAGGGAATACACACACCACACTACAATATGCTGTGAAGAGGAAACACATACACCATTTTAAATTGTAAAAATCCCATTGTGGCTTCATTTTTATTAATAAAGATAAAGAATATCTATATTGTATTGTCAAGTTTATATTTCATAATCAAATTTGCATATTTACTGTAATTCCTTTGTCTTTGCACTTTACTTGTATATGGTGGTTTCCTTCTTCTACAATATGCACACACAACATTCTTATTTTCAAAATGATATAAAGATATAAAATATTTGTATCTACAAAATAGATGATTCTCTAAATTGTCTTAAATTGTTTATAATATATATATTTTAATTTTAAAAAAAATGAAAATTAATTATATACATAATGATATTATATTACTAATAACTATATTTTTAATACATGTTAAATTAATATTAAATAAAATAACATTATTTTGTTATGTACAATCAACACACCCTCTCACAAACTCACCCACGTTGTGGTTTGAACTTTGGACCTCCCAAAAAAGAACCAAAGTACGAACTGTTGCATTATCCCCTTTGGGACAATAAAATAACATTTAAAAAATATATTTCTTGTAGAATAATAACGAGTTAAAAATATTAATAACAATGTTAAAAATTTATAATATTTATTTTTTATTTTAAAATTATATAAAAGCAATATAAACAATATCACTACTTTAATTGTTTTCCTCCTTCCCATTTTATATCAATAATTTGAAAGTAAAACTTCATAAGTTGAAGCACATTATTGTGTCGCTCCATATGCTTTTGCTTTTGTATAAGGATTCATCAATAATATTTTAGGGGCTAAGGTGGATGTTTAATTATTTATACTTGGTTTCAAAACTTTTAATTTTAATTATTATTTTTTTAATTGGTTGTATGGGGTTTAAATTGGACTCACTCACACTCATATTACATTATGATGGGTTGTCATGATATTACAATGTATTCACCATTAGCATATATTATTAGGAACTTTAGTCTTTACCTTGAAAGTTAGAAAATATAGCCTGTTTGATACAATGTCAAGGTTCACCCATGAAATTCAAACTAATTTGTCATTTTCAAATATTTTAACACTTTTAAATTATAACTTTAACTATTATTATTTATTATAATAAATATTATTTTATATAAAATAATATTACATTATATTTAATTTTAATTATTTTTTATAATTAAAATAATTATTTTATTAATTAATTGTTATTATTATTTTATCTATTTAATACTTCCTTATCGCATAGCGTTAATACAAGCATTCAAAACATTGCTAAAGTATAACCACAAAGAATATACAAGTTATGAATAGCTTCAAAAATATATAAAGTATATATATATAACATAGGATCAATTAAATCTGAAATTAATCTCTTTCCATTCATAAAGAACAACTTATTTATACCATTACAAACCATGGTTTTGGAAAAAAACTATGAGCCTCAAAATAGTGTGTATATTAATTATCAAGACATATCTAGAAGGTGGACGTACAATATTATTTAATATTATCTAGATATTTTGTATAATTCCTCTCCACCATAGAAGCATTGGACTCTAATGTGTATAAACATGGAGAAGGAAGAGATGGAAAGCACAAAAGTTAAAATGTTGCTATAATAGTTGGAACATATTTTCAAAAATACAAAAATAAACCATATACTAGGTAAGGCTCTAAAAGAGTTTTCCAACGACTATAAATACATCTATAGTTTCCACTGGATGAGTCCTTGAATTGTGTGAAAATAAGAGTGCTCCCAAGCAACAAAAAATAAAATTTTCCAAATATAATGGTGCAAAGAATATCCCTATAATATATTGTGGGACTATATATATAAATATATATGTTGTTAGGGGAAATATAAGGTCAGTCATCAACATGTGTTTCACAATTATATATAGAGGACCTCCGCTGACTTACATTCAATAACATGAATAAAAGTAAATATAAGGGTAATGAAGACTATAAAATGAGATTGGCCAAGGAGAACACATAAATCAGGGGTAATGAGAGGATATGTGGCATTGAGAGAAAGGCTAGATAGTATATTGGTTAAAATAATGGAATGTATGGAGGTAGTAGACCATATAAGGGTAATGAAGACTATAAAACGAGATTGGCCAAGGAGAACACATAAATCAGGGGTAATGAGAGGATATGTGGCATTGAGAGAAAGGCTAGATAGTATATTGGTTAAAATAATGGAATGTATGGAGGTAGTAGACCGATTAGCTTTTGTTAAGTGTTTGCCAACTTGAGGTTGGTGGTTCCAATCCCAAGCCCCTATGGGGTCCCTTTCACTTGAAGTAAAAGTTTACCGATGTGGGGTAGAGGTGATAGTGGTATTTTTTATATTTGAACCATGTCCATAGGGATAATATGATGGAAATAGTTACCCAAAAAAAATGAAAATATAAGTGTTATATTTGGCCATAGAGACTATGATGTTAAAATGGATACTATGATGTGAAGAGAGAAAAAATAGTATAGGAAAACCATTAGAAGGATGATACATGACATTTGTGGGATAAGAGTAATGAGCCACCTATGATGTTGTTGGAAATCAACTTGGTGTCCAAGCATAAATGGAGACATGGACAAAGAGGGTGAGAAAAAATCAACCACATGGTAGTAAAGGAATATCTTGTCGAAGAGGCCATATGGGAAAACAAACATGACAACATGCATCAATTGGTAGGATGAATCCATTATAAAATATATTATATGAAGTGCATTAAAAGGGATATATTCCACATGGGATATGAGTTAATGTTAGGATAGATTAGAAATAATGCAGAGGAATCAATACGGTGGGGTATTCCACATGGAAAAGTGAAGGTAGTGCTAGCATGAAAGATGTACACTTGCTAGAATAAGATGAGCAGTATTAAGAATCATCGACAAAAATAAGAACATGTGAATAGAAACATGGGTTTCGATGAGTGCATCATGGGGTGTGTGGATGCTTGTAAATAGGAAGAAGGCCATGCAGAACCAATTGATATGGGAGGGTCACAAAATATGAATCGAGAATACATGCAAGTTCCAACATTGGGAGGTGAGCATCTATGGGAGAAAATAATACTACATGCTCTTGGAGACCACTATGAAGTTACGATGGTTGGTGAAAACTCCAACAAAGTAGTGCATAAATTATGGCTATAGCATTGGTAGGAAGGAGAGGAGTCCACCATTTTTTTTAGGAGAAGCTATGAAATAAGTGACATTGTGACTTTCATTGAGTAAAAATATCATGGTAGGGATGACATCATAGGGTAGCATAGAGTGGTTATGATAAGAACACACACCAGATGGTGATGGTACAAAAAAAATAAAGTATATTTTTATTCTCTAAATAAAACTCTATCCAACCACCCTTCCTCTCACACTTTAACTCAATGCACCATGATACTTCGTAGACTTGGCTACCACCCCACATTACATTGTTTTGCACTTTCATCACCTCCTAGGGTGTTTCCTTTTAACATTTTCCTCCTTAGGCACCCTTTTTCACATCACCTCCTTAGGAATATTTTTTTTGCATTACCTCCTTGGGCACCCCTTTTACACTTGCCCCCTTGGGCTATACACTTTTCACTAGCCTCCTTAGGCTACACACCTTTTGTTTACCTTTTTTCCTTTTTTTATATAATGCACATGTGGTCCCATATTGTCTGGGTTTTCTCCTTTCCCATGGTTGCATTATATTCCTTTTTCCCCACTGCATCATTCTACTTACCCCTTCCTTTTCCTCCTTAACTAGATTCTTTCCATTAGAAAAGAGAATGAGAAGGAGATAGACCACTCTAATACCTCCTCTTCACCAATAATTCACATCAAACACCACTTCAAAAAAAATTTCATCACTCCTACTCCTCCATCCTCTAAAACTTCAACAACTGACTCTTCTCAAGTCACCCTCATCCATATCCTTTTCTCTAACATCTTTGATGATAATCAATTGCCTTGCTCAATTAAAATCCCTCCAACTTGTATTAAGGAGACTCCTCCTACTTCACCCCGCACCCCATCCATACCTAGCCATTCTTCTTACCCTCATGATAGGGAATATTTGAGGCACTCACCTTCTAGACCAACCCATAAAACCCCTCCAACTAGGTCATCCAAATGTTCTCATAAAAATTCCATAAACAACTTCCTACATTAATCCTCCTCATAACTTCCTCCACTTCTTCCAACACCCTCTCTACCACCTCTTTTTCCAATACCTTCTCTCCCACCTCTTCTTCCAACACCTTCTCTCCCACATCTTCTTCCAATACCTTCCATCCCACGTCTTATCCCAACAACTTCTCTACCACTTCTTCTCCCAACACATTATTTACTATATTTTCCTCTAACACCCTCTTTACCACCACTTCTTCCAATACCTTCTTTGCCACCTCTCCTTCCAACACCTTATTTGCCACCTCTCCTTCCAACACCTCCTCCACATCTCCTTCTTCTAACACCCTATTCACTCTCCCATGCTTGATCCTCATAGCTCTACCATTCATCCTATCTATTTCCTCTATATCATCTATGTTCTTGTCCTTCTCCTTATCACCTTGCTCATATTCCAACATCACCTTGCTCATTCTCTTCTACAACATCTTCCTCCACTTCACTCCTTTCCAATCGGTCTCGTCCACCTTGTACACCTCGATCGCCTCACTCAAATGCCACTTCATCCCTATACATCCATCATCAACCACATCATTTATCCCATTGCTCCTCAATTTCACCCTTCCCACTCCTTCCTCCTCCACTAGCTCAAGGACTAGTTCACCATTCCCCATAAATTTTGGCTTGTGTATTTCACCCTCTAGTATGTATTCTTCCTACCTTTCCCTTGGTCTAGGGGAGCATCATACCTTCCTTTGCATCTACTTATTTGCCTATGGGTATTTATGCATAACATATATATATCCTACAATCCTTGTACATACCTTTTCCTTCTCTCTACTATCGATAAATATATACCTATTGCTACATTTCACCACCCTTTTTTTTATGCATGAAAGGTGCTTACCTCATTAAAAATTCACCTTTCCTTTTATATGCAGTGGTATATATGTGTCTTTCACAATATCCTTTCTTTTTGTGTCCCTTATCTTTTATTAACCCTTTCTTCACATCCCATGGACCTTCCCATCACTCAACCATACCTATTATCCTCCTCAATTGCGCATATATCCCTTTTAAATCCATGACGCTTTGGAACCTCCCTTCATGACCTATTGAGACATCCTAGAATCCCCACATCACACACATAATTAAAGTTTTTTACTAGGCAATGATGACATCATGATTAGTCCTAATGTCTATATTATCTCATTGTGTATCCTTCAGTGGTTCAAAACCCAAGGTTTCACACTCAAAACAATAAAAATAAATAAATAAAATAAAAATAAAAATGATAATAATAATATAGCCTGAATCCTTAGATGTATTAGATGACTCCATCGGGGCTATAGACACATGGCCGATAGTGGAGCAATGTCGATGGACCGTGTGCTAACTCCACCGGGGCTATAGATGCCTGACTGGGAGTGGAGTATGCCTTCATGATTGAGCTCTATTTTTCTCATTAGGACTATGATTGGTTAAGTTTGAACCTATTCAAAATTTGGTTAATGAACTCACTACACACATAGTGGTTCTAGGATATTTTGATACGTCTTAAGGGACCCTTAATCCTAATGGTTTTTGCATGGGTACCTCACCACTTGAGAGGAGCATTAGGGTGTTTGAGTCTCGCTAAATCTCATATGGATACTATCTTCCTTATTTTTCTTCTATTCCTCTCTCCTCTTTTCCCTATGGATATTATATCCTCTTGTGTATTTAAGGAATTTTTTTTTATTAATGAGGTAAACATTTTACTCTATCCCTTATTGATATATTTTTCTTGTTCTATATTACCCTTTTATCATCATTTTTATCCATCCTATACTCCTTTTTTTGTGTGCTCATTTTTGATCTTGGTCTCTCTTGATCATGCCTATCCCTACTAATGGACTCCAACCCTGTCCCCTCGTAAAAATGGGGTACTCATACATTGATAGATAGCACTCCCAACCCTCAATCTCTTGCATCTACTATGCTTGCAACCTCTCCATATGGCATTAGAAGCCATCTTGCTCCCCCTATATGCTAATATCACTTCCTACTCCATTGATCTAGCCTCACTACTAGCTCCCTAGGCTACAAATATTTTTTCCACATGTAATGCACCATGATACATTTAAGACCTGGTTGTATCTTCACATTGTACTATTCTTCTCTTTTTGCCTCCTTGGGCACATTTTTTACATTACCTCCTTGGGCACCTTTTTTACACATGCCTCCTTAGGCACCCTTTTTCACAATGCCTCCTTAGGCATCCCTTTTACACTTGCCTCCTTGGGCACCCACTTTTACACTCACCTCCTTGGGTTTTACACTTTTAGTTGGCCTCCTTAGGCCCCACACATTTTTATTTTTATTTTTCTCATTGTTTTTTATACAGTGCAATTGTGCTCTCCTCTTGTCTAGGTCTGATATTTTTCCATGGCTACATTATATCCCTTTTCTCCCATTGTATCTTCCTACTACCTTTTCCTCCCACTATATCCTCTTATCTTCTCCTACCCTCATTCTTATCTTCAAGGAGTCCGAAGCTAACCCCTCTTCCCCTCATTGTAACCCCCTATATTCCTTACCTTACCCTCCTTTTCCCCCATTTTTACCCCTCACTTACCCCACACACCTTATCTTCTCCCCCATTTTATCTTCTTCCCATATACTACCATTGGAACTAACCATTTTCCCCATATTCCCCCATCTTACCACCCTCATATCAACCCTTGAATGCCCTTGGTGAAGCAAAACTAGAATAACACGCAGAAAAATCACCAAATTTTCATTAACAGAGCTTTCAAATTCGAAATATAGAAGATCCAAAATGGCCAACCCTTTTTACAATGTATGCACTGCCTTTTATAACAGACCCGACCCCCTTCGGACATCATTACATAGAATGCGGGGTTCCCTGTAACCGCCCGCATGAATGTTCTGTCATCGCCTGCATATTGCTGCCAGGTGTCTTCAATCATCATGGCATGGGATGGCGGAGTGCCCTACAGCCGCCTGTCCATCCACCCGTCGAGTCATCATTCATAGGAGTGCTCTATAGCCATCTGTAATTTGCTGCCACGTGCCCTTCTGCAATGGCCTCTGTAACCGCCTAGTGCTCTATGGCCACCCGTAATTTGCTGCCACGTGCCCTTCTGCAATGGCCTCTATAACCGTCGGCCTGTCTGGAGTCGTGAGCGTTCTGTCGTGATATCATGATGTTTTTGCTTCCTTACGCTCTCTCTCCTCTTCGATCGTGATATCGCGACGTTTTGGCGTTCGGCCTCTACTCTCTCCTTCGGGCCACGATTTCATGACATGTCATGAAATCACGACGTCTTTGCCTTCCGCACTTGTCTTCTGCCTTCGGGTCACGATTTCATGATAGCTGCTCCCCTTGGTTCTTCTTTTCAAAATGTGTCACGATTTCACGACAACTTTGTCCCTTGGTGCCTTTTCTCAAAAAGTGTCACGATTTCGCGACCACTTTGCCCCTTGGTGCCTTTGCTCCAAAAGTGTCACGATTTCATGACCACTTTGCCCCTTGGCGCCTTTGCTCCAAAAGTGTCACGATTTCGTGACCACTTTGCACCTTGGCGCCTTTGCTCCGAAAGTGTCACGATTTCGCGACCACTTTGCACCTTGGCGCCTTTGCTTCGAAAGTGTCACGATTTCGTGACCACTTTGCACCTTGGCGCCTTTGCTTCGAAAGTGTCACGATTTCGCGACCACTTTGCACCTTGGCGCCTTTGCTCCGAAAGTGTCACGATTTTGCGACCACTTTGCACCTTGGCGCCTTTGCTCCGAAAGTGTCACGATTTCGTGACCACTTTGCGCCTTGGTGCCTTTGCTCTTAAAGTGTCATGATTTCACCACTTTGCACCTTGGTGCCTTTGCTCCGAAAGTGTCATGATTTCGTGACCACTTTGCACCTTGGCGCCTTTGCTCTAAAAGTGTCACGATTTCATGACCACTTTGCACCTTGGTGCCTTTGCTCCGAAAGTGTCATGATTTTGTGACCACTTTGCACCTTGGTGCCTTTGCTCAAAAAGTGTCACGATTTCACGACCACTTTGCCCCTTGGCGCCTTTGCTCCAAAAGTGTCATGATTTCGCGATAGCTTATTCCCTCGCCAGCACTTAGAGAAAAAAATATTTTTGGATGATGCAAGATTGCTCTGCCACCTCCGGATGCTCCTGCATCAGACACCCGGGGTGAATTGAGAAGTGATCTTCACTTCTGTTCGATGTGAGGTAGACCCAGGCGGTCAACCTCTACCTTCGACAACCAAGTCGCATCTTCTATGGGCCTGCCCTTCCACTTGATCAAATATTCATAATATCACCTATTCCGAGTACTTCGGCCCTCACGCGTATCAAGGACTTCTTCTATCTCATCTGCGACTGGAGTGGCCGCTGGAATGCTCCACAAATCCGGGCTGGGTGTCTCACTGCTATCTCCTTCATGATACTCAACCAAATCTGAAATGTTAAAAATCGGTGAGATGTTAAGTTCACTCGGCAACTCCACCTCGTATGCATTACCCGAATCCCATTTTCCAATGATCCTGCATGGCCCAAACTTCTTCATCTTCAGCTTGTTATAGGTCTTGGTAGGAAACCTTTCTTTTCTTAGATGGACCATGACGGAATCTCCTACTTCAAACTCCTTAGCCCGACGCTTCTGGTCTGCCCTGGCCTTATACTGAGTATTCATCTTAGCGATGTGCCTTGTCACCTCCTCATGCATGCCCTTCAGGTGTTCAGCAAAGTCTTCAGCCTCAGCACTACATTTTTCTCTTGTATCCATCCTTCTCAACTCTGAAGCGTTTCTTGGGCTGCTCCCATAGATTATCTGGAATGGCGATTTATTGGTACTCCTGTTGATAGAGCTGTTGTAAGCGAATTCTGCCTATGGCAAAACTAAATCCCATCCCTTGGGCTTGTCTCCAACCAAGCATCTCAGTAGATTGCCCAAACTCCTATTTACCACCTCTGTTTGGCCATCTGTTTGGGGGTGGTATGCAGAACTGAATTTTAAATCCGTCTTCAGTTTCTTCCACAGGGTTCTCCAAAAATACCCTACAAACTTGGTATCCCTATCCGACACAATGCTCCTTGGTAGACCATGAAGTCGTACCACTTCCTTGAAGAATAAACCAGCCACATGGACCGCATCGCTAGTCTTCTGGCAAGGAATAAAATGAGCCATTTTTGAAAACCTGTCCACTACCACAAATATGGAGTCGTGTCCCCTCTGCGTCCTGGGTAAACCAAGAACAAAATCCATACTAATATCCTCCCATGGCCTTTCGGGTATAGGTAGTGGTTGATATAAACCAGTAGGCTACCTCACACCTTTTGCCATCTGGCATATCCTACAACTTTGCATAAATTTTGCCACATCTTGTTGCAATTGCGGCCAGTAGTAGTTTTCATTAACAAGGGAAATGGTCTTGTCTCGACCAAAGTGTCCAGCCAAACCTCCACTGTGCTTTTCCTTGATCAGATTCTCCCTCATTGAGCTCCTCGAAATGCATAATTGGTTCCCCCTGAACAACATTCCATCTTGAATCAAAAAATTTAACCACTTAGTCCTGTCTAAAGTAACAGGCACAGTGCAGGCCTTCCAAGCTTCTGCGAAGTCGGGATCTGCAGGGTATAAACCCTTGAGCTCAGCAAACCCTACAACTTCCACCTTCATCTCCATCAATAAACATTGCCTCCTACTCAAGGCATCCACAACTCTATTGGACCTCCCGCTCCGATGCTTCAAAGACAAAGGTGTAGCTCTACAGGAACTCGACCCATTTTAGGTGCCTCTGATTTAACTTTCCTTGACTGTTAATATATTGTAGTGCCTGATGATCAGTATAAAGAACAAACTCCTTTGGCAACAAATAATGCCTCCATTTCTTCGGAGCCTGAACTATGGCATAGAACTCCTGATCATACACCGAATACTTCTTCCTGGCATCATTGAGCTTCTCACTAAAATAAGCAACAGGCTTACCCTCTTGACTCAATACGGCCCCTATGGCACTACCACTCGCATCACAGTCTACCTGAAACACCTTGTTAAAATCTAGAAGTGCTAAGACAGGTTGCTCTGTGACCTTCTTCTTCAACATAGCAAAGCTTTTGTCTACCTCGGTTGTCCACTTAAATTCCTTCTTGTTCCCCCTCATTGTCTCCGTAAGGGATGCGCAAATACTACTGAAGTTTCTAATGAACTTTCTGTAGAAACTGGCTAGACCATGAAACGATCTTACCTCAGTCACGCTTCTTGGAGCAGGCCATTCTATGATAGCCCTCACCTTTTCTGGGTCCATTTTGAGACCATCTGCTGAGATGACAAATCCCGGGTATACTAACTCCCTCTTCACGAAGTTACACTTCTTCGATTTATCAGCGAATGCTCCTCCCGCAGTTTCTCAAAAACCCTCCTGATGTGCATCAGGTGTTCCTCCAAGGTTCTGCTAAAAATCAAGATATCATCCAAGTAGACAATAACAAATTTGCCTAGAAATTCCTTCAAGACTTCATTCATTAACCGCATGAAGGTACTCGGTGCATTGGTTAGCCCAAATGGCATGACCAACCACTCATACAAACCCTCTCTGGTTTTGAAGGTTGTCTTCCACTCATCCCCTTCTCTGATATGGATCTGATGGTAACCACTTTTCAGATCAATCTTCGTGAAGTACTCAGCTCCACTCAAACAGTCCATGATATCATCCATCCTTGGCAATGGGAATCTGTATTTGATAGTGATCTTGTTAATTGCCCGAGAGTCTATGCACATTCTCCACTCTCCATCCTTCTTGGGTGCTAGTACTATAGGTACTGCACATGGGCTAAGACTCTCCCTAATCAACCCCTTCTTTAGCAGCTCTTGAACTTGCCTATTTAGCTCCTCAATTTCCATAGGAGTCATTCTATGTGCGGCTTTATTCGGCAAGCTCGATCCTGGCACCAAATCTATATGGTGGCTGATCTTCCTTACTGGGGGTAAACCCTCAGGAACATTATCAAAAATGATATCTGGGAATTCCTCTAACAGACCCATGACTTCCACTGGGGTCTCCTTGCATTCTTCTTCCCTAACCCTAGGGATTATTGCATAGCACATATGATCTAGCTTCAGGCCATCTAAAAATCTTCTTCCATCAACTAGACAGACTCGTGCACTGCTGCATACCTTCTCATCCGCCTCCTTCAGGGGTTTCAACTTATGGCGAACTCCATTTTTCGACAAGGAATATGTATTGGCTCGACCATCATGTACAGCACTCCGATCAAACTGCCATGGTCTCCCAAGCAACATGTGACATGCATCCATAGGTAGGATGTCACACAGGACCTCATCACGGTAAGTTCCAATGTTGAACTTCACCAGGCATTGCTCACTGACCAGCACCCTATGGTCCTTTTGTAACCACGCAATCCGATATGGATGCGGGTGTCTTCTTCTTTCCAACCGCAACTTGGCAACCATCTCCTCGGAGACCAAGTTATCAGTGCTTCCATTGTCGATGATGACGTTACAGACCTTGCCTGAGCACTTGCATCTTGTGCGAAATAGGTTGTTCCTCTGGTCTACCTTCTTTTCCTCATTCAACAAGACTCTCCTGATGACCATCGCTTCCCCTCATTCTGCCTCCTCAGAGTGCTCAGATTCGACACCTTCGTCTGCTACAGCAGCTCTGGCCTGACCCTCAGGTCTTCGATTTGGCCTTTCTTGGCGCTGCGGGCAGTTGTATGCCCGATGTCCTTCCTCCCCGCAATTGAAGCAGGTTCCACGAAATACACCTCTCCCATACCCACGCCCAGGCCTACCTCTTCCTCTCGGGTAGTTGTTGTTCTGATTGCGTGGGCGTTGGGTATTCTCCTCTTTCTCTTCTTTCTGGTTCTGGCTACTGCTTGCTTCACCAGTCTTCCCCAGATCTCTGTATCTTCCTCCACTGGTCCTTCCACCAGCTCTTCCACCATGATCCTTTCCTCTCTGCTTACCATCAAATCTCCTATTCAGTTTCTCTTCCACTTTTAATGCAAACTGGTATGCATCCTCAACCGTGCTCATCCGAACCAGACTCAGCTCTTCTTGAATGCTGGTTCTCAATCCATTGATGTAGCGGGCAACCTTCTCCTTATTCGCCTCAGAATGACCGGTTCGAATTGAGATTTGATAGAACTCCTCCGTGTACTCCTTGACAGATTTACTCGCCTGTCTAAGACTCTGCATCTTCCTCAACAGATCCAACTCATAATCTACGGGGATGAATTGCCTCTTCAATTTCTCTACCATCTGATCCCACCTGGTGATCTTTTCCTTTCCCCTCCTGTTCCTTTCTAGCTGTACTCCTTTCCACCAGATGCTAGCATGTCCCTTCAACTTTGTTTTTGTGAACCTGATCCGATTTGGATCTGAGATCTCCTCATACTCGAAATATTCCTCCATGTCGTTGATCCAATCTATCAACTCCTCGGGATTGAGATTCCCAGAATAGGTGGAGACGTCAAACTTCGGCTTCTTCCCGATCTGGGATATGGCCCTATACAGCCTAGCTTCTATTGGATCCAATGCTTCTTCCTCATCAGATGGAACCTCGTCTTCCCAAACTTCATCTTCACTGGGTTCCTCTCTTCTTGGCTCAACTCCTCTTCTGATTTCCTCCTGCAGGGCTTGCACTTGCCTCTGCAAGGCCCTAAGATCGACCTCTGCTCCCCTATTCCTCGCACCACCATGGTTCCTACGCGGAGGCATCCTGCTCACTTTCTCACAACCCACAACCACAAGTCCTGGCGCAAAACTGCCTCACAGCCGACGATCTGTTCGCGCACTCAGAACCTTCTGGCTCTGATACCACTTGACGCAGAACTGGAATAACACACAGAAAAATCACCAAATTTTCATTAACAGCTTTCAAATTCAAATTACAGAAGATACAAAATGGCCAACCCTTTTTACAATGTATGCACTGCCTTTTATAATAGACCCGACCCCCTTCGGACATCATTACATAGAATGCGGGGTTCCCTATAACCGCCCGCATGAATGTTCTATCATCGCCTACATATTGCTGCCAGGTGTCTTCAATCATCATGGCATGGGATGGCGGAGTGCCCTGCAGCCACCTGTCCATCCACCCGCCGAGTCATCATTCATAGGAGTGCTCTATAGCCATCTGTAATTTGCTGCCACGTGCCCTTCTGCAATGGCCTTTGTAACCGCCTAGTGCTCTATGGCCACCTGTAATTTGCTGCCACGTGCCCTTCTGCAATGGCCTCTGTAACCGTCGACCTGTCTGGAGTCGTGAGCGTTCTGTCACGATATCACGATGTTTTTGCTTCCTTACGCTCTCTCTCCTCTTCGGTCGTGATATCGTGACGTTTTGGCGTTCGGCCTCTACTCTCTCCTTCGGGCCACGATTTCGTGACATGTCACAAAATCGTGACGTCTTTGCCTTCCGCACTTGTCTTCTGCCTTTGGGTCGCGATTTCACGACAGCTGCTCCCCTTGGTGCTTCTTTACGAAATGTGTCATGATTTCGCGACAGCTTTGTCCCTTGGTGTCTTTTCTCAAAAAGTGTCACGATTTCATGACCACTTTGCCCCTTGGTGCCTTTGCTCCAAAAGTGTCACGATTTCACGACCACTTTGCCCCTTGGCGCCTTTGCTCCAAAGTGTCACGATTTCGCGACCACTTTGCCCCTTGGCGCCTTTGCTCCAAAAGTGTCACGATTTCGCGACCACTTTGCACCTTGGCGCCTTTGCTCCAAAAGTGTCATGATTTCGTGACCACTTTGCACCTTGGCGCCTTTGCTCCGAAAGTGTCACGATTTCACGACCACTTTGCACCTTGGCGCCTTTGCTCCGAAAGTGTCACGATTTCGTGACCACTTTGCACCTTGGCGCCTTTGCTCCGAAAGTGTCACGATTTCGCGACCACTTTGCACCTTGGCGCCTTTGCTCCGAAAGTGTCACGATTTCACGACCACTTTGCACCTTGGCGCCTTTGCTCTGAAAGTGTCACGATTTCGTGACCACTTTGCACCTTGGCGCCTTTGCTCCGAAAGTGTCACGATTTCGCGACCACTTTGCACCTTGGCGCCTTTGCTCCGAAAGTGTCACGATTTCGTGACCACTTTGCACCTTGGCGCCTTTGCTCCGAAAGTGTCACGATTTCGCGACCACTTTGCACCTTGGCGCCTTTGCTCCAAAAGTGTCGCGATTTCGCGACAGCTTATTCCCTCGCCAGCACTTAGAGAAAAAAAATATTTTTGGATGATGCAAGATTGCTCTGCCACCTCCGGATGCTCCTGCATCACTTGGCTAGACAATCTTCCCTAATCATATCTAAGGAGATAGTCTCCCATGCAATTTCTCCCATTTCCTTACCCGTACCTATTCTTTTCATTACTTAATTTTATCAAGTGGCTTGTCCTTGGCTTTGTGCATTTGTCTATGCACTCACTACTTGAGTTGGGTCATCAAATATCCACAAGGATAACCATCTCACTAGGGCAACCCACAAGGATAACCATCTCACTAGGGCAACAAATAATTTTACCAAATGTTTTTACACCATGTTGTTTTTACAAATAACATACTGCAAAAAGGGGTATATATAGACACCGATATACTAAATTAATAAAATTAAATATCCAAACATTAATTTTGGTCACTTTATAAAATTAAATTAAAAATACCTTAATATTTCATCAAAAAACCTTAGCAATACCCCATAAATAATAAATACAAATTATTAATCCAAATTTTTACATACTTCATATATTTACAAAAATAACAAATAATAGATAACCCAAAATTTGAATTCATATCTACACCCACAAAATGATAATAATTTATAAAAAAATAACAAAATAACAAAAATAATAATAAAATATTACACAATTCTCCTACACTCCCACATGTCATTATTATTTAATTAAATATATTTTTGTATCCAATTTTCTTTTAACTAAACATAATTAACATCTCCATCATAACACCATTTATTATTTACCCTACATACAAAATAACAAAATCAATAAAGTAATCATATTACTATTTAATATTAAGTAAACATACTATTAAAAGCCCCTAATCTAAATTATGAAATGTTCTAGGCACCCTATTTATTGTAAAATCTCTAGAATATTGGAGAACATGCCCCATTTTGAAATTTAAAATTCTCCCATTTAATAAGCCACCTCACATGTACTATCCCCTCATGCTTAAAAAGGTAATTTAAAATTAAAAAGTGGTGCCAAGTCAAAATCCACATTAATGCCACTTGGCCCAAGGACACCCACTTATTACACTTAGCATTTAAAATTATTAAACTTGCCTCCTTGGATTTTTAAAATTTAATTTTAAAATACCCTTCCCATCCCCCTAGGAATACTACCCCCAAGGCTATTTATTATAACAACTCCTCGACCCTTACACCTCATAATTTTCATAATTTAAAATTACTTGTCACACTACCCTATGCTTTTGGGAAAATAATTTTTAAATGATTTCCCATCCCCCTATGACACCCTACCCAAAGCCCTTTAATGTGCCAGATTATCCTTGAGACACCTCACCATTTTTAAGAATTTTAAATTACTTCACAATCCCCCATATAGCTAGAAACTAATTTTAAATTAGTTTCCATTCTTCTAGACCCCTTACCTTCCCCAAGGTACTTAAATGCAGCCCTCCACCTCACCATCTCTAGATTTTTTCCCAAATATCTTTATGTGGAGTCAAAATCAACATTAATACCAATTGGTCCAAGTCAAAATCCATATTAATACCACTTGGTCCAAGTCAAAATCCACATTAATACCACTTGGTCCAAGTCAAAATCCATATTAATACCACTTGGACTAAGGACACCCACTTTATTACACTTGGTATTTAAAATTTAAAAACTAATTTTAAACTACCCTTCCCATCCCCTTAGGAATACTACCACCAAGGCTATTTATCATGACAACTCCCCCACCCTTACACCTCATCATTTCCATAATTTAAAATTACTTATCACACTATCCTATGCTTTTGAAAAAATAGTAATGATTTCTCATCCCCCTAGAACACCCTACCCAAAGCCATTTAATGTGCCACTTTTTTTTTTTGGTAATTATTATAATAGATTAACAGTGGGTTTTTATAGAGGATCCCAAAACCTTATATACAAAATCAGCCTTGCTAAATAGTGCTTCATGCCTCTTGGCTGGAAGAATAAACCTGTATGCAGAAAAAAAAACAAAAAGCTGCTAATTACCCGAGGGCTACAAGTAAGGCATTTTTGCCTTATTATCCTGGAAACCATGGCCATTATAACTGGGAAAACAAAAACTAGCCAGAGAAGCTGGACCATTAGAAAGCAAAAGAAGAAAACCAATAAAACTACAAAAAAATCTCCCATACCTGGGAAATAACTTTCCACATTTTTGCTTCCCCGGAGGCAGAATTCGAAGCACACATGTTGGATAGGATCCAAGAAAAATGATTGGACTAAAAAAAATCATTGAAAATCCTGCTGGAAAATTTTTGCCCTGGCCCAAATGGCCACTTCGTTTAGTCTTCTCACATCCAGGATTTCATCCGTACGGTTTGAGGTTCTTCTTACTTCCCTTTCCTTGTTGGAAGGGAGGTTTTGGGATAAGCATGTCACCCATCAGAGAATCGAAGTCATCCTAAAACAATAACCGTTGGGTTCCATTTGCAACATCGACCACAATTTCTTTGTCTCTCTTTTCCTTGTTGGGGGGATGGCGCTGCTTCCTTTCACTACCAAAATCCACCCCTCGCTTTTGACTCCTCGTAATTCGAAGGCTAATATTACCAGGCTGGTAACCTCTTCTTCCCAGCAAGTAGTCTTCCAATAACTTTTGTGCCTTAGGAGAGTTTCGGTCATAAATTTTGGGTGAATCTTCCTGTGTGGTGATAAGGGGGGGACCCGTTCCTTTTCCTCCTGTGGTCCTAGTTGGGGGCGCCCACCACACTGCTCGAAGTTCGGATGGGTGGTGATTTCCTCTTCTGGTAAGGAGGATTCGAGATGGTCCCTAGATGGACCTGGAGATTCATGGCCTTTTCCATAAGGGTGCTTTGTCTGACCTTCACAGTGCTCCAGAGGGTTGCAGGGATCTCGCTCCTTCTTCCTTGAATTTTGGAGAGGACAATTGGACTGAAGATGCCCTTGAGAACTACACTGAGGGCAGAAAGTTGGCCTGTTCTCATAAAAAATAGCTTGCTTGTGTAGAAAAGTACCCCCAGATCATAGAGTAATGGAGGATGGGAGGTTCGTCTCCAAGTCTACCAAAACATAGAATTGGGCTTGGACAAATCTAGTTCGAGCTCTGGTGGGAGGGTCTAAAGTGATCAGCTCCCTGATGGACTGAGCAATACCTCTGATTACATTTTCATGCCAGCAAAAAATGGGAAGACTCGGGAGCCTAACCCATATTGGAGCAATGTTGATATTCTGGGTATCGGGGTTAAAGTCCAAACCCCACTTCCTTAGAAAGAGACTCCTACGGCCCAAGAACCAAGGCCCTCCAACCAAGATTTTATAGTAGTCCTCCTTGTTGCTCAGCCTAATCGCAAAAAAACCTTGGGTTAGGGCAGCTAGCTCTAAGTGACCAGAGGTCCGCCATTTGCTAGACGCCCACTTGCGAATGGTCTCCATGTCGGGACGACCACCAATAAACTTATCGATGAGGGTAAATTTTTCAAAATCCACAAAGCTTGAGAGAATTTTTGTCGGGATGTCCAACTCGTCCTCGGATGGAAATAACTCCTTGGAGAAGAGCCCGCTTAGGGTTTTAGAGGTCACTGCCAAAGCATATGACTTTTGAGGTCCATCTCCCCATTTGTTTGGCGGATCCTTGCCACGACTTGGCAAGGACTCCTCGGCATCCCCAGACTCTGTTTGCCCTCCCTCCACCCTGTCGAGCCCCTGATTCGACCTGTTGAAACTCCCGTGCTCTCCCAGAACAACCTTCTTGCCCACCGTCATCCCCACCCTCCCAAGAAACCCTAATTTCATCGCTCCCTCACCCTCCACCTATATTAGATGGTTCAAATTCATTTAATGTGCCACCTCCCCCATGGGACACCTCACCATTTTTAGGAATTTTAAATTCCTCCACAATCCCCCATGTATCTAGAAACTAATTTTAAATTAGTTTCCATTCTTCTAGACCCCTTCCCTTCCCCAAGGTACTTAAATGCAACCCTCCACCTCACCCTCTCTAGATTTTTGCCCCAACTACCCTTATGTGGAGTCAAAATCCACATTAATGCTACTTGGTCAAAGTCAAAATCTACATTAATGTCACTTGGTCTAAGTCAAAATCCACATTAATGCCACTTGGTCCAAGGATACCCAATTTATTACACTTGGCATTTAAAATTATTAAACTTACCTCCTTTGCTATTTAAAAACTATTTTTAAAATACCCTTCCCATCCCCCTAGGAATACTACCCCAAGGCTATTTATTATGGCAACTCCCCCACCCTCACACCTCATCATTTCCATAATTTAAAATTACTTGTCAAACTACCCTATGCTTTTGGGAAAATAATTTTAAAATAGTTTCTCATCCCCCTAGGATACCCTACCCAAATCCCTTTCATGCACCACTTCCCCATGTGACACCTCACTTTTTTAAATTCCTCCACAATCCCCCATGTATCTAAAAACTAATTTTAATTTAGTTTCCATTCTTTTAGATGCCTTCCCTTCCCTAAGTAACTTAAATGCAACCCTCCATCTCACCCTCTCTATATTTTTCCTCCAACTACCCTTGTCCATGTGAAGCCTATGTGGATTCCACATGGCATCCTAATCACTCAAGCCAATTGTTCCTATAAAAACATCCTCCCATGGCCAAATTAGAGAAGCCCAATTTGAGCTAGCTAAATACTATCAAAATTCCCCTAGATCGTTACCTTAGCCAAATTTCCTATTTACTAATTTTATGTTTATGAGCAAAAGCCCAACTAAGGTGGGCTTATTTTATCACTAATTTCTCTTTGAGTGGTTGCATGCAGGAATAGAAGAGCATTGGAGCAGCCCTTGGAGAGGGAATACACATACCACACTACAATTTGTTGTGAAGAGGAAACACATACACCATTTTAAATTGTAAAAAGCCCATTGTGGCTTCATTTTTATTATAAAAGACAAAGGATATCTATATTGTATTGTAAAGTATATATTTCATAATCAAATTTGCATCTATATTGTTTTTCATTTTTCTTTGCACTTTACTTGTACATGGTGGTTTGCTTCTTCTAAAATATGCACACACAACATTCTTATTTTCAAAATGATATAACAATATAAAATATTTGTATCTACAAAATAGATAATTCTCTAATTATCTTAAATTTTTATAATATATATTTTTTAATTTTTAATAAAATGAGAATTAATTATATATAATGATATTATATTACTAATAACTATCTTTTTAATACATATTTAAATTAATATTAAATAAAATAACATTTTTTTGTTATGTACAATCAAACACACATACCCACCCCCTCACACACTCACCCACATTGTGGTTTGAACCTTGAACCTTCCAAAGAAGATCCAAAGCAGTTGCATTTTCCCCCTTGGGACAATAAAATAACATTTTAAAAAGATATTTGTTGTAGAATAATGATGAGTTAAAAAATATCAATCAAAATGTTAAAAATTTATAATATATATTTTTTATTTGAAAATTATATAAAAGAGATATAAACAATATACTTTACTATATAATTAAAAAAAATAAATAATTTGATATTTTTTCCTCCTTCCCATTTTATATCAATGCTTTGAAAGTAAAACTTCATAAGTTGAAGAACATTATTGTGTTGTTCCATATGCTTTTGCCTTTTTACAAGGATTCATCAATAATATTTTAGGGGCTAAGATGGATGTTTACTATTTATACTTAGTTTCAAAAATTTTAATTTTAATTGTTATTTTTTAATTGGTTGTACAGGGTTTAAATTAGACTCACTCATATTACATTATGATGGTTTATCATGATATTACAATGTATTCGCCATTAGCATATATCATTGGGAACTCTAGTCTTTACCTTGAAAGTTAGAAAATTTAGTTTGTTCAACTCTTAACATTTGATACAATGTTAAGGTTCACCCGTGAAATTCAAATTTAGTTTATGATAAGAAATTTGTCATTTTCAAACATTTTAACACTTTTAAATTATAACTTTAATTACTATTATTTATTATAATATATTATATATATATATATATATATATATATATATATATATATATATATATATATATATATATATATATATATATTGGTACTATTAAGAAGAAAGAGGGTTTTGAAAGGGACCTCACAACCTTTTACAAAGCAACCTACCACAAAGGCAGCTAGAAGAGAACACTACAAAACACAGCAAAGAAAGAGGCCCCAAAACAACAAGGAAAACAAGACGAAACAACCAATGAGAGAACCGAGATAGTTCTACATCATTAAGTCAATTTCATGGGTAATATTACCAGACATTTGAGCAACCTCCTCAGCAAAATCCAATACCATCTTGAAAGAGCTCCAAACCGCATAGGCAAGTGGAAGAGAATCAAAAGAACACGTCACCAGAGATGCCACCAAGGTAAAATTTTGAAAAGGGGCTAACATACCAAGGCATAAACTCCTACAATGATTTCCCCAAAACCAATCCCAAGAAAGGGAATTATCACCAGCCCAGGTACCCACCTCATAGCGAATCCAAAGGAGAAGCCACCAACAACCAAAAAACATGTGAGAAGACACGATATAGGAGGTCCAAATCCAAACCACAGAACAAATCCCATACCCAAAATCAAGAACAATCAAGAAGAACTAACAACTCATAATGAGGGTAGGACTTTGGGCAGAGGGCGCACTCCAACGAAAGCTAGAGAAGCTTCGGGACACATCCGGACACCGATTATGAAGAGGGAGACGAGATTCAAAATTTAAAATTTGAAAGGGAAATGACTCCATGAAGCCTAGGGAATTAATACCGACCTGCCACCCTATACTTCGACCAACAACATCTGCTACTCCAAAGCCCCACCCACCAAAGCAAGTGAAGGCAAATCACCTACCAAAAATTAATGAAGATCATTATTAACACAAAGAATGAGCTCGAGAGGGAAATCCCTCTACCAAATAGAATATCCTTGGTGATATACCCCCATATTCACCATTAAGTCCACTATAGAATTGCCTTCTCTAAAAATGTGCATAATCAAAACTTCATCCAAGGATCGAGAAATTCCAATGGCTTCATCAATCAAATTTGCCACCCTCCAACTGACGTGGCAAGAACCATTTAGCATATTAATAATGTTTAAAGAATCACCCTCAATAATAATTTTATGAATACCTAAATCTCTAATCAAATACAAGCCTAAGAAGGTTGCCCTTGCTTCAGCAAACTAGGATGAATTAACACCAATATTTTTTGCATAGGCAAGGACCAAATTTCCACTATTATCTTGAATGACCCCCTCGACACCAGCAATCCCTGGGTTACCTTTAGAGGCCCCATAAAAATTCAATTTACACCAACCTACAAGTGGAGGGGTCCAACGAACAAAACTCCTAGGATCAGGAGCAGGTGGAGGATGATCAACATACCCAAAACCAAGGCTCTGCTCAATTAAAACTTCATAGGGAATCAAGGTCTCTAAAAACTCAGACTCCTTGAAAGCACTCAAGACATTCTCCACTATTCTCCATAAAATATGGGAGCTCAAATGAAATATTGAAGATTCCTTATATTTAAAAACACGAGCATTCCTCTCCTTCCACACCCCCCACATCACATGAGGTAAAAGAAATCTCCATAAACACTTAAGTTTGGGTGAAGAAAATGGAGAAGCCCACTGCATAACACAATCCATCACTGAATTAGGAAGAACCCAACTTACACCCAACCTACAGAGGATGGACATCAAAATTTCCTTAAAGACCCCACAATTAAGAAGTAAGTGCGAAGTCGATTCCCAAGCTTCTTTACACATATAGCACCTATTAACCAGACACATGCCTCTTTTATGAATATTTTCAATAGTGAGAATCTTGTTTTGCACTACCAACCAGAAAAACATATTAACCCTAGGAGTTAAGTGCTTTAACCAGATAATACCATGAGGAAAAAATCCATCCCCATCCTCACAAAGGAGCTCGTAAGTAGACTTGATAGAATATAAACCCACACTATCAACTTTCCAAATCAGGCGGTCCTCCACATTTACTTGTCACACCACATAAATATGGAGCTCCTCCATAAGCAAATTCTAGAGCTGGAGATCCCTAGCATTCCTTACCACAGGTGAAGGATTGGTCCAGACTATTCTATTTCCATGAACCTCAGTAAAGTCCACCACTTTCACAAGCCCAACAATCCTAGACCCTTCAATTAGGTCTCTAAAATGAATATCCTCATTCAAAGGATGATCTCTCAACCAAGCATCATCCCAAAAATTCATGTTCCTACCATTACCAATAATCCATATACAATTAATATTAATAAACTCCCTAGATTTTACAAGACTATTCCAAAAAATCGACCCACCAGAAGGGAGAAAATCAGAAATGAAAGAATCAAAATTATACTTAGCCTTCAAAATTTGACACCACAACCGGTCAACATTAGAGGTGACCTTCCAACCAAGTTTTGCCACCAAAGCCTTATTCATCCTAGAAGCACTCTTAAGATTTAAACCACCAACTTTCTTTCTTCTACAAAGTTGCTCCCAAGAGACCAAATGAAATTTACCTTTAAGCTTCGGGGTCTGCCCATAAAAATGCCTTGCAAATGCTATCCAACTTTGCTACCACTTTACCCAAAAGGTGAAACAAGGACATAAAATAGATAGGGATACTCTGCAAAGTACTCTGAACAAGCACCACCTTCCCCACTTGGCTCAGAAGAGCCCCCTTCCATGATGCTAATTTTTGTTGAATTCTTTCAATCATTGGAGTCCACAGAGCATCTTTGGCCCTCCCAACAAAAATAGGAAGACCAAGATAAGAATATGGAAGAGAGGCAATCCGATAATTCAAAATGTCAGCAATCCTCCTTTGCCTTAGTTTTGGAGTGTTGATAAAAAATAAATTACTCTTCAAAAAACTAATCTGTTGGCTAGCCACCCTTTCATAATAATCTAAAATAGATTTGACTTCCCTAGCGATGACAACCGAAGCTACACAAGAGATCAATGTGTCATCAGCAAATTGTTGATGGGAAATCGGGTTACAAGGAATCATCGGGTGCATCCCCAAATCATTACGCCACTAAGAAATATACCTTCCAAGGGCCTCAACCATAAGAATGAAAATAAAAGGAGATAATGGATCCCCTTTTTGGAGACCACGACAAGAATGAAAAAACCCTATCGGAGAACCATTGACAAGAATAGAAAACCACACCGACGAGATGCACACCTTTACTAGCTTAATCCAACCTTCACAAAAGCCAAATTTCTGCAAAACTCTGAAAAGAAATGCCCAAGAAA
The DNA here is from genome assembly GCA_028583015.1 of Wollemia nobilis. NCBI lineage: Eukaryota > Viridiplantae > Streptophyta > Pinopsida > Araucariales > Araucariaceae > Wollemia > Wollemia nobilis. The sequence goes on along the minus strand of JAQPPZ010001308.1, from coordinate 3,571,718 downwards.
CCCGATCATACGCCTTATTAACATCTAATTTGAGGAAAAACCCCACTCTACCACTTTTGAAAATTGAATGCATCAGTTCATGAATAACTATAGCTCCGTCTAGAATCTGCCTTCCTAGAACAAAGCCACTCTATGCCGAATCAATCAACACTGGAAAAAGTAGTTTAAGCCTATTCACAATAGTCTTAGATAAAATATTATAGATAGTATTACATAAACTAATGGGCCTAAAATCACTGAAATACGAAGTCGAGTATTTCTTAGGGATGAGGGCAAGATAAGTCGAATTCACAACTTTCGAAATAAACAAAGAACGATGCACATCCCTTAAAGCCACGCAAACATCTTCCCCACAAATATGCCAATACCTCTAAAAGAACATAGGAGGAAAACCATCCAGCCCTAGGGCCTTAAGAGGACCCATCACTTTGATAGCTTCAAAAATTTCCTCATCCGAGAAAGGAGCCATAAGTCTCCTATTCCAATCAGCAGAAACAATCATTGGAATAGCTTCTAACATCTCACCTTCAGCAAGAAGGTCACGATCAGGCATCGAGCAAAGCAAAGAGCTGAAAAAATCAACAACTTCCTCCCAAAATTCCATGACATCAGAAGAAACCCCTCCACTAGCCTTCTCAATTTCCCTAATTCTGTTGTGACCTCTCCTCCACAAAGTGGAAGCATGAAAGAACTAGGAGTTACGATCACCTTCTTTCAACCACAACTCTCTGGATTTTTGTTTCCAGAACAGCTCTTCTTTAGCTTGCTTATTATGATAATCCACCAAAAGAGATATTTCTTCCTACAATAGAGCATCAGAACAACCTTGGGCTTCCATAACCGCTTCTATCTCCTTCAGCTGAGATTTCAATCTTTCCTTTTCTCTAAACAAATTACCAAAAGAAAATTTATTCCAAATATTAAGATAATTTCTAAGCCTTCTAAGCTTGTTAGTTAACCTTAGCATCCCTTCACCAAAAATATCTTCCTACCACCATTCCTTAACATGGGATTCAAAATCAGGATGGGAACACCACATGACTTCAAACCTAAAAGGACGAGGAAGAAAAGGGGTACCATCAGGGACTTCCAACCATATGGGATTATGGTCGAAACCAATCCTAGGCAAAGAAGACAAAGAAGCATCCCCAAACAGATTTATCCTAGAGGAAGAAACAAAAATCCTATCCAATATGCTCAAAATCAGGCTCTCACCAGATCTCCTATTGCTCCAAGTGAACTTCACCCCCTTAGATCCAAATCCTAAAGCTCAACCCTATTGACAAACTCAGAGAAATCCTACAAACTTCTATCATCCACTAGATTACCTCCACACTTCTCATATGGATATAATGGAGAATTAAAATCTCTAGCAACTACCTAGTCCTCATTTCAAAAGGTATCCCTCATTTCAAGCAGTAGGAGCCAAAACTTGCGTCTATCAATATATGAATTAGGAGCATAAATATTAGACAAAACCCATATCCTATTAGTTATTTTACACCAGAATAAAATATTAATCACACAACTAGAAGAAGAAATAACATGGCCATCCAGTCTCATAGGGTTCCAAAAAGAGAGAAGGCCACTAGAAGAACCAACCGCTTCACTAGCCATGAAACCCGAATCCTTCCAAATCAATTTATGCATAGACTCCCAAGAGGAGGCTTCTAATTTAGACTCCTGAATACACAAGATATCAGGAGATCTATCCCTCCTAAATGAAGCTAGCAACCATTTCTTAGAGGAACTATTAAGCCCTCTAACATTCCATGAATAAATTTTCATTGGAATTTAAAAGGAGAGTTTCTTTCCCGCCCCCCTAGGAGGAGAGGATTTGAAACCTTCAAGTTTCAATTGTTTTTCTCCATTCCCCTCCTTCACCACAAGAAGAGCCTGACCACCATTAGCCACTACATCATCCATTGATCTCTTCCTACCTGATTTACTTGGAGGTCTACCAGGTTTCTTGACCATCCCAATATCTACACCTTTTTTGCGATGACTTCTCATCTTGGGTCCAGGTGACCCTTTCTCCACAAACGAAGAAGAAATCAGGCTCACACCACCTCCTTCAATGGAAACACCAACCTCCTTTGGGGAAGGAGACTTCTTAACATTCCTAGGGGTAGAAAGCTCCTTGATGGGAGAAGCCAAAGACATCATCGGAGGAGATAGAGACTCCACATCTTGAATCACTTGGGCAACCTCTTCCCTCATCGATTCCAAACATTCAAAGGAATTCGATAGAGGTAAATCAATAGCTTGACTCAGAGGGTCCGCTTGAAGGACAACCTCCAAATTATGAGGACCAGGGTTCAGAGAACCCTTCCTAGTTTGAGTCGACTCCTTTCGACCGAAACCAAGTGCCCCACTAGCACTCTTCAACTAAGAAGGAGAAGAAACAATCTCCTTGCCTTTTGAAGTCCCCTGGGATTTCTTATGCCAAACCTTTTACTTCTTGAAAGGGGTCCTCTTGGGAAAAGAATCCACATTAGCACCCCTTTTTGGGTCCTTATGAACAGGTTGGTTAACCGACTTCTTCTAAGGAAAAAATTTGTGATGGTGGCCCCCCAACCACAAGACTGACAAGCCTAAGGCTTGTTCTCATAAACCACAACCTGCACCCAAGTACCTAGGTGAGAAAAAAGTTCCACTAAGCTTGGAATATTCTTCTCTATGTCCACCATAATACACATTCTGAAAAATTGCCATTGATCTGCTAGATAGAGAAACCTTGTCAAAAGAAACAAAGTCCCCAATAGAGCTCACCACCGCCCTGAAAACACTCTCATGCCATAAATACATGGGAAAATTATGCAGACGAACCCAAACCAGGACCAAATTAACCCTTTAAAGAGCCAAGTTAAAATTAGAGCCCCACTTCCTGAGAAAGAGACCACGATTACCATAAAACCATGGACCACCCTCCAAAATTTTGCAAGAATCCTCCTCGCATGAGAGCCTGATCGAGAAAATTTTTGGGGAAGAGTAGCAAGGTCCAACGAGCCACGAGGCTTCCACCGAGATAATTCCCAATGCTTAAGCACATCCAAGGGTGGTCTACCACCAACAAACTTACCCACCAAATCCTAGGAGCCTTTCCTTAGCAAGCTATCAACAGTGTTGTCCGGGATACAAATTTGGAAGGATTCCAAATTAACTTCACAAGGAGCAAACTCTTCACCAAAGGACACACCAACCACCATCCTAGCATAAGATGGTGAAGGAGAAGAGACTCCCTTACCCACCAACCCAGAACAAACCTTTCCAGGGTCCCAAGATGGAGAAGGACCCACCTCCCCATACTTATCAAACCAGAAAGAATCATGTAGGTTGCTTTTTGATACCTCCAGCTTTACATCCACGCCACTCGATGCTCCAGAATACCACATCCTCGCTCTAGAACACTAATTTTTTCTATTGATACAATTGGAATGCTTATTCGATAGACTTAGATAATCCTTTATTTTCATTTATTATTTTATATAAAATGTTATTATGTTATATTTAATTTTAATTATTTTTTTATAATTAAAATAAATATTTAATTAATTAATTTATTATTATTATTTATCAGTTTAATACTTCCTCATCGCACAATGTTAGTCCAAATATTCAAAATATTACCAAAATACAACCACAAAGAATATACAAGTTATGAATAGCTTCAAGAAGATATAATATGTATATATAACATAAGAATATATTATATATAATACTACAATGTCAAGGATATAAATTAGCTATTTATAATAGCTCATGTAATGATATAGGATCAACTAAATCTGAAATTAATCTCTTTTTATTCATAAACAACAACTTATTTATAGGCGCAAAGTTCCATTACAAACCATCATTTTGGGCAAAACTATGAGCCTCAAAATAGTGTGTATATTAATTATCAAGAGCTATATAGAAGGTGGACCTACAAAATTATTAAATATTATCTAGATGTTTTGTATAATTCCTCTCCACCATAGAAGAATTGGACTCTAATGTGTATAAACATGGAGGAAGAGATGGAAAGCACAAAAGCTAAAATGTTGCTATAATAGTAGGAACAGGTCTTCATAAAATATAAAAATAAACAATGTAATAGGTAATGTTCAAAAAGATATTTCCAATGACTATAAATACATCTATAGTTTCCACTTTATGAGGCCTCAAATTGTGTGAAAATAAGAGCACTCCCAAGCAACAAAAAATATTTTTTTCCAAATACAACGGTGCAAAAAATATACGTGTAACATACTATGGGACTATATATAAATTATATGTTGTTAGGGGAAATATAATGTCAATCATCAACATGTGTTTCAAAATTATACATAGAGGCCCTCCACTAACTTACATTCAATAACATGAATAAAATAAAATATAAGGGTAATGAAGACTATAAAACAAGATTCGCCAAGGAGAACACGAAAATTAGGGGTAATGAGAGGGCATGTGGCACTAAGAGAAAGGCTAGGTAGTCTATGGGTTAAAATAATGGAATGGATAGAGGTAGTAGATTGATCAGTTTCTGTTGAGTGTACCAACTTGAGGTTGGTGGTTCCAATCCCAAGCCCCTTTGGGGTCCCTTTCACTTGAATTAAAGGTTAATCGAGGTGGGTTGGAGGTGATAGTTATAGTTTTTTATATCTAAACCATGTCCATAGGGATAATATGATGGAGATAGTTACCAAAAAAAAAATATAAGTGTTATATTTGGCCATAGATACTATGATATTAAAATGAAGACTATGATGTGAAGAGAGAAAAAATAGTATATGAAAACGATTATAAGGATGATGCATGATGTTTGTGGGATAATAGTAATGAGACACATGTGATGTAGTTGGAAATCAACATGATGTCCAAGAATAAAGGGAGACATGGACAAAGAGAGTGAGAAAAAATAAACCACATGGTAGTAAAGGAATATCTTGTCAAAGAGACCATATGGGAAAACAAACATGACAACATGCATCAATTGGTAGGATGAATCCAATATAAAACATATTATATGAAGTGCATTGAAAGGGGTCTATTCCACATGGGATATGAGGTAATTTTAGGATGGGTTAGAAATAATGTAGAGGAATATATATGGTAGGGTATTCCACATGGAAAAGTTAAGGTAGTGCTATCATGAAAGATGTACACTTGCTAGAATGAGATGAGTAGTATTAAAAATTATCGACACAAAAAAGAACATGTGAATAGAAATATGATTTTGGATGGGTGAATCATGGGGTGTGTGGATGCTTGGGAATAGGAAGAAGAACATGCAAAATCAACTAACATGGGAGGATCACAAAATATGAATCGAGAATACATGCAAGTTCCAACATTGGGAGGTGAGAATCTATGGGAGAAAAAAATACTACATGCTCTTGGAGACCACTATGAAGTGATGATGTTTGGTGGAAAATCCAAAAAAATAGTGCACAAATTATGGCCATAGCGTTGGTAGGAAGAGGAGGAGTCTACCATTTTTTGAGGAGAAGCTATGAAACAAGTGACATTGTGGCTTTCAATGAGTAAAAATATCATGGTAGGGATGACATAATAGGGTAGCATATAGTGGACATGATAAGAACAAACACTAGATCATGATGGTACAAAAAAAACAAAGGGAATCCATGAGCTTCCATAGGGAAAGAGAGGATGAAGGGATATGACTCATTGATTGCAAGGACAAGTGTCATTGTAATCTCTGAGATAGGTTCATCCAAGTGCCATGATTCATTTGCAAAGAATATGTTGTTGAAACACACATGAAATAGAGTTCAAGTAGGCATTAATTAACGAGGCCACATTAGTGCATATGGTGATAATAGGATGGTTCTACTAGAAAATATTTTGGTGGAAAATATCCTAAAATACAGTGGTAAAAATAGGCATGAATAAGCCAAAAAAATGATCATGGCGATAAGGATATATTGAAGAGCTGGTTGATAATATGTATTTGGGAGATACTATGAAGGTAAGGTTAATAGAATGAAATGAAGAAAGGTTTCAGAAGTAGCGCATGAAGGAGTAACTCGAGAACATGGCTATGGTGCTCGAATCTAGTCTATAGTAGGCTCATGCTAGGAGGTAAGCTATGATAAGGGAGTAATATCATTGGAATGATGTTTTTAAGAGTCCATCAATCAAGAGGAGTGATTTAGGTGGTGGAAAGGGGCAAGTTAGTGAGCGGGGTAGGGCCATAGACACATTTTAGTCATTATCATCTATGATAAAAAGGAGGCACTATGGGTACACAAATGACCAAATTTAAAATATTATCATTAAATCTAATTTTATTTATGCTTATTATATGATGGAGTCCATGATAGGGGGCCATGAAGTACATGTTGCATGACTTGTTATGGTCATGCATGTAGTAGAATATGTATGCAACAAAAAATAGTGGATATCAAGGCACCAAAAAGCAAAGGCCTCCTTATCAATCACCAACTTCATATTAATTGTTAAAACATCTATAATTGATTAAGAAAGAACAAGAAGGTAATCCTTATATTCTAAGTTTGCATCATAGAAAGCAACACTATCACCATTAAGGAGGACAACATCAAGAAAATTCCATTCAGGAGGTAGCAAATTGTCTTCTTTTATTTTTAATATTCATCTTCATTAATAGTAGGATTGCCTAGTGGGAAGGTGATGGGATTATTTTCCATAGAATCTAGTTTTATTCTAGGTATTTCTTCATAATATTTAGCAAGAAAAATTTTATGGACTACCATTTTTTCCAGCATGGCAGCTTGGATGTGCTATATTTCAACATAGAGCACTATGGATCGATGAAATATATATTTGAAAGATATCCTATATAGGAAACATGATGCCTAAAATAGATAGGAGCATAATCTACTACTCTAATACCAAACTGATGAGAACACATAGACCGAAATAATTTGCAAAGGAAAAGCATATTTATTTTGAATCAAAAAAGGGCTATTTATAGCCCATTACAGAGCCTTGGAAGGAACCTTCTAGGAAGCTAAGAATTAAATACTAGAAGCAACCTTATAGAAATACATTCATATTATAACAATGGCCATGTGTTCATATTAACAAATATTATACAAAACTGGCCATAGGAACTATGAATCCCTATCATTCCTCCCCATTGTAGAAGCATTGGATATTAATGCTTTTACAAAATAAGAGGGAGAAATATGGAAGAGAGTGAGCAAAGGATCCAGTGAATCAAAAAGAGAAACCTGATATAGAAGCTATATAATGAGCTTGATATGGTGTTGTCTAGATGAGTTTGGTGATGTGAGCCATGTTGATGGAGAGACAAATCACTAAAGACAACTCCATTATTTAAGAGTATCTAGGTGATGCCTAAAGGTCCATGGTCTTGTAAAGGAAGATATAATGATATTTTATAGGCACAAAGTGCCATTACAAACCATGGTTTTGGAAAAAACCATGAGCCTCAAAATCATATGCATATTAATTATTAGGATCTATCTAGAATGTGATCTACGAGTGGCCTACAATATTATTAACTATTATCTAGATATTCCATATCATTCCTCCTCACAATAGAAGAATTGGAAAGATAGGGATTGATAGTTATCTTATTCAAACCCCAAAAATCAATGCAAGAACACCAAGTGCCATCCTTTTTTAGAAGAAGAAGAATAGGAGAGGCATAAGGAGATATGTTGGATTTAATAAACTCCTTGGCTAATAGGCACAAAAATTACCTTTTAATTTTATCATATTAAGGGACTACCTATACATAGGAGCATTAGAGAGTGGTGTAACAAAAATGAGATCAATGTGGTGATTAATGGCCCTTTTTGGAGGTAAATAAATGGAATCCTAAAAAAACACTTTTATATTTTTGGAAAACTATATCAAGTGTTGTGGTTTGAGTAGGCTTAGGGAATTGTATATATGATTACTTATGTGAAGGACTTAAAAATGAGTGTGAGTATTTGTGTTTGATTTACTACTTTTCTAGCTTATCTACAACTAAGAAATAAATTTGAAGTGTGCTTGATGGATTCAATAGAATAGTAATTATTATACTACTATAGTGTGTATATATTTTTAAAAGCATCATACCAAGCAAAAAACTATAAAAATCCATCGAGGTCACATCACAAGTGACCTTATCCCTGAACTTAGTACCAAAAGCAAATGCAATGATGGAGGTGTGTGTGATTTGAGAAGTGGTTTCACTATCCTTCCATTAAATATAACAAATATAAGGATGTAGAGTATCAGGGGACTTAACCCTATAAACAATCGACTTCACAATCAAGTTCTTCTATGATTCATTATTGATGAAACAATCAATCATAAAATCATGAAGCAAGTGAGTATGTGTGATGAATAGATTATCATGGTCTCTTGTAGTGGAATTATAATTTAATAAAGCTACATGATTGAGTTTTCCCCTTAACTCTTCATAAATCTAATCCTCTCTAGTAGTCTTTATGGGGTTATCACTTGTTCCCTTCAAGAGGTAGCAAATCCTCTTTTATTTTTTAATCTTCATCTTCATTAATAGTAGTATTGTCAAGTGGGAAGACATTGGGCTTCTTGCCCATATATCCTAGTTTTATTCTAGGTACTACTTCATAATTTTTAGCAATAAGAATTTTATTGACTACTATTTCTACTAGCATGACCACTCAGATCTATTGGATTTACATAGAGAGTGCTTTGGCTCATTAAGATATCTCTTTAAGAGAGAGATCCTGGATAGACAACATGGTGCCTAAAATAGATAGGAGTAAAATATACTACTATGATACCAAACATATGAGGACACATAGACCCAAATAATTTACAAAAGAAAAGCATATTTATTTACGATCATAATGGGGCTACTTATAGCCCATTATAGAGCCTCAAAGGAACCTTCTAGGAAGCAAAGCATTAAATACTGGAAGGAACCTTTTGGAAAGGCATTCATATTATAACAATGGTTATGTGTTGATATTAATAAATATTATACAAAAATGACCATAGGAAATATCAATACCTATCATGTAATTAGATTAAAACAACTTACATATACAATAGGTTGATTAATGGCTAGGTACTTCAAAATTTATGCAAAACAATAAATCATTCAAAATGCATCTAGTAGGTCATTGACTAAGACAATGATAATATATTACATGTAAATGTGAAAATGAGGAGTTATTTTCTTATTTATAGATATTCATGGTCAAGTTATAGAATACAATGATGTTATTGTTATGTAGCTATTTGATTTTGTTATCCTTTATATTTAGAATCATTGTGAAAGCCACTAATGTATTTTTTCTTGCTTTGAATATCATAGCGTAATTTTTTTCTTATCTAAAATGGAGAAAAATAATTATATTTTATAGAGCATATGTACTTATTTATTTATATTTGAATTATACAAATTATTAATTGCAATTTCACATGCCATATGTCTGTGTTGTTCTTTTCTTACTTGTATGGAACTTGTATAGATTTATTGCAAGTGATTTATATTAACATGTTTTATTGAACATCTTCTTATCACTTCCTCTCATAATACATGATGCAAAACCTCATTTATGCATAAAAATGAATTTCTTCAAAACTACTTAATTATTAATTATAATAGTAATATTAATCATAAAATTAATGTGAGAATTTATTTATAAGATTATAATAGTATTTTGCTACTAATTCCATCATGTAAATATATAATAATAATAATAATAATAATATTTTTAATGATTTCCTTGAAATATTCTTGAAAATAAAGATATAGGTGCAATCAATTGCTTATATGGAAAATAAAATAAACATAAGCTTAGGATCCATTAGTGGACTTAAAAAAAAATCTTCAATGACTTTGTGGAAATTAAGGTTTCTAATTTTATCATCTTTCTCCTCAGTACTTTCTTTGTAAATGTTATGCATGGATTATCAAAGGAATTCCTAGAGATAATAAAATTCAATCAAGTCATAAATATGTTCATGGCCTACGATAGTGTACATATATGAAGTAGACATGCTTGAGAGCACTTTGCACATCATGAGGATTGTCGATCATATCAATTATCTCTTATAGGCTATAATTTTAGGCATAAACATGATTTATACCCTATTGAATGCATCAATGTCATCATAGAGGTACTTAAAAGGGATCTTTTGTTTGATTCCTCAAAAGTAGAAAATGTGTTCATGAGCATGAAAGGGAAGGGAAAGATAACATAATTTCAACATCAAGGTATGGCAATGAGTGCATATTTGTACATTGTAATATTGACAAAGAGTAATATCATGTTTGCTTATGTGCTAAATACTTACAAACTAAGCAAGTTCACTAACACAATAAGAACTAACCTAATCATGAATTTGGTGCATAGGACAATTTCCTTCATTGCAAGCTAGATATTGTAAATGTTATATTGATTATAAAATTTCCATAAAATAGTGTAGTTAATTATAGGCAATAAGGGATTCATTTTAATGATGTGCTTTGTTGACTATGTATGATTGACTAATTTGCATTAAAATTTTAAAATCCCTAGTAAAATAATATTATTGATTAAAAAAGTGTATTATTTTATTTTAAAAATCATTTACACTACATCAAAAAGGGTTTTAACGATGGCTAAAATAAGGTGATTTTTTACGATGGTAAAAAACCACCCTAATAGATCCTAAGAGGGTGGTTTATAACCACCCTCTTAGGGTCACCCTAAGAGGATGGTTATAAACCGCCCTCTGAAGACTAAGACGATTGTTACAAACTGACATTTTAGGGATCACCCTAAGACTATGATTATAAACTGCCATCGTAGGGTGACCTAAGAGGAAAATTTAAAATGAGATATCATAGTTAATTGTAGGTATTAAGAGATTGATTTTAATGATGTGGTTTTCTGACTATGTATGATTGAATAATTTGCATTAAAATTTTAAATTCCCTAGTAAAATAATATTGTGGATTAAAAAAGGTACTATTTTATTTAAAAAATAATTTAATTTGGTTTAGCAATAATAGAAAATAGATTATAAATATGAAAGTGATGAGAATTTTCAATGATCTCGTTAGAGATATTAAGTCTAGAGTGATATACCTTGAGTTGTAATTAACTATAGATCATCAACCTTAATTATAAATTTAGTATTAGATAAATAACTTATCTTTAAAACTACCAAATATTTATAAAAATCATAGATGTCTTATAATTTTTATAAGGAAAAACATCGTCCTCATTCAAATTTAAATATTTATTATTAATAATCCTAACCATGAACAAGAATAATATATCTTTATGCTTTATTTATTTATTTTTATTTTCATGTAATGGATGATACATATGTCCAACAAGATTAGTCTAATGGTAAGGCATCATAATAGCCATATTCAAATGTTATATTTGATTCATGCTAAGCATTCTCCTCAAAATTAGTGGTCAAAATTATAGATCAAAGATAGGAAATATCATTTACCACTATTAGGTGAATTTTAAAACTCATTGGTACTATTGCTTTTTCAACTAAATAATTTTTTTCATCAAATATGTATCGTCAACTTGGTTGTGTGTCACTTTATTTTATTTTAAGATCTCTAGTATTTATAAGATTTATAGCACCTTTTGATTGTCTCTCTAATTTTTCATTTTAACAATACCCAATCTAATAGCTAATGTTATTTTATTTTTATAAAATAAGAAAAATAGGTTAAAATTTTTTAATTATATTACATCAACTACTCTTACAAATATCGATGAATTACACTCATAATATTGGTCCTTCATTGTTGTTTTTCATCTTTATACCAAAAAATTCTAAAAAGCCTTTCATATACTGTTAATATTTAAAAAAATTATTACTCAATGTTTGCTTTGTAACCTTGCCTAATCTAATAGCTAGTATTATTATTACTTAAAATGAAATTAAAATGTTATAATTATATTACATCAACTACCTCCACAAATATCAAGAAACTACTCTCACAATATTAATCCTCAATTATTGACTTCTCTTCTTTATACAATAAAATCCTTAAAAAAAAGAAACTTACTATTTTTAAAACCAACTTACTCAAGGGTTATGTGTTTATGTAGCTTAATAACTTGGACAAGAGGCCAATTCCAATCCATCTAGAATTGGCACTTGTCATGACTAAAATAATGGTAGAAAGAGTTCTCATAAGTAGGGATGGTGAGGATGAATAGCTTAGGGCTATGGAAGCCTTAGAGTCTTCAGAGTTAAGGATGGATATAAAAAGATCCTTCCAAAACCTCCTTCTCATGCATATTAGGTTGAGGATTACAAGATATTTGGTAGTACAAGGGTTGGACAAAAGTAAACTTCTTTGCCTCGTTCATGCACAATGAAATTATTACCTTTGATAATATGAGATATAGATAAATTTTTAGGCCATTCTAATTTGTTTTATGCTGCAAAAGTGAGGAAACATCTCACCACCTAAGGTTTGAGTGCTTGTTTATGTACCAAATTTGGTAGAGATAGTTTCTAGATTATAAAATTTAAGCCAATGATGATTTAAACTAGATTAATGTTCAAGAAAGATAGAAGAGGAGTATATTTACATCTAAAGATATTCATATATGGTGGAAGTTTAGATTAAAATTTATTTGGTGGTAATTGTGGCTAGAGAGAAATCATAGAATTTTTTTAGAGAAACCTTTTCATTCTCGAATGGTGTTTGATAAATCATTTAGAGTAAAGTCACAGAAATTGTGGTAGTATATGCTAAAGATGAAAATTAGGCTTATATAGGGATGATGGATAAAGAAGTTGAAGTGTCAGAGGACCAAGACAGAGCTACTTGGAAAGCACCTCCAAAAGGATGGATTAAAAAAATAAACTTTAAAATTTGTAACACCAACTAGCTTGAGGGTTATATGTTTATTTAGCTTAAGAACTTGGACAAGTGGCCAATTCCAATCCATCTAGAAGTGGTACTTGTCATGACTAAAATCATGGTAGAAAGAGTTCTCATAATTAGGGATGACGAGGATGAATAGCTTAGGGCTATGAGAGCCTTAGAGTCTACAGAGTGAAGGATTGATATAAAAATATCCTTCCAAAATCTCCTTCTCATGCATATTAGGTTGAGGATTACAAGAGATTTGGTAGTCCAAGGGTTGAACAAAAGTAAACTTCTTTGCCTAGTGCATGCACAATGGAATTATTACCTTTGATAATATGAGATATAGAGAAATTTTTGGGCCATTCTAATTTTTTTTATGCTGCAAAAGTGAGGAAACATCTCACCACCTAATGTTTGAGTGCTTGTTTATATGCCAAATTTGGGAGAGATAGTTTTTAGATTATAAAATTTAAGCCAATGATGATCTAAACTAGATTAATATTTAGGAAAGACAGAAGAGTAGATTTACATCTAAAGATCTTCGTATAGGGTGGAAGTTTAAATTAAACTTTATTTGGTGGTAATTGTGGCTAGAGAGAAATCATAGAATTTTTAGAGAAACCTTTTCATTCTCGAATGGTATCTGACAAATCATTTAGAATAAAGTCACAAAAATTGTGGTAGTATAAGCTAAAGAGGAAACTTAGGCTAATATAGGGATGATGGATAAGGAAGTTGAAGTGTAAGAGGACCAAGATAGAGCTACTTGGAAAGCACCCCCAAAAGGATGGATTAAAATTAATATTTATGGAGCTACAAAAGGCAATTCATATAGAGCTAGAATTGGAGGAGTTCGTAGGAATCATGTTGGGAGAATACTCTATTGGAAACTACAAGGCCACAAACAAAGAAGTAGAAGCCTTACCTATCAAATCTGCTTCTACCTAGGAGGTAAGATAAGGCTATAAGAGAATAATCATAGAATAATATTATCAAATCTTGGTAGGAGCTCTAGATTGCATGAGGAACTTTGTTTTTGGAGATGTGGACATTGTGGATTCTTGCCACCCAAATTAACGAGTTGTAGGGAGAATTGGATGATGTCATCCCAATTTATGTGGGTAGAGCTCTAAATATAGTGACAAACTTCTTAGATAAAATAAGTACCAAGAAGGAGATAGGGGTTCAATGACATAGTGGCATAGCTAATGAGGAGGAAAGGACTAGACAGGTTGGTGAACAAATTTAGTGTTTGGTTAATTTGGAGAGCTAATAGAGAAATATGGTTTAGGAGATTTGGCTCCAATATAGATCTTTTTTAATGTTGTAACAAAAAGTGGTTAAATCTTAAACTCTAGAGCTATGAAAATTTTTAGAAAAGTTAAAAAAAAAAATGCTCTTGTTGATGAAGATTAGAAAAAATCCTATCCCAACTTATAAATAATCTTGTTCTAATATAATTTTTTAAATTAAAAAACACTCTTAACATAATAAACTGAATCTTACACAATTATTATAAACACAAGTAATTTATTATTATATTTTAGTATTTTTTAAGCCAATATTATTTTAAGTTATATATATATATAATTTTAAATTAAAAGCGTGTGCTTCCCTGTCTTTCAATATTTGCAAAATTTAAGGAGTAAATGCAAGGCCATTTCCCAAAAAGATAGGCCGGCTTACTAGTGGACCATTTTAGCTCGATTTCTTAAAGTTCTAATTACTCTTAATTTCATCTTTACAATATAAAACTTAAAAAAACAAAAAAAAATGAAGGCCATTAATCTTTCCATTGTTGTCTTCATCGAATATCAAATAATACAGAAATTTGACCCAATCCATCTCATGTGTTCCTCACTCGTAGAATAATAGTGTTAGTATGCTCCTCCATGGAGTTTTCTTGAATGACACTCAAGTAATAGTTATAGTGGGGTCTACTGGACATGGAAAGCATGAAGCATACACAGATATCCATAACGCTCTTTTAATATTACCACGCACTTATTTATTTATTTAGAATTGCTTTGTCCGTACTCCAAGTTTTACAGCTGAAGTTTGAGATATTGCCTTTGAGTGATGTCAAGTATATAAATGACGAAGATGCAGAAACTGTATTCAAGTAAAGTCCAAACACACTAACATGGCATTGCCATATTCATTCAATCTATTTAGCACTAAGAGACTCCATCTTCATATTTAATAAAATAATGATTTGTATTTTGTATTGAATAGATTGGAGCGTTGGTATCCTTCTACAACAATGGGCCCTGATGTGTAGGGGTATGATTACAAAGAATGTGCTTGTTTGCTTTTTGAATACAATGATAAGAGGAGGGTATTAATGAGGGTGAGAGATGGGTAGGGGTAGGGGTAGGGGTAGGGGTAGTTAGGACATGTGGCAAAATATGGGACAAGTGATCTTAGGAGGTATTTTCTAAATTTTATTAAATTTAGAAAAGAGGATAATATGCATAAAATAATCAATATTTAATTTTTAGTACATTTTATTATGCATAATTTAGGGTATGCAACATAAATGGTTAGATTTTGGTGTTTAAAAATTTCCTTTTTTGCATCATATTGCATAAAACACAATACGTAGCAAAAATAAGAGATACCTGGTTCATTGGTGGAGAAATTGATCTTGTTGCCCCAACATAAAAATTGAATGATCAATGCAAATTTTAATTTTGGCTTACCCCCTCGAGTGATGAATGGGTGAAACATGAAATAGATGAAATTCTTGAGTTGATTGACTTATTTGGATGGTGGAGTAATGTGATTTGATCGATGCAAATATTGCAAATCAAGATCAATTTAACTCCCCCAAGTTTGGAGTGGGTATGTGTAGTTGAAATTTTACTTTTAGCAAAATGACATGCAATTGTGATTGTGCTAGATGGACTAGCCAATGATATTGCATGTTTGACCCATTTTGCAAATGGTATTGTGTATGCCAATGTGTAATTCATAAAGGTTATACTTTTGCAACCCCATAGAAAGGGTTTGATGATAGCTTAGGGTAAATTTTATTGAATGCAGTCACCTTCCAAAACTAAGCAATAAAATTGATCTAATTTAGGATAATATGGAGTGGGGTGATGTGTGGTATGCATGTATGAATTGATTTTATGATTTTTTAAACTTTTGGAGCCTTTTGGGAAGTTTTAGGGCTTTTTAGGGCTAAACATAGCCTGTATTTGACTTCTACAAATGCAATCTACATTTGGGCACACCTAGAAAACATAGTCCATGTTTGGGTATGTTTAGAAAATGCAACCCATGTTTACTCAATCATAGATAACCAGTATCTCAATGGCATCATATTATCACAAATAAACATTTCTTCAAGTATATTTTGTTTGTGTTCATGCTTTGCAAGTGATTTTATGCTTCCTATGATTTTTGTGTTCAATAACATTAGGGTTTTTGTATACCTTTTAAGATTTTGGATCTCATCCGAAGAGGATATACCCATGCTATTAACTCTATTTTCACTGATCTTTGATGTAGGTTATAGGTTGCAAGTTGAAGGCTATTGAAGCTAGGATGGCCTTCAAGGATACACAAGTCCACCCACATTTTTAATTATAGCATGAAGATATTGGCACCCAGACATCCATTATTTAGTAAAAGGAGTTTCTTCCAATTTTCTTCTATTGTATCAAAGCGAGCCCTATTGTAATCATACCCATACATATTGGGGTATATTGTTATAAATGGAGAATACAACTCTCATATATCAATACAAATCTAAATTCTTTCAAAACAAAAAGAATACCATAATATCTCCATTTGTTCATACCACATTTCTCTTTTTTTCTCATCTCATCTCCAACCTATCATGACCTATTCTATCAAATTTTTCAATTGTGTCTCAAATAAACTTTAATATTCAATATCTAATTTTGGAGTTGCATATGTCCAAGAAATTTTGCCAAAGGCTGCCATTAAAAATATTTTTTTGGGTCATAAAAGTAGAACATATTATAAGACTCACAATTGGTATGCACCATGCCACTCCTTATATGGGTTTACATACGATGACTATAATCGAGGTGGTAAAACTAGACCTCAACCTCCTAATAATTCTAGTATCATAAGCATTCCCTCATTGGATGATCCATCTACCACATCACAATTGCATGTCATTCTACCAAAAGCAAAGTTTCAACAACACATACCTCCTATGGAATTGGGGTAATAAACATTGATTTTGATTTGTGATATTTATATTCAATAAAACATCATTCCACCATTCACATTTGGTCAATTCGCTCATGGGTTTCTTTTTTTTCATATTCCACCCATTCATAATTTGAGGGGTAAGCCAAAACAAAAACTTTCATGGGTCATTCAATCATTGCACTACGACAATAAAATCAACCCTTCCACCCAATAAACCAGGTGTCTCTTATTTTTACACTGCATTGTGTCTTATGTAACATGATATAAAAAGGGACATCTATAGACACAAAATCCTAACCATTCACAAGGCCAATAATAATTCTAAGACTTAAAATTAGGGTTATTTGGTGAGCACATTATTTTATTTTTTAAATTTAATAAAATTAGGAAAATATATCCTAGGATGCTCTCTTCTTTACCACATATCATAACTACCACTACCCATCCCCTTTCCACATATATCACCCTCATCAATACCTCACTTGCCACCTCTCCCCTAAGTGAGACACCTCAAGTATATCACTCTAAATACCTAGACCACTTGGCTACCCTATTCCTACCACTTGGCTATCCTAGTCTACTTCCTATCCTCACACCCCTCACCTTCCACAACCCTACGAATATCTCTAATCATTCCATACACAAAAGGAAGGAAGGACATGTTAATGTTATATTACACAAATTGTGATTCATGTATGCAATAATCTTTCCATTTTCAATTTACATTGGTCATTTCATTATACTCATTTTGATAGGTGCTACTAAATCTTTTATCTCTTTGCATGTGTGCAGGTTCAAGATTAGAAAGCTCAAATCCATCATGGTGGTTACAACAAACCCACCTCCAACATTAATTATAAAATGCATGAAATAAGAAAGTAGTTGGTTGTCATCATCCACATTTGTAGCCACCCAAGTTGCAGTCCATCTCACCAATATGATAATTAGCAAGTATATTGTCCAAAATATCACAATCATCCCATCTATCATCAATACTATTAGAGATTATGGTCACCCAAGTCACCCACATTTAGCTATAGGCATGATATATAACATGGATTCAACTTCAAATAAAATAAATTTTATGTATGGGAGAGTCAATTATTCATCTGATCCACCTCCTCCCAATGATCCCCATCAAAATGTTTGTCTCAATATCAAGTATCTATCCAATCCAGTTTTCCCAGTGTAATATTTTTGATAGTTTAACTGATAGGGACACTATTTAGGATGACATTAATAACGTATTTATAAGATATTTGAGCTAGACTATTGAGAAGTGAATGATTGTTCTGGGCTAGGATATAGACCATAATCCTCTACATCTTCCTTTGAAGAATATTTTCAATGAATTACTTTAAACTCTAATGAGGAGGATGATGAGGATAGTGATAATTGTGATAATAATGATGATGAATATATAGACCCTCAGTTTGCACCACTTTTGTACAAGGATTTTTCAAAAATGTGACTACATATTGCCATGATTGACTCCATTTTTATGATGACTTTGAGAAAAAAAATTATGATAAATTTTATGTACTCTCAATCACCTCTGATAACTCCATGGAAGACTCAGTCCCCATTGTGCTCTTCACTAATGAGGATGAGTTATACCTTCAATTTTTTTCTATCCATCAACCATATTTCATCTCCTACCTCGCTAAAGCGACATGATGCTATAGTTGATCTACCAGATCCACCTTGGTCCCTCCCACAATACCATGATAATCCACCAATCCTAGGTCAAATTCTACGTCGAGAGTAGGAACGAGAGAACCTACCCTCCACATCGTAGGCACAACAATTCCTTCAAGTTAACATGATTTTTGTTGACTTGATGGCACCCATCTATAATCCATGTGATTTGGTAAAACCATTTCCTATTGACATAAGCCTTATCGACATGGATCGAATTTCATTGCTTCCATCCATATCTAAGTTCATCCTATCCGAAGAGGTTTTGATAGCTTCTAATGCTTATTTTTCTACACAATATTCACCACCATCCACCTCCATGTATCATACTAAAGTAGAAGAGATAGTGCCAAAAATGTTAAAGGATATTGTTAATGACATTCATTTAGTCCCAACACCCCACCTATTGGAAGAAGGTTTACATATGATTATCAAGGACACTTTCGATGTGAAACTTAGCATAGATGAAGATAATCCATGAGTCATTAAATTAGAAAAAATTCTATTCGAAGAAGAAAGAGAATGGCTCATAAAAGTTCTAACAAAGAAGAAAGGCATCTTTGCATGGTCATACAAAGACATGCATGGCCTTAACACTAATTTGGTAGTCCACAATCTCACTTTGGGTCATGATATAAAGCCGATCAAACAAAAATTAAGAAGATTAAATCCTACCATTGCCCTCATGGTCAAAGAAGAACTTAAAAAGTTATTAGACGTGGATTTCATTCAAACCAATTGACTATCCCGAGTGGCTCTCAAACATGGTACCCATTTGTAAATCGAACGGGGGGATTCACATATGTACAAATTTTTAAGATTTAAATAAAGCCTATCCTAAGGATAACTTTCCATTATGCAACATCGATACTCTCATACATATTACTACGGGTCATGAAATACTTTCTTTACTGGATAAAGTTTTAGGATAAAACCAAATTTGAATCAATCCTGATGACCAACACAAAACAACATTCACATCTTAGGGGAATTTTTGCTATAAGGTGATACCATTTGACCTTAAAAATGAAGGGGTTACATATCAACGTGCTATGACATATATCTTCCATTACTGTATGCATAAGATCATTGAGGATTATGTGGATGATTTAATAGCAAAATATTAAACATATCTTGATCATATCGATGAATTATAAAACCCCTTGATTAGCTTATAGATCATAAAGTGAGATTAAATCCTAAGATGTGCATCTTTGGAGTTACATATGGTAAACTTCTAGGATTCATTGTTTCAAAATACGGTATTGAAGTGGACCCAAATAAGGTCAAGTACATTACATAAATGCCACCCCCAAGAAACCTTAAGGATTTGCACAGTTTACAAGGAAAAATTCAAGATATTCATCACTTTATAGTGCAACTCTAAGATAAATTCAAGTCATTCATTAATCTACTACAAAATGGGTTCACCTTTTCATGGAATAAAAAGTTTCAAGAGGCTTTCGATGACATTAAAAAATATCTAGCCTCACCACCGGTCCTAACACCACCATGCCCTAGAATATCATTTTATCTATACATCGTAGCCATGGATTTTGTACTAGGGACAATGCTTGCACAAAAGAACAAAAATCAAATAGATCAAGAAATTTATTATATCAGTCGAACATTGACGAGCTATGAAATATGATATGCATATCTAGAAAAATTACGTCTAGCAATGGTTTTCACCACTAAGAAACTCAAAAATTACATGCTAAGTCACACTACCTATGTCATAGCTTGTGAAAACCCTCTATGACACATGATGACTCGTACATACAATGATACCCATACCATAAAATGGATAATGCTCTTAATAGAATTCAATCTCAAATTCATTAACCAAAAGTCCATCAAGGATCAGGTGAAAGCTAATCAGCTCATGGAAGCTTCACTTCCTAATGATCAACCTTTGTTTATTGAGCTTCTAGATGATTCAGTCTTTATAGTTACTAAACAGGAATAACTCATCAAACCTGAAGATGATGTTGGCATCACCTTGTTCTTTTATTGATAAAAGTGCCAAAAAGGATAAGGTGCACGAGTTTTTTTTATACACCACAAGGGATGCCTATCCCTTTATCATTCAAACTTGACTTCTAATTCATAAATAACAATGTCAAGTACAAAGTCTTGATATTAGGGGTTGAGGTGATTTTTGCTATGGGCATCAAGTGTAGACATCAAAAATTAGCATTTTTGATAACATAATAAATTATAAATTAATACACCCGAATATGTCTTTTTGACACCTTATAAAAATATAATTAATCCACAAATATTTAAAATCCCCTAACATCTCCCACCAAAACCTTAGAAACACACTATAAATAATAATTAATCAAATTTTGAATTCACCCCTACACCCATAACAATAATAAAATAACAAAAAGAATAATAATAAAATGAGTGTGGGTATTTGTGTTTGATTTACTACTTTTCTAGCTTGTATGCAACTAAGCAATAAATTGGAAGTGTGCTTGGTGGATTCAATAAAATAGTACTTAATAACGTACTAGAGTGTGTATGTTTTTTTATAAGCATCATATTGGTAAGGCTTACCAAGCAACAAACTACAAAATTCCATTGGGATCACATCATAAGTGATATTATCCCTGAACTTAGTACCACAAGCAAATGCAATGGTGAATGTGTGTGCGATTTGAGAAGTGGTCTCACTATCCTTCCATAAAAGAGAACAAATAGGAGGATGTAGAGTATTAGGGGGATTAACCCTATCAACAATGGACATCATAATCAAGTTCTTTTACGATGATCCAATATTGATGATATAATAAATCGTAAAATCATGAAGCAAGTGAGCATGTGTGATGAATATATTATCATGGTCTCTTGTAGTGTAATGATTATCTAATAAAGCTACATAATTTAGTTTTTCCCTTAACTCCTCATAAACCTAATCCTCTCTAGTAGTCTTTATGGGGTGATAACTTGTTCCCTTCAAGATGTAGAAAAGCCTTATTTTGTGTTTTTAATCTTTATCTTCATTAATAGTAGTATTACCAAGTGGGAATATTATGGGCTTCTTCCTCATAGACCCTAGATTGTTTCTAGGTACTACTTCAAAATCTTTAGCAAGAAGAATTTTGTTGACTGTTATTTCTACTAGTATGGAAACTCATATTTATTGGATTTTAATACAAAGTGCTTTGGCTCATTAAGAGATCTCTTTGAGAGAGAGATCCTGGATAGGAAAAATTGTGCCTAAAATAGATAGGAGTAAAATCTACAACTCTGATACCAAACTGATGAGGACATGTAGACCCAAAGAATTTACAAAAGAAAAGCATGTTTATTTAGAATCAAAATGGGACTACTTATAGCCCATTATAGATCCTCAAAAGGAACCTTCTAGGAAGCAAAGCATTAAATACTGGAAGGAACCTTTTGGAAAAGTATTCATATTATAGCAATGATTATGTGTTTATATTAGCAAATGTTATACAAAAGTGACCGTAGGAACTATCAATACCTATTATGTAATTAGATTAACACAACTTACATATGCAATAGGTTGATTAATGGCTATGTTTGATCCATGTTAAGCATTCTCGTCAAACTTAATGGTCAAAATTATGGGTCAAAGATAGGAAATATCATTTACCACTATTATGTGAATTTTAACAAAAGGAAACACCTTGGTACTATTGCTTTTTCAACTAAATAATTTTTTCATCAAATATGTATCTTCAACTTGGTTGTGTGTCACTTTATTTTATTTTAAGATCTCTAGTATTTTATAAGATTTAGAGCATATTTTGATTGTTTCTCTAATTTTTCAATTTCCTTATTTATAAATATTCTAATATTTTCAAAATATTATATCTAATAATAGATAATGAAAATTATGTTTATTTCAATTCCTACATCCATTTTAGTTGATAACATTAATAATAATTTATGAATCCTCTCAATTGAAATATTTTTCTATCATTTTTCAATTGTAATTTTAATCCATATAAGAAGTGTCATAGCCTCTTTTTTATCTTAAAAACCACCTTCATCCATTTCTCTCAATTTTCCTTTAGAAGCACCATCAAAATTAATTTTTATGAACCTTAATTTCAAGAAATTTCTATTTTGCCATAGATCAAAGTAGATCCTTTGTTTTGATGCCATTATTCTAGATGTCTCTTCCATGTATATTCAAATCCAATAACCAAGCTATTACCACCTTTTTATTTACACTTTAGACTTCCCATGATGAGCACAACATCTATAAATATGTTGGAAATAATAATACAATTCTAAACTTGGGCATGATTTTGAGATTTATTTTTATAATTCTATTATTCCTTAAGAATTAAATTCCAAAAAATCATGGGAGGGCCAATCCTCCACAAAATATATAATGCTTTGGCTATGAATTAATAAATCCAACATTTTATCAATTCTTTCAATCTTGTTGGAGCTACCCAATATATTTCATATTTTTAAACAAATAACCTCAAATGGTGTGAGGAAATGGATAATAAAGAAGTAGATGGTCTAATGTTTCGAAATCCTTTTCACACAAGGCATATTTGACTCCTCTTTTTTGTAAAATTTCTCTTGTAAGAATCTTAGTTTGAATTGATAACTAAAGGAATGTTGAGGCCTTAGGAAGAACCTCTAGTGACAAATATTCTTCCAAGGAAAATATTTGGGAGTACGAAATTTTAATCGCTCTAAATACTTATCTCCCAATATCACTGAGTATCCACCATCATTTGATATATTCTAATCAAACTCATCTTTTTGTGTAAGAATTGACAAATAAATATCTTGAAGCATTTTTTGAAGTTCATCTACAATTTTTTTAAATTTCTCTTCTTCAACCAATAAAAATCCATAATTTGGAGTTGTTGCTCATTTTAATATAGGCTTTGACCCTTGGAACTTTAATATCTAGGTATTCTTCAAGCAATGGTTACCATTTTGTGTTAAATATAAGAGGATAAATATTCAACCAAGCATCAAACCAAAAATTTGTATAATTCCTTTTTGTAGCAATAAAAATGACACCCTAACAAGATAATATGACAAAATTAGCAAAGTGTAATAAAAGAATGATTTGTATTTTGTATTGAATGGATTGAAGCCTTGGTCTTCTTTTACAACAATGGGCTCTAATGTGTAGGGGTATGATTACAAAGAATGTGCTTGTTTGATTTTGAATATAATGATAAGAGGAGGAGTATTAATGAGGGTGAGATATGTTGTAAGGGGAGGGGTAGTGGTAGTTAGGACATGTGGCAAAGGATAATGTGAATAAAATAACCAATATTCAACTTTTAGCATATTTTATTATGCATAACTTAGG
This sequence comes from Wollemia nobilis, assembly GCA_028583015.1. Classification (NCBI taxonomy): domain Eukaryota; kingdom Viridiplantae; phylum Streptophyta; class Pinopsida; order Araucariales; family Araucariaceae; genus Wollemia; species Wollemia nobilis. Next base: position 3,547,665 of record JAQPPZ010001308.1, on the reverse strand, counting down.
GTATGCAACATAAATGGTTAGATTTTGGTGTCTAAAAATTCCTCTTTTTGCATCACATTGCATAAAACACAATACAGTGCAAAAATAAGAGATACCTGGTTCATTGGTGGAGAAATTGATCTTGTTACCCCAACATAAAGATTGAATGATAAATGCAAATTTTAGTTTTGGCTTACCCCCTCAAGTGATGAATGGGTGAAATATGAAATAGATGAAATCCATGAGCTGATTGACTTATTTGGATGGTGGAGTAATGTGATTTGATCAATGAAAATATTGCAAATCAAGATTAATTTAACTGCTCCAAGTTTGGAGTGGGTATGTGTAGTTGAAATTTTTATTTTAACACAATGACATGCAATTGTGATTGTGCTAGATGGACTAGCCAATAATATTGCATGTTTGACCCAATTTGCAAATGGTATAGTGTATTCCAATGTGTAATTCATAAGGTTCTACTTTTGCAATCCCATAGAAAGGGTTTGATGATAACTTAGGGTAAATTTTCTTAAACGTAGTCGCCTTCCAAAACTAAGTTATAAAATTGATCTAATTTAGGATAATATGGAATTGGATGATGTGTGGTATGAATGTATGAGTTGATTTTATGATTTTGTGAAATTTTGGAGCCTTTTGGGAAGTTTTAGGGCTTTTTAGGGCTAAACATAGCATGCATTTGATTTCTATAAATGCAAAATACATTTGGGCACACCTAGAAAATATAGTCTATGTTTGGGTGTGTTTAGAAAATGCAACCCATGTTTACTCAATCATAGATAACCAGTATCTCAATGACATCATATTATCACAAGTAAACATTTCTTCAGGTATATCTTATTGTGTTCATGCTTTACAAGTGATTTCATTCTTCCTATGATTTTTATGTTCAATAACATTAGGGTTTTTGTATACCTTTTATGATTTTGGATCTCATTCGAAGAGGATATACCCATGCTATTAAATCTATTTTCACTGATATTTGATGCAGGTTATAGGTTGTAGGTTGAAGGCTATTGAAGCTAGGATGGCCTTCAATGATACACAAGCCCACCCACATTTTTAATTGTAGCATGAAGATATTGGCACCCAGACATCCATTATTTAGTAAAATGTGTTTCTTCCCATTTTCTTCTATTGTATCAAAGCGAGACCTATTGTAATCATACCCCTACACATTGGGGTATATTGTTGTAAATAGAGAACACAACTATCATATATCAATACAAATATACATTCTTTCAAAACAAAAAAATACCATAATTTCTTCCTTTTTTCATACCACATTTCTCTTTTTTTCTTATCTCATCTCCAACCTATCATGACCTATTCTATCAAAGTTTTCAATTGTGTCTCGAATAAACTTTAATATTCAATCATCTAATTTTGGAGTTGCATATTTCCAAGAAACTTTGCCAAAGGCTACCATAAAAACCCTTTTATTGGGTCATAAAATTAGAACATATTATAATATTCACAATTGGTATGCACCATGCCACTCCCTATGTGGGTTTACACATGATGACTATAATTTTGGTGGTAAAACTAGACCTCAAACTCCTAATAATTTTAGTATCATAATAATTACCTCATTGGATTGTCCATCTACCACATAACAATTGTGTGTCTTTCTACCAAAAGCAAAGTTTCAACAACACATACCTCCTCTGGACTTGGAGTAATCAACATTGATTTTGATTTGTGATATTTATATTTAATAAAACATCATTCCACCATTCACATTTGGTAAATTCGCTCATGGGTTTCATTTGTTTCATATTCCACCCATTCATAACTTGAGGGGTAAGCCAAAAAAAAACTTTCATGGGTCATTCAGTCATTGCACTACGACAAGAAAATCAACCCCTCAACCCATTAAACCAAGTGTCTCTTATTTTTACACCGCATTGTGTCTTATGTAACATGATATAAAAAGGGGCATATATAGATACCAAATCCTAACCATTCACAAGTCCAATAATAATGATAAGGCTTAAAATTAGGGTTATTTGGTGAGCACATTAATTCATTTTCCAAATTTAATAAAGTCAAGAAAATATATCCTAGGATGCTCTCTCCTTTACCACATGTCATAACTACCACTACCCCTCCCCTTGCCACATCTCTCACCCTCATCAATACCTCACTTGCCACCTCTCCCCTAAGTGAGACACCTCAAGTATATCACTCTAACTACCTAGGCCACTTGGCTACCCTATCCCTACCACTTGGCTATCCTAGTATGCTTCCTATCCTCACACCCCTCACCTTCCACAACCCTACAAATATATCTCATCATTCCATCCACAAAAAGGAAGGAAGGTCATGCTAATATTATATTACACAAATTGTGATTCATGTATGTAATAATATTTCCATTTTATATTTACATTGGTCATTTCATTATACTCATTTTGATGGGTGCTAGTAAATCTTCTATCTCTTTCTATGTGTGCAAGTTCAATATTCAAAATCTCAAATCCATCATGGTGGTTACGACCCACCTCCAACATTAATTAGAAAATGCATGAAATAAGAAATTAGTTGGTTGTCATCATCCACATTTGTAGCCACCAAAGTTGCAGTCCATCTCATTAATATAAGAATTAGCAAGTACATAGTCCAAAATGTCACAATCATCCCATCTATAATCAATACTATTAGAGATTACAGTCATCCAAGTGACCCAACTTTAGCTATATGCATGATATATAACATGGATTCAACTTCAAATATAATAAATTTTATGTATGGGAGAGTCAATTCTTCATCTAATCCACCTCCTCTTAATGACCCCCAACAAAAATTTTGTCTCAATATCAAGTATCTATCCAATCTAGTTCTCCCAACATAATATTTTTGATAGTTTAACTGATAGGGACACTATTTAGGATGACATGAATAATGTATTTATAACATATTTGAGCTAGACTATCGAGAAGTGAATGATCACTTTGGGCTAGAATATAAACCATGATCCTCTACATATTCCTTTGAAGAAACTTTTCAATGACTTAATTTAAACTCTAATGAGGAGGATGATGAGGATAGTGATAATTGTGATCACAGTGATGATGATTATATAAACCATGAGTTTGCTCCTCTTTTGTACAAGATTTTTTCAAAAATGTGACTACATATTTCTATGATTGACTCCATTTTTAGTGATGACTTTGAGAAAAAAATTTAAGATAAATTTGATGTACTCTCAATAACCTCTGATAACTCAATGGAAGACTCAGTCCCCATTGTGCTATTCACTAATGAGGATGAGTTCTACCTTCAAATATTTCCTATCCATAAACCCATATTTCATCTCCTCCCTCGTTAGAGTGACATGATGCTATAGTTGATCTACCAAATCCACCTTGGTCACTCTTGCAACACCATGATAATCCACCAATCCTAGGTCAACTTCTACCTCGAGAGCAGGAACGATATAACCCACCCTCCACATCGTAGTCACAAGCATTCCTTCAATTTAACATGATTTTTGTTGACTTGACTTGATGGCACCCATCTATAATCCATATGATTTGGTAAAACCAATTCCTATTGACATAAGCCTTATCGACACAGATCAAATTTCATTTTTTCCATCCATATCTAAGTTCATCCTGTCCGAAGAGTTTTTTGATAGCTTCTAATGCTTATATTTCTACACAATATTCACCACCCTCCACCTCCATGTATCATAGTGAAGTAGAAGAGATAGTGCTAAAAATATTAAAGGATATTGTTAATGAAATTCTCCTAGTCCCAACACCCCACCTATTGGAAGAAGATTTACATATGCTTATCAAGGACACTTTCGATGTGAAACTTAGCATAGATGAAGATAATTCATGAGTCATTAAATTAGGAAAAATTCTATTCGAAGAAGAAATAGAATGCCTCATAAAAGTGCTAACAGATAAGAAATGCATCTTTGCATGGTCATACAAAGACATGCATGGCCTTAACCCTAATTTGGTAGTCCACAATCTCACTTTGGGTCCTGATGCAAAGCCGATCAAACAAAAATTAAGAAAATTACATCCTACCATTGCCCTCATGGTCAAAGAAGAACTTAAAAAATTATTAGATGCGGGTTTCATTCAACCCATTGACTATCCCGAGTGGCTCTCAAACATGGTACCCATTCGTAAATCGAATAGGGGGATTCACATATGTACAAATTTTTAAGATTTAAATAAAGCCTATCCTAAGGATAACTTTCCATTATGCAACATCGATACTCTCATAGGCATTACAACGGGTCATGAAATACTTTCTTTACTGGATAAATTTTTAGGATATAAATAAATTTGAATCAATCTTGATGACCAAAACAAAACAACATTCACATCTTAGGGGACTTTTTGCTATAGGGTGATACCATTTGACCTTAAAAATGAAGGGGTTACATATCAACATGCTATGACATATATCTTCCATTACTATATGCATAAGGTCATTGAGGATTATGTGGATGATTTAATAGAAAAATATGAAACATATCTTGATCATATCGATTTATTAGAAAAACCCTTTGATTAGCTTCTAGAGCGTAAAGTGAGATTAAATCCTAAGATGTGAATCTTTGGAGTTACATATGGTAAAATTATAGGATTCATTGTTTCAAAATATGGTATTGAAGTGGACCCAAATAAGGTCAAGTCCATTACATAAATGCCACCCATAAGAAACCTTAAGGAGTTACACAGTTTACAAGGAAAAATTCAAGATATTCATCACTTTATAGCACAACTCTAATATAAATGCAAGTCATTCAATAACCTACTACAAAATGATTTCACCTTTTCATAGAATAAAGAGTTTAAAGAGGCTTTCAATGACATTAAAAAATATCTAGCCTCACCACCGGTCCTAGAGCCACCATGCCCTAGAGTCTCATTTCATTTATACATCGTAGCCATGTATTTTGTATTAGGTATGATGCTTGCACAAAAGAAAAAAAATCAAATAGAGCAAGAAATTTATTATATTAGTTGAACATTGGTGAGCTATGAAATACGATACGCATATCTAGAAAAATTATGTCTAGCAATGGTTTTCACCACTAAGAAACTCAAACCTCAAAAACATAAAAATATGCTTCATTGCACTTCACATCATTTGCATTTCAACATCAATTGCATTAGGCATATACACCATTGCATTATGCATTGTTAGAAATTGATCATACATGTCTAGCACTAGGTCTATATACTAGGCATCTGTTAAATTCACTATTATCATATGTCAATGTTACCACCTATTTACATTACATGTATCATTTACATTTACACTCCATATTGTATGTCTATTTCCCGTCACTTAGCCATTGTTTGTAAGACATAGTTAAGATTTTTTGATCACTCAACCATATCTAGTTTTCTTTTCAAATTTTGTAGAAAGCTATCATGATTTTTTACAAGATAGAATCCTGCTTAGATTTTACCTTGAATACATCAAAATCCCAACACATTTTCACATTAATAAATCTAAGTTTAGCGCAAGGAAAGATGAAACCTGCAAAGTGGTCTAGGTTACTTTAAGAAAAAAGTTTATCTTGTTCATCCCCCTATGTGAATGGTTCAAAAATACTGAGAATTGACAAAAGGACAAGTTCCTCCTTACCCATACAATAAAAATCCCTTGCTTCACACCAAATTGGGGCAAGTATCCAAAAAAATAAAAAAATAAACAATGATTATTATCACTTCACAATATGCAAAAATAAATAGTGGTTCTCACCACTATCAAAATAAATAGTGGTTCTCACCACTATCAAAATCCCTTGCTCGCCATAACACAAATGAGCAAATCCCTTGAATAATTCAAATTGAAAAAAGAAGAAGGGAGTTTTGAACTTGAATCCCTGGAATTCTCAGCATTAGATAACCATAAGGTGATACTCATTACAGGTTGGGTGGAATCAAGCCCACCTAGCAATGGTGGTATCCTTACACATGATGATATGTCTATCACATAAGCAACTTGATTTTGTATAGACCAATGTTTGCATGTGGATGAGCTAGATTTTGGTAGCCTATATTACCTAGTGGTCTAATCCAACTACGTACAAAACTTAGGATAATGAGACTCGCAGGGTGATCTCTAGTATATATGGGCGACTGAATCAATATTGTTTGGCATGAGGGTAAATTTACGTGTTATCATAGTAATGAAATCACATGCACACATTGATATTGTATATCTTGGTTACCTTAGCAGATTTATACTTTGTTAAAAAGTCTTGCATGGTTACTATACAACTTTTGGTTAGGTAACTAGAGTGTTTGAGTCTCCTGAAAATTCCAAACACATCATATAACATTATATTAGTCACTCCATTTCATATCATGCCATCACATGTTTGTTCGTTTACATTTACACAAGCCATTACCTAATGTCATAATAACATGAAAATTATGAGATAAATTTTGTATAATCAATGGTACTAGCATCTAATGTGTCAACTAGTAATCATCATACATCATATAAATTAAAAAAAATCATCCATTTAATTATGCATTTACATATCTACATATCATCAAAACACATCATACTACAAATACATGCATCCATGTTACAGATCCATCGTGACATCATAAAGCAAACATATAAGCATTGCATACATCTCAAAAAGCAATAAAAAATCACATGATAACAACTGAAAATATCATATATATATATGTGTGTGTGTGTGTGTGTGTGTGTGTGTGTGTGTGTGTGTGTGTGTGTGTGTGTGTGTGTGTGTGTGTGTGTGTGTGTGTGTGGGACCAAAAGACACATTGTAATTCAACAACTATCCGTAGGCTGCTATCAAGTGGGTCCTCATACCTTACACTCCCAAAATCATAAAATCAACAAAAAAATAAAATAAAGCAAAATCTCAAGTGCACCTCATACCCAATTATTTAACCTATACACTTGGCGGTTGCAGTGACTTGCACTCCATGCAATCTTGCAAGATGAGTAAATTACCATAAGGCTACTTGAACCAAATTATTCATAGTTGAACTGAAATGTCTTCACTTCAATCCCCAAGAAGGCCATTACGATTGGACTATTCCACGGGAATGAGGTATTCATTTTAGTTCTTCTATGAAATCTTATCAAAAATCAAAAATTCAAAAACAATTAAAACACCAAAAAAATCCTTAAAAAATAGCTTAAAAAGATAAAAAAAAACAAGGCAAAAAACCCACCAAAAATAGGTCAAAATGGTTCAAATTAACAAGGGTTCAATAAAAAATCCAAAGTATTTATGGATGCTCTAAAAAGTCTTTATTTCACTTCCCAATAAGGCTATTATTGTTGGACCACTCCACGGGAATGACGTATTTAGGCTCTTGCTTCCATAAATCATCATTAAAATAATCAAAATCCTAGTAGAATTGATAAGGTTTGCAATGGGTAAAATTGATGATTATCCCAATTAAGTCATATATATCAAGTGACTCATCACTTTCATAATTAGTCATGCCCTCATTGACTCGTTGCTTGAGGGGGTAGTCATAACAAATATTTCATAATCAAATCAACACTTAAACACTCAAAAAGTAAAATTTTCATACATTCAAAAGAATCATTGCCAAAGATATATTTTCAAGCCCATGCTAGGAAAAAAAATCAGCATATGCAACAAAACAAAGGCTTGAAATCCTTGAAGCCTCAGTAATTTACCCATGTAAAGGATTACAAGGGAGCAAGGCACCAAGACCGAGTATACCCTAAGCCCCTAAAACTATCACTATAGTGCAATTGAAAGGTATACCAAAAAATTATTCCTTTGACTATGTCAAAAGCAAGGATTCAAAAAATGTATGCTCTTGTAGACACCAAAACAGCACCAATCCGATTAAGTGACTACAAACACTGATCGCATTGACATACATAGCTTTCAGGGCAGCCCTCAGAGGTCAAACAGTGGTCCTAGCCACTTACATAGCAGTTCAAAAGGTCGGAAAGTAAACAAAGCCTTGATCAAAACAAAGTCTCAATCAAAGTCAAAAGCAAGCCTTTATCAAAACAAAGCCTTCATCAAAGCAAGCCTTTATCAAAACAAAGCCTTCATCAAAGCAAGCCTTTATCAAAACAAAGCCTTCATCAAAACAAAGCCTTCATCAAGACAAAGTCTTAATCAAAATAAGGGCCTCGATCGAAGTGTCGCGATATCGCGACGTCGCGATATTGCGACACTTCGGTGCCCAAAGCAAAGCTTTGCCTGAAGTGTCATGATATCACGACGTCGCGATATTGCGACGTCGCGATATCGCGACATCGCAATATCGCAACACTTCGGTGCCCAAGGCCTTGCCTTGGCCGAAGTGTCACGATATCGCGACACTTCGGCACCCAAGGCTTTGCCTTGGCCGAAGTGTCGCGATATCGCGACACTTCGGCGCCCAAGGCCTTGCCTTGGCCGAAGTGTCGCGATATAGTGACGTCGCGATATCGCAACACTTCGGCGCCCAAGGCAAGCCTTCACCGAAGTGTCACGATATCGCGACGTCGTGATATCGCGACACTCGGTGCCCAAGGCAAAGCCTTGGGCGAAGTGTCGCGATATCGCGACGTCGCGATATCACGACACTTCGCCCAAGGCCTTGCCTTGGCACCGAAGTGTCGCGATATCGCAACGTCGTGATATCGTGACACTTCGAAACTCAAGGAAATGCCTTGGCTGAAGTGTCGCGATATTGCGATGTCGCGATATCATGACACTTCGGCATTTGCGCTGGGCAGATTTTTAAACATTCAAAGGCGACACGTCAGCATTCAAAGGCGACACGTCAGCATTCAAAGGCGGAATTCAAACAATTAAAGGCAAACATTAAAACATAAAAAAAATGATTTAAAGTGGGCTTTAGAAAACTGGCAGTGACACCACAATCAGTTGTGTGGGACGTTGAAGGACTATCATAGTGGCATTAACAGAAGCCCGAGTCGTGGAGGATTTTCCTCTCTCGAGGAGACACGACCGCCACATGGCACCTTTGACCAACGCGTGGCGCTTATGCACGACATTCAAGGAGACCCCCTGGGTCTATAAAATGGTGGATTTTTCCACCCAAAAGGAAGGTTGGCAGGAATTCGAAAGCAACAAAGTGCTGTCAAACTAAAATGCCCGATTGCTTCCTTTCTGATTCATTTCTTCTACACTCTTGATCTCTTTTGCACGGGAGGTTAGTGAGTGGTTTCTAGAAGTGTGGATCTGAACCTTAGAACCCGATAGTGGACAACAGTATTCCATCCATTCGATGATAACTCAACCTAAGAGATTTCGAGTCCTTCCCTAGTGGATCGATGTCGAGATCAAGTTCCAACGGCGGGCGGCCCGCTTGGGCGCCCCGCACGCATTCCTATGTTTCAAGTTATTGTATTCTATCATATTGTATTCTCTGATGTTTAAACGTCTATCAGATTCAGAAGATGTTGCTCTTAGTTTATTTCAATCTATTTCGATATCGTGTGCTCATCTTACCTTACGCTTTATGCTGTCGAAATAACTCACGTTTTATGATAGAATATATCTTGCACTATGCTGTAAGTCGAATATATCTTGCTACGTTCAAGCATATCTTGCAGTTAACAGTGTTCGAATACATATTCTAGAAGGCATTTTATCGACAAATAGTATTGTGTTTTAGTCAATTTATGGTTCTTCATTGACCTACAGATAATAGTGACTGTTTTATTGGCAGCAGCCTTTATGCTTTTATTTATTTTTAACACAGGTGCTACTAAACAGTTTACTATTTCTTTGAATGCAGGAAGAACAGCAACAAGCAAGGATTCATCAGCATAAGCGGTGGCAACACTGGCCCACCCGTTTCAAATGTGGGCATGCGGAAAAGAAGATCATTGTTCATGATTGTAATTGAAAATATGTAACTGAGGAGATGCATTGTAACCGAGTTAGAATCAAATTAATAAAAAGGGCTATGCTCCTGCTTCTGATTTGATTATATCTGTGTTATTTCATGCATCAAGCTATTTGGTTTACATTGCAATTAGTGTTTCTTTTATTTTCGAAATCTCATGCTTTCGGGACTCAAGGAAAGGCCTTGGTCGAAGTGTCACGATATCGTGACGTCGCGATATCGTGACACTTTGGAACTCAAGGAAAGGCCTTGGCTGAAGTGTCGTGATATCGTGACACTTCGGGACTCAAGGAAAGGCCTTGGCTGAAGTGTCGCGATATCGCGATATCGCGATATCGCGATATCGCGACACTTCGGCATTTGCGCTGGGCGGATTTTTAAACATTCAAAGGCGACACGTCAGCATTCAAAGGCGACACGTCAGCATTCAAAGGTGGAATTCAAACAATTAAAGTCAAACATTAAAACATAAAAAAAAGGATTTAAGGTGGGATTTAGACAACTGGCAGTGACACCACAGTCAGTTGCGTGGGCCGTTGAAGGACTGTCACAGTGGCATTAACGGAAGCCCGAGTCGTGGAGGATTTTCCTCTCTCGAGGAGACACGACCGCCACATGGCACCTTTGACCAACGTGTGGTGCTTATGCACGACATTCAAGGAGACCCCATGGGTCTATAAAATGGTGGATTTTTCCACCCAAACGGAAGGTTGGAGGGATTCGAAAGCAACGAAGTGCTGTCAAACTAAAATGCCCGATTGCTTCCTTTCTGATTCATTTCTTCTACACTCTTGATCTCTTTCGCACGAGAGGTTAGTGAGTGGTTTCTAGAAGCATGGATCCGAACCTTAGAACTCGATAGTGTTGATTGGGTGTGTGCTTGTTGATTGCTGACTAAGTGTGACTACCCCCTCAAGCAACGAATCGATGAGGGAATGACCTTCATGAGAAAAGCGACGAGTCGCTTGACTCAAGATGACTTAGGTTAGGGTGCCTTTAGATGTTTTACCGTTTAAGCACGTGCAATTTCCCGACATTTGGACCTATTTTTGGTGGGTGTTAACCCTTTTGGTGATGCCATAATGAGGTGAAATCATCAAAAACCCGTATTCCCGTGGAGCGGTCCAGCTATGGTAGCCTTCTTGGGGAAGTGGGAAAATGACAATTTGAGCCTCGACATCGATTTTTTATGCCAAGAGGTTAAGTGCAAGAGCACTTGTGTCTGGCAATGCTTTATTGCTATGGTTTTTGTGTTGCATTTTTGTGATGTTTTTGTTGTTTTGATTTTCTTGCTTTGTGTATATGTCATGATTTTATGTTATGCACAATGATTGATGTTGATGGATGCATGCTACTTTGTATTGATGTATGCATATGGTATGATAAATGCGATTGTTGTATGTTGATTTATTTTGATGGATGCATATGTTGTGATGAATGCAAATGTATGTGATATGCAGAAATGAAATGGATGGATGGACTTTGTGGTGTTTGGCTATGGCACCATAGACTGTTTAGAGCTCTATTATTTTGTCTTTTAGGCGATTGCTGTGATGCATGACTTTGTATGTATACATGTGGTTTTTCTTTTTCTTTTTGTATTTTTTGATGGTATTGTAAGGATGAAAAATAGCGCAGTTGGTTTAGAAATGTAGCTAGGGTTTTCTAAGACTCAGACGGTTTTAACTTACTAGCCATGACTGTACTTTATCTTACAAGACTTTTGAACAAGGTATGAATCGGACTTGTTTTTGACCAAGTTATTTCACATCCCTACGTGTGCAATTGAGTTCATTTATGTGGTATTTGTCAGGATACCGCCAGTGCCAGATGGGCTTTCAACCGAACCTGTACTGATGATAACCTAATTAGCTCCACTAACTCCTTTGTTGTATTTAGTTAGATTAATCTACGGTGTTATCCAAGATACCATAATCTAGCTCATCCTTATGCAAAAATTGGTCTGCACACATGCAAAGCGAATGTGACAGACATATCATCATGCGGGTAGGATACCACCATTGCCAGATAAGCTATCAACCAAACTCGTAATGAGGATCACCTAGATGGTTTTTTGAATGCTGAGAATTCCGGGGATTCAAGTTCAGGATATTTGTTGGCTGAATGATTTAGAGAGTTGCTCATCTATATAGTGATGAAAATCACTGTTTATTTTCTATTAATTCTTTTTGAGCAAGGATTTTGAATAGTGGTGATAACCACTGTTATTTGATTTTGTGTTTTGAGTATTGTGAATTGGCTTTGATCCTCGTGGCCTTGGGGATGACTATCCATCCTGGTTAGGGGCGGATAGTACGAATCCTTACGACGTTGGGGACCAAGGGGATGATGGAGATTATGGAGTAAATGCATTGATCTATTAGGCCTTGGGGATGACTACCCATCCTGGTTAGGGGCGGATAGTATGAATCCTTACAACTTGGAGACCAAAGGTGAATGGAAAGTGTTAGGATGATGATTTGTTGGAATTTTGTTTGTGAATGGTGTTGATCCCTTTAGGTTTTGGGGATGACTACCCATCCTTGGCAGGGACGTGTAGTACAAATCCTTACAACTTTGGGAATCAACTATGATTGGGATTTGGTAGTGGTGAAAACCACTGTATATGGAGGTGAGTGGATAGGAAAGAACTTGTCCTTTTGTGAATTCTCAGCATTCTGGAACCATTCGCATGGGGGGATGAACAAGATAACCATTTTGCTTATGGTGACCTGGATTACTGTGCAGGTTTCATCTTTTGTTCACACAACTTGGGAATTTTTATGTGTTTTAATTTGTGTTGGGATGTTACGTAGCAAGGTGTATTTCAAGTGTAACTCTACCTTCATAAAATCTATTTGACTTGATACATTACATGGCTAAAGAGCAAAATGATGACTGAATCACGAAAAACTCTTGATACATTAAAAGACCACTGACTTTAGTGTGGTAAAAGCAATGCATGGTGTTTTTGTTTTTTTTGTAAAATGGAATAGTGTGGAACAGGATGGACTAGCAGAGCAATTACAGCCTGTGGTGCCTTTGACCTATACAACCACAACTATGCAATGTATGGATGCAATGCTTTAATGCATCTATGTATTTTTGTATTTTTGATGGATTGATTTTTTGTGAATATGAAGATGAAGTGCAAGAAGAACTCTCTATTGATGAATTTGAGTATGCCTAGAAATGAGATGCAAATTTTTGTTGTTTTTGATGATTTTTGTTGTTTTTGAATTTTCTTGATTTTTGACCAAGCGATTGTGGAAATCCTTAGAGCATTTTGGGATTGACCAAGCGATTGTAAGAATCCTTGGAGCCTTTTTGGGATTGACCAAGCGATTACAAGAATCCTTGGAGCATTTTGGGATTGACCAAGCGATTTTGACAATCCTTGGAGCATTTTTGGGATTGACCAAGTGATTTTGACAATCCTTGGAGCATTTTTGGGATTGACCAAGCGATTTTGACAATCCTTGGAGCATTTTTGGGATTGACCAAGCGATTTTGACAATCCTTGGAGCATTTTTGGGATTGACCAAGCAATTGCAAGAATCCTTGGAGCCTTTTGGGATTGACCAAGTGATTGCAAGAATTCTTGGAGCCTTTTGGGATTGACCAAGCGATTGCAAGAATCCTTGGAGCATTTTGGGATTTGACCAAGCGATTTTGACAATCCTTGGAGCATTTTTGGGATTTGGCTCTCTTAGATATGAAATGGTCGCAAATGACTGATATTCAAGGGTTTTGTTTCCTTGATACCGTCAAGAGAAGCTAGTCGGTATGTCCCGGGTCCTATTTTGCTATCAATGACATATGGACCTAACCAATTTGCCGCAAAATTGTCCCTTAGGTGAGATGGCAAATTGGAATTTTGTTGGTTTTCCTTCAAAACCAAATCACCAACCCGAAAGTCCCTCAGGTGAACTTTCATGTTGTAAGCTTTCTTAAGTCGCTCTTGATAAATACGTAAATGCTCGAGAGCATTAACGCATTGTTCGTCAAGCAATGTAAGCTGGTCTAACCGGGTCTGCCATGCAGAGTCATCGTCGATGAACTCTTGCATTGATATGCATAGGGAAGGAATCTCCAACTCTAGAGGCATGACTGCCTCAGAGCCGTACACAAGCGAAAACGGAGTGGCCCCAGTGGGTGTCCGAAATCTAGTGTGATAGGCCCATAGGGCAAGTGGGATTTGAATGTGCCAATCCTTATGACTGTCTACGATGGTATTTTTAAGGATGGCAACTAGCATTTTGTTTGACGCCTCTGCTTGCCCATTCGCCTGTGGATAATAGGGTGTTGAAAAGTTGTGCTGAATCTTGTACTTTGTGGTCAAAGCACACACGTATTTGTTCTTGAAAGGCATCCCATTATTCGAGACTATTTTGGATGGAATACCAAAATGACATATGATGTTATGCAAAATGAACTCCACAATGCGGGGTCCTGTCGTAGAGGTAAGCGGAATTGCTTCCACCCACTTGGTAAAATACTTTGTGGCCGTTATGATAAACGTGTGACAGCCTGACAACGTAGGGGAGATCTTACCAATTAGATCAAAGCCCCACTGCGAGAACGGCCAAGCAGACTGGACTGTCTGCAAGGCCTGAGAAGGTACGTGCATCAAATTGGCATGATGTTGACACTTCACGCACTTCTTGACATAAGTGCAACAATCTCGCTCTAAAGATGGCCAATAATAGCCCATGCGAAGAATGCGCTTTGCAATGGCCATACCACTAAAGTGGCCACCACATGTACCATCGTGCGCTTGGGTGATTGCCCAAGTGGACTCTTGTTGGTCCAAGCAACGAAGGAGGATTCCTTCAGAGCTGCGTTGATACAAAATGTCTCCTATCAAGACATACTTAGCCGCTTTCTGCTTGAGTGCTCGTTTTGCGGCATGAGTCAATCCAAGTGGGATATTACATAACTTGAGGTAGTCTCTAATGTGTAAATACCAATCCTATTGATCGAAAACCTTGACAGTATGAACAATCAATCCCTTTTGAATTTCTTCCCTAACAAATGCTAAATGGGATAGAACTTGTAAGAATAGCGTTGTGTTGCTATTAATGGGAGTAGGGGAAAACAAGGACCCCCATTTGGCACGTGTCAGATGATCTCGGATTCGAAAGAACTTATCTAAGGATGGTTCAATCTGGATCATGTGGATTCCTGGCATCAAGTCTGAGCTTGCACGCTCCATCACAGATTGCGATAAGGTTTTGACTTGAATGGTTGTCATATCACCGAAAAGGTCTTGTGGAATTAGTGACCCCAAGGAGGCCATTGTGTCCGCAAAATGATTCGATGATCGAGGGAGTGCCTCGATGTTATACCATTCAAGTTTTGCCAGGAATTTGTCCACAAGGGCTTTATAAGCCTACAAAACTAGGCATTTGCATTTATATACCCCTTTGACTTGATTGACTATTAACAACGAATCACCAAAGATGTTCAGTCGTTTAATGTTCATGGCGATTGTTGTCTGAAGACCTAGGAGCAAGGCTTCATATTCTACATTATTATTGGTGCATTGGAAGTTTAATTTAAATGATAGGGGCATTGGAGCACCTTGCGATGTGAAAAATACAATTCCCATGCCACCACCTTGTTCACATTTAGAACCATCAAAGAATAGGGTTATGTCGGCCTGTGACTCAGGCTCATCAGAATCTGGCGATTCTGAGACATGGAAGACCCCATCATAGGGTAGTTCTATGACTAGAGGCTGATCATCTTCAAGAGGATCCTCTGCTAGTTGATCGACTATGACTTGTCCTTTGATAGATTTTTATCCAATGAACTCAATGTCAAATTCTGTCAACAACATGATCCATTTCACCGTGCGACTACTATGATAAGTACGACTCATCATGTATCGCAATGGATTCTCCTTAGACACAACATACGTAGTGTTGCTCAGCATGTAGTGGCGTAGCTTTTTGGTAGAAAACACCACTGCCAAGCAGAGTTTCTCAACGTATGCATAGTTAAGTTCATAACTGACCGAGGTGTGGCTAAGATAGTAAGTAGCCTGTTCTTTGTGAAGTTCATTCTTCTGGGCTAACATGGTGCCCAGTGCCACCTTAGTAGCTGAGATGTATAAGTAGAATGGCACTCCTGGTCTAGGTGGTTCCAACACTGGTGGCGAAGCCAAGTATTGTTTGATTTTGTCAAAGGCTGACTGGCACTTGTCATCCCAATGAAATGTAACCCCCTTGTGCAATAATTTGTTCATGGGTCGGCATTTGTCAAATAATTGCGCTATGAAGCGTTTAATCGACGTGACCTTTCCTTGTAGACTTCTGAGCTGCTTGATAGTGGTTGGGGGAGCTATTTCAATTATTGCCTTGACTTTCTTTGGGTCCACTTCGATGCCTCGCTTTGAGACTATAAAACCCAAGAGTTTTCCAGATGTGATGCCGAATACGCACTTCTTGGGATTTAGTCTAACCTTATGCTCTATGAGGCGATCGAGGATCTTGCTTAAGTCACCGAGATGATCTGAGCACAAAAGAGACTTGGCTAACAAATCATCCATGTAATATTCCAAAGTTTTATGCATGTAATCGTGGAAGATGTACGTCATGGCATGTTGGTAGGTGGCGCCAGCATTTTTAAGTCCAAAAGGCATGACCTTATAACAAAATGTCCCCCAAGGCATTGTGAATGTCGTTTTGAGTTGATCCTCATGATTGATACGAATCTGATTGTATCCCGAGAAACCATCCATGAGGGATAGCATTTCGTGACCTGCTGTAGCGTCTACCAATGCGTCGATGCTTGGCAAGGGGAAATCATCCTTAGGACTCGCTTTGTTTAGATCTCAAAAATCGGTGCATATGCGAATCCTCCCATCAGGATTTTTGATGGGAACCATGTTGGACAACCATGGCGGATAATCCACACAGATGACAAACTGTGCGTCCAACAACTTTTACAATT
Source organism: Wollemia nobilis (assembly GCA_028583015.1). Taxonomy (NCBI): domain Eukaryota; kingdom Viridiplantae; phylum Streptophyta; class Pinopsida; order Araucariales; family Araucariaceae; genus Wollemia; species Wollemia nobilis. The sequence goes on along the minus strand of JAQPPZ010001308.1, from coordinate 3,530,836 downwards.
CGTCTTTGACCATCAAGGCCACTTGTTGGGTGCATCTTACGTAGTTTTTGCTTTACAGGCTTGATTGTCGGATCAAGCGTTAAATTATGCATGACTAGTTGCGGGTCTAGTCCTGGCATATCCTTGTATGACCATGCAAAAACCTCCTTCTTCTCTTTGAGAAGGGCAATGTAGCCGGCTTGCTCTTCGGGGGATAAACTTACCCCCAGCTTGAGAATCTGTGGATTCATTGGATCTGTGTCGATATCTATGTCAGTTGTCTCTTCGACTGACATGTGGGATCCGTATTCCAACTGATGTGGAGTCGGGATCAAATGGATATCATTAGCTGAATTTAGATCTACATTTGGAACCTTGGGTCCCTCTTTAGCTTGAAAAATATCCTGAGTTGTCCCTAGGGTAAAATGAGGCATTTCACCAAAATGCCAGTACTCTGATGGTGATAAAGGTGAATTGACATGATCCCAGTCGATGGCATCTATGTCTAGATGCAATGACCTTGCTGGATCGATCGGATTGCGAATGGGTGCGGTCAAGTCAATGGAGATCATGTGGATGAAATGAGTTTGGTCTCCATTACCACGGGTGTTATAACTCAAACATTCTGGATGCTCCCTATGCTCTGGATCTGGTTCTGTAGGGACGGGTATGAATGGATCGGCCCTATGTGTTGGTAGGAAGATAGGGTCTTCTCTCGGCACTGATGTCATGATAGGGTCTCGTGGTGGACGGTGCTCATCTTGAATTTGGAGCCATGGATCCAACACTTGGTCCCACCTTGCTGGGTCTACCCACCATTCATGCCCTAACCTTATGCCCATCTGTCCCATTAGATCTTCATGAGTTAAAGGGCGATTCTTCCGTCGCGCATGTATGAGATAGATCATCTCAGTCTCATATTCTGAATCACTTTCGGAGATCCAAAAATGTTCATTCTCTTCAGCCACTGTTACTTGCAACATTGAAGGTTCTCCTTGTTCTAGCAAGTTAATCTGGTCCCATTGCGGTTGTTCCACTCTTGGTGGAGGGACCTGATTCTCTTGACACTGTGTTGATTCAACTGGAACCTCTAAGGGGAACAACTTCAAAAATATGTCCGAACACCGTTGATGTTCTCTTTGGTGATTAATGTCCGAACTTTCACCTCTCTCTAGCAAAGGAGAGGGATTACTACTGTTGCCAAGGGTGTTTGTTGACCATGGGAGGTAATCTCCCAGTGTATATTCTGTATTTGGGTTGGCGTAAAGATCTGGTGCCAATCCCCCCTTGTTGCCTATTTCTAGGCCTTGCATATTTTCTACCAAGGTGTCTAAGGGCAGGGGGTGGTTGAACCCTACTCTCGACTTATCATATGGCATCTGATATCTTGGTTGGCAAAGGACACGTATCCCTTGCTCATATCTGCCTAGCCCGTATCCATGCCAATTGCATTGGCCGAGATATCTTAGAGCGAAGTCCGGGTTTGATAGATAGTTGATGTTTTCAGCAAAAGGTTCTTCGTCTTCGTCCTTTTGCTTGCATGGTTCAAGACCATGATCAAGGCCCCCATACACAAAATTTGTCTGGTTTGGTGGGTAGCCTAGAGGAACAACTGTTCCTATGGGAAGGCGGGGTCTCCCCATGTCCTGTACTAATTCCAATGCGGGCATTGCCACAAAATTCTACACTAAATACTCCCCCGAGGCCCATTTTGGCCATTTCAACAGTGATTGTTGTTGCTTGGGAGGGAGGGAACGGTAGTCCTTCCTGAGTCCATTCCATGTTTAGTGTTTTAGGAGTCTCAGGTTCCGTTGTGCTAGGTATTTCCTCTATTGATACATTTGATATTGTGGGCAACCCCTCTTCTAGGGGCTGAGCCTCTTCCATGATCTGTTTTCCCTTGTCCTTCTGTTTAGCCATGACAGGTGGCGTTGGTAGTGAAGGAGCAAATGATGAAGACTCACCTAGCTGGGATTTTGATGATTTGGTCACCAGTGGTGCCTGCGGTATTGGACCCTGTTTAGATGGATTTAACTGGAAATCCAAATGCATTGAAGGGAGGGTCGATTGAGGCATTAATTGTACCGCATTGCAATACTTGAAGGGTTCTAAGTCCATTAGGACTACATGTATTTCTCCTTCAAAAGCATACTTTAAGCACTGGTGAGCGATCGAAGGGACACACTTCATGTCCCTGATCCAAGGCCGCCCTAGCAGTATATTGTAAGCCATCTCGCCTTCCAACACATGGCACAATGTAGGTATTGTCTTTTGTCCTACCTGTACAGGCAGAACAACTGTGCCGATCGTCGAGCATATTGCATCGTTGAAAGCTCGCAGTGTGTATGTGGAGGCTGTGATGTGAGAGGCTAGCAACTTCAAATGTTTTAGTGCTATAGTGGTAATGATGTTACTTGGACGAGCCAGTATCTACCAACACTCTCTTGTACGGGATCCCGTTGACCCGCGTGATAACGTGCGGGGGTGGATCTGCCATGTCATTCGATATTGTTTTGACTTCATCTTCTCTGAAGGTAATGACCGGCTCCGTACATCGTTTCACATGTCCCACGAAGTTGTTGAAAGAATTTGCTTCGTGAGGCTATAATTCGATGGATTTTAAAATTTCCATAAGAGCTTCCCTATGAGGTGCTGATTGTTGAATAAGCTCGTAGATGGAAAGCCTAGCCGATGTGGTCCGCAAACTCTACGTGAGTTTGGTTCGTATCGTGACCTCGGGTCTAGGTGGAGGCAACTGCACAAGGCATTGTTGAGGCTACGATGTTGTTGGAACTTCCCTTGTAGCTACCTCGGGGGCAACTACTGGGTACTTTTTGTTCCTGGTCACTATGCTAATCATTCCTACAAATGCATGGGAAGATTCTGTCGCACCTCATTAATCTGGAGAGGTTTTGCCTATGCCTCGTGGGCAAGAAAAGGGTCCTTGAATACCCTCATTTGTTGATTATTTGGTGCTATGGGGTTGTCCACGGCCAATGTTTTATTGTCAATCAGATCTTGGATTAATCCTTTGAATTTCCAGCATCCATTTAAGTCATGTCCCCTTCGCCTATGGAATCTACAATATAATTCCTCTCTATATCCTTTAGGCTTGGGAGCGTTAGGGTCTACAGTTTGGATCTCCGGCAGGGTGACTAAATTTGCCACTGACAAGCGGTCAAATAAGGAGTCCCTAGACTCCGTATAAGGGGTGAATTGTCGCCTAGGGCGACGCTGTTGATTCTGCTCCTGTCTTGTATTTTCTCTCTCATAACTAGGAGGCACTGCCTGGTAATTAGCCTTTTGGGGCTGCATTTCTTGCACAGGCTTGGGGACATTTATCACAACTTGGTTAACCGTAGTGGGTTGTGATTGCGTAGTCCCGGTATTAGTGGTCTTATTCCACTCTTTCTTTTTAGGCTTGGCGATTGCGCCTTCGCCTATTTTGATCTCTTCTATAACTCTGGCTTGCGCCAAAGCTTCTTCTAAACTGTCGTATTGCTACAGCAGCAAAAGCCCAGAGATTGATTTTAAGCAACTCCGTGCAAACATCTGTGTGAGATCAGACATAGGGGGACGGTAGGGTAGCTTAGAAAGCAAAGCCCTCCATCGATTCTCGTATGCCACCATTGTTTCTTCCTCATATTGCCTGAGGCTGGCCAGATCACTCAGTGATGCCTTCTTCCTTGTGTTGAAAGCAAAACGTTCAAGAAACGCATCTACTAATTGATCTAGGTTGTTTATGCTATGTTTTGGTAATTGTGTGAACCAATCCGAGGCAGGACCTACGAATGTGGTTATGAATGTCCTAAGCAACAATGCATCATTATCTTGGATGCTGAAGCATTGACTCAGGAACCTTGTGACATGTTCTTATGCGTCCTCTTCACCTTTAAAGACCGCCAATTGAGGCAACTTGAAATGTTTGGGGTAAAGAGGTGTGGGCACTAAGGGATGCACTGGATGACTACGGAGTTGACGTAATGTGGGTTTTTGATGCCCAGCAGCTTTTGTCTCCACGAAATCCAAACGCTCTAATAGTGCTTTGTATGCATCTAAAGATTTTATTTCTTCCTCTTTTGTTTGCTCTCGTTGTGAGTTATGGGAGACTGGAGGCCTATGGGGGGGTGGCCGAGTGGCAGCCCTCCCGCCTTGATGGGGAGTTTCAGCACATTCTATTTCTGGTTCATACTCCTCATAAAGTTCTTGAGGAGTCTCTGGGCGAGACCTATGACCCTGATTGAGTCCCTGCTGAGGGTACCCATCATTGTTTTGGGGAGTGGCCTCCCTCTCGGGTCTATAAGGTCTTGGAGGCAAAGCTTGATGAGGTCACGGAGACTTGTCCTGCACCAAAGGGTTGTGCCTCACATATTGTTCTGCTCTTTGGGTGCGAGGGGTTGGCACCCTCTCAGGTAGTTTATAGCACAACTCATTCGCTTCGCATTGCATGCGCTCTTTATTCAGGCGGTATAGGTACTCTAACTCCTGATGACCTTGTTCAAGCCGCGTGATTTGGGCTTGACGGGTGGCATGTCTGGCGACTGTCGGGTCAATTTGGTCTGCCCTCTTTTGCTCAGGAGGCTTGAATGTTTTTCCTATGTGTTTGCCTCGATCTTGATGATCTAAAATTTCAATGGGTTGCTTCCCTCTGTCGAGGTAGGCGACATTCACTTGAGGCTCTGGCCTCGATGTGTGATCATGATACCTAGCAGGTGCAGAAACGCAAGGTTCCCACGCTGTTTTTTGTCCTTGAGGAATGCGATGGCTTTCCTCGTACTCCCTTTCATGGGTTTGAAAGGGGTGGGTGAAGTTAGCTCACCCTGTGTAAAGAGCCCTATGCTCTAGATTTTGTCTTTCTGTTCTGATGGGAGGTAAAGGAGGGACGCCATATCCACGTTGTCTCTCCAAATGGACAGTGTGCCTCTCTAGCGCTTCATCGCGCTGTGGCCACTCATGTCTAACCTCAAAAGGTGATTCTCTATTTACGTCAAGGTCTACATGTAAAGCGTCTTCCCGAAAGGGGCTATGTTGAATGGGCATACCCCACAAAGGGGGATCCCAATAATTCTTTCTTGATGTGGTCTGACGAGGACCTTCTTGTGGGCCAGACCGCCAAGGGGGTATGACTAAGTCCTCAGGACTAAAGCGAAGGCGACTTGTGCCCGCTTCTTGTGTACCTTTCGGAGCTTCTGCCCTTGATTGGGCTTGGCTACGGGTGTACACCATTGCGGTGCTTCTCTACTATCTAAGCAGATTTTTATCTCGTTTATGATGATTTTTCTTTTTGTCTACACTAAGCAGAAATGAACACACACATACACAAACTGTGATTATCTCTTTTAAGGATTAATAGTGTGTCCTAAACTGGTTTAGTGCATTTTGATGTTTTGTTTTGTTTTTGAATGTTTTTGAAGAACGTTTAAATGCATAATGAAGGCTCATATAACTCCCAAAATGGTCGCCCCTTCAATATACCAACCAGGCCGATATACCAACCTCTCTATATACCCGCCCTTACGAGAGGGAGACTATAGGTACGTGAGAGCGAGATGGTACATGGTACGTAGGCGGTACGGAAGGGGGATTGTCTCGTTAATGGCACCTACCATAGAAGACTTATCCTCGCACGCATGGGAATCACCCCAGTGACACTCACTCAGCTTTCGTCGGGATTTACGCCTAACAACAGTGACAATCGGGGTAATGGATGCAAATCAAGCCAAGGTGGTGATGAAATCCACCGATGGTCTTGATCAAGGGCTGGGGTTTTACGACCAGCTCCTTGGTTTAATTTTACCACGTGAAGTGTGTGTGGTTCGTTTTATTTAAAAAAATGAAACAAGCAGCAAAAAAATAAAACTTTCCCTAAGCCATACAAAAAAAAAACATAATTTTTTTTTTTTTAAACAACTAAATAAAGTAAGAAAATTGACGAAATATTTTCCTACCCTTTAAACAATTAAAAAAAATTCATTTTCCTTGATTTTTTTTTTTTTTTAGATTAAGCTTTCCCTAAGAAGGTAAAATTAACAGGAAGCAGGAACAGAAAAATGAACAAAAAACAATGGGAACAGTTTTAAAACCCTTACCTTTCTCTGCCCAAACTTGTTGTTTCTGATCTTCGGCTAAAAAAGGTACCTGCTAAGCACAAAACACAGCAAATCAGATTAGTTTCTATGATTTAAAAATCAGGGAACGGTCCCACCGTGATCGCCATTGAAAGCATGAGATTCCGAAAATAAAAGAAACACTAATTGCAATGTAAACCAAATAGCTTGATGCATGAAATAACATAGATATAATCAAATCAGAAGTAGGAGCACAACCCTTTTTATTAATTTGATTCCAACTCGGTTACAATGCATCTCCTCAGTTACATATTTTTAGTTACAATCATGAACAATGATCTTCTTTTCCGCATGCCCACATTTGAAATGGGTGGGCCAGTGTTGCCGTCACTTATGCTGATGAATCCTTGCTTGCTGCTGTTCTTCCTACATTCAAAGAAACAATAAACTTTTTAGTAGCACCTGTGTTAAAAATAAACAAAAGCATAAAGGCTGCTGCCAATAAAACAGTCACTGTTATCTTCAGGTCAATGAAGAACCAGAAATCGACTAAAACACGATACTATTTGTCGGTAAAATGCCTTCTAGAATATGTATTCGAACACTGTTAACTGCAAGATATGCTCAAACATAGCAAGATATATTCGACTTACAGCATAGTGCAAGATATATTCTATCATAAAACGTGAGTTATTTCGACAGCATAAAGCGTAAGGTAAGATGAGCACACGATATCGAAATAGATTGAAATAAACTAAGAGCAACGTCTTCTGAATCTGATAGACGTTTAAACATCAAAGAATACAATATGACAGAATACAATAACTTGAAACATAGAAACACATGTGTGGCGCCCAAGCGGGCCACCCATCGTTGGAACTTGATCTCGACGTCGATCCACTAGGGAAGGACTCGAAATCTCTTAGGTTGAGTTATCGTCGAATGGATGGAATACTGTTGTCCACTATCGGGTTCTAAGGTTCGGATCCACGCTTCTATAAACCACTCACTAACCTCCCGTGCGAAAGAGATCAAGAGTGTAGAAGAAATGAATCAGAAAGGAAGCAATCGGGCCTTTTAGTTTGACAGCACTTCGTTGCTTTCGAAGTGCTATCAAACTAAAAGGCCCGATTGCTTCCTTTCTGATTCATTTCTTCTACACTCTTGATCTCTTTCGCACGGGAGGTTAGTGAGTGGTTTCTAGAAGCGTGGATCCGAACCTTAGAACCCGACAGTGGACAACAGTATTCCATCCATTCGACGATAACTCAACCTAAGAGATTTTGAGTCCTTCCCTAGTGGATCGACGTCGAGATCAAGTTCCAACGACGGGCGGCCCGCTTGGGTGCCCCGCATGCGTTCCTATGTTTCAAGTTATTGTATTCTATCATATTGTATTCTCTGATGTTTAAATGTCTATCAGATTCAGAAGACGTTGCTCTTAGTTTATTTCAATCTATTTCGATATCATGTGCTCATCTTACCTTACGCTTTATGCTGTCGAAATAACTCACGTTTTACGATAGGATATATCTTGCACTATGCTGTAAGTCGAATATATCTTGCTACGTTCGATCATATCTTGCAGTTAACAGTGTTCGAATACATATTCTAGAAGGCATTTTACCAGCAAATAGTATCATGTTTTAGTCGATTTCTAGTTCTTCATTGACCTGTAGATAACAGTGACTATTTTATTGGCAGTAGCCTTTATGCTTTTGTTTATTTTTAACACAGGTGCTACTAAACAATTTACTATTTCTTTGAATGCAAGAAGAACAATAGCAAGCAAGGATTCATCAGCATAAGCGGTGGCAACACTGGCTCGCCCGTTTCAAATGTGGGCATGCGGAAAAGAAGATCACTATCCATGATTGTAATCGAAAATATGTAGTGAGGAGATGCATTGTAATCGAGTTAGAATCAAATTAATAAAAAGGGCTGTGCTCCTGCTTCTAATTTGATTATATCCGTGTTATTTCATGCATCAAGCTATTTGGTTTACATTGCAATTAGTGTTTCTTTTATTTCCGAAATCTCATGCTTTCAACTCTTTCCAAAATAGAGGTATCTAAAGTTGGTTATATTAATTAATAACCTCAATAATTTAATGATTTAGTCATCTATTTTTGCTTAGTGCTATGTTGCACACAACACATATCAAAAAGGGGTATTTGTAGACACTAAAATTATGTAAATCAGATAAGACTACTATATGCCACTCTTATCAAGAGTATATGGCCCCATTGGGTAACCTGCTAAGTTTAATTAGGACTCCCATACACTTTTGGAAAGGTTTCCTTTAATTTTGGGAAGTTTTGGGCCATGTACCCATGACCATCCCACCCAGGGATGGTCATAGTTTATAACCGTCCCACCCAAGTACAACCACAAGAAACCATACCTGGGTGGGACGACCATGAAACAGACCATCCAAAAGTCAAAGGGTGGGATAAATGACAATAAATTCCTACCATTTTCCCCATCCAATCATCCAAAATTGATTTGGAGGTTGTCATAGACATCATGACCTACAAATTAGAGGTCCCAAATGGGTAACCTCTTCCACCTTGTGCATGGCAAAGGAATCAACAAGTGGTAGCATTTGCCTTGCATACCATAACTTGCACCTTTACCCCCTATGTCATATTTGGGCTAAAAATTGAGGTGCTCTCACCAAATTTCAATAGAGATAATTACAAACATTGCTCAGGAAATATTGCTCATATTTGTCCTCACATTTGCCCTCATATTTGCTCAAGTATTTTCATTGAAATCCTCTTCATTCGAAGGTACTTTCAGGGGCATCTCAAAATACACCAAATCCATTCCAAAACCTATAAAATTGAAGAGTAATTTGACCATATTTTTTGAAAATATATTTAGTAGGGTTCTAAACCAGATCCCTTTGAAATTGGTGGCAAAGACCACCCAATTTTACGATCATCCCACCTAAGGACAGATAATAGTCCTAGTTGCACCTTCCAATGATGGCCATGAAATGGCTAACAATTTTGATGTAATTCCATCATATATCATTTCTAAATCATTATAATAGCCTTACATTAAATTTTGGTTAAGTTTTGAGTAGTTTTGATGGGTCAATTTAGATTTTTGTGATTGTAGGCTTAGTTGTTCCTTCCAAGAAAAACCACATTTTTTTATCACAATTTCATTTTAATTTATGCTTAGATATTCCCAAAATAATAATAATAATATCATACTAAATTTACAATTCATTTGGAGTTGTTTTGTTTTGCCATAAATTAGTTTTATATTCATTATTGCATTCTTTTCAAGGTTTTCTATACAAAACACATATGCTATTAACAGTTTTTAATCTCTTGTGTGTAGGTGCAAATATTATAGGTATGAGGGAGGAGCTAAGAGGTAGATTAAAAGAATCCTAATATTATCTCTCAATTGTGGGTTGCAAGAAGAACATTGAAACACACCATTAAGCTCTTGAAGGGATTTGATCCTTTGTAACTTGTAATTTGAAATGTATTAAAATGATAAGCCCTCAAAGGGGATGTATTGTAACCTTTTGGAATTGATGAATTTATAAATACAAGGATAAATCCCCCCTCTTTTATTGCAAATTATTCATCATTTTAGTAGTTTACATCTTTTGCACCTTTTCCTTTGAATGCTAGCTTAGAACTACAACTGCATTTTAATACAATCATTTAAGGTGTGCCATTATTTGTGCTTCTTCAAACATGAACAAGGTATTCACAACATATTTGAGCCAGACTATCGATAGCCAATTCCAATCCATCTAGAATTGGCACTTGTCATGACTAAAATCATGGTATAAAAAGTTCTCATAAGTAGAGATGAAGAGGATGAATAGCTTAGAGCTATGGGAGCCTTGGATTCTATAGAGTGAAGGATGGATATAAAAAGATCCTTCAAAAACCTCCTTCTCATGTATATTAGGTTGAGGATTACAAAAATATTTGGTAGTCCAAGAATTGGCCAAAAGTAAACTTCTTTGCCTAGTTCATGCACAATGGAGTTCTTACCTTTGATAATATGAGATATAGAGGAATTTTTGGGCCATTCTAATTTGTTTTATGCTGAAAAAGTGAGGAAACATCTTACCACCTAATGTTTGAGTGCTTGTTCATGTGCCAAATTTGGGAGAGATGGGTTTTAGCTTATAAAATTTGAGTCAATGATGATATAAACTAGATTAATATTTAGGAAATATGGAAGAGGAGTATATTTACATCTAAATATCTTCGTATAGGGTGGAAGTTTAGATTAAACATTATTTGGTGGTAATTGTGGCTAAAGAGAAATCACAAAATTTTTAGAGAAATATTTTATTCTCAGATGGTGTCTAACAAGTCATTTAGATCAAAGTCACAAAAATTATGGTAGTATATGCTAAAGAGGAAACTTAGGCTAATATAGGGATTATAGAGAAGGAAGTTGAAGTATAAGAGGACCAAGATAGAGCCACTTGGAAAACACCTCCAAAAGGTTGGATTAAAATTAATATCGATGGAGCTACAAAAGGTAATCTAAATAGAGCTAGAATTGGAGGAGTTTGTAGGAATCATGTTGGGACAATGCTCTATTGGGAACTAGAAGGCCTAGGCAAGGCCACAAACAAAGAATTAGAAGCCTTAGCTTTCAAATCTGCTTCCACCTAGGAGGTAAGATACTTCTGTAAGAGAATAATCATAGAATGAAATTCTCAAATCTATGTAGGAGCTCTAGATTGCATGAGGAACTTTTTTTTGGAGATGTGGAGATTGTGGATTCTTGCCACCCAAATTAAGGAGTTATAGGGAGAATTGGATGATGTCATCCCAATTTATGTGGGTAGAGCTCTAAATATAGTGATAAATTTCGTGGATAAAATAAGTACCAAGAAGAAGGTAGGGGTTCAATGACATAGTAGTATGGCTACTGAGGATGAGAGGACTAGATAGGTTGGTGAATAAATTCTTGGTAGAGGTTCAATGACATAGTGTTATGGCTACTGAGGATGAGAGGACTGGATAGGTTGGTGAATAAATCTAGTGTTTGGCAAATTTGGAGAGCTAATAGAGACATATGGTTTAGGAGATTTGGCTCCAATAGAGATCTCCTTTTAATGTTGTAACAAAAAGTGGTTGAATCTTAAACTTTAGAGTTATGGAAGTTTTTAGAAGAAAAAAACCAAATACTCCTATTAATGAAAACTAAAAAACAATTCTACCCCAACTTATAAATAATTTTATTCTAATATAATTTTTTCAATTAAAAAAACACTCATAACATAATAAACTGAATCTTACACAATTATTATAAACACAAGTAATTTATTATTATATTTTAATATTTTTTAAGCCAATATTATTTTAAGTTTTTTTTTGCTCTTTTTTTTTAAAATTAAAAGCGTGCGCTTCCCTTTCTTCCAAATCTTTGCCAATTTTAAGGAGTAAACGCAAGGTCATTGCCCAAAAAGATAGGTCAGCTTACTAGTGGACCATTTTACCTCGATTTCGTAAAAGTCTAATTCCTCTTAATTTCATTTTTACCTTATAAAAAAAAAAAAAAAACTGAAGGCCATTAATCTTGCCATTATTGTCTTCATCGAATATCAAATAATACAGAAATTTGACCCAATCCATGTCATGTGTTAGTATGCTCGAGGGAGTTTTCTTGAATGACACTCAAGTAATAGTTATAGACTTATAGTGGATAGTTCTAGTGGGGTCTACTGGACGTGGAAAGCATGAAGCATACATAGTTATCCATATGCAGATAACGCTTTCTTAATATTAGCACCTATTTATTTATTTGTTTATCAGAATTGCTTTCTCCGCACTCCAAGTTTTTACAGTCGAATTTTGGTCCGTAAGTGTGTTGACATATTGCCTTTGAGTGATGTCAAGTATATAAATGACGAAGATGCAGAACCTGCATTCAAGTAAATTCCGAACACACTAACATGGCATTGCCATCTTCATTCAAGATGTTTAGCATTGAGAGACTCCTTCTAGTTCTGCTTTTGATGGCCGTATTTGTAACATCAGAATCAACGCACGGCCAAATCCATGGGTCCTCTGAAATGGAGAAATTCGATGACGTAATGAAAAAGCTGATGCCTTACGCTAAGGTTCCTGGCGCTCAGTTGGCCGTAGCAAAGGACGGCCATCTCAAATATTTCAAAGCTTTTGGAGTCGCCAATCTCCAAAACGCAGAGCTGCTTACTACACGCCACGTTATGAGATACAACAGCATCAGCAAGGTCTTCACAGGAGTTGCCATTCTCAAGCTTATCCAGGTATGTAATCATCCACTCCACTCCACTCCCCTTCAAATATATAATCTCTACGCTTTGCTTTGATCAATTGGTTTCTTTACTTTAATTACATTACAGGAAGGACGATTGAATCTGGAGGACAAACCTTTTGGGTTTCTAGAGGATTTGCCCCCTCCAAAAGGTGCTAGTATGGATCCGCGACTATTGAACATTACAGTGCAACATCTGCTGCAACACACAGCAGGTTGGAACGAGACGTCTGGAGTAAACGTGGAAATACTCCCCACGGCTCTCTACGCATCGCAGGCTCTGGGCCGTCCCGCTCCTCCGACGACCTACGAAGGCATCCGTTACATGAAGGGCGTACCGCTGGATTTCGATCCGGGGTCCGCCATGGAATACAGCGCCTTGGGTTACCAGGTTCTCGGAAGAGTCATCGAGAAGTTCGTTACCACGGATTTGACGGCGAGGACCAGCTGGTGCTCTCCATATTTCCGGGCGAGGGTTATGTCAACGCCAGCTACGGAATCGTCGATTACAGAGCTTTGGACTCCGGGGCCGGATGGACGGGAAATGCTGCGGATGCCGTTAAGTTTATGGATCATATAGACGGTCTTCGGCGGCCAGCGATTCTGAATCCGGAAATGGTTCACGCCATGCTTAATGCTCCGATGCCATCTAACCTGAGTTTGGCAGGAAATCGTTACTTTGATCATTCGAGGGGATTGAATGTTTTTGTGAGCGTAGACCAAAATGGAAAGGTGAAGAGCTTTCAGCACGGAGGTGCAAACTATGGCGCCATGTCTTATGTGATGAGACTCATTGATAACAACATCACCTTCGCATTTCAGTTGAATACGTGCGCACTGGGGGATTGGGTTTATAATGCGATAGGGAACCTTACCGATGTAGCTTACAGAATTCAGGCTTGGCCGCACGGAGATCTGGTTTTCAAGCCAGTTAGCTAGACTGCAGATGCTGCGCAATGTTAAAATAAATGTCCATCCTGGATTCGGTATGGAGAATCGAGACAGATAGCATCTCCTATAATAAAAAATGCATCACATGAAATTTGTTTTGCTGCATATATATATGATTGTTTAAATAAACGTGTAGAAGCGTCATTTGTTTGTCCACTAAATTATATCTGAGCCTGGACTTTCCTCAAGTAGAAAAGGTGATGGGTTTGACTGATCTTTTGCTACGCACAAGAGTAGTTGTATAGATCTAGGTTTAAACTTTGGGAAAGAGATTTAGGTTCAAATTTTAAGGAATGTTTACCTTTTGCAAAGGTTGTAGTCTACTCCACCTAACGAATAAGTTTGTTGAGAGCAATACGACAACTATAGTACGACAACTATGGTACGAACCCTTGAGCTAATAAATTTATTGAAAAAACCAGCTGTGTTATGTTTAAAAAAAAACTAAACTAAACTTTTTGATATTAAAAATTCATTAACTATAAACTTGACAGCCCTAAGGGGTAAATCGATTGGAAGGATGTGAGTGTTCACTGCAGGATGGTTTAAGTTTACATGAGGATTGTAGATTATCGTGTTTAAACTATGCGAGGGTTATGACAATAATATTTTAGGGGCTAAGGTGCATTTGAGTGAGGTGATTGAGGTGTACAGGGTGGACAAGACCGATTGGAAAGGAGTGAAATGGAGGAAGATGTTGTAGAAGAGAATGAGCAAGGTGATATTGGAATATGAGCAAGGTGATAAAGAGAAGGAAAATAATATGGGGAAGATGGAGGAAAGATATAGGATGAAGGGTAGAGCTGTGAGGATCGAGAATGGGAGAGTGAATAGAGTGTTGAAAGGAGGAGAGGTAGAGGAGGTGTTGGAAGGAGAGGTGGCAAATAAGTATTACACATGGGAATAGGAGAAAATAAACTTAAGAATATATATTGAAATGCGCATAGAAAATCATCGGTTACATTGTTTAAATACTATAGGCTTAACAATCTTAGAAGAAATTAAGGAAAGTTAAGAAATGAAAGAAAATAGGGAGGAAAGATAGAAGGGAATTTGGTGTCAACTGCCTCGCCGCCCATACCGTCCAATTTGTCCAGTTAGTTGTTGTCCAAGTCAATCTTCCTACCCAGTCAGCTGTCGTCCAAGGAAGTAAAAGGGTAAGGTCCAAAGCTTACCGTTGTAAACAAATTTTTACCCCTTTTCACAATGTCATTTTCCAACATTCTCCCCCTTAAAGTTGAGAGGACTGACTATATAGTCTCTTAGCTTTATATATTGAGCTTTAGCTATACCTTTGGTGAAGATGTCAACAATATTATCCAAAGTATTACAATATTGAAGCTCAACTATTTGTTGTTCCACCATATCTCGAATGAAGTGATACTTCATATCGAAATGTTTTGATCTACTATGGTGGACTGGATTATATGCCAACTGAATGGCATTTATGTATCACAATATAGTCGTGTTGGACCACTTTGATTTTCTCTAATCTCTTCAATAACTTTTCTTAACCATAGGGCCTGAGTACTAGCATGAGTGATGGCTATATACTCAGCCTTAGTTGATGACAATGTTACAACAATTTGTTTCTTGGAACTCCATGTAATTAGTCCTGATCCTAGACTAAAACAATTTCCTGATGTAGATTTCTTGTCATCTATGTTGTTTCTCCAATCACTGTCACTGAAGCCAACTAAATTTACAAAATGACATTTTTGGGAATGGATTCCAAAATCCAATGTGCCTTTTACATATCTTAATATCCTTTTAGTTGCTTGTAGATGCAGTTCAAAAGGACTAGCCATAAATCTTGAAACTAGAGAAACATCATATTGAATATCTGGCCTAGTGTTGGTGAGAAACATCAGACTCCCAACCATGCTTCTGTATGTGGTCATGTCAACCTTTGATGCTCCATATTCCTTGCTCAATTGGATCCCATGTCTAGTTGGAGTTGCAACTGATTTGCACTGCTCCATGGCAAATTTCTTTATCATGTCTCGAGCATACTTGTGTTGACATATGAAGATCCCTTTATTTAATTGATGCACTTCCATGCCTAGGAAGTATCGCATTAAACCAAGATCTTTCATCTTGAATTGTTTCATCATGGAGTTTTTGAACTCCATATTCATTTTATTATTACTACCCATAAATATTAGATCATCCACATACAAACAAACTATGATAATGTCTACTCCATGCTTTAGGTAGTATAGAGTTGGTTCAATTTTGCTTCTTGTGAATCCATACTCACTAAAATAGCCATCAATACGTGAGTACCAGGCTCTTGGTGCTTGCTTGAGGCCATAAAGTGCTTTCTTTAATTTGTAAACAAAGTTCTCTTTACCCTGTTCTTGAAAACCTTGAGGTTGTTGAACATACACCTCTTCTATCAAGTATCCGTTTAAAGAGTGCATGTGTTGAACATTCCATCCTTTATGAGCTGCTAAGGAAAGAACTGATCCGATTGTCTCTTGTCGTGCAATAGGAGCAAAGGTTTCCTCATAGTCAATGCCAAATTTTTGAGTAAAACCCTTTGCTACTAGTCTCGCCTTATGCCTCTCAATGCTTCCATCAACATTGTACTTGGTCTTGTAGACTCATTTACATCCAACACATTTTTTTCCTTTTGGTAGTTGTACTAGCTCCCAAGTATCATTATTGTTTATAGAGGTTATTTCCTCTTTCATGGCTTCTTGCCATATATTTTGAGTACATGCCTTCTCATAGCTGGTTGGTTCTAGCTGTGTACTAGCCAATAAGGCATAATTAACTACATCTCCCATAGGATCATGGGAATCATCATCTCCATACAATTGTAAATTTTCAATTTGTTGCAAAACTGAATTCATCTCACTAGCTTGACTTCTAGTGAATCTTCTCTAGAAATTTTGATCCAACATTTGAATGGATGGATGATGTTGTGATGTTCTTCTGCCTCTTGATGGAGAGTATCTATCGATGTCCATCGGTGAAGAACTTACTGATCTCTGTGGAGAAGGACTTAAAGTATTTGTTGAAGTACTTGATGTAGCTCTTTTGAATGGGTTTGGAGGGGGTGGTGTGCCTTTGCTTTGCTTTGGAGATACCTGTTGTACCTATGAAGAACTTACATCATGGGATTCATCATCACAAAAAATTCTTTGATGACCCCATTCTCCCCCTTCATCAAAAATTACATCCCTAGATATTACAACTTTATGAGTTTTGGGATTGTAGAGTCATATCCTTTTGTAGAATCACAATATCCTACAAATATAGAAGCTTGACTTTTTGGATCAAGCTTCTTTCTTTTCTCGTCGGGAATGTGTACATATGCTAAAGAACCAAAAACTTTGAAATGCTTTACATTAGGTTTCTTTTCGTACCATGCCTCGTAAGGAGTGACACCATATAAACTAGAAGTTGGACTTCTGTTTAGAATATATACATTGGTTCTTACAGCCTCTGCCCAATACATATAAGTGAGATGCTTTATCTAGAGCATTGATCTCGCCATCTCAACTATGGTGCGATTTTTTATCTCTGCCACAACATTTTTTTGTGGGGTATAGGTAGTGGTAAATTGCCTTTTGATCCCATTATCTTTACAATATTTCAAAAATATTTTTAGGAGTATTCACCTCCTTGGTCTGTCCTAAGACATTTTACATAGTTTCCACTTTGATTCTCTACATTATTTCTAAAATCTATGAAGCAATCAAAAGCTTCATCTTTGTGTTTCAGAAAGTAAATGCAGCACATTCTAGAGAAATCATCTATGAAAATGAGAAAATAAAAACTGTTTCTGAGACTTTGTGTTTGCATTGGACCACAGATGTCCGAATGTACTAACTATAGTGGATAGTTGGCTCTCCACGCTTGTCCTGTTGGAAACTTTTATCTTGAGTGCTTTCCCAAAGCACATCCTTCATAGACTTCTTTTTTATCATGGATTTTGGGAATTCCTGTCACCATAGCTTGATTAGTTAACAATTTCAAGCTAGCGGAATTGAGGTGACCATATCGCAAGTGCCAAAGGACACTTGGATTTTTTATGGCTACATTTGCAAGTTGAGCTCCTCCTGGCTCATTAAAATTGAGAGGAAATAATCTGTTCTTGGTCATGGGGACCTGTGTGATGACACGATTACAATTATTTTAATCAAAAATGATACATTGTCCTTCATAAAATACAAGATTGTAATTATTCTCCATCATTTTCCCAATGCTTAGTAAATTGTGTTGGAGCTTTGGAGTGTAGTAAATGTCATGCACATTTTTTTGTCCTTATTTAGTTGGAACCTCCATGGCTCCAATTCCCTCTACTTGCAATTTTTTATCATCCCCTAATTTGATTTGGTATTTATAAGTGGAATTGAGAGTAGAAAATAAATGTTCGTTACCACTCATATGGTTGGAACAACCAGTATCTAGAATCCATGTGTTAGATAGATTATGTTCTGATTGGCCATATGTCAGAAAAATATTAGAAGCATCATCTTCTTATCCATAATTACCATATTGATTGTTGCTACCTTGTGAAGATTTTGACCAGCAATCACGAGCGAAGTGACCTGGTTTGCCACAATTGAAACTTGTTGTTTTGGACTTGTCACTTCCTCGCCCTTGATTTCCACTTTGTCCTTGATTTGCACCTCGATTCTGATTTCCACCTCTTTGTTGATTACCTCCTCTGTATGAGTTGCCTCCTCTATTGGAATTGCCTCCTTGGTTTTGGTTGCCTCCTCTACAGTTGCCTCTACCTCTACCTCATTGCTTTCCTCTTCCTTGACCTCTTCCCCGTCCTCTTGCATTATTTTCATTGGAAGTGAAGGCCTTATCATCGCCTCCATAGCTTGTTGAAGGAGTTTCAGGAAACCTCTCTTCATGTGACATTAACGATCCGATTAGTGCATCAAATGTTAAAAGGGAAAGATCTTTAGATTCTTCTATTATGATGGCAATGTGATTCCATTTTTGTGTAAGTGTTCTCAACACTTTTTTTACAATTATCTCAGGCTTGATTTCTTTGCCTAATGTACTCATTTTATCTACAAGTGCTTTTACTCTAACACAATAATAACCTACTTTTTCATCATATTTCATTCGGAGATTCTCAAAATCTCGCTTCAATGTTTGAAGCCTTACTTGCTGGACTTGATTACTACCATGAAATCCATCACTCAATGCTTTCCATGCGGCTTGTACAATTGTACAAGCAGCAATTCTAGGAAATATGCTTTTCTCCAATGCAACTTGGCTATGAGAAAGAGCAAATGAGTTGCTCTTCTTCTCTTCTTTTTGAGTCTTTTTGTTTGTTGCACTAAGTGTCGACCAGTCTGTGGGTTCCGTATAACCTTCCTCTATTATTTTCCACAATATTATTCCTATGAGTAGGATCTTCATCTTTATAGACCAGTACTCATAGTCATAACCGGTAAATTTTGGGATGGGTAAACTATTGTGTGTAGCCATAGTTACCAAAAAAAAATTATTTCACGGTTACAAAAAAAAATACTTTGCTGAATGAAAGAAAGAAGAAGAAGAAAGAAGGAAGGGTTTACAAATTTAAGTCAAATATGACTTGTTCTACCCTATCATTGATTGCTTACTCCTCTTGATGTGGGGATGCTACCTCTTGATTTACAAAATTATCTGCCACTTCTTCTTCGTCGTCACTTATTGATATGATTTCTGTGATGGTGGTTCTAGGATTTCCACTGAATTTTTGTAGTGTGAGTACTCTGATTCTTGTTGCACTCCTTGGATGGATTTTGATTGTTCAAATTGACTTCTAAATGAATTATCTTCAAAATATGCTTCATATCCTGAGTCGGGATGTCTTTGGTGTGTGATTACCGCGTTTTGGAGTTGACTAAATACAATATTGAGTCCATAACCCCTTACCTTTTCATCAAACCTATCTGCACTTTCTCTTGCTAGAATTGCACATAAGGCATGATAACACCCATTGGGTCTAATCATCAATACCTTTTACAAAATTAAGCCTCTTAGGCTTTATTACAACATTGTTCTTCAGTTTATGATTCCTTGAATAAAAAAAAAACTTTCTTTGTTACAATAATTGCCTCTTAGGCAATGTTATTTTGTTCTCTCTTTTCCCCTCTTTTTTTATTATATATATATATATATATATATATATATATATATAACTTATATCTTTTATTTAATAAAAAAAATATAATTGTTTTTTTTTTTTTAAACAATTATTTATAATTTTATTAAATAAAATAAAGTGATTTTAAATATAATATTAAAAAAAAATTCCTTAAAAAAATATATCAAAAATTGACTCCACAGGAATCGAACTCGCGACTCCTATCTACTAGGCTAAGCTTCCTATCCAACTCGGCCACAACTACCAATGAAATCGAACAAAAATAACACTTATATAGCCTGATCAATTCAGAATTTTGAAATAAAAAATATTATTACTCAATCACCGGGATTCGAACCCGCGACCTGCAGGGGGTGAACGATTTAGCGTTGGCTCCATGAGCCAGTTGAGCTATGCGGCTCGACGAGAAGGTAAGGGAAGCTTACCTTCCTTATGCCCTTCTCGACCGTCCAAAGGGAAAAAAAATTTGGTACTTTAGTCCCACATCTATCTTGCAGACAATAGTGAAGGTGTTTAAAACCTTCAATGGGCGAATAGTTACTCGATTTCCTTCGGGCAATCGAGACTGCCATTTTTGCTTCCTTCAAACCTCTCGCCTTGTGCCATGTTGCTCGTCGCCTTTGCTTGCCACTTGTCTTGTCATCTGTCTTCTTTCTACCATGTAGTATGAGCTTTGTCTGCTCTCTGCCACGTTGCCTGTGTCTTCACCATGTGGCACCTTCTGGTTGGTTGTTACTTCTGAGTCTTCTCCTCCTCGTGTGTTGTGTTCTTGGGCTTGCTTGGGTCCTCTCGACCTTGCGTCAACTTGTGATCCCTAGATTTTCTCGAGGTTTTTTGGGTCCTCTCGACCTTGCTTCGATTCGACCTCACCTTGGTTCATGTGTGTAGACATCAAAATGGCACCAATATGATTATGTGACTACAAACACTGATCGCATCGACACATAGCCCCAAGGGCAGCCGCTAGAGGTTAAACATTGGTCCTAGCCACTTCCAAAAGTAGTTTGGAAGGTCAAAGGTCAATTTGACACCTTTTTGGCACTTTGCTCTCTACTCATCCCACCTTGGGATGAATACAAACTGGTGTTCATTCCACCTAGGGACGAATATCAAAATTCATCCCAAGGTGGGGCGAATTGCAGGTTTGACTAGAAAAAAGTCAAATTTTGACAAATGGCAGCTCAGATCCGCCACTTAATCCTTCCTTCATTGCATGGGAGCATGAATGAGCATTTTTGAGTGTTAGAGGCAGTTACAAGGGCAGTCATGAAGCCCCTAATTAGGGAGAAATCTTCCCTCCCCTGGAGAGGCATGATTGCCAAGTGGTGCCTCTGCATGCTCATCCAAAGAGACCATCAGGTCTATAAAATGGTGAGTCTTCTCACCCCAAGATATATAGAGAAGGAGCATTTTGGAGCAATGAAATGCTATGGTTTTACTTTCATACCTCACACCCTTTCGAGTTGTACCTTTTGCATCCTTGATCTCTTTTGGAAAGGAGGTCATAAGGTGGTTATTGGAAGCACAAATCTGGAACCAAAACCCAAAATTTGGCCACAATATCCTATCCAATTTTCCAAAAATACCCCACAAGATATTTTGGGCCCATCCCAAGTGGATTGGTGCCAAAATTGGGCCCTGCACGGTGGGCGTCCTATCCCCGGGTGCCCCCCGCACTGCTGCAGGTCTAATCATACCGCTCTAAAACTATTAGGAATTCATGGTAGATTTCCTTTCTATTACTTTTGCATCTAATTCTATGCTACTTATATAGTTTTTCATTAAAATTTCACATCGTTCTAAGCAATTTTTATCATGCTTCTATCATTTCTCACCTCTACTAACATGCAGGTGGCATCATCAAATTCCTAGTGATAGGGGCCAAATTTGGGAAATCTGACCATCTGGGTCATCCCAAAATACCCCCAATTAGCTAACCCCTAATTTTGTAGGAGATTTGGAGCTGTCCAGATGTGACATTTTGAGCAATGATGTCTGGAATTTTGTTGCATGTCTATTCATCCCACCCCAAAGCAAATTCAAATATGTGAGGAATTTCTTGACTGTTCCATTTGCAGTGTTTTCTTTGTCGGGTCCTGATGCCCTTGTCAAATTTTTAGATCATTTAGATATATGTTAGTTATCATTTTATTTATTCTTTGCATGCATTAATCGTAGGCTTGGGGATTGCATGTTTCATCTCATATGCAGGTGCTACTGACCGTTTCTTGTTTCCTTGAGTGCAGGATCTGGACATTAGAGGAGCAACAAGAAGTCAAGACTCATCAATACAAGCAACGATGATGTTTTGGTCCACCCATCTTACATGTGGGCATGCGAAAGAAGGATGGCTATCCATGGATGTAACCAAGAAACAAATTTAACGCTCCTCGCCCTTAAAAGGGGAAGAGGCAAATTGTAACAAAATTTCAAAACATATCAATAAAAGAAAGGGCTATCCTCTGCATTGGCTTTTCATTTGGGTTTCAATTCATTTATGCTTTTCCTATTTCATGCATTTTCAATTCATAGGATTTAGCGTTAAGTTTAGTTCCACTTTTGCATCGTACTTGGAGCTCTTTCCATTTTTGTTTTGTATCCTCATACTTTCAACGTGCAAGCTTCATTTGACCTCGATCCATGGGCCCTATTCGACCTCACTCTGATACCAGATATTGCACGTGGGAATAGGATAAAATAAACTTAAGAATATATATTGAAATGCGCATAGAAAATCATCGATTACATTGCTTAAATACTATAGGCTTAACAACCTTAGAAGAAATTAAGGGAAGTTAGGAAATGAAAGAAAATAGGGAGGAAATATAGAAGGGAATTTGGTGTCAACTGCCTCATCGCCCATGCCATCCAATCTGTCCAGTCAGCTATCGTCCAAGTCAATCTTCCTGCCCAGTCAGCTATCATCCAAGGAAGTAAAAGGGTAAGGTCCAAAGCTTACCGTTGTAAACAAATTTTTACCCCTTTTCTGTGTCATTTTCCAAAAAGAAGGTGTTGGAAGAAGTGGAGGAAGATATGAGGAGGATTGATGTGGGAAGTTGTTCTGGGTTTTTTGTGAGAACATGTGGATGACCTAGTTGGAGGGATTTGATGGGTTGGTCTAGAAGGTGAGTTCCCCTAAAAGCAATCCATCTCATGAGGGAAAGAAGAATGGAGAGGTATGGATGGGGTGCAAGGTAAAGTAGAAGGATTCTCCTTTAGAAAAGTTGGAGGGATTTTAAATGAGCAAGGCATTTGCTTGTCATCAAAGATGTTAGAGGAAAAGAAATGAATGAGGGTGACTTGAGAAGAGTCAGTTGTCAAAGGTTGAGGGTTGGAGAAGATCCGCCACTTAATCCTTCCTTCATCGCATGGGAGCATGAGTGAGCATTTTCGAGCGTTAGAGGCAGTTACAAGGGCAGTCATGAAGCCCCTAATCAGGGAGGAATCTTCCCTCCCCTGGAGAGGCATGATTGCCAAGTGGCGCCTCTGCATGCTCATCCAAAGAGACCATCAGGTCTATAAAATGGTGAGTCTTCTCACCCCAAAATATACAAAGAAGGAGCATTTTGGAGCAACGAAGTGCTATCATTTTACTTTCACACCTCACACCCTTTCGAGTTGTGCCTTTCGCATCCTTGATCTCTTTTGGAAAGGAGGTCATAGGGTGGTTATTGGAAGCACAAATCCAGAACCAAAACCCAAAATTTGGCCACAATATCCCATCCAATTTTTTGAAAATACCCCACAAGATATTTTGGACCCATCCCAAGTGGATTGGTGCCGAAATCGGGCCCCAAACGGTGGGCGTCCTGTCCCCGGGCGCCCCGCACTACTGCAGGTCTAATCATCCCGCTCCGGAATGATTAGGAATCTATGGCATATTTCCTTTCTATTACTTTTGCATCTGATTCTATGCTGCTTAGATAGTTCGTCATTAAAATTTCACATCGTTTTGAGCAATTTTTATCATGTTTCTATCATTTCTCGCCTTTACTAACATGCAGGTGGCATCATCAAATTCCTAGTGATAGAGGCCAAATTGGGGAAATATGACCATCTGGGTCATCCCAAAATACCCCCAATTAGCTAACCCCCACTTTTGTAGGAGATTTGGAGCTGTCCAGATGTGACATTTTGAGCGATGCTATCTGGCATTTTGTTGTAGGTCTATTCGTCCCACCCCGAAGCGAATTCAAATCTGTGAGGAATTTCTTGACTGTTCCATTTGCAGTGTTTTCTTTGTGAGGTCCTGATGCCCCTATCAAATTTTTAGATCATTTGGATATATGTTAGTTATCATTTTATTTATTCTTTGCATGCATTAATCGTAGGCTTGGGGATTGCATGTTTCATCTCATCTACAGGTGCTACTGACCATTTCTTGTTTCCTTGAGCGTAGGATCTGGACGTTAGAGGAGCAGCAAGGAGTCAAGACTCATCAACGCAAGCGGCGGTGATGTTTTGGTCCGCCCATCTTACATGTGGGCACGCGGAAGAAGGATGGCTATCCATGGATGTAACCAAGAAACAAATTTAATGCTCCTCGCCCCTAAAATGGGAGGAGGCGAATTGTAACCAAATTCTAAAACATATCAATAAAATAAAGGGTTGTTCTCCACATTGGATTTTCATTTGGGTTTCAATTCGTTTATGCTTTTCCTATTTCATGCATTTTCAATTCGTAGGATTTAGCGTTAAGTTTAGTTCTGCTTTTGCATCGTACTTGGAGCTCTTTCCCTTTTTGTTTCCGTATCCTCATGCTTTCAGTGGTGATCATGGTGGGACCTTGTCCTCTATTCTTTTTAGATCAGAAATCTGATCAAAATTTGCCTCTTTCTTGTAGGTATCATTTTTTTTTAACGCGGGACTGTTGTTCGTTCCAGTCTGTGGCGAATACAGAGCTGGAATTCGTCTCACCCAGGGACGAATGGGAATGCACCCCACCCTATGATGAATTCAGTTCTGTTATTCATCTCACCCTGAGATGAATAGCTCTCTACGCAGTTTCAGGGTAGAAACTCAGAACTAGCAGATTTGGGCAGAGAAGAGGTAGGGATTCTGAACTTTTCCTATCATTTTTTGTTTTCAGTTTTTTATTTTTAGGGTACTTGCTTGCTTAGGGAAATTTTTCTTTTACTGCTTGCTTGTTCCATTTTTGCAAAATAAAAAGAACCCCACACATCACGTGGCAAATTAAACACCAAGGAGCTGGTCATAAAACCCCAGCCCTTGATCAAGACCAATGGTGGATTTCATCACCACCTTGGCTTGAATTTTTGCATCCATTGCCCCGATCGCTACTATTGCTAGACGTAAATCCTGATGAAAATTGACCGAGTGTAGCTGGGGTGATTCCCAACACATGAGGATAAGTCTTCTATGGTAGGTGTCATAAACAGGGTGATTCCCCTTCCATACCGCCTACGTTCCACGTACCATCTGCTCTCACGTACCTATAGTTTCCCTCACGTAAGGGTGGGTATATAGAGAGGTTGGTATATCGGCCTGGAAATGGTATATCGAAGGGGCGACCAATTTTGGGAGTCATAAGAGCCATCATATTGCATTTAAACGTTCTTTACAAAAACCTTCAAAAAAAAAAAAAAACAAAACACACTAAACCAGGTTTAGGACACACTTTTAATATTTAAATGAGATAATCATTGCTTTGTGTGTGTGTGCTCTTTTCTATTTAGTGTAGCATAAAAATCATAAAAAGAGATAAAAACCTACATAGCTTGTAGAAAAACAACACCATGGTGTACACCCGTAGCCAAGCCCAATCAAGGGCGAAAGCTACGAAAAGTGTACAAGGGGGCACAAGTCGCCTCCGCTACAGCCCCAAGGACTTGGTCATTCCACCTTGGTGGCCTGACCCACAAGGGAGTCCACATCATTCCATTTCAGAATGGGACTATAGAGGCACCCCTTTGAGGGACACGCCCGTTCATCATAGCCCCTTTCAGGAGGAGTCCTTACACGTGGCGCTCAATATAGACAAGAAAGCTCCCTTAGAAGCTTGATATGAGTGGCCACCACGCGATGAAGTGCTAGAGTGGCATAGGGTCCATGAGGAGAGGCCACATGATTATGGCATCCCTCCTTTGCCCCCCATCACTGTTAGAACCAATAGACAAAACCCAGAGCGCAAGGCTCTTCAAGCAGGGCGAGCCAACTCTGCCCACCCCTTTCACACATACGAAAGGGAGCATGAGGAAGACCATTACATTCCTCAAGAGCAATGTACAACATGGGAGCCATGCGCTTCCACACCTGCTATATACCATGATCACCCACTGAGGCCAGAGCCTCGGGTAAATGCCACCAACCTCGACAGAGGGAAGCAACCCATTGAGATCTCGGATCATCGTGACCGAGGTAAGTGCATAGGAGAGGCATCCAGGCCTCCTAGGCTCAAGATGGTAGAAACAAATTGACCTGGAAGTCGCAAGACATGCCACCCACCAAGCCCAGATCACGCGGCTTGAGCAAGACCAACAGCAGCTAGAGCATCTATATCGCCTTAGCAAAGAGCGCATTCGGTGCCAAACAGATGAGCTACTCCATAACCCAGTGCCTAAGAGGGTTTCGACCCCTCGCACCCAAAGAGCGGAACCATATGAGAGGTGCAACCCCTTGGTGCGAGATAGGTCTCCGTGACCTTATCAAGTGTTGCCTCCGAGACCTCCTAGACCTGAGCGGGAGGCCACTCCCCGGAACAATGATGGGTACCCTCCGCGGGGACCCACCCAGGGTCATAGGTCTCATCCAGAGACTCCTCAGGAAGCTTACGAGGAGTATGAACAAGAAGAAGAGCGGGCCAAAATGCCCTACCAAGGTGGAGGGGTTGCTATCCGGCCACCCCTCCATAGGCCTCAAGTCTCCCACAACCCACAACGGGAGCAAACTAAAGAGGAAGAGATTAAATCTTTAGATGCATATAAAGCACTGCTAGAGCATTTGGAGTCTATGGAAACCAAAACTTTTGGGCCCCAAAAGCCCACGTTACGCCAACTCCGTAGTCATCCTGTGCATCCATCAGTGCCAGCACCCCCTTACCCTGAACACTTTAAGTTGCCTCAGTTGGCAATCTTTAGAGGTGAGGAGGATGCCCAAGAGCATGTGACGAGATTCTTGAGCCAATGCTTCGGCATTCAGGACAATGATGCTTTGTTATTAAGAACATTTATAACCACGTTCGTAGGCCCTACCTCGGATTGGTTTACTCAATTACCAAAGCACAGCATTAACAACTTAGATCAGTTAGTGGATGTGTTCCTCGAACTCTTCACCTTCAACACCAAGAAGAAGGCGTCACTAAGTGACTTAGCCAACCTCAGGCAGTATGAGGAAGAAACCATGGCGGCCTATGGGAATCGATGGAGGACTTTGCTTTCAAAGCTGCCCTACCTTCCCCCTATGTCCGACCTCACTCAAATGTTCTCAAAGAGTTGTTTGAGATCGATCTCTATGCTATTGCAGCTGCAGAAATATGCCACCTTAGAAGAAGCTCTGGTGCAAGCCAGGATCATTGAAGAGATCAAGATACAGGATGGCGAGATAGCCAAACCTAAGAAAAAAGAGTGGACTAAAAACACTAAAATTGGGACCACGCAACAGAAACCCGCTATGGTCAATCAAGTTGCTATCAATGTCCCTAAGCCTACACAAGCAACACAGCCTCAAAAGGCTAACTATCAGGCGGTGCCTCCTAGCAACTATGACAGAGAAAATCAGAGGCAAGAACAGAGTCAGCAGCGTCGCCCTAGGTGACAATACACACCCTACACAGAGTCCAGGGACTCCCTGTTTGACCGCTTGTTAGCGGCAAATCTGATCAATCTGCCAGAGATTCAAACCATAGACCCCAATGCTCCCAAGCCTAAGGGGTATAGGAAGGACTTGTACTGTAGGTTCCACAGGCGGCAGGGACATGACCTAAATGCCTATTGGAAATTTAAGGGTTTGGTGCAAGACCTGATTGATAACAAGACACTAGCGGTGGATAATCCCATGGCACCAAGCAACCAACAAATGGAGGTCTTCAAAGACCCCTTGCCTACCCATGTTCCATAGGCAAAGACCCTACAAGTCAATGAGGTCACACAGAACTTCCCCATGCAGGGGTACGTAGGGATGATCAGTATAGTGACTCGGAACAGGAGGTACCCGAGTACAAATGCTCCTGCGGTAGCTGTAAGAGAGGTGCCAACAATGTCACAACCACAACAGCACCTTGCACAACCTCCTCCACCTAAGCCAGTGGCCACACTTCGGACCAAGCTCACTCAGAGTTTGAGGACCACCTCGGCTAGGCTCTCCATATACGAGCTCATACAACAATCAACGCCCCATCGAGAGGCTCTAATGGAGATATTGAAAGCCATCGAGTTGCAGCCCCATGAAACAAATTCTTTCAACAACTTCGTGGGACATGTCAAATGATGCACTGAGCCAGTCATCACATTTTGAGAAGATGAAGTGAAATCAGTGGTTGATGACATGGCGGATCCACCCCTGCACGTTATCGCGTGGGTCAACGGGATCTCGTATAAGAGGGTGTTGATAGACACTGGCTCATCCAGTAATATCATCACAATAGCGGCCCTAAAACATCTGAAGTTGCCCACATCTCACATCACAGCTTCCACCTACACTCTGTGAGCATTCAATGATGCGATATGCTCGACAGTTGGCATGATTGTCCTACCCATCCAGGTGGGGCAAAAGACTATACCTACATTGTGCCATATTTTGGAAGGTGAGATGGCCTACAACATCTTGCTAGGGTGGCCATGGATCAGGGACATGAAGTGTGTCCCTTCGATAGCTCACCAGTGCTTAAAGTATACATTTGAAGGGGAAGTGCATGTAGTCCCGGTAGACTTAGAACCCTTCAAGTATTGTAATGCGGTGCAACTGATGCCGCAATCGACCCTTCCATCAATGCATTTGGATTTCCAATTGAATCCATCTAAGCAGGGTCCGATTCCGTAGGCATCCCCATTAGCAAGTTCTTCAAAACCCCAGCTGGGTCCATCTTCATCGTCTGGTCCTCCACCAATGATACCACCTATGGGGGCTAAATAGAAGGACAAAGGGAAGAAACCCCTGGAAGAGGCAAAACCTCTGGAAGAGACACTGCCATCAGTATCAACCATCTCTACTGAGGAGATGCCTAGCCGGATGGAAGTCGAGGCTCCTAGTTCACCCGACATGGAGTGGACTCGGGGAGAACTTCCATTCCCTCCCCCTCAACCACCAACGATCACCGTTGAAATGGCCAATACGGGCCTGGGGGAGTATCTGGTGTGGAATATTGTAGCAACACCCACACTGGAGTCCATGCAGGACATGGGGAGACCTCGCTTCCCCATTGGCACTATTGTTCCCCTAGGCTACCCATCAAACCAGAAAAACTTTGTGTATGGGGGCCTTGATCATGGCATTGCACCATGCACACAAGAGGACGAAGATGAAGAGCCTTTTGCTAAAAATGTCAACTATCTGTCTAACCCAAACTTTGCTCTGAGATACCTTGGCCAATGCAATTGGCATGGATATGGGTTAGGTAGATATGAGCAAGGGATACGTGTTCTTTGCCAACCAAGATACCAAATGCCATATGACAAGTCAGGAGTAGGGTTCAACCACCCCCTGCCCTTGGACATCTTGGTGGAGAACATGCAAGGCCTAGGGATAGGCAACAAGGGGGGATTGGCATCAGATCCATATGCCAACCCTAACACGACATATACATTGAGGGATTATCTCCCATTGGTGGCAATCAACCTTGTTGACCCCCGCAATCCCTTCCCTTTGCTCGAGAGAGGAGAAAGCTCGAGGGCTCATTTTCAAGGAGGGTCCAGGACAATGTCAAGAAGGGTCCTCAGAGGACGAGTCAGAGTATGACCCCTTCGAATCAAATAGCGATCACTCACAGGTGATCCCCATGGATGATTATCAAGAAAACCTCTTGACAATGTTCCCTTTAGATGCTCCAATCGAGCAAGCGCCACCGCAAGACAATCAGGCCCCACCGTAGAGAGCGAAACAACCCCAATGGGGCCAGATCAATTTGCTCGAGCAAGACGAGCCTCTAATGTCGCAAACAGTTGTTGGAGCCAACGAAGGCTTTTGGATCTCCGATAGCGATTATGAAGATGAAACTGAGATGGCCTATCTCAATCATATGCGACAACAACAATACCCCTTAGAGATTAATGACATATTTGAATAGTTGAACATAGTGCCAGGGCATGAATGGTACGTAGACCCAACATGGTGGGAACAAGTGTTGAATCCGCCACTTTGGGCATACGAAGAATACCTTCCACCCAGAGACCCTATAGCAACATCAGTGTCGAGGGTAGACCCTGTCTTCCTATCCACACATAGGGCCGATCCATTCGTGCCAGTACCTCTAGAGCCCGATCCGGAGCTCAGAGAACATCCAAAATGTTTGAGTCATCACACCCATGGTAATGGAGACCAAAATCATTTCATCAACATGATCTCCATTGACTTAACCGCCCCCATCCACAACTCGATAGATCCAGCATAGTCGTTGTATCTAGACATAGATGCCATCGACTAGGATCACGTCAATTCACCTCCATCCCCATCAAAGTATTGGCCTTTCGGTGAGAGGCTTCATCTCACCCCAGGGCCAACTCAGGATATCTTCCATGCTGAAGAGGAACCCGAGGTTCCCAACGTAGATTTAAACTCAGCAAATGATATCCATTTGATCCCAACTCCACACTAGTTGGAGGATGGATCCCACATGTCGATCGAGGAGACGACTGACGTAGACATCGGCTCTGATCCAATGAATCCATAGATTATCAAGTTGGGGGTAAGCTTATCCCCCGAAGAGCAAGCCGACTACATTGCCCTTCTCAAAGAGAAGAAGGAGGTTTTTGCATGGTCATACAAAGACATGTCGGGACTAGATCCGCAGCTAGTCACGCATAACCTAACGCTTGATCCGACAGTCAAGCCAGTTAAGCAAAAACTACGTAAGATGCACCCAACAGTGGCCTTAATGGTCAAAGATGAACTGCAAAAGCTATTGGATGCATAGTTTGTCATCTACGTGGATTATCCACCATGGCTGTCCAACATGGTGCCCGTCAAGAAGCCCGATGGGAGGATTCGCATATGCACTAATTTTTGAGATCTAAACAAAGCGAGTCCTAAGGATGATTTTCCCTTGCCGAGTATCGACGCATTGGTAGACGCTACAATGGGCCACAAAATGCTTTCCCTCATGGATGGTTTCTCGGGATACAATCAGATTCATATCAATCCCGAGGACCAACTAAAAATGGCGTTCACAATGCCTTGGGGAACATTTTGTTATAAGGTCATGCCTTTTGGCCTTAAAAATGCTGGCACCACCTACCAACGTGCCATGACGTACATCTTCCATGATTACATGCATAAAACTTTGGAAGATTACATGGATGATTTGTTGGCCAAGTCTCTTTTGCGCCCAGATCATCTCGATGACTTAAGCAAGATCCTCGATCGCCTCATGGAACATAAAGTCAGACTAAATCCCAAGAAGTGCGTATTTGGCATCACATCTAGAAAACTCTTGGGTTTCATAGTCTCAAAGTGAGGCATCGAGGTGGACCCAAACAAAGTCAAGGCAATCCTTGAAATGCTCCCCCCAACTACCATTAAGTAGCTCAAAAGTCTATAGGGAAAGGTCGCGTCAATTAAGCGCTTCATAGCGCAGCTATCTGACAAGTGCCGACCCATGAACAAATTATTGCACAAAGGGGTAGCATTTCATTGGGATGACGAGTGCCAATCAGCCTTTGATGACATTAAACAATACTTGGCTTCGCCACCAGTATTGGCACCACCTAGACCAGGAGTGTCATTCTACTTATACATCTCAGCTACTGAGGTGGCACTGGGCGCCATGCTAGCCCAGAAAAATGAACTTCACAAAGAACAGGCTACTTATTACCTTAGCCGCACCCTGGTCAGTTATGAACTTAACTATGCATACGTTGAGAAACTCTGCTTGGTAGTGGTGTTTGCTACCAAAAAGCTACGCCATTACATGTTGAGCAACAAGACGTATGTTGTGTCTAAGGAGAATCCATTGCGGTACATGATGAGTCGTACTTATCATAGTAGTCGCATGACAAAATGGATCATGTTGTTGACAAAATTTGACATAGAGTTTATCGGACAGAAATCCATAAAAGGTCAGGTCATAGCCGATCAACTAGCAGAGGCTCCTCTCAAAGATGATCAGCCTCTGATCATAGAACTACCCGATGATGGGGTCTTCCATGTCTCAGAATCGCCAGATTCTGATGAGCCTGAGTCACAGGCCGACATAACCCTATTTTTTGATGGTTCTAAATGTGAGCAAGGTGGTGGCATGGGAATAGTATTCTTCACACCGCAGGGCGCTCCAATGCCTCTATCATTTAAATTAAATTTCCCATGCACCAACAACAATGCAGAGTACGAAGCCTTGCTCATAGGTCTTCAGACAGCAATCACCATGAACATCAAATGATTGAACATCTTTGGTGATTCACTATTAATTGTCAACCAAGTCAAAGGGGTATTCCAATGCAAATGCCCAGTTCTGCAGGCCTACAAAGCCCTTGTGGACAAATTCTTGGCAAATCTTGAATGGTACGACATCGAGGCACTCCCTCGGTCATCGAATCATTTTGTGGACACTATGGCCTCCTTGGGGTCACTAATCCCGCAAGACATTTCTGGTGATATGACAACCATTCAAGTCAAAACACTATCACAATCCACGATGGAGCGTGCAAGCTCTGACTTGATGCCAGGAATCCACTTGATCCAGATTGAACCATCCTCGGATAAGTTCTCTCGAATCCACGATTGTTTGAATCATGCCAACTGGGGGTCCTTGTTCTCCCCTACTCCCCTTAATAGCAACACAACGCTATTCTTACAAGTTCTTTCCCACTCAGCATTTGCTAGGGATGAACTTCAAGAGGGATTGGTTGTTCATACCGTCGAGGCTTCTGATCAGCAGGATTGGTATTCACCCATAAGGGACTACCTCAAGTTAGGTAACCTCCCACTTGGATTGACGCATGCCGCAAAATGAGCATTCAAGTAGAAAGTGGCTAAGTATGTCTTGTTAGGAGACATTTTGTACCGTCATAGCTATGAAGGAATCCTCCTTCGTTGCTTGGACCAACAGGAGTCCACTTGGGCAATCGCCCAAGTGCACGATGGTACGTGCGGTGGCCACTTTAGTGGTATGGCCATCGCAAAGCGCATTCTCTGCATGGGCTATTATTGGCCATCTTTAGAGCGAGATTGTTGCGCATATGTGAGGAAGTGCATGAAATGTCAACACCATGCTAATTTGACACACGTACCTTCCCAGGCCTTGCAGTCGATCCAATCGGCTTGGCCATTTTCATAGTGGGGCTTAGATCTAATCGAAAATATCTCCCCTGCATCGTCAGGTCATCACACGTTTATCATAACGGCCACAGAGTACTTCACCAAATGGGTGGAAGCAATCTCGCTTACCTCTACGACTGGAACCCGCATTGTGGAGTTCATTTTACATAACATCATATGTCATTTTGGTATTCCATCCAAGATAATTTTGGATAATGGGATGTCATTCAAGAACAAATACGTGCGTGCTTTGACCACAAAGTACAAAATTTAGCACAGTTTTTTGACACCCTATTATCCGTAGGCAAATGGGCAAGCAGAGGCATCAAACAAAATGCTAGTTGCCATCCTCAAAAAGATAGTTGCAGATAGTCATAAGGATTGGCACATTCAAATCCCACTTGCCCTGTGGGCTTATCGCACTAGCATTCGGACGCCCACTGGGGCAACTCCATTTTTGCTCGTGTATGGCTCCGAGGTAGTCATGCCTCTCGAGTTAGAAATTCCTTCCCTATGCATATCAATGCAAGAGTTCATCGATGATGACACTGCATGGTAGGCCCGGTTAGACCAGCTTACGTTGCTTGATGAACGACGTGTTAATGCTCTCGAGCATTTACGTATCTATCAAGAGCGACTTAAGAAAGCATACAACATGAAGGTTCACCTGAGATATTTTTAGGTTGGTGACTTGGTCTTAAAAGAGAACCAACAGAACTCTAGTTTGTCGTCCCATCTAAGGGACAAGTTCACGGAAAACTGGTTAGGTCCCTATGTAATTGATAGTAAAATAGGGCCTGGAACATACCGGCTAGCCTCTCTTGATGGAATCAAGGAACTAGAACCCTTGAACATCAGTCATTTATGGCCATTCCATATCTAAAAGAGCCATAGCCCAAACAAAATGCTCCAAGGATTCCCACAATCGCTTGGTCAAACCCAAAATGCTCCAAGGATTCCCACAATCACTTGGTCAATCCCAAAAAGCTCCAAGGATTCTCATAGTCACTTGGTCATCCCCAAAATGCCCCAAAGGTACCCATTACCCCTTTGGTCAACCAAAAATCTCCAAGGATTCCCACAATCGCTTGGTCAAAAATAAGAAAATTCAAAAACAACAAAATCATCAAGAATAACCAAAATTCGCATCTCATTTCCATGCATGCTCAAAATCATCACAACAATAAAGAGCTCTTTTTGCATCTCATCTTCATATTCACAAAAATCAATCCCTCAAAAACACAAAAATAATAGTTGCATTAGGCATCACATCCAAACATTGCATATTTGTGGTCATACAGGTCAAAGGCACCATAGACTGTAATTACTCCGCCAATCCATCTTGTTCCACATTTCTCCATTCTATAAGCAGTCCATCAAAAATAAACGCCATTCACTTCCTTTTACCATACCATAGTCAGTGGTCTTCTAATGTATCAAGAGTTTTCGTCCTTCAGTCGTCATTTGCTTTCTAGCCACGTATTGTACCAAGTCAGACAGATTTTACAAAGGTAGAGTTCTACTTGGATCACACCTTGTTACGTAGCATCCCAACACAAATTAAAACACATAAAAATTCCCAAGTTGTGTGAATGAAAGATGAAACCTGCAAAGCAATCCAGGTCACCATAAGCGAAATGGTTATCTTGCTCATCCCCCTGTGCGAATGACCCCAAGAATGCTGAGAGTTGGCAAAAGGACAAGCATCTTCCCTACCCAACTCCCCAAGAATCCCAAGTTCTCAAAAGTTGCAAACATCATAAAATTTTGCAAAAGTCAAAACTCTAAAAATTTGACATCACCACCAAAGTGCATACATCAAAAGGCACATACAATAGTGATTCTCATCACTCGAAATTCAAATCCCTTGCTCAAAAAATAAATATATAAAAAATAAATAGTGATTTTATCACTACAAAAGAGCAAGTATCCCAATACAATTGAAGAAAAGAAGGGAGTCAAACTTGAATCCCTGGAACTCTCAGCATTCAGAAGGTCATGAGGCAAACCTCAGTACTGGTTTGGTGGATAGCCTATCGGTCACCGATGGTAAACCTCCCGCATGATGATATATCTGTCACATTAACTCGTGTACAGATCAATGTTTGCATGTGGATGAGCTAGCTTATGGTATCCTAGATAGCACCATAGATTAATCTGACTAAATACAACAAAGGAGTTAGTGGAGCTAATTAGGTGATCCTCAGTACAGGTTTGGTTGACAGCCTATCTGGCACTGGCGGTATCCTAACAAATACCACATAAACAAACTCAATTGCACACACAAGGATGTGAAATAACTTGGTCAAAGACAAGTCCAATTCATACCTTGTTCAAAAGTCTTGTAAGATAAAGTACAATCATGGCTAGTTAGTTAAAAACATCTGAGTCTCAGAAAACCTTAAAATACATTTTAAACCAACTAATATCTTTCATCCTTGCATCGCCATCAAAAAATACAAAAAACAACATGTATACATGAAAAGTCATTTACCACAG
Organism: Wollemia nobilis; assembly: GCA_028583015.1. Classification (NCBI taxonomy): domain Eukaryota; kingdom Viridiplantae; phylum Streptophyta; class Pinopsida; order Araucariales; family Araucariaceae; genus Wollemia; species Wollemia nobilis. The sequence goes on along the minus strand of JAQPPZ010001308.1, from coordinate 3,495,493 downwards.
CAATCGCCTAGGACAAAAAGCCATAAAGTTCTAAACAGTCTATGGTGCCCTCGCCAAACAACACAAACTCAATTCATCCATTACATTTGCATATCCTAAAAATTAGAAACATTTGCATTCATCATAACATATGCATCCATCAACATCAATTAACATGCATACATACACATTCAACAATCATTGCGCATAACATCAAATGCCGACCTAGGATGAAACAAAATAAATTGTCAATGTATATAAACAAAATAAAAAAAAAAAAAAAATGCACCAAAACAAGCAATAAAACTATCCAATGAGAGTGCTTTTGCACTTGACATTTTGGGCATGCAAAATAGATGTCGGGGTCACAAATCCTCACTATCCTACTCCCTAAGAAGGCTACCATAGCCGGACCGCTCCACGGAGGAAGATAGATTTTCGAGAATTTCATCCCCAAATGGCGTCACCAAAAGGTCAAAACCCACCCAAAAATACAATACCATTGCGAACGAAGGGCCTTTGCCCTGACATTCTTGGCATCCAAAACTGATGTTGGGGCTACAAATTTCACTACCCTACTCCCTAAGAAGGCCACCATGGCCGGACCGCTCTAGGGAAATGGATTTTTGCCAATTTCAGCCCCAAAAGCATCACCAAAAGGGTTAACACCCACCAAAAATAGGTCTAAATGTCGAGAAACTGCACACCCGTTCAACGATAAGCATCTGAAGGCACCCTTACTTAAGTCATCTTGGGTCAAGTGACTCGTCACTTTTCTCATGCAGGTCATTCCCTCATCGATTCGTCGCTTGAGGGGGTAGTCACACTTAGTCACCAATCAACAAATACACACCCAATCATGGGAATGACACGCATTCAAAGGATCATTGACAAAGACAATTACGCTCCTGCTTGGGGCAGTAAACAAGCAATAATCACAAGCTGATCAATCACTTGGCATTCATGAATCATGAACTCAAGGTTCTCATAGATAAAAGGTTGCGCCCTTTGCCTATTCATGACTGATCAATGTCCAAGCTCAAGTAACACCTCACCAAAAAAGGTTAACACTTGAATTAAAGTTCCTTCGCTCGTCAGAAGCAAGGATCCAAGAATGCATGCCCTTTCCATACTTGGGGCATCAAAATTTGGTTAGGTTACTGAGAAACCCTAATCATTAGTGCTTTGGTTATCTATTTTTGCTTGGCGCTGCACCTTGCACAACGCATCCCAAAAAGGGGCATCTATAGACACCAAAACAACACCAATCCGATTATGTGACTGCAAACACTGATCGCATCGACACACAACCCCAAGGGCAGCCCCCAGAGGTTAAACAATGGTCCTAGCCACTTCCAAAAGTAGTTTGGAAGGTCAAAGGTCAATTTGACACCTTTTTGGCACTTTGCTCTCTACTCGTCCCACCCTGGGATGAATACAAACTGGTGTTCGTTCCACCTAGGGACGAATATCAGAATTCATCCCAGGGTGGGGTGAATTGCAGGTTTGACTAGAAAAAAGTCAAATTTTGACAAATGGCAGCTCAGATCCGCCACTTAATCCTTCCTTCATCGCATGGGAGCATGAGTGAGCGTTTTTGAGCGTTAGAGGCAGTTACAAGGGCAGTCATGAAGCCCCTAATCAGGGAGGAATCTTCCCTCCCCTAGAGAGGCATGATTGCCAAGTGGCGCCTCTGCATGCTCATCCAAAGAGACCATCAGGTCTATAAAATGGTGAGTCTTCTCACCCCAAGATATACAGAGAAGGAGCATTTTTGGAGCAATGAAGTGCTATCGTTTTACTTTCATACCTCACACCCTTTCGAGTTGTGCCTTTTGCATCCTTGATCTCTTTTGGAAAGGAGGTCATAGGGTGGTTATTGGAAGCACAAATCCGGAACCAAAACCCGACATTTGGCCACAATATCCCATCCAATTTTTTGACAATACCCCACAAGATATTTTGGGCCCATCCCAAGTGGATTGGTGCCAAAATCGGGCCCCGCACGACGGGCGTCCTATCCCCGAGCGCCCCCGCACTACTGTAGGTCTAATCGTCCCGCTCCGGAACGATTAGGAATCTATGGCAGATTTCCTTTCTGTTACTTTTGCATCTGATTCTATGCTGCTTAGATAGTTCGTCATTAAAATTTCACATCGTTCTGAGCAATTTTTATCATGCTTCTATCATTTCTCGCCTTTACTAACATGCAGGTGGCATCATCAAATTCTCGGTGATAGAGGCTGAATTGGGGAAATCTGACCATCTGGGTCGTCCCAAAATACCCCCAATTAGCTAACCCCCACTTTCGTAGGAGATTTGGAGCTGTCCAGATGTGACATTTTGAGCGATGCTATCTGGCGTTTTGTTGCAGGTCTATTCGTCCCACCCCGGAGCGAATTCAAATCTGTGAGGAATTTCTCGACTGTTCCATTTGCAGTGTTTTCTTTGTGAGGTCCTGATGCCCCTATCAAATTTTTAGATCATTTGGATATATGTTAGTTATCATTTTATTTATTCTTTGCATGCATTAATCGTAGGCTTGGGGATTGCATGTTTCATCTCATCTGCAGGTGCTACTGACCGTTTCTTGTTTCCTTGAGCATAGGATCTGGATGTTAGAGGAGCAACAAGAAGTCAAGACTCATCAACGCAAGCGACGGCAATGTTTTGGTCCGCCCATATTACATGTGGGCACGCGGAAGAAGGATGGCTATCCATGGATGTAACCAAGAAACAAATTTAACGCTCCTCGCCCCTAAAAGGGGAAGAGGCGAATTGTAACCGAATTTCAAAATTTATCAATAAAATAAAGGGTTGTTCTCCACATTGGCTTTTCATTTGGGTTTCAATTCGTTTATGCTTTTCCTATTTCATGCATTTTCAATTCGTAGGATTTAGCGTTAAGTTTAGTTCCGCTTTTGCATCGTACTTGGAGCTCTTTCCCTTTTTGTTTCTGTATCCTCATGCTTTCAATGTGTAGGCGTCCTTCGACCTCGATCCATGGGCCCTATTCGACCTCACTCTGATACCAGATATTGCACATGGGAATAGGATAAAATAAACTTAAGAATATATATTGAAATGCGCATAGAAAATCATCGGTTACATTGCTTAAATACTATAGGCTTAACAACCTTAGAAGAAATTAAGGGAAGTTAGGAAATGAAAGAAAATAGGGAGGAAAGATAGAAGAGAATTTGGTGTCAACTGCCTCATCGCCCATGCCATCCAATCTGTCCAGTCTGCTGTCGCCCAAGTCAATCTTCCTACCCAGTCAGTTGTCGTCCAAGGAAGTAAAAGGGTAAGGTCCAAAGCTTACCGTTGTAAACAAATTTTTACCCCTTTTTGCTATGTCATTTTCCAACAAGAAGGTGTTGGAAGAAGTGGAGGAAGAGATGAGGAGGATTGATGCGGAAAATTGTTCATGGGTTTTTTGTGAGAACATGTGGATGACCTAGTTGGAGGGGTTTGATGGGTTGGTCTAGAAGGTGAGTTCCCCTAAAAGCAATCCATCTCATGATAGAAAGAAGAATGGAGAGGTATGGATGGGGTGCAAGGTAAATTAGGAGGAGTCTCCTTTAGACATGTTGGAGGGATTTTAAATGAGCAAGGCATTTGCTTGTCATCAAATATTTTAGAGGAAATGAAATGAATGAGGGTGACTTGAGAAGAGTCAGTTGTCGAAGGTTGAGGGTATGGAGGAGCAATACTGATGAAAATTTGTTTGAAGTGTTGTTTGATGTGAATTAGTGATGAAGAGGAGGTATTATAATGGTCTATCTCCTCCTCATTCTCTTTGCCTATGGAAAAGACTCTAGTTAAGGAGGCAAAGTAAGGGGCAAGTTGAAGGATGCAGTGGGGGAAAATAGATATAATGCAGCCATGGTCAGGATCAAACCCAGACAAGAAGAGGCCTCATGTGCACTATATAAAAAAATGAAAAAAGGTAAACAACAAGTGTGTAGCCTGAGGCTAGTGAAAAGTGTATAGCCCAATGGGGCAAGTATAAAAGGGATACCCAAGGAGGCAATGTGAAAAAGTAAATGCCTAAGAGGCGATGTAAAAAGGGTTTATAAGGAGGTAAATTTTAAAATGAAACACCCTAGGAGGCGATGAAAGTGCAAAATAATGCAATGTGGGATGGGAGCCAATTATACAAAGTATCATGGTGCATTAATTTAAAGTGCGAAAGGAAGGGTGGTTGTATAGAGTGTTAGGTGAGGGTAATGGAGCAAGAGACCAACTCGATATGCCTAGGCATGTTCGGATATTGGGTAATTGATATGGAAGGTTTATAAGGGTGTGGATCCCTTGCTCATGGTATCCTAAGTCAAACCTATACCAATGGCATTTTTGAAAATAGCATAGGAAAAAATATGGCTTGGAGAGGTAGTTAATGTTAGCATAAAAGTGGTCTTGGAAGGAGATGGAGATGGATGGCAATGTGGGGGTATTGAGTCCCCAATAAAAAAAATTGTTGTTATTAGGTGGTGAGCTTAAGGGTACAATAGTACCTATAGCTAAATGTGTATTTTGGGTTCTACCAAAAATTTTGATAGACTGTACATGTGGTAGGTTGTTAATAGTTACATTAAGTACAAACTATGCGTCTGTAGTCATATTAGTCATATGTACAGTAATGTGTAGTACTACGGAGGGTAGTGAGGCCAAAATAAGAGAAGTGGTAGGGGTATTCTCGAATGAGGAAATAGGATTAGATGAGGTAAATTGAGGGATAGTGTTAGGGGAAGAAATATTGTGATGAAGATGAAGATTCAATTGAAGTGTCAGGTAAGTCATGGGGATCATCTTCTTCTTGATAAGTAAGAGTGGTAGAACTAGGGGTAATATTAGTGATGGAATTAGGATGATGGTTTATGACTTTGAGTAATGGAAGGGGTGTAGGGGTAGGTGTATGATTTTGGGATGAATAAGAAGTGGAAGGAGGAATGATTGGAAATTGGTCATGTAAGGCATCAGTGTCAATGGAGGTGATGTGGGGATGCACCAGTGGGCTATGTGGCAAGGTAGGGGGAGTCACCTTTAAATAATTTGAAGGGACTTCGGGTGTGTGTGTGACTTGGGTGTCCACTAAGGTGTTAGAGGAAAGGATGGTGATGATTTAAAGAAAATCATCTAATAAATGCTGAGGGGTCGAGAATCAATAAATTTATCATCACTTTCCTCCTCAAAATTAATAAGGTTGGGCAAAGGAGCTTTGAGGGTGTTGATTGAGTGAGATGGGGAGGATGAGCATGGTGGTGTATATTGTGAGGATGACAAAATGAAAGGGGTATTGGATGGAGTAGGTGGAGAAGGTGAGGTGATAGCAAGCTAAGAAGGAGGAGGTGGAGTAGATGTCATAGAAGATGAATATGAAGGGGAAGGAGGTGCAATAGTTTGTGATTTAAAGTGAAGTTAGGGCCAAGGAATGATGTGTGTGGTAGGGAAATTGATTGGTTTTGACATTGAATGGGAGGAGTTGGAGGCTGGGGTGAATATGAAGGTTGTTGTGAAAGGAGGTGAGATGGTTGAGGTTTTTTTAGGGGATATAAATGTTGCAATAAAGGAATCGAGAGCTTTTTTGGAGGCTTGTGGTAGAATATGATGTGTGTGATGTGATGTGGTAGAGGTGTGGGTAGAAGTGTAAGATGGTTAGGAAGTAGATTGTAGGTATTATGGAGAGGGTGGTTGTGATGGAGTAGGGGTATATTGATATGGATGAGTTGGTAGGGGTTGATTTGAATGGGGAGTGTGATGATATACCAATGGTGATTTATTATAAGTGAGAGATGATTGTAATGGATATGGTTGGGTGGGTGGTTGAGATTGACAAGATGAGTGTGGAGGTTGATAAGTTGGTTGAGGATGTTGATGATACTATTGAAATAGGGGTTGATCAAAGGTGGGTTGAGAGTAATAATATATGAGGGGTGACTGATGAGATGGTGAAGTTGATGGTTGGGGACATTGAGGTAGGGATTGGTGGAGATTGGTAATATTGTGGGGTTGGGGGTGATTGATAAGTGGAAGGTGGCTAATAGGGTTGATGGTATGTCGAGGTTGATTGTTGGTATTGAAAAAAATGAGCCATGGGTGTGTGGAATGTGGGTAAAATGGTGACGTTTGACAAGGTTTTCAAAAACAAGGTCACTATCTCATTAAAGTTGATAAATGCAAGTAAACAAAGCAAACAAACAATCAATTTTTGTTTTGCATAACGAAAGTTAAAATACCTAGTTTTAATTGTGAAAATCCCAAATGGAAAATAAAAAACACTTCAAAAGATGATTGGTTATGTATAACATAAAATTATGACTAAAAATACAATCAAATAATATGGTGTGATATTATTATTAAAAAGAGCTTGATTTCAGGTTTACAATGCAAGTGATGGATCGAAAAACTGATGTCCGAAGATAAATTTATACAAAAAAGCAAAATGTACTTGTATATGTTTTTTTTTGTAATGTAAGGAAAATCGTTCCTTATATCCCCTAGGGGCCAAGAATTTTTCATTCCATGGGGCCTATCCCATATTGATAGACCCCTCAGGCTAGCCGAGGGTGTTTTGTATCTGATGCAGGCGACCATGCTTGAACCCTGGACCTCCTTCCGAGGATTGAGGGAACTTTCCAGTAAGGTATCTAGTGTGGATTAAAACATTATGTTAAGTAAAATTGTTCCCCGTATCCCCTAGGGGCAAAAACTTTCCATTTCATAGGGTCTATCCCATTTGGGTATACCCCTTAGGCTAGTTGCGGGGTGGGGGGGTTGTTTTTTTTTGCAAAAAACCCCTTGCGGGGCCGCCTTGGTCTAAGAGACCATGAACAGGGGGTTCTACACCGTCAAAGTCACCCAAGGGTCGCACCCAGCCCTGCCTACACCAACATTATCAATTATATTTTGGGTACCCAATTCAACTTTTTGGTAGGGTGGAGATTTGAACCTGGGACCTCCCTTGGAGGATTGCCTTCTCCTCTCCAGCTCACCTACAACACCTGGGTGGTGGGGGGGGGGGTTTTGTATTATATATATATATATATATATATATATATATATATATATATATATATATTAATTTTGTAATTTAATTTAATTAAAATATTTTATTTTATATATATTATATATATATATATATATTTTTTTTTTTGTGTTATGTGAGTTTAAGAAGGCGCACATGGCCATCTTATATATTTTTTTTTTAAAGAGAGAAAGATGTTATAGTTTTGAACTTTGAATTAGGATTTTGTTCATTTTTCTTGAAGGTGTCTAGATGGATTTGAGGAGATCTACCCTAATATAAGAAGAGCTAGGGTTTTCAGGAGATTTTGATTGGAAGCTAGGGTTTTAGCATGTAAGTTGGTGCTTTTAGGGTTTTAATGGATGAAGAAATATACTTTTCAAGGTTTCTATAGGCTTAAATATTTTGGTATTATATGACAGTTCTCAAAGTTAAAAGTTTTCTTAGGGGTTGAGTGAGCTTTTGAGTATGGGGGAAATGGCTTCTTCCTATATAGGGTTTCTATTGTGGTGGTTTTGGATTTTTAGATGTTGTAGAGGGATGGCAGTGCTGTGCAAACAGATATACTATACCTAAAAACTTTAAAGAAGATGATCAAAGATCTGAATAACTATCTTATGATCTATAAATTCCACAATATGTTAGAAGAGGGTATCCACACCTTTTTAGGAATTGACTATTGGAACCCCAATGAAAATAGGGTTTTGAACATCAAGCTCCTAGGGATGGCCCTTGAGGATCCCTTTCCTACAAGATTCAATTACTGTACTACAATTACTGGGTTGTATCTCTCCAACAATAAGTTCTCAGGGTCCATGCCTATAATACTTCCCAAGTGGAATCCATATGACATCATTAGATCTATCTGGGAATATTTTTGAAGGACCAATTCCACAAGAATTATCAAACTTGACATATTTAAATTGTATCGCTCCAAATTTTTTGCACCCTTACCTTCAGGCTATAGGATCCACGCCCGGAAGGGGGATGCGAGAAGGATGAGACAATACCTCAGACTGAGAGGCCCTTTGAAGGTCTCACCTCTTGGGGGAGGGGTATTAAGGTGATTTTTTTACGGATGGTGGGGTTCACCAAGAAATGTTTAGTGGTAGTCTCCACGCCTAGGTTGGGAATGTGTTTGATGTGTTCAATTTTATCTTTAATAATTCAAATCCTAGGTTTGGCCAAATGAATCTAAACTGTTCTATATGAAATACAGATTTAAATGAATACATAAAGCAACAATGAATATCAAGTACAGAGAATATACTAAATAAAGACAAGTTAAACCTGATTTTGGATGTTTGATGGAGGTTCTAACTTTTGAAGCAGTCAAGATCGCCTCTGATCTAACAGGATCGTCTGAAATCAGACAGGATCATCTAAGATCTGATGAATTCTTCAGACGAATTCATCAGAGACCTACAATCAGAGAAATAGACACAAAACACAAAAAATGCAACAATACTAACAGAGGAAAACGGTGTAAAATGACAATATAGATACTATAATGATGATTACGAATAGAAATTCAAGTAAATTATAGTATTCTAATGACAAATTATGATCTTATCATGCACTTAAGCTATATGGGTGAACTCCAAAATACAGAATAGCAAAAAATAACAATAAACTGATCTAAATGTAGAATGAAACAGCATACGAGAAGAGAAAAGTGCAAACTCTGGGCACTAATTGCCTCCAATGTTGACTGTAGTCGAAATCATCTATAGAGTACGAAATCGTCTCGAATTGGGGTGTGATCATCCGAGTTTGTACAGGATCATCTACAATGATCTGAGCTTGCTCCGACGAAATAATGACAAAGTTCCTGCAATAAATTTTGAAAAGGGACAAAGGCAAACAGTAGTCTAAGACATTCTAAGGCAAATGAAACTTGAAGTACAAAAAAATTCAGCCAGGGGAATGTCAAGGGGAGGGCCTAAGATTAAATAGGCATATGAAGGAGGTTGGGAGGTTGGATATCATCCCAATTTGGGAGATCTCTAACGGGGAAATTCTCTAACCATGCAAACACGCTTTTGCCTAGGTTAGAGACGTCGTTGAAACAGAAGCTAATTATGAAAAATTAGTTTTGGGATGAAATCATTTGTACGTTCTGCTCCAGATGAATTCGTTCGATCTAAGATGATATCATCTGATCGACAACGATATTATCCAACGGTCACAATAAATCCTAAAAATGGTGCGAAAAATGAGGAAGGCGGTTTAACGGGTGGTTAACAGGCGGTTCGAGGTTTAAATTTTAAATTTTGAATTATTACTAAGGTAATTTTAATTATTTTCTAAGGTTTACTATGCCAATTTTAGGGTGCTACATTTTTCCCCTCTTTAGCGAATTTTTTGAAGAAAATGTGTTAAATATGAGTTCTTCTCGATCTACAAGAAAACAAAAATTATTCCCATTTTTAGGCGATGATTCTAGGTCGAATCGTACGACAGCTTACTATGGTCGACCTAGAATCATCGCCTAAAAATGGGAATAATTTTTTCTTTCTCATAGATCGAGAAGAACTCATCTTTAACGCATTTTCTTCAAAAAATTTGCTAAAGAGGGGGCAAAATGTAGCACCCTAAAATTGGCGCAGTAAACCTTAGCAAATAATTAAAATTACCTTAGTAATAATTCAAAATTTAAATTTTAAACCCCGAACCGCCCGTTAACTGCCTGTTAAACCGCTTTTCTCATTTTTCGTGCCATTTTTAGGATTTGTTGTGACCGTTGGATGATATCGTCGCCAATCAGACGATATCGCCTCAGATCGGACGAATTCGTCTGGAGCAGAACGTCCAGATGATTTTGTCCCAAAACTGATTTTTCATAATTAGCTTCTGTTTCAACGACGTCTCTAACCTGGGCAAAAGCGTGTCTGCGCGGTTAGAGACTTCCCCCATTGGAGATCTCCCAAATTGGGATGATCTCCAACCTCCCAACCTCCTTCATATGCCTATTTAATCTTAGGCCCTCCCCTTGACATTCCCCTGGCTGAATTTTTTTGTACTTCGAGTTTTATTTGCATTAGAATGTCTTAGATCACCATTTGCCTTTGTCCTTTTCAAATTTTCTTGCAGGAACTTTGTCATTCTTCAGCCGGAGCAAGCTCAGATCGTCGCAGATGATCTTGTACGATCTCGGACGATCATGCCCCAATTCGAGATGATTTTGTACTCTACAGACGATTTCGACTGCAGTCAACATTGGGGGCAATTAGTGCCCAGAGTTTGCACTTTTCTCTTCTCGTCTGCTATTTCATTCTGCATTTAGATCAGTTTATTGTTATTTTTTGCTATTCTGCATTTTGGAGTTCACCCATATAGCTTAAGTGCATGATAAGATCATAATTTGTCATTAGAATACTATAATTTACTTGAATTTCTATTCGTAATTATCATTTTAGTATCTATATTGTCATTTTACACCATTTTCCTCTGTTAGTATTGTTGCATTTTCTGTGTTCTGTGTCTATTTCTCTGATTGTAGGTCTCTGATGAATTTGTCAGATCTCAGACGATCTTGTCTGATTTCAGACGATCCTGTCAGATCAGAGGCGATCTTGACTGCTTCAAAAATTAGAACCTCCATCAAACATCCGAAATCAGGTTTAACTTGTCTTTATTTAGTATATTCTCTATGTTTTATATTCATTGCTACTTTTTGTATTCATTTAAATCTGCATTTCATATAGAACAGTTTAGATTCATTTGGCCAAACCTAGGATTTGAATGATTAAAGATAAAATTGAACACATCAAACACATTCCCAACCTAGGCATGGAGACTGCCACTAAACGTTTCCTGGTGAACCCCACCATCCATCGAAAAATCACCTTAATACCCCTCCCTCGAGATGCGGGACCTTCAAAGGGCCTCTCAGTCCGAGGTATTGTCCCATCCTTCTCGCATCCCCCTTCCGGATGCGGATCCTATAGCCTGAAGGTAAGGGTGCAAAAAATTTGGAGCGATACATTTTGGTGAACCCGACGTGAAACTAAAACCTTTTGAAAACAAAAAAAACACAAAAAAAAAAAAAACATAGATTCATTTAAAATCATTAGAAAACTACTAAGTTGCATATCATGTTTAGATGGTAGCTCCTAAGAAAAGACTAGCTGTCACTATAAATGTTGAAAACCAATTAGCAGCCATAGAAATTAATTTTGTGCTTAGTGTGCCTGAAATAGATAGAAACCAACTTTTGTGGGACGAACTTGATAGGAGACTAGGTATCATTTCATCTAGGTCAACAAAGCTTAGACAAATCAAGAGGTTTGCCCTAGATAGAATCCTGGATCCTCATCAACTCATTTTTTATCATGAACTTCAGAGAGCTTGCCATAGGTGGTTAGCTTATAGGAGAGCTCTTGTGTCTTCAGAATTGTTCACCTTCGAGGAATACCTCGAGAATGCAACCATTATACACCAATTCCTAGGTCGTGTAGAAGACCAAGAGGTCGTTCTTACGGATAGGGAAAGATGGAATAGAGTTCCTAGAGCTGTGTTATATCGAGAGTATTGCCATGAGCTTTACTTCTACCAACCAAAGTCTGAGACAGATAATATCACTATAGCACTTTTTGTCAAATTCTTGAAAGAAAATTTTCAATTTGAAGAAGAACATTTCATGACTCTTGAAGAACTTGAGCCCGTTAATGATATTTATAAATTGTTTATAGAAAACTAGATCATTGCTTTCATTATTATTATTTCTTGCGTTTTGTGTGTTGTTTGTTATCTTTATAATATTGTTATAAAAAACAAGAAAAACCAAAAAACATAACAAAACCAAAACATTTTATTTTAAATACTATAGTAGGTATATAATTAAAATATATACCTCTTAAGCTTGTTGCATATATATATATATATATATATATATATTTGCTGAAATCTAAGTTTAAGCACAATGACTAGACTTAGGAATGGTAAACAAACTAAAGAAGAAGAAGAAGAAGAAGATTGGTTAGGAAAGAAAACAAAAAAATCAAATGCCCTTCCTGAGGATCCAATTCCAGAAGGAGAAACTCTAGAACAACCAGAAGATGAGCTGGTTGAAGAAAATGAACAACAAGAAAATGTTAGAGAGGAAGGATCCTCATCCCCTAGAATGGCTCCAGACGGAACTGTTACTTTTGATAACATAGATCATTTCTAGAAATTCTTCAATAATAATATTGGTGCTCTTAATATGGCAGTTCGTCTTGATAGGGGACAAATTAGTGAAACTCAAGCAATCCTAGAAGAAGGATTTAACATGCACACTAATCCCTTGTCCTTCGTTGATCAAGAAAGTGATAAAGCTGGACCATCCAATATGGATATGGCCACTATAATTCAGAACATGCAAAAACAACAGGTTACCCAACCTCCTAAGGAATCTGTTATTGAGCCTAAAATCATTCCCACACAAAAGAGACCTTCATTCACTACTTTATTTCGCCAAACTATTGATCAATATGCTTCAAATCGACAAAAACCTAAAATGAAGCCAAACACCAATTTTCAACAATCTGGGATACAACATAATACAACTTCAAAACTTCTTCATAACACCCTTCCTACCAACAATTTACACAATAGCAATATAGCATCTAATCTTCATGTCCCTCCATCATATGCTCACCAATCCCATATTAATACCCTACCGAACCAATATGGTGGGCAAACCAATAATCTGGAAGCCATGGTGAAACAATTAGCTTCCCGCATGGACCAGATGGATCCCTACCGTCCCTCGTACAATTATCGAGAGATGTGTAGTCAGCCTTTGGATCCCATAGTTGTAGCACAACCATACCCTAAACACTTTCCCATGCCCGTCCTGCCTATATATAAAGGAACTGAAGATCCCATAGAGCATCTTCGCATGTTTAGGATAGCATGTCATGATATATCACATGATGACTTGTTATTACTAAAAATGTTCTCGAAAAGTTTAGGAGGAATGGCATTAGAGTGGTACTATCAATTGCCCACTCATTCTTTGAGAAATTTTGAAGAGACCGCTGAATCTTTTGTGCATCAATTTAGTGCCTATATCGAAAGGCATGTAACCATTAAAGATTTGTACAACTTAAAACAAGACAAAGATGAATGTTTTGCTGATTTCTTAGCTAGATGGAGGGAGTTGATAGGAAAACTGCACTTTGTGCTACCTTATAGGGAAATGTTGGACATTTTTATTAATAATTTGCAAGAACAAATATCTTATGAGTTATCAACTGCTACCTTAACCACCTTCGATCAGGCTATAGACTTAGCTCGAAGAGTAGAAGATGCTCTCATTAGGAGAGGCCAGCTTAGGAAGAAAGATGATGAGAAAACATCCAGAAATCAATATAAAAACAAACAAGTTGTAGGTGATGGAGTCATTGATAGCAAAAATGTTGCTAATATCAATACAACGAAGACAACAAAAAAAATTATATTGAAACCTCTTGATAAACCTCCTCGAGAGTTTACTAGATTGAATCAACCATTATCAACTATTCTACCCCAATTACTCGAAAGAGGTTTGATTCAATTACCTAATATCCGGGAACCTGATCCAACCATACCCGGATACGAGATCCGATTTACATTGTGATTTCCATAGAGGGCCTGGACACTCTACCAACTCTTGTAAAAGGTTAAAACATAAAATACAAGATCTGATTGATAATAATGAGATGGAGGTGCAAGCCTTCCAACCTAAACAAAATGCTCCTAATAATGCTCAAAAGAACATTCCCCAAAATCAAAATCAAAATGCTAATCAATCATTAGATATATTTCAACATCCTTTACCAAAACATGGTAAAGAGGTGGCCAATCAAATTGAGCATCATAATGTCCCTCCTCCTACCCGATATGTAGGAACTATTAGCGGACATTTACCTAATCATGATTTACAAAAATTTGACACAACTTTATCCATGGTCACGACCAGGCCCCTACATAATATTCAAACACCGGATCTCAGTGATGTAGAATCGGATATTGAAAGTGAAATAGACATCACCTCAAATCAATCGAATAGTTCTAAAAATGAATCAGATCCTATTCAACCTATCACAGATTCTATGGTTCCGAAAGAACCATTTCCTAGAAGAGTTACTACTCGACCCTCTTCTAATCAGTTCCTTCCTAATGAACAAGCTATAAATGCTAGACCAAGACCTATTCATCATCCTCAATATAACATTGTAGGTACCATCGGAGTCGTTACCAGACAACAAGCTCAAAATTTTCAACAAGAACCAAATCAGAACGATGGATCAACCCCATTTGTTTTGAAAAATCCCAATAAAGGGAATCATGCTCCTAATGTTCAATCTAAACCTCCTTATAATATTAATGAGCAATTATCCAATACTACAGCTAGAATTTCCCTTTTGGATTTGTTAAGATCTTCTCCTACCCATAGAGATGAATTGATGCTTACATTAAGCCAAATGATGGTACCACAAAACATTCAACCTGAAGCCATGGCCAATACTATCATCACTAGAGAAGTCGATTGTATTGACTTTCGAGATAAAGATATACCACAACATAGTTTACATAAGGATAACCCCTTATATATTACTGCCCTAATAGGAGATGTAGCAGTCAAAAGGGTCTTGATTGATAATGGTTCATCTCTAAATATTTGCACTTTTGACTTCTACCAAAGATTTGGGTTTAGAAGTGATGAAATGAAGAAAAACTGACATGATCATAAAAGCTTTCAATGATGAAACACAAGAAACGTGTGGAGTTATCACCATCCCATTGCAAGTTGGTCCGAGAACCTTAGATACGACCGTGTTTATTGTACATTGCCCCGCATCATACAATATACTCTTGGGTCGTCCTTGGATCAATGCAATGCAGTATGTCCCATCAACTTTACACCAATGTGTTAAATTCGAATTTAAAAATCAGTTGGTCACTATCCATGGTGATCCTAGACCCTTTGATATGTGTGCTTTGGCAGAACCTGTTGGAGTTCAATTTTGCCCTGCTCTATCATCCACACATCCTAATTCTTATTTTTCATCTAAACCTATGAAACACACACCCATAACTTCATCTATTTCTCCTCCATTAATTTCACCCTCATATATAGCTCAACAATCTTCTAAACAAACCACACTAGAACCTCAAAAAGATCTTAAATCCACAACCAATCCTTCATGTTCCATCCCTATAATTTCAAAACCTATAGACCCATTTATTAACACCTCCACATTATCTACATCTATCATACCTTCCACATCTAAAGATATAGGGAATGATCCTTCTACATCTTATGCTCTTTCTGATGAACTCTTACCTGATTTATCTAAAATTATTATATAAAAAAAAACAAATGCTTCTATGCAAAATTCCATTATCTTAAGTAATTTTCCACCATCTCCTCGTACTTTGGGCCTCCCACAACCTATGGGAAGTACTTACCAAGTCGGGAGTTGTGCCTTCATTTATAAGGGATATGACTGGGGAAGAATACCCAGGAACATCAAAACTCATCATGAGGGATATGCTCGATGTTATTTTACTAATGAGTATATTAAAGCTAAACCTATAATGCTTAAAATGGGATATAAAGGGAAAGGCTTGGGACCTCTCCAAGATGGTATGAAAGAACCCTTTGAGGTAGAACCATGGCCCGCCCGATGTGGTGTGGGCCTATTTCCTAGTAAGGGTCAACCCTTCCCTTTTGAAGATGATGATCAACTCATATGTTATCAAGATTATTTGGATGGGCGTGATGATTTGCCTCTAAAAAATCAGCCATTTACATGCAATATGCTATCCATAGCTTATCCTGAAATGATTGTTGAATCCGATGATGAGTTGGAAGGAGATATTTTCCATGATGTCTCCGTTGAAGAGTTGTTACACAATGGTTTTTATTTTGATGGTTCTATACCTACTATAGCCCAACTTGAGGCCACGACTCCTCAAGATGAATTATCCAAGTTAACCTTAAAAGAATTACAAGAATTGGGCGTTTCACCCGCCCCACCTAATTTTGAAAGAGATCTACACATGGAAGTAGAAAACGTCATTAAAGTTAACATTGGAACCGAGGATAATCCCCACATAATCAATATTGGATCAGAATTAAGTCAAGAAAAACAAGAGCAATACATTGCATTCCTTAAAGAATATGAAGATGTCTTCGCTTGGACATATGAAGATATGCCAGGTTTAGACCCTTCTGTAGTCATGCATCACCTAGTAGTCCATCCGGATGCTAAACCTGTTAAACAGAAACTTAGAAAAATGCATCCCAAAGTGGCCTTGCTAGTCAAAGGGGAGTTAGAAAAACTCTTGAATGTTGTTTTTATACAAGCTATTGATTATGCTTGAATGGATCTCGAATGTAGTTCTAGTCACCAAGAAAGAAGCTACCAAAGTTAGGGTTTGCACTAGACTTTAGAGATATTAACGCTGCATGCCCTAAAGATGATTTTCCTCTTCCAAACATGGATCAAATCATTGATTTTACTGTTGGGAGTGGAATGATGTCCCTAATGGATGGATTTTTTGGTTATAATCAGATCAGGATAGCTCCTGAAGATCAGGCTAAAACAACCTTTATTACCCCCTAGGGTACCTTTTGTTGGAAAGTGATGCCATTTGGCTTAAAGAACGCAGGTGCAACCTATCAACGAGCTATGACTTATATTTTTCATGACATGATGCATGATATCCTACATGATTACGTAGATGATATCATAGCTCGTTCCATCAAAGAAGATGATCATTTAAATGACTTAAGGAAAGTGTTTGATCGGTTAAGGGAATATCTTATCCGACTAAATCCTGCTAAATGCATATTTAGAGTTAAGTTCGGTAAACTATTAGGGGTTATAGTTTCTTTACGTGGCATCGAAATCGACCCTCTCAAGATTGCGGCTATCATTGATATGCCCGCACCTACCAATATATCTGAGTTACGAAGTTTACAAGGTAAGCTTCAAGCTATCCGTCGCTTCATCGATAAGTTGGTGAGACAAAACCGGTCCCTTTCTTAAGCTTCTTAAGAAGGATGTCCCTTTTAATTGGGACGACGAATGTAAGGAAGCTTTTGAACTTCTCAAACAATACCTCCTTAACCCACCTGTGCTTTCACCACCTAGACCTGATCGCCCATTTATCCTGTATATTTCAGCTTCAAATTTTGCTTTAGGAGCTATGTTAGCTCAACTTGATGATGAGAAAAGAGAACATGCTAATTATTATATTAGCCAAAATTTAATTAGTTATGAAACCCGCTACACAACATTAGAAAAACTATGTCTAGCAGTCGTATTTTCTATGCAAAAATTATGCCATTATATGCTCAATCAGAAAACATATGTCATTGCTAAATATGATCCCTTGCGGTATCTCATGAGTCGACCTTATTTATCGGGTCACACAACAAAGTGGGTTCTTGCTCTAAGCGAGTTTGAACTCATGTTTATAGGACAGAAGTCTATTAAGGGTCAAATCATAGCAGATCAATTAGTTGTTGCACCCTTAGAGTCTACCCATCCCCTCATCATTGAGTTTCTTGATGAATGCCTTCAATTAGAGGCAGACCATGTTGAACAATGGTCCTTATACTTTGATGGAGCCCGATGCATGAGTGGGGCTAGTGGGGTATTATTTTAATATCTCCACAAAAACACATTATACCTTTGTCCTTTAAATTAACATTTTCTTGCACCAATAATATTGCTGAATATGAAGCTCTAATCCTTGGATTACGAGCTGCCTTGGCGCTAAAAATTAAACATCTGCTAGTTTTTGGTGATTCTCAACTTGTTATAAACCAAATTAATGAAGTTTATCAGACCAGAGATGATAAATTGCACCCATATAAAGCATATGTTTTATAATTAATATCTCTAATTGTCAAGTTACCTTGGAAGTATTCCTCGACTAGCAAGTGGTGTCTATGGCGTGGCATCTCTTTCTTGGTTTTGCTTTATTCTTGCTAGGAACCAACTTCAAATAAGTCATGCTTAGAACCTTTGGATGTGTTTCTAATCAATGAAACTACTCCTGAACCTTGGTATCAAAATTCCTACAAATCTCATCTCAGACAATGGAACTTGTTTCAAAAATAAATATGTTAAGAAATTATGCCAAAAATATAAGATTCAACATCACTGGTCCACTCCCTATTATCCTCAGGGTAATGGCCAAGCAAAAGCTTCTAACAAAACCTTAATCAAAATTCTCAAAAAATTGGTCAATAAATCCGGTCAATATTGGCACATTCAATTATATCCAACTTTGTGGGCATATCGCACTAGCGTTCGTACTCCCATAGGTACTTCACCTTTTGTTTTGGTTTATGGCATTGAAGCTATTTTTCCCTTTGAATTAGAAGTTCCTTCTTTGGCTCTACTACTTCAAGATACCGAAGTAGGAGATGAATATCGAGTCGGTAGACTCGATCAACTGGAACTCCTAGATGAAAAGTGCATCAATGCTTTGGAGCATCTTCATGCCTACCAAAACAAGCTTAAAAGATCATATGCTAAGAAAGTTCGTCATCGATCCTTTGAGGTCAGCGACCTTGTTTTAAAAGAAAATCAAAAAAATACTAATGCAACTAAAGACCTTAAAGGTAAATTTGAACCCAATTGGCTTGGACCATATATTATCATCGCTAAATTTGAATCGGGAGCATACAAATTATCTACCTTAGATGGTAAAGAATTAAAAGAACCCATGAACATTATGCATCTTAAAAGGTACTACGCATAAAATTTTGTCATTTCATCATTGTATATATTTGTTTAAAACTATTTAACAAAAACAACCACTATCTTGTATTCTCTTTCAATTTATAAATTAAAAAATAAAAAATAAAAAACAAGAAAAATCAAAATCATCAAAATCTTCAAAACCATATTTTTTTGTACCTCTTTATTCTTGAAGTATTGTAGTTATATTTTCAAATTATTTTGGATAAATTAGCATTTATTTGGAATCTCGCACTTTCACATTCACATGAATAAATATCTTGATTTTATCTGGCATGATTACTAATCTCTCTTATATCAAAGTCCACAAAATTCAATTAAATAAAGTTTGAGCACAGAGAATTGATCTTGTTATTTACTTAAACCAAGCATATCCTTTCACAATAAAATGATTATATTTGTAATGTCCATGCTATGCTACATAGTAGAAGTGGTTTCTTGAGCGAAAAGTTTCCCCTGCTATCCTATCATGCACATGGTCTAGAATCTTTGAGAATTGACAAAAGGACAAGCTCACCCCTACCCGAATAAAATTCCCTTGCTCTACAGACTAATCCGAGCAAGTATCCCTAGAATAGGAAGCAAAAGAAAAAGAAAAATCAAGCAAAATCATGAGAAAAAGAAGCATTATTTCAGAATCATTTTGTACTCTCTTAGCACTATTTCAGCATTATCTCAAATATCAAAGCAAAAGATACGAAAAAAAAATACAAAAAGAAAGAAAGAAAGCAAAGAAAGCAAAACAAGCAAAAGCAAAAGCAATAAAATCCCTTTCCCTACCCATTGAAAAGAAAAGAAGGGTTGATGAGCTTGAATCCCTGGAATTCTCAATTATTCAAAAAGCGTGAGGTAAGCCCCATAACAAGTGGTTTGTGCCCAACCCGCTTGGCCTTGGGTAACTCTTAGCGTGGTGATATGTCTATCACATTAGCGACCTTCTTTTGTACAGACCTATGTCTGCTTATGGATTAGCTAGCTCTTGATAACCCGACTTACATAGTAGTCTGGTACGGTTATATGCATCTAAATCATGGTTAATGAACACTTATTTGGTTAATTCAAATCACTTGTATCAAATTATCTTGCTCAAAACTGGTAAATGCACAAAGCAATTGCACACACATTTGTATTTGAGAGATTTTGTGTATCATTATGATAAATCAAGATCGGAAATGAACTCACATACGCACATGGGATTCCTTATAAATCTAACTTTTGTCTTTAAGATACTTTGAAATATTTTTGCAAATTGTCTGGAATAATTTCATTTTCTTCTCTAAGAACAGTTGTTTAGTATAAAGACAACTACATGCATTACCAAAAAAAAATCAAAATAATTTTTAAAAACATGCAATAAAGTTACATTTATATATAACTTTTGACTTTCGCGATGATGGTATAGTTCCAAAACCAAAATTGGAATTTTATGCCTAGCACAAGTCCTCATCTTCATATTTTCTGTTTATTTTCAAAAATTAAAAATCAACCATGCAATAAAACTATTATTTTCTTCTTTGGATTTCGCGATGATGGTATAAGTCTATATCTATAATTCTATGCCTAGCGCAAACCATTGTTTTAATTTTATTTTCCCATTTATTTAAAATCATAAAAAACATATGACTTAAATCATTATGTTACACAATTATGCTTTAAAAAGAAACGAACACTTATTCTATTTCATGTCATTATGTCAAAATTCAATTTTGCAACCATGGTATAAATTCTAAGGAATTGTTCAAAATTTTATCACACTTAGGAATTTATGCCTAGCAAAAATCATTTTAAAATATTTCATGCATACTATTTTTTATGAAAATCTGAAAACAAATCATCATTTGCATCATCACAACACAAAGTCTTAAGACAGTCTCTTAAGCACTCTTTTACTTTTAACAATATTTCTATACTAGGATTAGCTTGACGACCGAGTGAGCGGCGACTCCATGAAATGGTCTATAATAGCGACAATGTCCTTTGAAATTATTGTTAGAAGTCCCTTTTTATTTCTTTTATCAAATTATCCCACAAACAACCAATTTGTTTACATCAGATTATTTCATTTAAATTTTAAAAGCATGACATTCAAACCATAATATTTCCAAACGACATAATTACATGAATCATCAAATCAATCACACAAAAACATTAAAGCATCATACAAACACATAAGACAAGTCATATGATCAAAAAAAATCTCATCTATATATATATATATATATATATCAACAATATATACATCATATCAAAATTGGATCGGTATGCCACAATCTGTACCTCGACATACTCAATCCTCTATCAAAAATAATAAACACTATGTATCAATCTGTGTAGTGTAGTCTATAGCATCTAGCCTCGAGAACCCCTCGAGCTCTCAGCCTCATCTCCTCCCCCGCCCCGATGTGGACGAGGTGGCCCCATCGCAGTACGTGTGGTGCTATGAGTCCTGGACTCTGATCGTTATTAGAAACTGAATCATTAGTTTGCTCTTGATATTCATGGAAGATATATAAGGTTACATAAATTCCGTTGAGGCAGTTTGAACCAAGCTGGGTGGTTCATAAACTGAATAAAGAACCCTACGTACAACTCCTTTATGCTCTAACATAATGTTGTTAACATAGTTAATGTAATACAAAATATTCTAACATCCCCCCTTATTACATTAATGTTGACTACACATAGCATTGCGGAACAATTCAAATTTGACTCGAGCAAGCGCTTTGGTGAAGATGTCCGCTATTTGCTCATTTGTGGGAATGTAGTGGAGCCGGATATGATGCTTTGGAACCTCATCTCGAATGAAATGACACCTAGTGTCAATGTGTTTGGTGCGATCATGAAAGATAGGATTCTTGACAAGATTCATAACACCTTGATTGTCGCAAAATAAATGTAAAGGAAGTTTCTTTGGAAGGCCCATATTTGTGAGGATGCGACGTAACCATATGATCTCGTAGACTGCTCCACTAGCTGCTCGATATTCTCGCCTCAGTAGAAGAGATAGCAACAACATGTTGCTTCTTGCTATGCCAAGAGACAGGACCAGATCCAAGGTGAAAAATGTAACCTACACAGTTGATTTTCGGTCGTCTATGGATCCAGCATAATCAGAGTCCGTGTACCCTTGAAGATAGAACTTGTTGTTCTTTTTGTATTCCAGGCCGATATATGTTGTACCACGGACATAGTGAAGAACTCTCTTTGCTGCTTTCCAGTGGCTAACTTTAGGATCTTGCATGAATCGTGAAAGATAACCCACAACAAAACTAAGATCTGGCCTGGTGTTTGTGAGATAGATGAGACTCCCAATCAGCTGACGATAGAGAGTACTATCTATTTTAGGAGATTCATCGAATCGGGATAACTTAAGTCCTGCTTCCATTGGTGTGGCTTTGGGCTTGCAGTCAGTCATCCGATACTTATCAATCAGGGTCTTGGCATATTTCTTTTGAGTAACTTGTATGCAATGCTTGTATTGAGTTACTTCTAGACCAAGACAATAGTGGAGAAGTCCAAGATCTGTCATTTCAAAAGAGGTATTGAGATCTTTCTTTACTGTTTTGATCATACTCTCTGAACTGCCTGTTATGATCAGATCGTCCAC
The DNA here is from genome assembly GCA_028583015.1 of Wollemia nobilis. Lineage (NCBI taxonomy): Eukaryota > Viridiplantae > Streptophyta > Pinopsida > Araucariales > Araucariaceae > Wollemia > Wollemia nobilis. The sequence continues at coordinate 3,473,130 of JAQPPZ010001308.1, read as the reverse complement.
ATATAGTACTAGAATTACTATGTTAGAACCATTGTTCTTGATATATAGATTAGGATCTGCAGGACTTCTTCTAAACCCATGTTGCACTAGGTGACTATCAATTTTGATATACCAAGCTCGAGGAGCTTGTTTAAGTCCATATAGAGATTTGATCAGCTTACAGACTTTCTGTTCTTGCCCTTTAACTACAAAACCTTCAGGTTGAGTCATGTAGACTTCTTCTTGTAGGTCACCATTTAAGAAAGCACTCTTTACATCCATCTGATGTAGCTGCCAACCAAATTGAGCTGCCATTGCACACAGAACTCGAATAGTGGTCATTTTAGCAGTAGGAGCAAATGTCTCTTCATAGTCTATGCCTTCTCTTTGTGCATAGCCCTTTGCAACAAGTCGGGCTTTATGTTTATCTATTGCACCATTTGCCTTATATTTGATCTTGAATACCCATTTGCAACCAATGGGTTTCTTTCCTGAAGGCAAATTCACTAACTTCCAAGTTTGATTTTTCATTAGAGATGTATGTTCTGCATCCATAGCAGTTTTCCATTGATCTTTACTGAGTGCATCCGAGACTGATGTGGGTTCTTTTTCATCTAGTATTGTCAGATAGACTTTTTCATCTCCCATATCTATATCCTCATCTTCTTCTACATTCACAGATAAATCATCAAAATGTTGACAAAGGTCATCAACATCTGTTACTGATGTTGCATCATCTGCTCTTTTGTGTTGAGTCATACTGCGAGTAGAGGGTCGATCTAGAGTTAGATCTGGAAGTGATGTCAGTTTTGAATCTTGCAATGTACTAGTATACCATTTAGGAACCTTCTTCTGAGGAGGTGCTGCTTCTTTCTTAGGTTCATCTTCCTTAAGGTATACAAATGTGTTATTTGATGTGAAAGTTTCATCAAATACTACATCTCTGCTGATATGTGTTTTCTTGGTTATAGGATCAATCAACCGATATCCTTTTGAATACTCATCATAACCAAGAAATATACATTTTTGAGTTTTCTCATCTAGTTTCCTTCTTTTTTGTTTAGGAATATGCATGAAAGCTTGGCATCCAAAAACTTTTAGATGAGAAATTGAGGGTTTCTTACCACTCCAGGCTTCTTGTGGAGTTTTTCCTTGTAGAGCCCTTGTAGGTGCTCTATTTAGTAGGTAAGATGTTGTGTTTACTGCTTCGCCCAGTATTGTTTTTCTAAGTTTGCTCCTTTTAACATACACCGACTCATTTCTACTATGGAGCGATTTTTCCTTTCTGCAACTCCATTTTGCTGCGGTGTATATGCTTGTAGTGAGTTGTCTCTTGATCCCATGTTTTTCCAAAAATGCTAAAAATTCCTTGGAAGTGTATTCCCCCCTCGATCTGAGCGGAGGGTTTTGATGGAACAACTTGTTTCCTTCTCAACTTGTCTCTTGAACTGACGAAAGTAGAGAAGAGCTTCTGACTTGAGTGCAAGGAAGGAGACCCATATTTTGCGGGAGTAGTCATCAACAAATAGCTGAAAATACCTCTTTCCACCATGACTGGTTGGGAAAGGACCGCACAGATCTACGTGGATTAACTCCAAGGGTTTCTTAGAGCGAGAAGAACTTGTCTCAAATGGAACTCGATGTTGTTTCCCTGCTAGACAATCTGAGCATACTGGGAGAACGGATGAAAGCTGAGGAAGCCCTTTGACCATGTCATATTTGCTTAATTCGAGTAAATACCCGAAACTGAGGTGCCCGTATCTTTTATGCCATAAGGAAGTAGCTTCTATTGTAGTGGCAATGAGGGCAGTATGGGATGTAGAAACTGTATCCAAGATGAATAATCCATGTTTGTAGGAGCCAGTGGCAATGTTTTGACCTTGGTGACTGATGAAACATCTCTTTTTTCCTTTTTCAACTTGAAAAACAACATCCATATTTCTATCTAGCATCTGTGGAATAGATAATAGATTGTTGGCAAGGCCAGGAACATAGAGAACTTTCTCTATGTCACAGTCACCATCAGGGAGAGTGACCGTAACATCCCCTTCACCTTGTACTTGATAGACCTGATTGTCTGCAATAGTGACAGGTTTGCCTTCTCTTGCTTGAAAGGTTTGAAACCAGGACTTGTCCCCAGTCATATGTTTGCTTGCTCCAGAATCAATATACCATACAACATCTGATTTGGAAGAGGCAGTATGGGTCATGAGCACCTTGTGTGCTCTTTCGGAGTCATTATCTGAAGATGAATCAGAATCATCTGAATGGGAATCTGCATAAGCAACATGACCCTTTTGTTGTTTGCGATGCTGGGGATATTTCTGCTTCCCCTGGCCTTTCTTCTTTTGTGAGGGATCATTCTGTTGTTTGTTTTTGAACCAACACCTGTTGGTATCATGATTGTTCATATCACAGATCTTGCAATATTTATCTCTCTGGAGATTGGGCTTTCCTTTGCCTTTGGAAGAAGACCCTCCCTTCTGCAACTGTCCTTGCTTTTGACCCTTTTGATGGGTGGAAAGAGCAGTGGCAGGTTCCTCATCTTTCTGTACTTGATTGGCTTCTTCAATTTGAAGCAAATTAACCAATTCAACAAAAGTTAATGTTCTGCCAAAAACATTGAGTGAAGTGATAAAACTTTTGTAAGATGTTGGGAGTGCCCTCAAAATAATAGATGTCAAAAGATCATCATCTATGGGTTTTCCCATAGTATTGAGTTTAGCTTTCAATTCTGCCACTTTGCAGAGAAAAAGTTCAACAGTTTCCCCTGAATTCATATTGAGATTGTGAAGCTGGGTTTGTAGGTGAAGGATAGTGGAATTATTCTTTCCTTCATACATAGTAATCAATGCTGCCCAAGCATCTTTACTGGTCGTGGCATCACAAATATGAGGTTGGACCTCATCTGTTATGGCAAGTAACAAAAACATAAGGCCTTTCCTGTCCTGATCATCAAATGTATCTTGATCTGTCCCTGCTGTGGTGGGACGTGAGGTAGTGCCACTTACTACATCCCATAATTTTTCTACTTGAAGAATGGCTTTCATTTTATGCTTCCATGGCACAAAATTGGTGCCTTTGAGCAATTGGGCATCTGAAAGATACTTGTGCACTGTAGCCATTGTTTAGGGTTCCTTATAGCGCCAAATGGTCCCCTTTTCGATATACCGTTGCTAGGCCAGTTATACCTGAACTGAATCAAAACAATACCCGCCCTTACGTGAGGGAGACTATAGGTATTATTAAGATCAGAACGGTACGTGGAACATAGGCAATACTAAAAAGGATTGCTTTGTTGATGGCACCTACCTTAGAAAGTCATGAATCCGCATGCGTGGGGCGTAACTTCCCCTAAACACTTTGGAGTCCAGGACTTTCGTCAGGATTTACGCCTAAACACAATAGCAATGGGGGTAAAAAATTCACTCAAAGAGATGTTAATGACACCTGCCTGAGAATCTTCGGAAGAAGAATAATCAGTTGGAGGTAATTAAGTCAAAAAACAAAACTAGGAGAAAATTAGTGTTGGTGAGAGAACATCAAGTAGATGATCTATGAAGATCCCTGTGCAAAGAGATAAATGCTTTGGAGAACCTGTGCAACATGTGCTGAGAGAAGTAGTGGATGCTTTGATGTAGATGATTTTTAATTGCAGAAAAAAAATGCAATAATCAAACAAGCATGCTCACAAAGTGCTTCTCACATAGGTGTCGGGTTCAACCGAAAATGCACCCAAATTTGACAAAAGAAGGTGTCGAGTAAAATCGAAAATGCACCTTTGAGTTGCTCTCTATGTCTTTTTTTGAGAGTTTTAAAATTTGAATTCCCCCCTCTATCTTGTAAGAAGTGAGTGCAAAATAAATAGAGTATATCTCCAAAGTTTCCCAATATGCCTTTTAACAATTGCTTTTGAAAAGAGAATAAGCAATTTACATGTCTTAAAAGCAATGAAAAAAAAAAAAAATTGTGTCACCAAACCTTCTTGGGGCATCAACAAGACCCTCGGGGCGTCAAAATGCCCTCCTCGGGCGTCACCGGGCCCTCGAGGCGTCAACAAGATCCATGGGGCGTCAAAATGCCCTCCTCGGGCGTCATCTTGTCAGCAACTCGAAGGGGTTTGAAACCCCAACCACCCCGTGGCAAAAGACTTAAGCAATCATGATCAGAACCATCGCGGCCACTGTGGTGCGTGTGTTTTCACGACGACGTATTTTTATTTGACCTCCAAGCACAACAATTGCAATGGAAAAAAAAACACGTGCACCAAAGAACTTTTGCAAAAATTTAAATGAAATTTTATGACACAAATGGGCGGCCACATTACCCAATGTCCTTCACTGCTCCTTGTTTTCATGGCAACGTATTTTTATGCCTCCAACGGCACGATGTATGAAATTTTGACACAAAGAGGCGGCCACTTTACCCAATGTCCTTCACTACTTCTACGTCTGAAATAGAAGACAGAGTCCGTTATTGCATCAAGGCTTCTCCTGCGCGCGAGCGCCTGCTTCTACGTGGGCACGCGCTCAGGGTTTTGGACCCCAACAGGGCAATGCGGACCGATTTTTGGGTGGGCAATGAGGACGACGGCAATGACGTGGACGTGGACGGGCCTGAGGTGGAATTTGGCGATGGGACTTCTGATCCGGGAGTGGGAGCACGAACATAAACACGGGTCCAATCACGCTTCTGCAAATATCGAACAACGATATTTTTTCCTGTGCGCTAGGGTTCGGATTGCAGTCTTCAGCGTCAATGGCTCCTCGAAGAATGCATCGTCTGGTAATGGAGTGAATCTAGTAATGGAGTACCTGAATAGCACATTGCCCATAACCAAATAAAAATTCACATTGCCCAAAAATCATTCAATGCTCTGATGCCATATTAGAAACTGAATCATTAGTTTGCTCTTGATATTCCTGGAAGATATATAAGGTTACATAAACTCCGTTGAGGCAGTTTGAACCAAGCTGGGTGGTTCATAAACTGAATAAAGAAAACTACGTACCACTCCTATAATGCTATTAACATAGTTAATGTAATACAAAATATTCTAAATATTCTAACAATCGTGATGATGTCCTCGATGACCTCATCATGATAGGCTCTGCAATGGGTGCCGACAGCGGTAACCTCTACTCCTCTGACACCATATGGTAGTATAGCGTCTGATAGAATGTGATCTGGGCAATAGTCCATGCTAGGTCCTGAGTTCTCACCCCTCCACTCCACGCTATGAGGAATACGACCTCATATTTGAGCTGTGTGGCCTCCTCTCGATGTCGTGCAGCCTCATCCTACAAGGACTGCACCTAAGCCTAGAGATGAACAGTCTCCACCTGAAGAGTAGCCATCTCGCTACTCTTTCCTACCTCTACACCCTTGCCCTTATCAAGCGATGGCGACCTCTCTCTCCATGGAGAAGGGGGTCTCTCCTCCCTCCTTTCTCGTTGTTGCGGCATCTGCTAAGCTTGTGGCCTCCTATGCTCTCTCCCACCATGACCCTGTGCTGCCTTAATGGTCGCCTGGTGCTGCCTCCCCATCCGACACACAATTGTGTGAATCAGACCCTAAGCCCTTGTCATCCGAGGAGGGCGAATGCCTGCGTACCAGGCATCGTAGCCGTCAGCAACCCTAGCATCATCACCATCCACTGGTTGGATGGGGGCATCTTTCGCATCCTCACTCTAGAAGCGTTGCATATTTGGAGCCCCACTAACTGTAGTGTTATCCTGGATGGTCCGAGAAAACTCATAGTCCTTGAGAGATGGGATCCCCTGCTGTAGACCGAACTGCCTCAAAACTCGATCATAGTAGTGGAGCTCCACCTCTCTCCTCTCCATCCTCAACCAGCAGGTTTGCCTAATGTGAGCCAACTCTTGTCCATCCTCGGCCCACCCTAGATGATCTCTCCAAGGCCTCCAAGTGATCTGGTCGGAGACAAGGTCATCAAGTAATCTTCGGGACATTGGCAGATCTATCTGCCGCTGTGACCCTCTTCAGAGCCACCAGTAGAAAACTCGAGGCCTCTCCCTATCAATCCCTATCAGTTGGAGCCTTACCAACATCTGCACCATGATGTGCTCCTAGCACAAAACCTATAGCAGTGATGTCATGACCAGACATCGACCGCCCTTGTATACAACCCCATGTAGGATCCTATACAATCGACATAGAACAAAGCTCCCCCAAGCAAACCTGTACCCATGGTCTCTCATGTCGTAGACCACATCTGTCAGTAGCCATGGTAATCTGCATCCACTCTGATGGTATAGTAGTAGACCACCTACCACCCTAGCCAAAACTTGTGTCAGTCTAGATGCCCTAGGCATCTGGCGTAGCGACTCGATGTTCACTCTGCCATTCTCTAGGGCGAAGCTCGGATCTCTGCACAGTCACATCATCGTGTGGCCCTAATTGGCTATGGGAGTTATTAGCCATCCTTGTATGGGGATCCTCAAAATCCTCCATACATCCTCCAATGTGGGAGTCATCTCCCCTGTCGATAACCGAAAACAAGAATAACCCGGATACCACCTCTCTGCTAGGGCTATCAATAGCCCCATATCTGTAGAAACATGTGGCATATCTGCCACATGCTGCAAGTCGACTTGAGCCAACTGATCTCGCTCTGCTTGAGATAGAGTGGCCAAGTCATCCTTCAGCCCATCATATTTCCATTCCCAGCTCTTTAGTAATCCTCTCTGCAACATAAACAACAAAACAATAAAAATCATTAATAAAACAGTGATTAAAAATGCAAGTAAAACAAGTGCAATTTCATAAAAATAATGATATCATCTACTGGATGATATCGTCCAAAATTTGAGCAAATTCGTCTCTAATTTTGCAAGAGGGAATCGTCCCTTATTATACAAAATTGTCCCCATATCGCCGATTTCACCCTTTGATGAAATCGGCGATATCGAGACGATTTCGGCGAAATTGAGATGATTTTGTCCTGACGACATTGACGGCCCAAAAACAATTGCGATGCTCAACAATCATTCAAAATTAATCTAAAAAGCATGAAATTCAAATTTAAAGCATTCTAAATTAAGTTTGGACCCTTACCCGTAGCCCGCATCGGACCTCTGTCGATCTGTGCACTGTCTCGACCATCTTGTCTGCAGAGCTCTAGAAACCAAGAAAATGAACAGTAACAATGAATTAGGGTTTTACCCTATTTTTCTTAATTTTATTCAAAAACACTTAACAACATTTTAACATTTTGCTTTTCTGCGTTTTTACCTCAAACGTTCGATTTGGGTAAAAACACGGAGGGGGCACCATAGTAAGCTATCGTACGATTCGACCTAGAATCATCGCCTAAAAATGGGAATAATTTTTTCTTTCTCGTAGATTGAGAAGAACTCATCTTTAACGCATTTTCTTCGAAAAATTCGCTAAATAGGGGGAAAATGTAGCACCCTAAAATTGGCGCAGTAAACCTTAGCAAATAATTAAAATTACCTTAGTAATAATTCAAAATTTAAAATTTAAACCCCGAACCACCCGTTAACCTCCCATTAAACCACATTCCTCTTTTTTCGTGCCATTTTTAGGACTTGTTGTGACTGTTGGACGATGTCATCGCCGATCAGACGATATCGCCTCAGATCAGATGAATTCGTCTGGAGCAGAACGTCCAAACAATTTTGTCCCAAAACTAATTTTTCATAATTAGCTTATGTTTCAACGGTGTCTCTAACCTGGGAAAAAGCGTGTCTGTGCAGTTAGATACTTCCCCCGTTGGAGATCTCCCAAATTGGGATGATCTCCAACCTCCCAACCTCCTTCATATGCCTATTTAATCTTAGGCCCTCCCCTTGACATTCCCCTGGCTGAATTTTTCTATACTTCGAGTTTTATTTGCCTTAGAATGTCTTAGACTACTGTTTGCCTTTGTCCCTTTTTGAATTTTATTGCAGGAACTTTTTCATTCTTCAGTCGGAGCAAGCTCAGATCATCGCAGATGATCATGTACAAACTTGGACGATCATGCCCCAATTCGAGGCGTGATCATCCGAGTTTGTATAGGATCGTCTACGATGATTTGAGCTTGCTCTGGCTGAAGAATGACAAAGTTCTTGCAAGAAAATTTGAAAAGGGACAAATGCAAACATTAGTCTAAGACATTCTAAGGCAAATAAAACTCGAAGTACAGAAAAATTCAGCCATGGGAATGTCAAGGGGAGGGCCTAAGATTAAATAGGCATATGAAGGAGGTTGGGAGGTTGGAGATCATCCCAATTTGGGAGATCTCCAACGGGGGAAGTATTTAACCGCGCAGACATGCTTTTGTCGAGGTTAGAGACGTCATTGAAACATAAGCTAATTATGAAAAATCAGTTTTGGGACGAAATCGTCTGGACGTTCTGCTCCAGGCGAATTCATCCGATTTGAGGCGATATCGTCTTATTGGCAACGATATCATCCAACGGTCACAACAAATCCTAAAAATGACACAAAAAATGAGGAAGGTGGTTTAACGGGCGGTTAACCGGCGGTTTGGGGTTTAAATTTTAAATTTTGAATTATTACTAAGGTAATTTTAATTATTTTCTAAGGTTTACTGCGCCAATTTTGGGGTGCTACATAAATATACTTCATCTGGAAACTAATTTTTTGACTCATCATATTTCTTATGAATTTAGCATATTGAAGCAACTCAAATATTTCAGTGTAGTGAACAATTGGTTGTCAAGGTAGATCCCGATGTTTCTACAAAATTTTCTAGTAGAAAATTTTGGTAACAATAGTGATATGTTTGGGCTTCCCCTAAGAAATTGCAACGAGTCATTACCTACAAAGAAAGAAAGTCCAGTTGTTGCTACTACTACATATCTTTAAGCCAAAGGGAGAGGGGGCTAAGGATAATTGAGGATGGTTGGGGGTATGAGGGAAGGCGGATGAATGGGGAAGTCACAAGGGAAGAGTTGCGATGTGAAAAATAGTCCTGCACACAACCCATAGGAGCCAGAGCATAATGAAAATTATTTCTTTTTATTTTAAGATAAACTCTTAATAAAATACAGACATAGATTTATTTTTTTAGTCATGATTTAAAATAAGAGGTATTAAAGTGGAATGAAATTCCAATAGAGGAATGTCACTAGAAAGAGTAGAATAAAATGAAAGAAGAATTTTTTTATTTGTTATTTATTTATTTATTTTATTCATTTGTTTTTTATGGGCAGTAAAAATAGAGATAGAAAAAAAGAGGAATGACAACAACTACCTATATTGGTTGTCAATACAAATAGGCTGTCAATAAAAAATCAAAACCTACAACCACAAGAAGAGAGTCAATTTTTCTTAAAAAAAATATAATAAAAAATATAAAATGGAATGTAAGACATTGGGCATGCCACTTTGTAGAAGAAGAAAACCACCATGTACAAGTAAAGTGCAAAGACAAAATAAATACAGTAAATATGCAAATTTGATTTTGAAATATAAAATTTACAATACGATATACATATCCTTTATCTTTTATAATAAAAATGAAGCCACAATGGTATTTTTACAATTTAAAATGGTGTATGTGTTTCCTCTTCACAACATATTGTAGTGTGCATATTCCCTCTCCAAGGGCTGCTCCAATGCTCTTCTATTCCTACATGCAACCACTCAAAGAGAAAATTAGTGATAAAATAAGCCCACCTTGGTTGGGCTTTTGCTCAACAATATAAAATAAGAAAATTTGGCTAAGGCAAGGATCTAGGGCAATTTTGATAGCATTTAGCTAGTTCAAATTGGGCTCCTCTAGTTTGGCCATGGGAGGGTGTATTTATAGGTAAAATTGACTTGAGTGAGTAGGATTTCATGTGGAATCCATAGGCTCCACATGGACAAGGGTAATTGGAGGAAAAATCTAGAGAGGGTGAGGTTTCGGGTTGCATTTACATGCCTTAAGGAAGGGAAGGAGTCTAGAAGAATGGAAACTAATTTAAAATTAGTTTCTAGATACATGAGGGATTGTGGAGGAATCTAAATTCCTAAAAATAGTAAGGTGTCCCATGGATGAAGTGGCACATTAAAGGGCTTTGGGTAGGGTGTCCCAGGGGGATGAGAAATCACTTTAAAAATATTTTCCCAAAAGCCTAGGGTAGTGTGACAAGTAATTTTAAATTATGGAAATGATGAGATGTAAGGGTGGGGGAGTTGTCATAATAAATAGCCTTGGGGTAGTATTCCTAGGGGGATGGGAAGGGAATTTTTAAAATGGTTTTTAAAAAGACAAGGAGGCAATTTTAATAATTTTAAATGCCACATGTAATAAAGTGGGTGTCCTTGGACCAAGTGGTATTAATGTGGATTTTGACTTGGCACCACTTTTAATTTTAAATTACCTTTTTAAGCATAGGGAATAATACATGTGAGGTGGATTATTAAACAGGGGAATTTTAAATTTCAAAATGGGGCATGTTCTCCAATCATCTAAAGACTTTACAATAAATAGGGTGCCTAGAACATTTCATAATTTATATTAGGGGATTTTAATAGTATGTTTACTTCATATTAAATAGTAATACGATTACTTTATTGATCTTGTTATTTTCTATGTAGGGGAAATAATAAGTGGTTTTATGATGGAGATGTTGATTATGTTTAATTAACAAAATTGGGATACAATAACATATTTAATTAAATAATAATGACATGTGGGGGTGTAGGAGAATTGTGTAATATTTTATTATTATTTTTGTTATTTTATTATTTTTATCATTTTGTGGGTGTAGGGATGAATTCAAAATTTGGGTTAATTATTATTTGTTATTTTTGTAAATATATGAAGTATGGCAAAAAACAAATTGGTTAATTATTTGTATTTATTATTTATGGGGTATTGCTAAGGTTTGCTAATGAAATATTAAGGGATTTTTAATTTAATTTTATAAAGTGGCCAAAATTAATGTTTGAATATTTTAATTTTATTAATTTAGTATGTCGTCAAAATTACAAAATTTTAGTATCTACACATATATGTCATAACCCCATTGTGGCGGGACTTTTACATAATAGACTATTTATTGATAAATGACTACTAATTCTTAGTTTTGATGTTGTTGGATGGTTATGCAATGTTTTTTTTGGTTTATCTTTGAAGAATATGGTACTACTAATGTATTATTAATGTGCAGGATTAGGTGCATCTATGGATGGAAGAGATAGAATCGACCACGAGTATGGAGTACTTGAAAAGGGAAATAATGAGTATGATAGCTCAAGGTAACATGAATGTCTATCCTCATATAGATGCATGTATTTTATTGGTTACTTCTTCTTTACATGTGGGTTGTATGCAAAAAGGTTGGGTAAAGAACACCTTCAGAAAGGATTAATAGATATAGAGGGTCCATTAAACCTTAGTCTGCTTATGTTTGATATTAGTATAGGTATTTTATTAAATAAAAATGAATATTTAGGTTTTTAATAATGATGGAATTTTATTTAAATAGAAAGGAATATTTGTGTTTTAAAATAACAAAGGACTTTTACTTAAAAATAAATGAATATTGTCGACACGCAGTTGCCCTAGTGGCTAAGATGATGGTTTTTTCTTAAGTGTTCTTGTGTTCAAACCCCTTGAGGGTGGTTGTTGATGTAATTTGTAAACGTTCTCCTAAAAAACATAAAAATGAATATTTATGTTTTAAACAATGAAGGACTTTTATTTAAATAGAAAGAAATGTTTATGTTTAAATAATGGACTTTTATAAGAAGGAATGTTTATGTTTTAAATAATGAAGGACTTTTATTTTAAATAGTGATTATGTTGAATAATAAATAACTCTTATTTTTAATAATAAAAGAATAAAGAAATGATGATAATTGAGAAAACATATTTTGAAAAAAGAATCAATTTTTTTAAAGTCAAATATCCCCTTTACAGTTACCATGGGAAGATGATTTTTAATTTAGTAGATGATATTTATGAGGGAAGGAATACTTTAGAGGTAGGTAGATAGTTTCCCTCCTTGCAAAAATGGTGGGAGAAATAATGAAGGGGGATGCTCCTTTTTCTTTATCTTTGGAAAAATAAGAAAAAATGAAAGTGAAGAGAAAATAGAGAGCCAACCAGTGGAGAAGAATTTCATTGCAAGGGAAATTTAGGTTGGAGTTTTTGCTTTATTCTAAATTTGATTATGGTTTCTAAAGTCCCTATAAGTTTTCATATTAAATCTATTACCGTAAGAGTGATTATGCTGGCCTATAGTTTTGAGTAAATAAAATATCGGTGCCTTCTTTGTGATTGTTGTTTTCTTTAATGTTGGGTTGGTCTGTCTCCTTGGTGAATTAGGGAATGTATATCAATATTTGATGTTTTATTTAGTTAGACATGCTCCCTAGGTCTTATGTACTTATTATTTTGACCTGCGTTGAGCATCCCTACCTTGTTCTATTTTAATATTGGTCAATGATGTTATACCCATCTAGCTTCCAAAGAGTTCTAATAAAGATTATCACCCTAGACAGTCATTCTAAAATCTCACACTTTGTTAGTAAGCCTGAAACTAATTTACCTCATCTTTCGACATCCTTCTAGTTACAGGGAAACCAAAGAATCAGTTTATCCTTTTAAAACCTTTGAGAAACCTCTACCATGGTGATTTAGGCTTAAAATATCGATTGAATTTTCCTCTATCTGGTCAATAGTCAAAGACATATGTCATTGTGTCTTAGAAAAATTTCTTGTAGATGTTGGTATCATTTTAAAAAGAGTAGTAGTGCTTAAACCTTTCTACCACCCCATCCTCCCCTTTTCTCTAAGGTTAAACCTTATATTATGTTCAATTCTATCTCGATGTCGCTTCACGATATCATGACATGACAAATTCATGCTCAAGTAGCGACCTTCCTAAGGTTTTATCCTACATCATGGATATGGGGATGTCCACACCCTTTTATTGAGCCCAATGCTCCCTAGGTTGTATTACCACCACTTAGTGGTCAAGGGGGCCATCGAGTAGGGGCTACCTTGTGCTAGTTGTGGGCACTAAGTTGGATACATGGCTAATTTTGGTTGTTTGCTTTAGTTGACCCACCTGTATTATGTTGATTTCACCTTGTCTACTACATAGTAGAGATGCATGTTGTTTGGCTGACTATCCATGGTCATTGACCAACAGAGTTTATCAATAGATAAGACAAGTCCCTTTTATATTGTTGAAATCAAAAAATATTTTAAAAGAGGTTTTTAATGTTGAAATCAAAAAAATATTTTTAATTTTTTAAATCGAAATAATGCATTTAAAGAGGTTTTAAATGATTGAAATTTAAAGAATATTTTATTGTTTGAAATAAAAAGAATATTTTTAAAGAGGTTTTAATGTTTGAAATAAAAAGAATATTTTTAAAGAGGTTTTAATGTTTGAAATAGAAAGAATTTTTTTATTATTTGAAATTGAAAGAATTTATTTAAAGAGGATTTAATGTTTAAAATTGAAAGAATGTTTTAAAGAGGTTTTTAATGTTTGAAATGGGTTTAATTTTTTTATGAGATTAAATAAATGGGTTATTATTATAATTTTTTAATTAACTAGGAGTATAGGCTCTTAGTTATTTAAAAAAATTGGTTATTATAAGTATTAAATTAACTATGAGTGTGGACTCTTAGTTAGTTAAATAAACTGGTTGTTATAAGTATTTAATTAACTAGGAGAATGGGGTCTTAGTTAGTTAAATAAATTGGTTGTTAAAAGTATTTAATTAACTAGGAGTATGGGCTCTTGGTTAGTTAAAGAAATGGCTTATTAAGTATTTAGTTAATTAGGGTTATGGAATATTAATTAGTTAAATAAATGACTTGTTAAGTATTTCATTAATTAGGGTTATGAGGCCTTAATTAATCCAAGAAATGGATTTATATGTTAGAGCATGAACCTTTCATTGATAAAAGGGTGGTACATTGAGTTACCCATGCTTGAAAAATGACTTTTCTTCTAAAGTTTGAGTGAATGATTTATGAACAAATGCATTTAGTAGTTTTTATAGTCACAATTTGGTATCTAAATTATATATGTACTTGTTTAATGAATCATTTGGTAGATGCATTAGTTGCATGCTTCATAGGGTTTATGAGTTATCCTAATCCCTTACCATAATTAATCAATTTATGGACAAGCAAGAAGGACCAAGGAGGACACTCAAATCCAAAAGATTTACCATTTGATATATGTTGTAGTGAATACTTGTTATGAAAACATAGTTGATCAATCTCCTTTTGGATGATGTTTTCATACTTTATTTTTGTATAGTATCAGAGTACTCCTACCATACTTGGGCTATGTAATTATTTGGTAAATGAATGAAAAATGCACCTCTTACTTGTGAATTATAAAGCATATTGATGTTGTATTTTCACAAACTATCTATTTGTTAAATGCTTTAGCTAGATTTGATGTTTTATTAGGTACCTTCTTGATGTTTTCATAGATATTATTTCATGCGTAAATTAAGTAGATAGACTAAATTATATCCTTATAATGAAATAACAATTAGAGGATTTTATGATTTAATGTAGTTAGATAATTAGAATACATAACTAAATATGATTATTTTTATGTAGAGAAAAAAAACTAAGGGATTATGTGATCTCTTAGGAAGGAACTTTGGATAAAATTGATACAAAGATATCTTCAAGAAACTAGACTAAGTAGATTTAAATGAATGGGATATCTATGGAAGGAATAAGTTAGATCATCATGAATATGAGATTGATGGCTTGTGTATGGTATAGATATGGGTGTATACTTCGAATTCTAGAAGGAGATAAGATAGCTCATCATGGGGATGATACTAGTAGCTTATTTTCAATACACATAGTATACCTACATAGATGAACTTGTGTATGGCTTAAATATGGTCGTATCCTTTGATAGGTTAAGGAAGGTAATGTTGGCTCATTGTGATGATGAGATAGATAACTTAAAATATTAGGCTATATTATATAACTTTGTAGTATTGCATATGCTAGTTAGGGACATGTAAATCCTTGTTGGGTGTATGTTTATAAAAATAAAATCCTTAGTTTAGCTTAGTTAGTTGTTTGGATACATACATTTGATATCAAAGCTCTAGGTATGATGAACTAGGAGCTTCCATGGAATGGGTAGAGGATTTATGTATCTTCCTATTTAGTCCTTTGCTTAGTTTTTAATCTAAAGCTAGGAAGACCTAGAATTTCTAATTGCTAAAATTCTAGAAGGTTGACCCTAGAAAGGGTAGCCTATGTAATATGACACCTTACACCTTTTAAGCATGACCATTTGTAATGAAACTAGGTGATAGATTTTAGAGCAACCCTATGTTAATAAAGGGTGATTTTAATAGGAAAACTCTATAGTTAGCTTATGTGGATGTTGTATTTAGCTAGGGTTAGTAGTACAATTCAAGAAATAATTTGTAACCTAATAGGGTATTTTTTATTTTATGTTTACAGGATAAACGGTATCAAGGACAAGAAGATGGATGTATATTCCTCCCAATAGATAGACCCATCATAAAGATATAGAAGGAAGAATCCAAGATGAAGGTTTGGATAATTCCAATAGGGGGTTAGAGAACATCACTATAGTAATCACCATGATGCAAGAGAAAATGCAACAACAAATGCAGAAGATCCTTTGTGTAAACTTGTGCTATTGTGGTTTTCTCGCTCTTCTCATTTTGGGAGTCGTTTTATATACGTATCAACAACAGCGAAAAACCACCCCAAAACCCGGTATTATAACATAGGAAGGGGCTCTCCTAAAAGCTCTCTATGTGTCCTTACCTTACCTTACCTTACCTTATAGAAGTGGGGGTGGGGCTTTCATCCCAGTTCAATACAGCTCTCCTCCTTGTGACAGAATATCACGTAAGGAAAAACACATTTTTTTAAAGAGCCCCTCTTTGTTTTAAAAGGAAATCTGGAGCGAAGCCTCGATTAGACAAAAATACCCAGCTTATGGATAGAGAGCTTTTGAGAGCGCGCCCTATCTTTTTAAGGGTCGAGAATTGCCCTTCATCTAAAACGGGGATAAGAACCTTCATCCGGCCCTTCATCCTCAAGCGAACTCTGGAGGGCTGGGGTTGGTGAGGGCACGCCTCTCCTTTTGCTCTCATTTTGAAAGGGGAGATCTTCTTTAATAGGGGGCACAAAGTCATCTCATCGGACACATATCATCACTCTTAACTAACGGGGCTGGGTTCGGGAGTCGAGGCACCTTAAAATAGAGAGCGAGAGGGGAGTCGAGTCCTCAAACGAACAAGGAAGATTAGATGAGGTTACTCAAATCAAGTGAGGTCATTCATATCTGTAAGCATATAGGGGAATCCAACCCGAAGCCCTTGTGGAGAAGGGGTTCGGTGCCCAGCTCTTTTGAACAATTTTATTTTATTTGTAAGGGGTTCATCCCTTTTTAAAATAGAGAGGGGCTGGGGTTTTGGATACCTTTCTCGTTCAGAAGGAGTGCCCTTGTTCAGATCAAGTGCCCCTGTTCAGAAGTTGTAAGGAGACCTAAGGGGATCTCCCTTCCATAGCCCCATACCCTCGTTCAGAAATCTCTTAAGAGGTCGTCGAGTCCTCGACCTTTTTTAATTGAGAGTCTCGGGGAGCCCATTATCTGTTCCCCTCGATTGGGCAGGAAGGGTCGGAGAAGGGCAATCAATGACTCTTAAGACCAAAGAGTCGGGTATAAAAAGGGGAGAGCTCTCCGTTCCTAGTTCTCTTGTAGTTCTGGATATTCCAGAACTACGAAAATCTCTGGAATGCGTCAGCACTTTTGGGAAAACTTGCTCTTTGGAGAGCACAGTACGATGAAAGTTGTGAGCTGTGTTCGGGGGGGGAGTTATTGTCTATCGTTGGCCTCCATGGTAAAATAAGCCGGGGCCTGAGAGACAGTGGTTTACCCTGTGGCGGATGTCAGCGGTTCGAGTCCGCTTATCTCCAGCCCGTTATTTTTGTAAATACAATGCTATATGACTGCAAGAATTTCTATTCGGCAGTTTGATCTATGATTTCTCATTCATGGGCGTAGGTACTGCTTTATTTAGTACCATTCAAAATGAACAAAAGTTCACAAAAAAACCTTCTTAATACTAGTAGCAATTTAAGAAAAAAGTTGGGTTAATTATTAACCACAAGTTAGATACCATGGAATCAAGTCAGGTACCATGGAATAGGTATCCTGGATTAATATTAGGAGGTAAAGTTCTCTCTGTATAAAAGAGAGAAATAGAATGTATCTAAGCGATCTTTAAGCGATCGGAGGATAAACGGAATCTCATGGTAAAATCTAAAAAAAAAAAAGAATGAGATGAAAGTTTGACATTTTTTATGTTCTGACGAATTCTTTGTAATTTGATATTTTATTCTCCTTTTCTCCTTTCCTTTCTCATATTAAGGAGAATAAGGAGGATTTTTATTCCTCTTGATATTAAAAAAAATATACAAGAGAAATGTTTTATTATGTTTATGCTCATTTGAAGAGGAATAAGAATAAGAAGAATAAGGATATCTGAAATCCCACCCACCCATGAATGAATAAATAGTTGTTTGTCCATTCAATCAAGTGTCGAGCTTTCAAGTTCTTCTGTACATAAAAAGACAGTTTCGAAACTCCTCTCTATGGGCGAACGAAAAGATGAGAAATCCTATCCCCCCCATGTTTTGAAAAGGCCCTTTTAAACGGTGGGGGAGAGGGCCCCCACTTTTATGAGGTGAAGAAGAATTCTGCTTATCACTCGCCAATGTCAATGTCCGGGCCCGGGAGCAGGTTCTACCTTTTCCGAGCGAGGTTCCCCTCAAGATTCGAAGTTGGGGTGATTGGAGCGACAGAATCTCGTATGAATCTTCCCGTATCAGATGAATTTTGCATTGAAAACTCCTCCGGGAGAAGCTAGAATTCGTTCCGTTCGGATATTGATTGGTCCTAGTTCGACACGGTTTACGCGTTATTGGTTCCCGGAAGAGTCAATATCTCCATCAGCTAAACCCCATCCGACCCCGCCTTTGGACCCGTATTCCGTTCGTACACGATCGACGGAGGCCTCTTCAACATGTGTTACTACGTCTCCAATAGCATGCTCCTACTCCGTCTTTCCCTCCATAAGTTATCAAATTTGGTGCCTTTCGATCCCCAGTTGCTACAGAGAATGAAGGGAAGGCCCCCCTTTTGAAAGAGAAGAGGAGCCCATTTTTAAAGAGCAATCCCGGTTCACTGACTAACCCCCAATGCCCTTTTGAGATAGAGGCGCTGTCTCAATCAAACAAGCTATTAAAACGAAAAGGACATCATTCCCTCAACAGCTCGTTTATTAATCAAACAAGCTCTTGGAATGCTCTATTAAGCCGCTCGGCATCATTCCCTCATTTACACAGACTCACTAACTAGGATACACAATAGAACTAACGATCACCTCCTTTATGATATGCCGCTGCTTGCTGCCTCTCCCCCTCCCTCTTATATTCTACTCTATCGCGAGCATATTCATTCATTCACTCAGTTATTCATCTTCTTACCACATGACCCACCCCACCAAAATGAAAGGCTCTCCCCCACCATTTAAAAGGGCAAAAGGTGGGGAGAGCTAAGCTGCCTTAAGATAGAAATCTGACCACGCCTCTCAAACCGAACCTTGAGATATAAATAAAGCTCCATTGATTTATACTCCCTTTTTTGAGTGAAGAGCTTTCTCCCTTGTTCCATTATAAAGGGGAGGGCTCGTTTCAATTTGGTCACTTCAATAGTTTGTACGAGTCTTTTTTGTTCATTAATTACTATTATCCTGAACATATCATGGTTCGGGATATCTCTGACTAACAAATCAGATCAAATTTTGGAACGAGACTTAACAAACAATGTTCAACGTATTGGGGCTCATTTATCCACTGATTTTTTCCTCCCATTCGAACTTATTTCTATAATTCTTCTAGTTGCTCTAATAGGAGCAATTACTATAGCTCGCCTAGAAGACACAGTTTGAATAAAAAGTTGCAAATGAACGTTCTCGTGCGTGTTATTAGGATAAGTAGGATCTTTGATCTTCTAGATCATGGAGGAATCCTTTCATTCATTAGATAATGGAAAATAACCAACTTGATAAAACTTTTGTTTGTATCTGAAGAGGCCGAGATATGAGGAGTTAATCTATTATGCTCGAGCATGCGCTTATTTTAGGTGCTTATTTATTATCTATTGGCATTTATGGGCTAGTAACAAGTCGAACGGAATAGTAGGTATGAAGTGAATTGCCCGATGTTTCCGAATTGGTCCAACTCTGTATCTCTCCAGCATGAACTGTATATCTCGGAGAGGTTGTACTTATGCTGGTTGGTAATGATGGAATGTGATCATTATCTGGGATGAGGAACATTTCCCACCGAAGGATCGGTCCAATAATACCGCTCACTGGTGGATAGCGCGATACTTTTTCGTGAATCTCTGCTATTTGAATATTCAACATCATAACCACGGGTAAGGATGAAACGGCAATAGCTCCTATATGAACCACTGGGGAGATCATGGCGAAGAGGTCAGGACCTAACAGAATGAGTAAACCCGAGGTGTTGCGAAACACTGGGATGGGGAACGAAACGGGATGTACTGGATTTTTAGCACGTACAACCATCAAACCAGAGACCAAAGCTGGGCTCGGCGAAACGGAAAGTATCGTAGTACGCCGTCCTTCCCTAAAATGGAACTTTCGTGCTGGAGCTTTTTCCTGGCATTCAAGTTGATCTATTACGACCTAAGTTATCTCATTTGATCCCCCTAGAATGGGGTGTTTTTCGGGGCACTCACTAAGCCACTTACGTACCCATGGAGAAGGGGCAGAACCCGACAAGCCAATGAAGAGTTGGGTTGGCAGCGGAGCCCTTACTCACTATTCGATCCCGTGGGCAATGAATGAAAGCGGGAATGCTTCGTACACCAGTCGCGACCAGTCCTTTTCTATACAGAGAGGGTTTGATTGAATAAATAAATAATTATTTTATGGCAGCGAACTAACATGACCCTTTTAAATGGTGGGGCCGCATTACCAAGCTCTCCTGGGACGGAGGGGGGGGAGAGTGGTGAGGCATTGATAGATTGTATTTGCTGCCCGGAAAGGACGTGAACTAGGGTTTTAGAGTACCATTCCCCCCGGTGCTATGGAGCTAAACCCGCAAGCTGCTGCTCTCTCGTCTAGTCTTCCTCCAAGCCCACCTCCTATGGGTCATTTGAACAGAGGTGGCGGTGCCCCTTTATACCTTAGGAGCACTTGTCATAATTTCATATATGAACTACGATACCTGGTGCGATCTCCTGATCGGATTCGGCCTTCGATCCTTTGCTCATGCGAAAATGCCTTAGAAAACCTCATCATTTTATGTCAGCAGAGGAGACCCTGGAATATGGCATTGTTGATCTCATAATGGACAAAGAGATGGTACCCCCCTGGCTAGAAATCAAATGGGGTCCTAAAAAACAGAACAATTGGAACAGGATTACTCACGAGAAATTTCTAAATGAAAATGGAGCTCCTCCTATAAATGGAAATACTTTTTCACAGTAAAAGTATTTTATGTGTTTGATTTATTGTTTTTTATTATTAATATTGTTTCCAACTTAATATTGAAAAGTTGGTATGTATTCTTTTTTTTTATGAATTTTTTGATAGAAAAGATCAAGATTTAAAATCTTGATCTTTTCTATCAAAAAATTCATAAAACTACTTATCAAATTAAAATTAGTAGTATCCTTCTAATTTTATAAGCTAAGTTCTGATGAACTTGAATTGGTTTCACATTTGGACTGGATTACTTTATTATTTTATTGGAAGAAAAATAATGCACCCGGAGGAGCAGAGGAGGGTTCTCTACCCGCAGGGGACACAAAGAGAAGAGGTGTACCTTGCAGGATTGGAGCCTCGCAATTACTAGCGAATATGCTTTTTCTTTTATACCCTTCCTCGTTCATGGTTTGAGATTCTAGTGTCCCAGGCATAGAGGAACCACACCAATCCATCCCGAAATTGGTAGTTAAACTCTACTACGGTGAAAATACTGTAGGGGGACAAAATTATGAGAAAGAGCTTTTAAGGACTCGAGGTTGTTGCTACTGCTATTGACAACAAGCACAAGTTTACTATGGAAACCATAGCAAATCAATATTCCTAAGCTAGAAACTCAACTGAGATTCATAAGCTAGAAACTCATAGGTGGGGCAAAGTGGAAAAAAAGATAAAGAGCAAGAATTCAAGGTCTTGATGGAGAAATGATTGACCAAGGACATAAATAATGTTCATACCTCCAAATTCAATGGATAAAGATAATCCAATTAAGCCAAAGCTTGGTTAAGAGAGTTATAAATCTACTTCACAATGAAGAACTATTCCCTTGGAACTCAAATACTATGGGAAACACTAAATTTAAATGGGATTGGATTGGAATGGTGGGAAACCTTCCAATAAGAGCCAAAAATCAAAGCAATTGATTTAAAATGAAAGGATTTTATTATAGCCTTCAAAAAGAGGTTCCTTACCGAACATTTCTATGCAGCGAAGTTTGAATAATTTACCAACCTTTGACAAGGAATCAAATTAGTTAAAGTATACTATAAAAATTTGGTTAAGTTATTAAAATATGTACCTGCAAATGATTAAAAATGAATATTCATAATCTTATCTCAGGGATAGAACTTAGGATTAGTCATGATGTAAATGGGTACAAGATAAAAACACTATAGAAGGCTTATGATTTAGCTAAAATGGTAGAATCTCATCTTTTTTTGACTATGGATTTCTATCTGAACAAGATCGATAAGCACTTAGGAAAAGGAATATAAAGTGTGAGGGAAAACAAAACTAGAAAGGTAAAAACTTCCCAAAACCTAAAATAAGGAATGATGGGAAGCGGGGAAAGTTTAAAATGAACTTCCAAAGGAGAAACGACAACAACACTAGCAACAAGAAACCTCAACCACAAAAATAATCAAATTCAAAACCAGTGGATAAAATTGAGGAACAAAACAAGAAGTACACCCAGGATACATGGGTATGTGTTATGATTATGGAGGGTTGCACTATGCTAGCAAATGTCCACACCAACTAGGATCGAGTACCTCCAGTGCAAAGAAAAAATAACTAGCCCACAGGATCTATGCTACAACTGGAAGTTAGAAATTATGAGGGCAGGCCACACCATTGATCTTAAAGGGTAAGATTTTAAATGGTGAAGTAATTTTTTTAACTGATAGTAGATCTATAGATAGTATTATTTCTTATGGAATAGCCAAAGATATGCCAGAAAGACCAGGATATTTGGCACAAGGATGGAAGTTTGAGTATGGTTCTAGACAAACCTACTTAGTGGATCAATATTTTCCTATGGAAAAAATTACTCTAACCAATGATTTTACCATTGGATGTTTGTATGTAGCTCCGCTACATGCTTTTGATGTTATTTTAGGGATGGACAGGTTGCAGGCTCATAAAGCTTTATTGAATTTTAAAGATATGTTGATGGAGTATTCAAAGAGGGACAAGGGAAGATTAAGGATCCATAGTAAGTAAGGGTCTTTCAAACCCTAGTTGCTATCCACTATGCAACTAAATAAAACCTTTAAAAAATGAGAGATGGAGACTCCTTGAGTATTATCAATCTTTTGAAAAAGGAGGGAGAACCTAATTGGCAAATTGCTTACCTTGTGCAAGATATTAGAGAGATTGTAAAGCATTTGGAAGAAGTTGACTTTGTTTATGTCTTTAGAGAAGGTAACAAATTAGCAGACTAGCTGGCGAACTTTGGTGCCATTAAAGAAGAGGATATGAGATGGATCCCCACAAGGGTGGTCCACAAGGACTTAGAAAAGTTTACGAGGAAATATTGCAACTAATTGGGATCTAGAATAGATATTGTTTGTCTTGCATCTAAGGGGTTTTTGGTTACTTGCCCTTGGCAACTGTGCAATTAATGAGCTGAATTTGTATTGTAAAAAGGTTCAAGCCCTTTCAAAATCTTGTTTTTACCCTAATAAAAAATAATAATTTAATTGACCTAACAAAAAATATCATATTTTAATATTTCAATTAAAATAATACCAATAAAAACCACATATAGAAAAACAAATTGCTAGAGTTGCCTCGTTTAAGGGAAAGGTTTCCTGTGCTCCTCCATTATAAATGGGCCTTTTCCGAATTTTATTTCTGTTATTTAACTTTGTATTGCTTACCGTTATCACATACCTATCAACACTCAAGAGCTTCATAAGCAACAATGACTAAAATGAACCAAATAAAGGTTAACTGGCATTGAATACCTTTGGTCTCCATGATATCGTCCAGAATTTTTATAAGATAATTTTTAGTTAGTAATGTCCTTTTGATTTTCACAGTGGTATTTATATATGATGAAAGCCTGTTTTAGTTTTCCTTTTCTATTTTCTATTACATTCTTTCAGTTATGTTCAATTTTCATTGTTGTCATAACCCTGCCATAGTTTAAACACAATAATTTACTATCTTCATGCAAACTTTAACCCTGCCATAGTTTAAACACGATAATTTACTATCTTCATGCAAACTTAAACCATCCTGCAGTGAACACTCAGATCCTTCCAATCGATTTACCCATTAGGACTGTAGAGTTTTTAGTCAATATCAAAAAGTTATATTGGAATACTCTTCTGCGTAGCAAAAGATCAGTCAAACCCATCACCTTTTCTACTTGAGGAAAGTCGAGGCTTAAATATAATTTAGTGGACAAACAAATGACGCTTCTACACGTTTATTTAAACAATCATATATGCAGTAAAACAAATTCACGTGATGCATTTTTTTATTCTAGCAGATGCTATCTGTCTCGATTCTCCATTCAGATCCAAAATGAACATTTATTTATCCTTTGATACATAATTTACAATCATACTATTTTTAATAATTGTTAACTATAATTTTTTCTGTTGTTAAGTATAATTTATTTTAGTTAGTTGTTGCTGCTTTAGTCTCAGGAAACTACAGCTTACTGAATTACTATTTACTTTTTTTTTAATTTTTTGGTTACATAAAAGAATTGACTACAGTCATTATTTTTAGTCATTATTTTTAATAACTGAGATATCTCTGCGGCCAAGCCTGAATGCTGTAAGCTACATCGGTAAGGTTCCCTATCGCATTATAAACCCAATCCCCCAGTGCGCACGTATTCAACTGAAATGCGAAGGTGATGTTGTTATCAATGAGTCTCATCACATAAGACATGGCGCCATAGTTTGCACCTCCGTGCTGAAAGCTCTTCACCTTTCCATTTTGGTCTACGCTCACAAAAACATTCAATCCCCTCGAATGATCAAAGTAACGATTTCCTGCCAAACTCCGGTTAGATGGCATCGGAGCATTAAGCATGGCGTGAACCATTTCCGGATTCAGAATCGCTGGCCGCCGAAGACCGTCTATATGATCCATAAACGTAACGGCATCCGCAGCATTTCCCGTCCATCCGGCCCCGAAGTCCAAAGCTCTGTAATCGACGATTCCGTAGCTGGCGTTGACATAACCCTCGCCTGGAAATATGGAGAGCACCACCAGGTCATCGCCGTCAAAACCGTGGTAACGAACTTCGTGATGCGCAAAACGTTTCATCTGTGATTTTATCGGCAATGATACTACTTGCATTATTGGTAATGTGATTCAAGTACAATCTCCATGATAGATATGTATAATCAAAAAAAATTATCCCGTCAGCCAAAGAAATAAACATGTGTTGTTGCAAATCTAGTAACATATTCCATGATTAGAATTCCCGATACCTATCTATCTTCCAAGAACAAACCCAAGGCACTGTATTAAATAATTAAAAAGGTGCTAATATTAAAAGAGCGTTATCTGCATAAGGATAACTGTGTATGCTTCATGCTTTCCACGTCCAGTAGACCCCACTATAACTATTATTTGAGAGTCGTTAAGAAAACTCCCTCGAGCATACTAACACTTTTATTCTATGAGTGAGGAACACATGACATGGATTGGGTCAAATTCTTGTATTATTTGATATTCAATGAAGACAATAATGGCAAGATTAATGACCTTCAGTAGTTTTTTTTTTTTTTTTAATATTGTAGAGATGAAATTAATAGGAATTAGACGAAATCGAGCTAAAATGGTCCGCCGACCTATCTTTTGGGCAATGGCCTTACATTTACTCCTTCAAATTGGCAAAGATTGAAAGATAGGGAAGCGCACGCTTTTAATTTTAAAAATAAAAAATAAAAACCTTAAAATAATTTTGGCTTAAAAAATATTAAAATATAATAATAAATTATTTGTGTTTGTAATAATTGTGTAAGATTTTTAATAAAATTGAAGTGTTTTTTTTTTATTGAAAATATTATATTAGAATAAGATTATTTATAAGTTAGGGTAGGATTTTTTTAGTCATTGTTAATAGGAGTATTTATTTATTTTATTTTTTACTTTTCTCATAACTTTAAAGTTTAAGATTTAACCACTTTTTGTTACAACATTAAAATGAGATCTATATTGGAAACAAATTTTGTAGACCATATGTCTCTACTAACTCTCCAAATTAGCCAAACACTAGATTTGTTCATTAACCTATCTAGTCCTCTCATCCTCAATAGCCTTAATACTATGTCGTTGAACTCCTACCTCCTTCTTGGTACTTATTTTTTCCAGGAAATTTTTCACTATATTTAGAGCTCTATCCACATAAATTGAGATGACATCATCCAATTCTCCCTGCAACTCATTAATTTTGGTGGCAAGAATCCACAATCCCTACATCTCCAAATATAAAGTTCCTCATGCAATCTAGAGCTCCTACCAAGATTTGAGAATCTCATACTATGATTATTCTCTTATAGCCTTATCTTACCTCCTAGGTAGAAGCAGATTTGATAGCTAAGGCTTCTACTTCTTTGTTTGTGGTTTTTCCTAGACCTTGTAGTTCCCAATAGAGCATTGTCCCAACATGATTCCTATGAACTCCTCCAATTCTAGCTCTATCTAGATTACCTTTTGTAGTTCCATAAATATTAATTTTAATCTAACCTTTTGGGGGTGTATTCCAAGTAGCTCTATCTTGGTCCTCTTACACATAAACTTCCTTCTCCATGATCCCTATATTAGCCTAAGTTTTCCCTTTAGCATATACTACCACAATTTATGTGACTTTGCTCCAAATAACTTGTTAGACACCATTCGAAAATGAAAAGGTTTCTCTAAAAATTTTGTGATTTCTCTCTAGCCATAATTACCACAAAATAAAGTTTAATCTAAACTTCCACCCTATACGAAAATCTTTAGATGTAAATATACTCCTCTTCCATATTTCCTGAACATTAATCTAGTTTGGATCATCATTGGCTCAAATTTTATAGGCTAAAAACTCACTTCTAAATTTGGCACATGAAAAAGCACTCAAACATTAGGTGGACAGATGTTTCCTCACTTTTGCAGCATGAAAAAAATTAGAATGACCAAAAAATTCCTCTCTATCTCATATTATCAAAGGTAAGAATTCCATTGTGCTTGAACTAGGCAAAAAAGTTTACTTTTGGCCAACCCTTGGACTACCAAATCTTTCTGTAATCCTCAACCTAATATGCATGAGAAGGAGGTTTTAGAAGGATCTTCTTATATCCATTCTTCACTTTGTAGAATCCAAGGCTCCCATAGTCCTAAGCTATTCATCCTCCTCATTCTTACTTATGAGAACTCTTTCTACCATGATTTTAGTCATGACAAGTGCCAATTCCATATGGATTGGAATTGGCCACTTATCCAAGTTCTTAAGCTACATAAACATATAACCCTCAAGCTAGTTGGTGTTAAAAAATTTAAAGTTTCTTTTTATTTAAAAGGATTTTATTGTATAAAGGAGTCAATATAAAGGAGTCAATATTTGAGTATTAATATTGTGAGAGTACTTTCTTGATATTTGTGGAGTTAGTTGATGCAATATAATTATAATATTTTAATCTCTTTTTAAGTAATAATAATACTAGCTATTATATTAGGTAAGGTTACAATGGAAAAGTTGAGTAATAATTTTTTTAAATATTAACATATGTGAAAGGTTTTTTTAGAAATTTTTGGTATAAAGATGAAAAACAACAATGAAGGACCAATATTATGAGTGTAATTCATAGATATTTGTAAGAGTAGTTGATGTAGTATAATTGAAAAATTTTCACCTATTTTTCTTATTTTATAAAAATAAGATAATATTAGCTATTAGATTGGGTAGTGTTAAAATGAAAAAGTAGAGAAATAATCAAAAGGTGCTATAAATATTATAAAATACTATAGATCTCAAAATAAAATAAAGTGACACACAACCAAGTTGAAGATACATATTTGATAAAAAAAATTATTTAGTTGAAAAAGCAATAGTACCAAGGTATTTCCTTTTGTTAAAATTCACCTAATAATGGTAAATGATATTTCCTCTCTTTGATATATAATTTTGACCATTAAGTTTGAGGAGAATGCTTAACATCGATCAAACATAACATCTCAATATGGTTATTGTGATGCCTATGTCTCATCTATTACATGAAAATAAAAACAAATAAATTAAGCATGAAGATATATTATTCTTGTTCAGGGTTAGGATTATTAATAATAAATATTTAGATTTGAATCAGGATCATGTTCTTCCTTATAAAACTTATAAGACATCTATAATTTTTATAAATATTTGGTAGTTTCAAAGATAATATATTTATCTAATACTAAATTCATAATTAAGGTTAATGGTCTATAGTTAATTACAACTCAAGGTCTATCACTCTAGACTTAATATCTCTAAAGAGATCATTGAAAATTCTCATCACTTCCATGTTTATAGCCTATTTCCTAATATTGCTAAATAAAATTAAAGGATTTTTTAGATAAAATAGTACCTTTTTTAATCCACAATATTATTTTACTAGGGAATTTAAAATTTTAATGTAAATTATTCAATCATACATAGTCAACAAACCACATCATTAAAATCAATCTCTTAATACCTACAATTAATTATGATATCTCATTATAAACCGCCCTCTTAGGTCACCCTATGACGGTAGTTTATAATCGCCATCTTAGGGTTACCCCTAAAACGTCGGTATATAACCACCATATTAGACTTTAGAGGACGGTTTATAACCACCATCTTAGGGTGACCCTAAGAGGGTGTTTATAAACCTCCCTCTTAGGATCTATTAGGGCAGTTTTTTGCCACTACAAAAAATTGTCTTATTTTAGCTATCATTAAAGCCCTTTTTGATGTAGTGTACATTATTTTTAAAATAAAATAATACATTTTCAATCGATAATATTATTTTACTAGGGAATTTAAGATAAAAATGCAAATTATTCAATCATGCGTAGTCAACAAACCACATCATTTAAATGAATCCCTTAATGCCTATAATTAACTACACTCTTTTGTGGGAATTTTATAATCTATTTAACAATTACAATATCTAGCTTGCAATGAAGGAAATTATCCTATGCATCCAAGTCATGATTAGGCTAGTTCTTATTGTGTTAGTGAACTTGCTTAGTTTGTAAGCAAAAATACACAAACGCATTTTACAATACCAAGTATTTAGCACATAAGCAAACATGATATTCCTCTTTTTCAATCTGACAATGTATAAATATGCACTCATTGCCATGTCTTGATGTTGAAATCTCGTTATCTTTCCCTCTCTTTTCATGCTCATAAACACATTTTTTTCTTTTGAGGAATCAAAGGATCCCCTTTTAAGTACCTCTATGATGACATTGATGCATTTAACATGGTATACATAATCTTTATGCCTAGAATGATAGCCTATAAGATGTCATTAATAATATCGACAATCCTCGTGATGTCCAAAATGCTCTCAAGCATGGCTACTTCATATATGTACACTATTGTAGGCCATGAACATCTTAATGACTTGATTGAAATTTATTATCTCTAGGAATTCCTTTGATAATCCATGAATAACATTTACAAAGAAAGTAATGAGGAGAAAGATGGCAAAATTAGAAACCTTAATTTCCACAAGTCATTGAAGATTTTTTTTTAATTCCACTAATGGATCCTAAGCTTATGTTTGTTTTATTTCCCATATAATAAATTGATTGCACCTATATTTTTTTTTCATGAATATTTCAAGGAAATCATTAAAAATATTATTTTTTTTTTTTTAAGATGATGGAATGAGTATAAAAATACTATTATAATATTATAAATAATATCTCACAATAATTTTATGATTAATCATACTATTATAATTAATAATTAAATAGTTTTGAAATTTTTTATTTTAATTCATAAATGGGGTTTTGCATCAGGAAATGATAAGAACATGTTCAATAAAACGTGTTAATATAAATCACTTCCAATAAATCTATACAAGCTCCATACAAGTAAGGTAAGAACAACACAGGCATATGACATGTGAAATTGCAATTAATAATTTGTATAATTCAAATATAAATGAATAAGTACATATGCTCTATAAAATATAATTATTTCTCTCCATATTTAGAGAAGAAAAATATTACACTATGATATTCAAAGCAAGAAAAAAATACAATAGTGGCTTTCACAATATTTTTAAATATAAAGGATGACAAAATCAAATAGCTACATAACAATAAAATCATTGTATTCTATAACTTGGCCATGAATATCTAGAAATAAGAAAATGACTCCCCACTTTCACATTTACAAGTAATGTATTATCATTGTCTTAGTCAATGACCTACTAGATGCATTTTGAATGATTTATTGTTTTTCATAATTTTGGAAGTACCTAGCCATTAATAAACCTATTGCATATGTAAGTTGTGTTAATATAATTACATGATAGGTATTGATAGTTCCTATGGTCACTTTTGTATAACATTTGATAATATGAACACATAACCATTGTAATAATATGAACACCTTTTCAAAATGTTCCTTCCAGTATTTAATGTTTTGCTTCTGAGAAGGTTACTTTTGAGGCTCTATAATGGGTTATAAGTAGTCCCGTTTTGATTCTAAATAAGCATGCTTTTATTTTGTAAATTATTTGGGTCTACGTGTCCTCATCAGTTTGGTATCAGAGTAGTAGATTTTGCTCCAATATATTTTAGGCACCATGTTGCCTATCCAAGATCTCTCTCAAAGAGATATCTTAATGAGCCAAAGCACTCTCTATTAAAATCCAATCAATCTGAGTTTACATGCTAGAAAAAATAGCAGTCCACAAAAATCTTCTTGCTAAATATTATGAAGTAGTACCTAGAAACAAACTAGGGTTTATGGCTAAGAATCCATCATCTTCCTACTTGGCAATACTACTATTAATGAATATGAAGATTAAAAAAAGATTTGCTACCTCTTTAATGGAGCAAGTAATCAACCCATCAAATACTACTAGAGAAGATTAGGTTTATGATGAGTTAAGAAGAAAACTCAATCATGTAGCTTTATTAAATTATCATTCCACTACAAGAGATAATGATAATCTATTCATCACACATGCTCACTTGCTTCATGATTTTATGATTAACTATATCATAAATAATGGATCATAGAGGAACTTGATTGTGAAGTCCATTATTGATAGGGTTAAACCCCCTACTACTCTACATCCTCGTCTTTGTTCTATCTGATGGAAGGATAGTGATACCACTTCTCAAATTACACACACCTACACCATTGCATTTGCTTGTGGTACTAATTTTAGGTATAATATCACTTATGATGTGAGCCCGATCGATTTTTCTAGTTTGTTGCTTGGTAAGCCTTATCAATATGATGCTTATAGAAACACATACACACTCTAGTAGGATAATAAGTACTATTTTATTAAATCCACCAAGCACACTTCCAATTTATTGCTTAGTTGCAAACAAGCTAGGAAAGTAGTGAATCAAACATAAAAACCCACACTCATTTTAATATGCCCATAGCATAATAAATCATAAATACAAGTCCCTAAGATTGCTCAAACCACAAAACTTGATAAATTTTTTAGGATCCCACTTCTTTACCTCCAAAAAAGTCCATTAATCACAATATCGGTCTCATTTTTGTTGCACCACTCCCTAATGCTCCTATGTATAGGTAGTCCCTTAATATGATAAAATTAAAAGGTAACTTTGGTACCTATTAGCCAAAGGGTTTCTTGAATCCAACATATCTCCTTATGCCTCTCCTATTATTCTTGTTCTAAAAAAGGATGGCCATTGGTATTTTTATATTGATTTTTGGGGTTTGAATAATATCACTATCAATCCCTATCATTCCAATGCTTCTATTGTGGGGAGGAATGATACAAAATATCTAGATAATAGTTAATAATATTGTAGGCCACTCGTAGGCCACCTTCTAGATAGATCCTAATAATTAATATGCACATGGTTTTGAGGCTCATGGTTTTGCCCAAAACCATGGTTTGTAATGGCACTTTGTGCCTATAAATATATAATTATCTCTTCCTTCACAAGACCATGGCCCTTTAGGCATCACCTAGGTACTCTTACATTACAGAGTTGTATTTAGTGACTTGTCTCTCCATGTATTTCAACATTTCAACTTTTCAACATGGCTCACATCACCACACTTTTCTAGATAATACCATATCAAACTCATTGTATAGATTCTACATTAATATTCTCTTTTTGATTCACTAGATTCTTTGATCACTCTCTCCCATATTTCTCCCTATTATTTTGTAAAAGCATTGAGGTCCAATGCTTCTATGGTGGGGAGGAATGATAAGGATTAATAGTTCCTATGGCCACTTTTGTATAATATTTATTAATATGAACACATGACCATTTTTATAATATGAACATCTTTCTAGAAGGTTGCTTCTAGTATTTAATGATTTTATTCCTAGAAGGTTCCTTCCAAGGCTCTGTAATGGGCTATAAATAGCTCCTTTTTTATTCAAAATAAATATGCTTTTCCTTTGCAAATTCTTTGGGTCTATGTGTTCTCATAAATTTGGTACTAGAGAAATAGATTATTCTCCTATATATTTTAGGAACCATGTTTCTTATCTAGGATCTCTCTCAAAGATATCTTTCAATGATCCATAGTGCTCTATGTTGAAATCTAGCAAATCCAAGCTACCATGCTGGCAAAAATGGCAGTCAATAAAATTATTCTTGTTGAATATTATAAAGCAATACCTAGAATCAAAATAGGGTCTATGGGAAAGAATCCCATCACCTTCCCACTAGGCAATCCTACTATTAATGAAGATGAATATTAAAAATAAAAGAAGAGGATCAGCTACCTCTTGAAGGGAACATTCTTGATGTTGTCTTGTTTAATGGTGATATTGTTTTTTTCTCTTATGCAAACTTGGAATATACGGATCCCCTTCTTGTTCTTTATTAATTGATTATAGAGGTTTTAAAAATTAGTATAAAGTTGGTGATTTATTGGTGCCCTTATCTCCACTATTTTGTGTTGCATCCATGTTCTACTACATGCATGACCATAATAAGCCATGCAACATATACTTCATCACGCCCTGACATGGACTCCATCATATAATTAGCATTAATGAAATCAAATTTAATGATAACATCTTAAATTTGGTAGTCTATGTACCCATAGTGCCTCCTTTTTATCATAGATGATATTTAATAAAATGTGTCTATGGACCTACCCCGCTCACTAAATTCTCCCTATCCACCACTTAAATCATTCCTCTTGATCAACGGACTCTTGAAAATGTCACTCTGCTGATATTACTCCCCTATCATAGCTTACTTCCTAGCATGAGCCTACTATACACCATATTCGAGCACCATAGCCATGTTCTCAAGTTACTCTTCCATGCACTACTCCTGAAACCTTCCTTCATTTCATTTTATTAACCTTTTCTTCATAGCATATCCAAGATACATATTCTCAACCAACTCTTCAACATAACCTTATAACCATGATCATTTTTTTGGCTTGGGCATGATTGGTTTCCATAGCTCCTCATATGGTGATGCCATAATTTTTAGCCTATTCATGTCTATTTTTACCACTAAATTTTGGGATATTTTCCACCAATATCTATTCCAGTATAACCATATTGTTGTCACCAAATGCACCACTATGGCCTCCTCACTTAATCCCTACTTGACCTCTATTTCATGTGTGTTTCAAAAATATATTCTTTGCACATGAATCATGGCACATGGATGAACCTATCCTAGATATTACAATGACACTTGTCCTTGCAATCAATGGCTCATATCCCTTCATCCTCTCTTCCCTATGGCACCTCATGGATTCCCCTAGTTTTTCTTGTACCATCACCATCTGGTTTGTCTTCTTATTATGTCCACTCCATGCTACCCTATGATGTCATCCCTACCATGATAATTTTGCTCAACAAAAGCCATAATATTATTTTTTTCATAGCTTCTCCTAAAAAAATGGACTTCTTTTCTTCCTACCAATGCTATGGCCACAATTCATGCACTATTTTTTTGGAGTTTTAGCTAACCATCGTCACTTTATAATGGTCTCAAATAGAATGTAGTATTTTTTGTTTCTCCCACGGATGCTCACCTCCCAATGTTGGAACTCACATACTTTCTTGATTCGTAGTTTGTGACCCTCCCACATCATTTGGTTCTACATGTCCTTCTTCCTATTTCCAAGCATCCAAGCACCCCATTTTGCACTCATCTAGACCCATGTTCCTATTCACATGTTCCTATTTGTGTCAATGATTCTTAATACTGCTCATCTCATTCTACTAAGTGTACATCTTTCATACCAGCACTATTTTCACTTTTCCATGTGGAATACCCCACCGTATTGATTTCTCTGCATTTATTTCTAACCCATACTAACATTACCTCATGTCCCATGTGGAATATGCCCTTTTAATTCACTTCATAGAATATGTTTAATATTATATTCATCCTACCAATTCATGCATGTTATCATGTTTATTTTTCCATATGGCCTCTTCGACAAGATATTCCTTTACTACCATGTGGTTGATTTTTGCTCACCATTTTTGTCCATGTCTCCATTTTTGCTTGCACACCATGTTTATTTCCAACTACATTGTTGGTGGCTCATTACTATTATCCCACAAACATCATGCATCATCCTTCGAATGGTTTTCCTATACTATTTTTTCTCTCTTCACATCATAGTCTCAATTTTAATATCATAGTCTCTATGGCCAAACATAACACTTATATTTTATTTTTTGGTAAATATCTCCATCATATTATCCCTATGAACATGGTTCAAATCTGAAAAACTACCACTATACCTCCACCCCACCTTGGTAAACTTTTACTTCAAGTGAAAGGGACCCTAGAGGAGCTTGGGATTGGAACCACCAACCTCAAGTTGGCAAACACTCATCAAAAACTGATCAGTCTACTACCTCCATCCATTCCATTATTTTAATCCATAGACTATTTGGCATTTCTCTCAATGCCACATGTCCTCTCATTATCCTTGATTTCCCTATTCTCCTTGGTCAATCTTGTTTTATAGGCTTCATTGCCCTTACATTTTCTTTTATTCATGTTATTGAATGTAATTCAATGAAGGTCCTCTATATATAATTTTAAAATGCATGTTGATGATTTACCTCATATTTCCCTTAACAACATATATATATATATATATATATATATATATATATATATATATATAGTCCTACAATATGTTACAAGGATATTCTTTGCACCATTGTATTTGGGAAATTTCCTTTTTGTTGCTTGGGAATGCTCTTATTTTCACACAATTCGAGGTCTCATCAAGTGGAAACTATAGATGTATTTATAGTCATTGAAAAGATCTTTTTGAGTCTTCCTTAGTACATGGTTCATTTTTTTATTATTGTTTTTGATAATTAAAGGTGAGGGTTTTGAGAGGCTCCCACAACCCAAAATAGAAACTCCCATAGGAGACCAGAAATACAGAGGCCCACTTGGGCTACAACAAAAGCAAAACAACACTTGGGAGGTGTAAAACCAACCTAGGAACAAATTCCATAGCTACCCTATAGGATTAGGGTCCCCAAAAAAACTAAATATTGGATTTATCTAGAACATTCATGCACGATTTAACCACGTCTAATAACCCAATCATTTGTTTGTTTACATCCTCTAGAAAATCGATCCATTTTGAGAGTGACCAGCATTGTAACTTGATTGTTTGCTATTATCTTTACCTATTGGGTCAGGATGGGTTCCACATACGCATAAAAATCTAGGGGAATTTTCTCGATGCTTACTTGCACAAAATACAAATTTGACTAAAGTATCCAAGCACCATATCTAGAGGTAACACACCTCGATTGTCAATATAAAAATAGAACCACAAACCTTATATGAGCCAATTCTAAAGTTCCATCTAGAACCAAAAAATCTAGATAGGAGCACTATCTCTAAGTGAGCAACTAGAAGTATGGCCTTAACATTAAGTCTTTTGTTCACCGAGCACTAAACCAACCAGACCACTAGGTAGACTGCCAACTAGATGAAATATCAATTTATCCACAGGAAGCCAAACAACTACACCAAGGCCCTCCTCTCCCAGGTCACGAGCGATCATCATTCACTAGTATTCTCATATTACCCAATAAATTTTCTTTCTATTCCTCTCTCCCCAAGTGATCTACTCCCAATTTGCTAGGAAGTCAACCACCTTATTCCCTTTGTACTAGGTGTGAACGAATTGAAATCCTACCATTAGGCTTGCAATTATTTTAATTTCCATTTATTCATATAAAACTACAAGTTAGGTTCCTTGTCCGAATTAAGAAGATTTATGATACTCAAAGAGTCTCCTTCTATAATAATTTTATTGAACCCTAAAATGTGAGCCAAGGAAACTCCAAGGAAGGTTACCTTAGTTTTTGCATAAAAGGATGATTGAATGGATAGGTTTTCAGTGAATGCAGTGATAGCTCTACCACCTTGGTCTCTAATGACTCCACCTACCCCAGCCAACCCTAGTTTCCCTATTGATGCTCCATAAAATTTGATCTTCATCCAATCACTATATGGTGGTCTCCACTTACAAAATATTCTTGAGTTCGAGTCTGGATCCACAGGTCTATCATAGGTAAATCCAAGATCATGTTCAAGAGCGATATCCACTGGTGGGGTCTCTAGGACCTATTGCCTTTATCAATATCTAGGATACTAAAATTCTCCTTCGCATTCTACAATGCTCTAACTACAACCTGATAAGCCATTTTTTTGAGGTTTTGGAATGCTCGAGTGTTACGCTCCTTACAAAGGCTC
This sequence comes from Wollemia nobilis, assembly GCA_028583015.1. Taxonomy (NCBI): domain Eukaryota; kingdom Viridiplantae; phylum Streptophyta; class Pinopsida; order Araucariales; family Araucariaceae; genus Wollemia; species Wollemia nobilis. The sequence continues at coordinate 3,436,890 of JAQPPZ010001308.1, read as the reverse complement.
CATAGGAGATGGGGGAGAAGAAAATTCCACAAATAATTTAACCTAGGGTAATGAAAATGAGAAGTCCATTGGGTGAGAATCTCCAACATCGACTTCAAAAAAACCCAATTAACTGATATTAGATTCAAAATCTCATCACAAGAAATTTTAAAGAAGAGGTAACTACTAAAAATGTGATTAGTAGATTCTCTGTCTACTTCACACAAATAAAACTTGTTGGTGATGGATATGTCATGTTTTCTAAGATTTTTAATAGATAATATTTTATCTCGTGCTACCAACCATAGGAAAATATTCACCTTAGGAAGGAGATTCTGGATCCAAATCTGGTTATTCGATGTCCACCAGCAAAACTCTGGTTCAAACATCAAATATGCAGATCATACTGTGAAGTTCTCATTGGTTTCACCAACCCATATACTTCTATCTACCCTCTCTTATATGGGAATGATTTGGTGGTTGATTATTACAACAAGTTTCTCAAGAGCATGAACCTCATCCCTGATATTAGAAACTATAGGGGGCAGAACCTAAACCTTTCTTCCATTTATCGAAGCTATAAAATCTGACACCTTATACCACCTTAGGGCCCTTAAAACTAGTTCTAAAATTTTAACATTGGGATCATTGATTAGGGGGTGATCAGCAATCCACATATCCTTCCAAAATTTTATTAAACTACCATCCCCCAGAATCCATATTCTACCCTAATGTAGCAAATCTTGAAACTTCAAAACACTCTTCCAGAAAGGATAACCAGATCTTGGGAGTGGATCAGCTAAGAAATTTTTAAAATGGTATTTTTCTTTAAGAATACTTACCCAGTCCATGTCCTTATTTATAGTTTATTTCCAGGATTTCTTTACAACCAGTACTTTATTCATCCTGTGCACATATTTTAGTCCTAAACCTCCTCTTTTCTTAGTGTTGCAAACTTGCTCCCATTATACTAGGTGGAATTTACATTTTATTTTTGGGCCAACCCAAATGAAAGTCTTGAGCATACTTTCCATTTTTTGTACCACTCTCTCGTGCATTCTGAATAAGGACAAGAAGTATACAAGGATTCTTTGCAGATATTTATGGCCAGGACCACTTTCCTAGCCTGGCTTAGTAAAACTCTTTTCCATACAATTAACTTTTTCTTCATTCTTTCGATAACCGGATCCTAGAGAGAATTTTTCATTCATCCATTGAATAGGGGGAGGCCTAGGTAAGACGTTAGGAAGGAAGCAATATCACATTCCAAAAATTCCACAATTTTCCTTTGATGCTCCGTAAGAGTATTCATAAAGAGCATAATACTTTTTCTAAAATTTATGACCTGACCAACTACATTTTCATAGCAAACTAGAAGTCTTTTTATCTCCTTAGCTTGGCCAAGATATGCTATGTAGGACAAAAATGTTTCATTGATAAACTGGTGGTGTGTGATAGGATTGCTAACAAAGGAAGGTTTTAGGCCTTTGATGACTCTATTGTGCGCAATAGATCTCCTGAGCACTTCCACTATGAGAATGAATAGATACAAGGACAAGGGATCTCCCTTCTTGAGTCCACAAGAGCTATGAAAGAAACCAGCAAGAGCACCATTAATAATCACTAAAAATTAGGTGACACAAGCTTTAAAAAAATCTAACCACTACTATCCAAATATAAATTTTGTTAGGATTTATAAGAGGAATTACCAGGAAACCCTGTCATAAGCCTTATTCATATCCAAATTGAAAAAGATATCAGCCATGTTGATGTTTTACACAGTATGGATCAATTCATGCATAACTATAGTCCTATCCAAAATATGTCTTCCTGCCACAAAATCGCTTAGAGCTTTTTTGATGAGGGAGAGAAGATGGAGTTTTAGTCTATTCACCGTTATTTTGAAAATAATTTTATAGATAGTGTTGTATAGACGGATGTGCCTGAAGTCACTGAAGGATGAGGCTTCAAATTTCTTAGGTATAAGCACAAGGAAGGTCACGTTCAACAAAGCCATAATCACTTTGAATTCTTGAATCTCTCTCAAAGCATTGAGGATGTCCAAGCTACAAATATACCTAAAATTTTGAAAGAAGAGTGGAGAGAACCCATCGATACATGGGGCTTTGAGAGCCCCCATTTCTTCCATCACCTTATTGAATTCATATTTAGTAAATCTATCATTCAATATCTTGTTAATATCTCTAGGGATAAGGTAGGGAATGGTCGAAAGGAGCTCATCTTTAGCTAGAGAATCCCTTTGAGGACTGTCATCTAGAAACGAGCTGAAGTGCATTACCACTTCTGCTATTATTCCCTCCATATCCAATGTGGTTTCCCCATTTCATTTAAAAATTTATTGTATCCTGTTGAAACTCCTACATTTAAGCATTAAGGAATGATAAAATTTTGAGTTTCTATCTCCCTCCTAGAGCCACAGTTCTCTATATTTTTTCTTTCAAAAATATTCTTCACTAGAAAGAGTGTTATGGAGTTTAGCTAGATGAATTTTTTCTTTACTTGCAATATCTACTGAATAATATTTGGATTCTATGAAGTTATACAAGTCCTACAGATTAGCTTTAAGATGTTCCTTGCATCTGAAAATATTTCCAAACATCTATTTATTCCATATTCTCAACTTGGATTTGACATATTTGATCTTTCTATATAACTTGGTTACTCCTTCCACTCTCAGGTATTCATCCCATCATACTCTGATTTATGGATTAAGGTTTGTATGTTTACACCACATAGCTTCTAAGTGGAAAGTCTTTGGTTGAGAACCAATCGAATCCATAATATCCATCCAAAGAGAATTGTGATCAGAGCCCACCCTGGGCAAGGTGCAAAGGGAAGCTCCACCAAAAATTGGAATACCTTATTGAGATACCAAGACTCTATAAGGTCTAGATATAATTATATGATTATCCACCCTATGGTTACTCCATAAAAACTTTGATCCTTTTAATTTGTTGTCCATCAGTCCTTCTTCCATTATGAATTCAGTAAATTCATCTATAATTCTTTGGTCTAGATATTTTCCCCTTTTTTTCTGAAGGGAACAATGGTGTGTTGAAATATATGGCTGAAATCAAAGCTTCCACATCAAAATACCTTCTAAAGTTGAGAAAATTTGACCATGATAACCTCTTATCATGGACATAGTTAGGAGCATACACATTTTTCATGATCCAAGTCCTATTAGTAATATTATAGCAAAAAGAGATGGATATACATCGGTCATTTGAGGAGATCATTTTCCCTTCCAGATTCAAGGGGTTCCAAAAATAGAGGAAGCCACCTGACGTCCCAGTAGTAGGACTAGTAGAAAAACTAATCGCTTTCCACACCCTCTTGTGAACAAAATCAAAATTGCTTTCGTCGATCTTCGATTATTGGATTAGAAAAATATATGGAGATAAATCCTCCCTTAAAGAGGCTAAAATCCTCTTCTCTTTGAGTTCATTTATTCCCTTGATATTCCATGAGTAAACCTTCATTAGGAAAATGTTGGAGGGGTCTTCGACTCCCCTGACCCTAAGTGGGGAGGTTTAAAGATATTCAGCTTCAGTTGCCTGCAACATTTTGATTTAGATCTTTCTACAGATAGTAAGGGTTTAAAACCATTAACAATAGTTGCATTAGTTTCTATTTTCCTCAAGGTTCTACCATTGGATTTTCCCACTTTATTCCACCCTTAAATCCACATGAAGTATTTTGTAGCTTCTAGTCTTCAGGCCTGGAGACCCCTTCTCCAAGATAGGAGACCTTAATGAAGTGGGGGTTTTTGATGACTCCTTCACCATCCCAATATATTTTATCTAAGGTGATAACAAGGGGGAACCCAAGGACCCTCCCACAGTAATCGATACCAAGGATGGAGGAGCCATAGTTTACTGATCTTCCAAAATATCAGAAACTAGACAATCGAAGATGTTTTTCAAGGTGAGTTTAGAGCATACCTTAACTAGACCTTCTCCAAGATCCTAGGTCTAATATTTCTTTTTAGGAGGTAAAGGTGTCCTTTCACAAGGTGAGCAGCCTCCTTTATCTATACCCACAAAGAGATTAATAGATAATATAGCATTTTCACCCTCCACTTCCACTTCCAATGGCATCTCCTACATATCTGAGACCCAAGGCTGCTCTATGTCAAAAATATTTTCCTTACCTTTAACCTTGATATTCATTGGGTCCTATTTTGTATTGAATTTAATCCATTGTTTTTCCTGTGGATTTGGGGCTGGTCGGCTAATGCACTACTCTTGGCGATGACCCATTTTACCATAGACTCGACACTCTTGAAACTTGTTTTCATAAATATTTTTTTGGATTCAAGTCCCTATTTTGGATACAAGGATAACAGATCCTGGGATATCCTTGCCCACCTCAACTAGAACACATAATTTTTTCATAGTCATCCATGATATAGACTTTGAAGGATCAACAAAAGAAGGAAAATCCCCAATTTTATTGGAAATCACCTAAAAAAATCTTATGCCAAAAATGGATAGGTAGCTCAGAAAGAATAACACGAATCAAAACCAAACTTATCGGTTGAGTTCAAGGGTTAAAACCTGGCTTCCTTCTCCAAATAAATAGACCTCACTTTCCAAAGAACCATGACCCACCCTGGATAATCCCGATTGAGTCTGCTTCAAAGCTTAGCTTGAAGAGGATGAAATCTTTAGGAATGGCAATAACCTCAAGGGATCCCCTCAGGACCCACCTAGACAAGGCCCACATTTTTAGAATATCTAGCTTTGAATACCTGCCTTGAAACTTCTCAATAAGGTTCCACGTTTCTTTCTCCATAATACTGTAGATTAAAATATCTGAGATGCATATTTCATTAGAATTCAGGGAGGATTCACACACCACTTCCATATCAGTCTTTTTTGCCCCTGCTACCACCTATGCAAAGGACTGAATGTTTCTATGTGACCATGAAAATATTGAGCACCAAGGAGTCTCGTCTTTGAATTTAGATCCATTCATCTAACACTAAAGCACAAAAAGGGTCACGAGAGATAGAAGAATCTTTGGGAATAAATCTATCTTCTTTCGCAATAGGATCTATTTCAAAGTCACCATAATTCAGCACCACTGAGATGTTCCCGCCTAAACCTGAATTCAAAAATTGTACCATGAATAGAGCTTCGACCTTGTATTCATGAATCATTAGGTGTATTATGGCTCATTTTTGTATTTGATGAATACATATTCCAACTATTATAGCAACATTTTAGTTTTTGTGCTTTCCATCTCTTCCTCCTCCATGTTTATACACATTAGAGTCCAATGCTTCTGAAAGCATGAGATTTCGGAAATAAGAGAAACACTATAGCTATGCAATATAAGACAAGATATAACGCTTTAATCCTATGCACGAAACAAAGAAAAGAGATAAATTGGAAATGAAAGAAAGATGTATGAAAGCACAGCCCTCTTTATTCAATTTTCTTATCCTCGGTTACAAAGACGTCTCCTCCCTTTTTAGGGGCTAGGAGTGTTAAATGGATCTTTGTTACAATTGTGCACATTGATCTTCTTTCCGCATACCCACATGCAAAGTGGGCGGGCCAAAGTATTGTTGTCACTGTTGTTAACGTGTCTTTGCTTGCTGCTGCTTATCCTACGTTCAGAGAAACAACAAACCATTTAGTAGCACCTGTGTTAAAATGAAACATTTACTTCTTGAAATTAGTGAAAGATGTATGCCTAAGATCATTGAAAACAGTGAATAAAATGAATATAAATGACCTACACGTTTAACAGAATAAGCACGTAATGAACGAATAGACTAAAATGATAGAACGTAGAACGTAATGCATCTAACAGAATAGCGTAGAACGTAATGCTGCAATGAAAAGCATGAGATCAATGGCAAAATATGAAACTGGCAAAAAGGTGTGGGGTGCCCAAGCGGGCCGCCCCCGTTAGAACTTGATTACGGTGCCAATCCACTAAGGAAGGGCCCAAAATATTTCAGGTTGAGTTGTCGTCAAATTAATGGAATGTTATGATCCACTGTCGGGTATTAAGGTCCGGGTTCACCTTCTAGCAGCCACCAATAACCTCTCCTTCGAAAGAGATTGCCGGTGTAGAAGAATGAATCAGAAAGGAATGCGATCGGGTCCTTGGTTTGGCAGCACTTCGTTGCTCGAAATGTCTACCTGCTTGTCTTTTTGGGTGGGAAAATCCACCGTTTTATAGACCCACGGGGTCTCTTTGAAAAGGGCACACAGGGATGCCATGTGGCGGCCATGCCTTCTTAACAGGGAGGAGACTCTGCCTTGACTAGGGCTTACATAACTGCCCTCGCAACAGTCCGCTAACTGCCAATCTGCCCACCTACGTGTGCATGCATAGCAGGCGGCAATAACTGACTATTCTCGGCTACCACTTGTTGAATGTCTGCCTTGATGGCTTTAACAGAACTTTTGAATGCTTGACTTCTGCCTCTGATTGATTGACTGTTGCCTCTGATTAATTGAATTTCTGCTTTAAGCACAAAATGCCGAAGTGTCACGATATCGTGACGTCGCGATATCGTGACACTTCGATCGAGGTTCCCCTTTGGGCCTTAGGTGTCGCGATTTCGCGACGTCACGAAATCGTGACACCCTCGGCCGAAGCTCCCTTTCGGGCCTTAGGTGTCGCGATTTCGCGATGTCACGAAATCATGACACCCTCGGCCGAAGCTCCCTTTCGGGCCTTAGGTGTCACGATTTTGCGACGTCGCGAAATCGCGACACCTGTCGCGATTTCGTGATGTCGCGAAATCATGACACCCTCGGCCGAAGCTTCCTTTCGGGCCTTAGGTGTCACGATTTCGCGACGTCGCAAAATCGTGACACCCTCGACCGAAGCTCCCTTTCGAGCCTTAGGTGTCACAATTTCGTGACGTCGCGAAATCGCGACACCCTCGGCCGAAGCTCCCCTTCGGGCCTTAGGTGTCGTGATTTCGCGACGTCGCGAAATCGCAACACCCTCAACCGAAGCTCCCTTCGGGACTTAGGTGTCGCGATTTCGTGACGTCGCAAAATCGCAACACCCTCGACCAAAGCTCCCTTTCGGGCCTTAGGTGTCATGATTTCACAATGTCGTGAAATCGCGATGTCACGATTTCGCGACACCTAAGGCCAAGGTTCCCCTTTGCTTAAGGCTTGCTTGCTTAAGTTTTGCTTTGAATTTAAGGCTTGTTAAAATGACCATCTTTGTTTTGTTCACGTTTCGACCTTCTAAACTGCTGTGTAAGTGGCTAGGACCACTGTTTGGCCTCTGAGGGCTGCCCTGAAAGCTGTGTGTGTCAATGCGATTAGTGTTTGTAGTCACTTAATCGGATGGGTGCTGTTTTGGTGTCTACAGCTTCTATGGTGGAGAGGAATTATAAAAAATATCTAGATAATATTTAATAATGTTGTTGGTCCACCTTCTAGATAGGTCTTGATAATTAATATGCACACTATTTTGAGGCTCATAGTTTTACCCAAAACCATGGGTTGTAATGACACTATGTGCCTATAAATAAGTTGTTTTTATGAATGAAAAGAGATTAATTTCACATTTAATTGATCCTATATCATTACATGAGCTCTTCTAAATAGCTAATTTATATCCTTGATATTTTAATGTTATATATATATATATATATATATATATATATATATATATATATATATATATATAACTTATATCTTCTTGAAGCTATTCATAACTTGTATATTGTTTGTGGTTGTATTTTGTAATAATAATAATTAATAAAAAAAAAAATTGGTTACATAGATGAATTGGTTACAATCACAATTTTTAGTAACTTTTAGCACAGCTGGCAGGGTTCAAACTATCAGTGAAGGCTTCCAACACACCCATCGTCTCGTTAATGGTAACCCGATGTGATATGGGGACCACCGGACGCACAAGGTTCACACTATCTTCATCAGTATGGTTCAACACGTGGCATGAAGGGGACCGTCGAACAAGCAAAAAACAGATCACCGTCATCAGTCAATGCAACATGCAAGAAATATTTATTTTAATTATATAAAAAATATTAAAATTAAATATAACACAATAATATTTTACACAAAATAATATTTATTATAATAAATAATAATAATTAAAGTTATAATTTAAAAGTGTTAAAATGTTTGGAAATGTCAAATTTCATATCATAAACTAAGTTTGAATTTCACGGGTGAACCTCACCCTTAACACTATATTAAATGTTAAGAGTTGAACAGGCTAAATTTTCTAACTTTGAAGGTAAAGAGTAGAGTTCCCAATGATATATGCTAATGGTGAATATGTTGTAATATCATAATATGAATGAGACGAATTTAAACCTCATACAATCAATTAAAAATAACAATTAAAATTAAAAGTTTTGAAATTAAGTATAAATAGTAAACAACAACCTTAACCCTTAAAATATTAGTTATGAATCCTTATACAAAGGCAAAAGCATAGGGAACAACACAATAATGTTCTTCAACTAATGAAGTTTTACTTTCAAAACATTGATATAAAATGGGAAGGGGAAAAAATTAATCAAATTATTAATTGTTTTTAATTATATAGTAAAGTAGACTATTTATATTGCTTTTATATAATTTTCAAATAAAAAATAGATATTATATATTTTTAACATTATTATTGATATTTTTTATCTCATCATTATTCTACAAGAAAGATCTTTTTAAAATGTTATTTTATTTAATATTAATTTAAACATATATTAAAAATATAGTTATTAGTAATGTAATATTTTTTTGGTAATTATTAATTTTAATTAATAATGGGTTTTTATAGAGGATCCCAAAACCTTATATACAAAAATAGCCTAGCCAGATGATGTTTCATGCCAAACGGCTGTGAACGTAAATCAGAATGAGGAGAAAACAGGGAGTTGCTACTAGCCCGAAGGCTCCGGACGAAGCAAACCGCCATGAAAATTTTGATCACACAAAACATAAATACAAAAATAATTGCCGACGGAACTAGACCAAAAACAAAAGAAAACCATCCAGGCATACGGGGGAAGGCTACGCAGGATCCTCGTGATCCTCAGGGAGCTGGTTTTTCTGGACTTTCTTCAAAATGCTGATCATCGAATTGACAGAGGATAGAATGGAGGCAGCTAGTCTCAGAAGGGAATTCCCAGGGATCTCCTGATCGCTCTCCGTATCCGAAGGAATCTCTTGAGGAGTGGCGCTCCTCTGAACCTTCCTGATTTTCCTCAACCGCTGCGAAGACCTGCCAGGGGCGGAGGACTTGTCGCCAATGCTGCGTCTGGGTCTGGCTCGGACGGAGCTACTATAGGGGGATGGCCTCACCTCGCTGGGACTGGACCTGATAGGGCTAGAGGCTTGACCCTCGACTGGAGATGCGGTTCCAGGGCCATGGGAGCTAAGTGGATTGACCACCTGGGGAGGAGGGCGCATGGCTAGAGCATATCTATAGATTACAACCATAAGCCCCTGGTGGGCAGGAGGAAGAGAGGATTTTTTGCTTTTTTCGACAGTGAGGGTCAAGGAGTAGGTAAGATAATCCGAAACACTGACTTGTTTGGCGTCACGCAGGTGGTTGTAGAAGCTAATATGGAAACTACGGAGAGGCTTTTTTGGATCATCGCACGTAATGTACTGCATGATCGGGATCATGGCATACCTATAGGGCTCAGGGAGGGCAGACCGAAGCAGGCAGGACTTATCCCAGCCGAGGCTCTTGCCTTTCTCAGGAAATTGTTCCATCTCTTCAGCCCAATTGTGGCTGTCCCTTCTGATAATCCGGCCTTGAGAGGGCAAGCCAAAAACAGCGGCCAAGAGTTTAGCCGAGACGCGGATGTTAAGTCCTTTCACAATCACGTCGCCCTGCGACCAAGTATCCACAAAGTTTTGGGTAATGTCTTGATCAGGGCCAACGAACTTCTCCAGGAAGGGCAGAAAGCCCTTGGCTTTCATAAACATGCGGGCTTCATCACAGAGGGAGAGTGACGAAGGCTCGATATATGGGGTAGCCATGCTGGACGACTTCTGCAACAACCTCCAGAGACAAAGATTAGAATAAAAAATCCGAGCATATATGAAGGGAGGGGAGAGAAAGATCAGACCAAAATCTGCCACCCCACGTCGTCTCGAATCCATCGCCGTCGAACCGGGGCCAAAAAAAAAAGGTGGCCCATAAGTCACGAGCACGTCCGGGCAAAGCCTGAAGGTGCCACGTAGCCAAACCACAGTCCAAGCTGAGCAGCTACGATCCCCCTTCCTAGCGCGAGCTAGGACAAACCAACAAATACCAGAGAAACTAAAGGACTGGAGCCGGTTCCAAGGCCAAGAAGTGGCACGATTCACACTCAAACATTCCCAAGAATTATCGAGCTTCCCACACTGCAACGACTCGGCAGGGTAGAGATACTTGGAACTTCCACCTTTGGACAAAGGAGAGGAGTGCAAGGAGCATGGGGAAATAACTACCTCATCATGGAGGAGAAGGGAGCGTCGATAACCACTGTTGCACCAAATCAGACGAGCCTTGAAAACATGGGAATCACCATCTTTGAAAAACGGAGTGCGAACGGCGAGGTTGAGAGGGCCCACCTCCCGACCTTCAGAAACTTTGAGAAAAAAACAACTGACACAAATCAATCATCATGGGGTAATGTCCGTCTTGGCCAAGCTATCCAGCTCGGATGGGAAATGAGACCGCCAGATCATCGGACACGTGGTCGCAAGGCCCTTGTTGGCCAAGTGGTCCGCCACCCGGTTGCCCTCTCTAAAAATGTGCCCTGCCTCCCACCTGGCACGTCGGGAAAGGAGCATTCTAGCTTCGAGGATGATGTTGCAAACCCGCCAAGACGGGTCTTTGGAGCCACGAAGATAGTTAATGATGTTTAACGAGTCACCTTCAATAATGAGAGGCTTGGGATCATCCGATAGGACCTGCAAGCCTTTCAAAACACCTCGGGCTTCGGCAAAATGATTCGTCTGAAGCCCCAAATCTTCGCAATAAGCCAAAATCAGCTTACCATCATGATCTCGCACAACGCCTCTGAAACCCATGGGCCCTGGGTTGCCTTTGGCTGCCCCATCGAAATTGAGTTTGATCCACCCCACAGGAGGTTTGGACCAAACGACATCCCTCCGTCCAGACACAGAACCGACCTCGAAAGGTGGGCAGATATTCAACCTCTTGAGAATAAACTCTTCCCCAGGGAGGTGAGGGCGGGAGCTGGGAATAATTTTTGAATTCTCAATAGCAAAGGATAAAGCTCTTTGGGCGACAGAGAGCGCCACCCTGGGGGGCTTGCCAAAGATACGCCCATTTCTCTCGAGCCAAATCTGCCAAATGGAGTGGTGGAAAGTGGCTTCAACCAGAAATCGAAGCTTAGGGTTCTTTAAAGGGTTGGGCCATTGGAGGAAGGCGTCTTTGAGGGATCGGGGAGAACACCACAGGATTTGGAAGGATGACAACACAAAGTTGAGAACCGATTGGGAAAAGGGGCAGTGTAAGAATAGGTGATCCAACGATTCGCAATCAGCCAAGCAAAGATAGCACCTGTTGGGAATTTCAAAGCCTCTCTTATGAAGATTATCAATGGTTAGGGCTTTATTATGAAAGGCAATCCAGGCAAAAAAAATTCACCTTAGGAATAATCCCTTTTCGCCAAACCGCCTTCCATCGGATATCCATAGCATTTCCAGACGTAAGAAGGTCATAGGCGGACTTAACAGAAAAAAGACCATCCTGAGTGCTACGCCAAATAATTCTATCCTCCCTGATAACCGAAGGAATTAAAATAGATTGAAGAATTCTAGATAAAAAATCCAACTCGTTGTTGAAGCCGTCTACACCCGAAAGCTTCCATCGGGGGGGAAGAGAGCTCCGATCGATGAATTCCGCTACCTTGAGCTGACAGTTTGGATCGATCAGGGTCCGCAAACCGGCCAGGTCTACTTTCGACTCAAGGGCTTCATCACCAGCCCATCTGTCTCTCCAAAAGAGGATGGAGGATCCATCGCCCAAGATCCACTGGGCGCCCCTGATGATTAATGAACGGGCCTGAAGCACTATTTTCCAAAAGGTCGAGGCTTCGGCCGGAGGCCCAGCTTCAAGGAAAGAATTTTGCCCAAGGTACTTCCTCTTAACCAGCTTGACCCATTCCACCGGTTCGTTAGTGAGGATCCTCCAAGCATGTTTTGCAATCAGCGCCATGTTCATGAGTCTGGATCTTCTCATTCCCATACCACCTTGGTCTTTTCGAAGGCAGACCTTCTCCCAGGCCACCAAAGGAATTCTGGATCTGTCTTCACTACTGGACCACAAAAAATTCCTCTGTAACTTCTCAATCTTGGAATGAATAGTCACAGGAATCATGAGAACAGACATGAAATAAGTGGGAATTCCTTGCAGACATGCTTTGGTGAGAGTGGCCTTCCCGGCTTGAGACAACAATTTACCTTTCCACGTGCTGAGTTTCTTATGGAGCCGTTCCAAGATCATGTTCCACATGTTTGCACCGGCACGCCCATTGCAAGCCAAGGGTAATCCCAAATATGTTGCAGGCAGGGAATCAATGGTGCATTCCAGAATCCTAGCAATGCGAATCTGCCTGCGTAAAGGAGTATTGATAAAGTAAATTTTGCTTTTGATATAATTCACCTTTTGGCCAGCAGCCTTCTCATACCGGGATAGGATGCGCTTAATAGACTTGGCCTGGATGACAGACGCTCCAGTGGAAATGAGCGTGTCATCTACAAACTGTTGGTGAGTGACAGGATCAACTCTGGACGTAGGCAAAATGTCGGAGATCTTGTTTCGTCGGAGAGCATCATTCAAGGACCAGCTTAGGACCTCCGCCAGAAGAATGAACAAAATAGGGGATAGAGGATCACCTTGTCTGAGACCTCTAGCGCTTCGAAAGAAGCCAGCCGGGGACCCGTTGATCAGAACTAAAAATGAAGGAGAGGAAATGCAACTGCTCACCAGGTCAATCCAGAGAGGGTGGAAGCCAAATTTGAGGAGGACAGCACAGAGAAACCTCCTATCGACCCTGTCAAAAGCTTTATTCATGTCTAGCTTAAGGAAAAGCGCAGCATTTTTGGAACATTGGGCAGAGTGGAGGGTCTCATGGATTGTGATGACACCGTCCAGGATGTTTCTACCCTTAACGGTGCTACCCTGCGCAGGACCAACCAAGGAGGGGAGGAGGGATCTCAGACGGTTGGCAATGGTCTTAGAAAGAATTTTGTAGAAGACATTGCACAAACTTATGGGCCGATAGTCAGAAAAGCTTTTACAGGCGGGAGTCTTGGGAATGAGAGCCAGGAAGGTAGAGTTGAGTTTTGGGTGGATGGATCTGGCGGCTTGAATTTCCAGAATAGCTTCACAAACATCAGACCCCACAATATCCCACATAGCTTGAAAAAAATGGGGGGAAAACCATCGGGCCCGGGGGCCTTATCCGGCTGCATGGAAAAAAGAGCATCCTTAATCTCGAAATGGGAAAACGGTTCCAGGAGCTTAATACTCACCTCATGGGGAACCTTGGTGGGGAAATTAGCTAGCAAGGATCTCTGAACATGGAGGTCACTGTCAGGAGGAGCACCCAGCAAATCCTGAAAGAAATTGATAGCTTCACTACGAATTTCATCAATCTCCCTAGTAGTATGACCATCCTTGCACACCACCTCCCTGATCTTATTGGCCCCCCTGTGCCTCATGGTGGATGCGTGAAAAATTTTTGAATTTGAGTCACCATTCTTCAGCCAGAGTTCCCTGGATTTTTGACGCCAGAAGACTTCCTCTCTAGCCAGGATGGAATGGTAATCAACTAAGAGGCACCGTTCCTCCTCTCTGAGAGCTACCGAGTACCCTTCGGCTTCCATATTCTCCTCCAGAGCCTTTAATTTCTGAGAAATGGACTTTTTAGACTCGAAAATGTTGCCAAAAACCTCCTTGTTCCAAACCTTCAAATTCTTTTTAATCAGATTGAGTTTTAGAGCCAGTCTTTTGGACGCTGAACCTACCAGCTTCACCTTCCACCAAGCCGAAACCTTCTCTCTGAAATCCTTGTGGGAAATCCACATGGATTCGAATCTGAAAGGGGTCTTATAACCAGGCCCGTCAGTGACCTCCAGAATAATAGGATTATGGTCAGATCCGATCCTGGGAAGGGCAGAGAGAGTTGCATCGCTGAAGAGGGGGATAGCTTCGTGAGAAATGAAGAAACGGTCCGGCTTGACCTGGATGAGATTGCTCCCAATCCTCCTATTGCTCCAGGTGAAGGATGCCCCTTTAAGGTCAATATCCAACAAATTATTAGCAGATACAAAATCTCTGAACTCCTCCAAGCCGCGACTAAGAAGTTCAGCGCCTCCCTTTTTTTTGAAGGATGAAGAGGGCAATTGAAATCTCCACCTACAACCCACGGGAGGTCGCTAAAATTGTCTCTCATCTGAGAAATGGCTTTCCACATCTCTGCTCTCTCCACAACAGAGTTCGAAGCGTAAACATTAGTCAAAATCCACGAGGAATTATCTACCTTGGAATGAAACAGAACGTTCATAATCCTGCTAGAGACTGATAAGAGGTTGCCTTCAACAAAATTAGGGTCCCACATTACCATGAGGCCGCTTGTAGAACCTATTGCAGGACTGGAGAGGAAATGGCCCTTGGCCCAGATGGACTTAGCAGCCTTAGCGAAAACGAAAGCATCGGACTTAGTTTCTTGCAAAATGAGGATGGAGGGATTAGACTTCTTTCGGAGATCGGCCACAACCCTGCGTTTGGCCACTCCATTAAGGCCTCTCACATTCCATGAGAGGACTTTCATCTGGACAATTTAAGGAATTTCTTACCCCCCTTTCCCTGCTGGATGGGAGGTTTTGGGACAAGAGAGTCACCCATCAGGGAATCGGAATCCTCTTGAAAAAGCAAACGTTGAGAACCATTTGCAACATCTGCTGTCGTCTCCTTATCCCTCCTTTCTTTGTTAGGAGGACGACCCTGCTTTCTTTCACTGTCGAAATCTACCCCTTGCTTTCGGCTCCTAGTGTTTCGAGGGCTGATATTGCCAGACTGCTCGCCCCTCCTACCTATCAGGTAATCTTCCAGCAGGTTCTGGGCCTCGAGAAGGTTCTGATTATGGAGATTTAGTAGGCCAACCTACGCGGGAACAGGGGGTGGGGGCTATTCTTTTTCCATTTGAGGTTCTGGCTGGGGGCTCGCACCGCCATGAGTGGCACTCGAATGGGAGATGAGACCCTTATCAGGGGTGGAAGATACAGGGAGTTCCCCCAAAAGGATTGACGGTGCAGCCTCTATCGCCACAGGGTGTTCGGGTTGCCCTTCACCATGGTCCAGGGGGTTGCAAGATTCCCCCCTTTTTTTCCTCGGCTTTTGAAGAGGACAGCTAGACTGAAGATGCCCCTGAGAATTACAATGAGGGCAGTAAGCAGGCCTATTCTCATAGAAAATGGCTTGCTTATGAAGAAAAGACCCTCCAGACCTCAGGGTAATGGAGTCCGGGAGGTTTGCCTCTAAATCCGCCAAAACACAGAAGCGAGCCTGAACAAATCTGGTTCGGGCTCGGGTAGGAGGGTCGATGGTAACCAGCTCCCCAATGGAGCGTGCAATACCTCTGATGACATTTTCATGCCAGCAAAAGAGGGGAAGGTTCGGAAGCCTAACCCATATTGGGGCAATATTGATGTTTTGTGTTTCGGGATTGAAATCCATCCCCCACTTCCTGAGAAAGAGACTCCTTCGTCCCAGAAACCAGGGACCCCCAGCCAAAATTTTACAATAATCCTCTGCGTTATTCAGTCTTATTGTGAAAAAACCCCTGGACAGGGCAGCCAACTCCATGTGGCCCGACGTTCGCCATTTTGCAGCTGCCCACCTACGGATGGTCTCCATATCAGGGCGTCCCCCAACGAACTTACCCACTAAGGTGAATTTTTTGAACTCTACAAAACTTGAGAGGACTTCCTTCGGGATATTCAATTCATCTCCGGACGAAAATAGGTCCTGAGTGAAAAAACCGCCAGGGGTTTCCGAAGCCGTTGCTTGAGCATACGTTTTCTGTTGGCCCATCCTCCGTTTATCAGGCGGATCCTTCCCGCGGTTAACGTCATCTTCAGACAACTCTGCAGAACCTCCATCCTCAGACTGGCCTCCCTCCGTCTTGTTGTGTCCTTCCGCTTTGCTGAGGTCTTGGTTCGTAATGCTGGCGCGCCCGCTCCCAGCCCCTCCCGACACGACCTTCCCACTCTGAGACATCTCCCACATCTTCAAGAGGATAAGAGGCTTTACCCTCTCTGAGTAGCTAGGTTTTTTCCAGTAATGTAATATTTTATGTATATCATTAATTCTCATTTTATTAAAAAATAAAAAATATTATAAACAATTCCATACAATTAGAGGATCATCTATTTTGTAGATACAAATAGTTTAAATTATTATATATCATTTTGAAAATAAGAATGTTGTGTGTGCATATATATCATAGCCCTACTCTGGTAGGACTTTTACATAATAGACTATGTATTGATGAATAACTACTTGATACCTAGTTTTTATGTTTTTGGATGGTTACGCAATGTTTGTTTTGATTTCTCTTTGAAGATTATGGTACTACTGATGTATTATCAATGTGCAGGATTAGGTGCATATGTGGGTGGAAGAGGTAGAATCGACCACTAAGTATTGAGTACTTGAAAAAAGAAATGTTGAGTATGATAGGTAAGGGTAATATGAATGACTACCCTCATATAGATGCATGCATTTTATTGCTTGCTTCTGCTTTACATGTGTGTTGTATGCAAAAATTTTGGGTAAAGAACACCTTCAAAAAGGATTAATGGATATAGAGGGTCCATTAAACCTTAGTCCACTTAAATACCATACTAATATTTGATATTAGTATAGGTATTTTATTTAAATAGAAATGAATGTTTATGTTTTAAATAATGAAGGACTTTTATTTAAATATAAAGGAATATTTATTTTTTAAGATAATGAAGGAATTTTATTTAAAAAGAAATGAATGTTTATGTTTAAACAATGAAGGACCTTTATATAAATATAAATAAATATTTATGTTTAAATAATGAAGTACTTTTATAAGAAGGAATGTTTATGTTTTAAATAATGAAGGGATTTTATTTTAAAGAGTGATTATGTTGAATAATAAAGAACTCTTATTATTATTAATAATAAAAGAATAAAGAAATGATGATAATTGAGACAACATATTTTCAAAAAGACTCATTTGTTTTAAATTCAAATATCCCCTTTAGAGTTGCCATGAGAAAATGGTTTTTAATTTAGTAGATGATATTTATGAGAGAAGGAAGACTTTAGAGGTAGGTAGATAGTTTCCCTCCTTGTAAAAAGGGTGGGAGAAAAAATGGATGGGGGTGCTCCTTCTTCATATTTGAAAAAATAAGGAAAAATGAAAGAAAGGAGAAAACAGAGAGCCAACCAGTGGAGAAGAATTTTGTTATAAGGGAAATTTAGGTTGGAGTTTTTGCTTTCTTCTAAATTTGATTATGCTTTCCAAAGTCCCTGTAAATTTTCATATTAAATATATTTTTGTAAGAGTGGCTATGCTAACTGTAGACACCAAAACAGCACCAATCCGATTATGTGACTACAAACACTGATCGCATTGACACACACAGCCTTTAGGGCAGCCCTCAGAGGTCAAACAGTGGTCCTAGCCACTTTCACAATAGTTTTAGAAGGTCAAAAAGTAATTTGGCACCTCCAGACATTATGCTTCAAATCCGCCTTTGCGCCCTGGCTTCTTCTTAGTGTCGCAATATTGTTTTATTTCCAGACAGAAGTTGGTCGTTTTAAACAAGGCAAAAAATCAAAAGAAAGCCTTTGCCAGAAGTGTCACGAAATTGTGACGTTGCGATTTCACGTCGTGAAATCGTGACACCAAAGGCCAAAAGGGAGCCTTTGCCAGAAGTGTCATGAAATCGCGACATCGCGAAATCGCGACGTCGCGAAATCACGACACCAAAGGCCAAAAGGGAGCCTTTGCCAGAAGTGTCACGAAATTGTGACGTCGCGATTTTGCGACGTCGCAAAATCGTGACACCAAAGGCCAAAAGGGAGCCTTTGCCAGAAGTGTCACAAAATCGTGACGTCGCAAAATCGTGACACCAAAGGCCAAAAGAGAGCCTTTGCCAGAAGTGTCGCAAAATCGTGACACCAAAGGCCAAAAGAGAGCCTTTGCCAGAAGTGTCACGAAATCATGACGTTGCGATTTCGTGACGTCGCAAAATCATGACACTTCTGGCCAAAAGGAAACCTAAGGCTTAGGTGTCGCGATATCGTGACGTCGTGATATCACGATGTCGCGATATCGTGACAAACTCCCGTCTTTGCGCCTGGGCAGACATCAACCAATAAAGGCAGACTTTAAACCAATCGAAAGAAGAAATTAAAGCAGACATTAAAGTAGACATTAAACGAGTAGCAGCCAGAGACAGTCAATTATTGCCTCCTGCCGTGCAGGCGCGCGTAGGTGGGCAGATTGGCAGTTAGAGGACTGTCACAAAGGCAATCATGGAAGCACAAGTCAAGGAGGAGTCTCCTCCCTCTTGGGAAGGCATGGCCGCCACGTGGCATCCTTGCATGCCCCTCCAAAGAGACCCCATGGGTCTATAAAATGGTGGACTTTCCCACCCAAAAAAAGGACGAGTTGGTAGACATTTTCAAGCAACGAAGTGCTGCCAAACTAAACACCCTATTGCACCTCTTTTCGATTCATCTCTTTTACATCCTTAATATCTTTCGCAAGAGAGGTTATCGGGTGGATATTGGAAGGGTGAATCCGGACCTTAGAACCAGACATTTGACCACATTAATCCATCAATTTGCCGACAATTCAACCTAAGAGTTTTTGGGCCTATCCCTAGTGGATTGGCGTCGAAATCACGTTCTAACGGGGGCGGCCCGCTTGGGCACCCCACACTTTTTGTTAGTTTCATTTTAGTCTATTCTGTTATTGCTTGATTATCCTGCATTACGTTCTACGCTGTTTAGATAGCTCACAATCTGGATTGCAGTAGACATTTATCGAATATTATCATGCTTTATGTTCTACGCTGTTTAGATAGCTCACAATCTGGATTGCAGTAGACATTTATCGAATATTATCATGCTTTACATTCTACGTTGTTTAGATAGCTCACAATCTGGATTTCAGAAGACATTTATCGAATATTATCATGCTTTACGTTCTACGCTTTTTGTTAGTTGAATGCAGATTGGCTGACTGTTTCAATGGCAGTGGCCCTCTGGTAAAGTTTTCTGGTTTTTGTCAAATGTGCAGGTCGTTTAAAATCATTTTACTCACCGATTTAGCTAATATTTTACATGTATCTTTTATCATTTTTAGAGAACAAGTTCTTCTTCTTTGCAACAGGTGCTACTAACAATGTCATTGTGTCTCTGAACGTAGGATAAGCAGCGAGAAGCAAGGATTTATCAGCATAAGTGGTGGCAACACTTTGGCCCGCCCATTTCAAATGTGGGCATGCGAAAGAAGGATTATTGATCACGATTGTAACCAAATTTATTTAACGCTCCTAACCCCTAAGAAGGGAGGAGGCGATTTTGTAATCGAGGTTAAAGAGTTTAATAAAAGGGCTATGACTTCTCTAAATTCTTGTATCTCATTTCAATCAATTTGCCTCTTTTGTTCAATGCACTTCACATGTTAGGACTTAAGCGTTAGTTTAATTTTGAATGCATCAAAATAGTTTTCCTTTCCAAAACTTTCGAAATCTCATGCTTTCAGTGGCGATCATGGTGGGACCGTTCCCTGGTTTTAAGATCAAGAAACTGATCAGATTTTTTTTGTTCTGTGCTTGACAGGTACCATTTTTTTTAAAAAGCAGACTGTAATTCGTCTTTTCCTACGACGATTACTGTACTATAATTTTTGTCTGTAAATTTTTAGAGCCGAGGATCAGAAACAGCAAGTCTGGGCAGAGAAAGGTAAGGGTTCCAAACTGTCTTTGTCATTTTTCTAATTTTTTGCTTTCACTTTTTGTCAAATTCTTGCGTGCTTAAAGAAAATAGTGGTTGCTTGCATGTTTCATTTTTTAAGTAAAATAAACCACACACACATCACGTGGCACATTTTTTTAACCAAGGAGCTGGTCGTAAGACCCCGACCCTTGAGCAAGACCAACGGTGGGTTCATCACCACCTTGGCTTGACTTTGCATCCATTTCCCCGATTGTCATTGTTGTTAGGCGTAAATCCTGATGAAAGTTGACCGAGTGTCGTTGGGGTGATTCCCATGCGTGCGAGGATAAGTCTTCTATGGTAGGTGTCATTAATAGGACAATCCCCCTTCCGTACCGCCTATGTTCCACGTACCATCTGCTCTCACGTACCTATAGTTTCCCTCTCATAAGGGTGGGTATATAGAGAGGTTGGTATATCGGTCCGACAATGGTATATTGAAGGGGCGACCATTTATGGGAGTCATATGAGCCAACATTATGCATTTAAACGTTCTTCAAAACTTGCAAAAACAAAACAAAACATCAAAATGCACTAAACCAGTTTAGGACACACTATTAATCCTTAAAAGAGATAATCATTGTTTGTGTATGTGTGTGTTCATTTTTGCTTAGTGTAACAAAAAGAAAATTCATCATAAACAAGATAAAAATCTGCTTAGCTAGTAGAGAAGCACCACAATGGTGTACACCCGTAGCCAAGCCCAATCAAGGGCGGACGCTGCGGAAGGTGCACAAAGAGAGGGCGTTGGTCACCTTCGCTTTAGCCCTGAGGACTTGGCCATACCGCCTTGGCGGTCTGGCCTACAAGAGAGTCCACATCAGGCCACATCAAGAAGGAATTATTGGGACCCTCCTCTATGGAGTTTGCCCATTCAACACAGCCCCTTTCGGGAAGAAGCTTTACATGTGGCACTCGATGTAAATAGAAAATCACCTTTTGAGGCTAGACATGAGTGGCCACAGTGCGATGAAGCGCTAGAGAGGCACAGTGTCCATGAGGAGAGACAACATGAATACGGTACCTCTCCTTTGCCTCCCATTAGAACAGAAAGACAAAACCCAGAGCGCAGGGCTCTCCACACAGGGCGAGCTCACTCCGCCCGCCCCTTTCACACCCATGAAAGGGAGTACGAGGAAGACCATCGCATTCCTCGAGAACAACATACAGCGTGGGAACCTTGCATTTCTGCACCTGCTAGATATCATGGTCACCCATCGAGGCCAGAGCCTCAAGTAAATGTTGCCTACCTCGACAGAGGGAAGCGACCCATTGAAATTTTAGATCATCAAGATCAAGGCAAACACATAGGAGAAACATTCAAACCTCCTGAGCAAAAGAGGGTAGACCAAATTGACCCGACAGTCGCCAGACATGCCACCCGCCAAGCCCGAATCACGCAGCTTGAGCAAGGTCATCAGGAGTTAGAGTACTTATACCGCCTTAATAAAGAGCGCATGCAGCACGAAGCGGATGAGTTGCGCTATAAACTCCCTGAGAGGGTGCCAACCCCTCGCACCCAAAAAGCAGAACAATATGAGAGGCATAACCCTTTGGGGCAGGACAGGTCTCCGCGACCTCGTCAAGCTTTGCCTCCGAGACCTTATAGACCCGAGAGGGAGGCCACTCCCCGAAACAATGATGGATACCCTCAGCAGGGATTCACTCAGGGTCATAGGTCTCGCCTAGAGACTCCTCAGGAAGTTCATGAGGAATATGAACCAAAAATAGAATGGGCCAAAATGCCCTATCAAGGCGGGAGGGCTGCCATTCGGCCACCCCCCCATAGGCCTCCAGTCTCCCATAACTCACAACGGGAGCAAACAAAAGAGGAAGAAATAAAATCTTTCGATGCATACAAAGCGCTATTAGAGCATTTGGAGTCTGTGGAGACAAAAGCTTCTGGGCATCAAAAGCCCATGTTACGTCAACTCCATAGTCATCCAGTGCATCCCTCAGTGCCCACACCTCTTTACCCCGAACATTTCAAGTTGCCTCAATTGGCAGTCTTTAAAGGTGAAGAGGATGCACAAGAACATGTCACAAGATTCCTGAGCCAATGCTTTGGCATTCAAGATAATGATGCATTGTTGCTTAGGACATTCATAACCACATTCACAGGCCCTACCTCGGATTGGTTCACACAATTACCAAAACACAGCATAAACAACCTAGATCAATTAGTAGATGCATTTCTTGAATGCTTTGCCTTCAACACAAAGAAGAAGGCATCACTGAGTGATCTGGCCAGCCTTAAGCAATATGAGGAAGAGACAATGGCGGCATACGGGAATCGATGGAGGGCTCTACTTTCTAAGCTACCCTACCTTCCCCCTATGTCCGACCTCACACAGATGTTTGCATGGAGTTGTCTAAAATCAATCTCTGGGCTATTGCTACTGCAGCAATACGCCAGCCTAGAAGAAGCTTTGGCGCAAGCCAGAGTTATAGAAGAGATCAAAATAGGCGAGGGCACAATCGCCAAGCCTAAAAATAAAGAGTGGAACAAAACCACTAAGATCGGGACTACACAATCACAACCTGCTACGGTTAATCAAGTTGCGATAAATGTCCCCAAGCCTATACAAGAAATACAACCCCAAAAGGCTAATTATCAGGGAAGTGCCTCCTAGTTATGAAAGAGATAATAAAAAATAGGAGCAAAATTAGCAACGTCGCCCTAGGCGACAATTCACCCCTTATGCGGAGTCTAGGGACTCCCTATTTGATCGCTTGTCAGCGGAAAATTTAGTCACCCTTCCAAAAATCCAAACTGTAGATCCTAATGCTCCCAAGCCTAAGGGATACAAAGAGGAATTATATTGTAGATTCCATAGGCAAAGGGGACATGACCTGAATGGATGTTGGAAATTCAAGGGATTAATCCAAGATTTGATCGATAACAAAACATTGGTCGTGGACAACCCCATAGCACCAAATAATCAACAGATGGGGGTATTCAAGGACCCTTTGCCTGCCCACGAGGCACAGGCAAAACCTCTTCAAGTCAATGAGGTGCGACAGAATATTCCCATGCAAGGATTTGTGGGAATGATCAGCATAGTGACCAGGAACAAAAAGTACCCAGGAGTTGCCCCCGAGGTAGCTACAAGGGAAGTTCCAACAACGTCGCAACCTCAACAACGCCCTATGTAGTTGCCTCCGCCTAGACCCGAGGTCACGATACGGACCAAACTCACGCAGAGTTTGTGGACCACATCGGCTAGGCTTTCCATTTACGAGCTTATTCCATAGAACTCATGAAATTTACAAACCTCGACCAAACATTCTTTCAACAACTTCATGGGACATGTGGAATGATGTGAGAGGTCATTACCGAGGAGAGGATGAAGTTAAAACAATATCGAAGACATGGCAGATCCCCCCCGCCGGCCCGCCCGCAAGGGGATGGTAGAAGAGGTGTTGGTGCCGCTCCGTAACATCATTACCCCCAAACCCCTCCACCCCGCTCCCACCCCCCCCCCCCCCCCCGACCAATTAACGGATGGAATATGATGATTTTTTTCTCTCCCCGTAGTGGGACAAAAGACAATACCAACATTGTGCCATGGTTTTGGAAGGGGAGATGGCTTATAACATGCTACCTAAGGCGGCCATGGATCGGGGACAGAAGTGTGTCCCTTCTCTCGCCCCAGTGTCTAAAGTATGCATTTGAAGGAGAAGTTCATGTAGTCCCGATGGACTTAGAACCCTTCAAATATTGCAATGCGGTGCAATTAATGCCTCAATCGACCCTCCCTTCAATGCATTTGGATTTCTAGTTAAATCCATCTAAACAAGGTCCAATACCGTAGGCACCACTGGTGACCAAAACATCAAAATCCTAGCCAGGTGAGTCTTCATCATCTGCTCCTTCACTACCAATGCCACCTGTCATGGCTAAATAGAAGGACAAGGGAAAATAGATCTTGGAAGAGGCTCAGCCCCTAGAAGAGGGGTTGCCAACAATATCAATAGTATCAACAGAAGAAACACCTAGCACAACAGAATTTGAGACTCCTAACCCACCAAACATGGAATGGACTCAGGAAGGCCTCCCGTTCCCTCCCTCCCAAGCATCAACAATTACTGTTGAAATGGCCAGTACGGGCCTGGGGGAGTATCTAGTGCAGAATGTTGTGGCAACGCCCGCATTAGAATCAGTACAGGACATGGGGAGACCTCGCCTTCCCATAGGAATAGTTGTTCCTCTAGGCTACCCACCAAACTAGAAAAATTTTGTGTATGGGGGCCTTGATCATGGTGTTGAACCATGCAAGCAAAAGGACGAGGACGAAGAGCCTTTTGCTGAAAATATCAACTATCTGTCCAACCCGAACTTCGCTCTGAGATATCTCGGCCAATGCAATTGGCATGGATACGGGTTAGGCAGATATGAGCAAGGGATGCGTGTCCTTTGCCAACCAAGATACCAAATGCCATATGATAAGTCGGGAGTAGGGTTCAACCACCCCCTACCCTTAGACATCTTGGTAGAAAACATGCAAGGCCTAGGAATAGGCAACAAGGGGGGATTGGCATCAGATCCTTATGCCAACCCAAATACAGAATATACATTGGGAGATTACCTCCCATGGTCAACAAACACCCTTGGCAACATCGGTAATCCCTCTCCTTTGCTAGAGAGGGGTGAAAGTTCAGACACTAATTCCCAAAGAGAACATAAACGGTGTCCAAAATCTTTTTGAAACTATTCCCTTTAGAGGTTCCAGTTGAGCCAATACAGTGTCAAGAGAATCAGGTCCCTCCACCAAAAGTGGAACAACCACAATGGGACCAGATTAATTTGCTGGAACAAGGTGAACCCTTAATGTCGCAAGCCGTGGTTGAAGAAAATGAACATGTTTGGATCTCCGATAGTGATTCAGAAGATGAGACTGAGATGGACTATCTCAATCATGCGCGATGACACAATCGCCCTTTAACTCATGAAGATCTGATGGGACAATTAGGCATAAGGTTAGGGCATGAATGGTATGTAGACCCAGCGGGGTGGGACCAAGTGTTGGATCCATGGCTCCAAATCTACGATGAGCACCATCCACCCCGAGACCCTATCATGACATCAGTGTCGAGAGAAGACCCTGTCTTCCTATCAGCACATAGGGCCGATCCATTCGTGCCCATTCCCCTAGAGCTAGATCCAGAGTATAGGGAGCATCCAGAATGTTCAAGGTATCATACCCACGGTAATGGAGACCAAATTCATTCCATCCACATGATCTCCATTGATTTGACCGCACCCATCCGCAATCCGGCCGATCCAACATGGTCATTGCATCTAGACACAGATGCCATCGATCGGGATCACGTCAATTCACCTTTATCACCATCGAGTATCGGCCTTTCGGTAAGATGCCTCATTTTACCCCAGGGACAACTCAAGATATTTTTTAGGTTGAAGAGGAACCCGAGGTTCCCAACGCAGATCTAAATTCAGCTAATGATATCCATTTGATCCCGACTCCACATCAGTTGGAGGACGGATCCCACATGTCAGTCGAGGAGACGACTGACGTAGA
The DNA here is from genome assembly GCA_028583015.1 of Wollemia nobilis. NCBI lineage: Eukaryota > Viridiplantae > Streptophyta > Pinopsida > Araucariales > Araucariaceae > Wollemia > Wollemia nobilis. The sequence continues at coordinate 3,411,313 of JAQPPZ010001308.1, read as the reverse complement.
TATCGACACAAATCCAATGAATCCATAGATTCTCAAGTTGGGGGTAAGTCTTTCCCCCGAAGAGCAAGCCGACTACATTGCCCTTCTCAAAGAGAAGAAGGAGGTTTTTGCATGGTCATACAAGGATATGCCGGGACTAGACCCGTAGCTAGTCACGCATAATTTAACGCTTGATCCGACAATCAAGCCCGTAAAGCAAAAACTACGTAAGATGCACCCAACAGTGGCCTTGATGGTCAAAGATGAATTGCAAAAGTTGTTGGATGCACAGTTTGTCATCTGCATGGATTATCCGCCATGGCTGTCCAACATGGTTCCCGTCAAGAAGCCCGACGGGAGGATTCACATATGCACTAATTTTTGAGATCTAAACAAAGCGAGTCCTAAGGATGATTTCCCCTTGCCGAGCATTGACGCGTTGGTAGATGCTACAATAGGTCATGAAATGCTCTCCCTCATGGATGGTTTCTCAGGATACAATCAGATTCGTATCAATCCCGAAGACCAACTAAAAATGGCGTTCACAATGCCTTGGGGGACATTTTGTTATAAGGTCATGCCTTTTGGCCTTAAAAATGCTGGTGCCACCTACCAACGTGCCATGACGTACATCTTCCATGACTACATGCATAAAACTTTGGAAGATTACATGGATGATTTGTTAGCCAAGTCTCTTTTGCGCTCAAATCATATCGATGACTTAAGCAAGATCCTCGATCGCCTCATGGAGCATAAAGTTAGACTAAACCCCAAGAAGTGCGTATTTGGCGTCACATCTGGAAAACTCTTGGGTTTCATAGTCTCAAAGCGAGGAATCGAGGTGGACCCAAAGAAAGTCAAGGCAATCCTTGAAATGGTTCCCCCAACTACTATCAAGCAGCTCAGAAGTCTGCAGGGAAAGGTCGCATCGATTAAATGCTTTATAGCACAATTATCTAACAAGTGCCGACCCATGAACAAATTATTGCACAAGGGGGTTACATTTCATTGGGATGATGAGTGCCAGTCAGCCTTTGACGAAATCAAACAATACTTGGCTTCGCCACCAGTATTGGCACCACCTAGACCAGGAGTGTCGTTCTACTTATACATCTCAGCTACTGAGGTGGCACTGGGTGCCATGTTAGCCTAGAAGAATGAACTTCACAAGGAACAGGCTACTTACTATCTTAGCCGCACCCTGGTCAGTTATGAACTTAACTATGCATACGTTGAGAAACTCTGCTTGGCAGTGGTGTTTGCTACCAAAAAGCTATGCCACTACATGCTTGAGCAACACTACGTATGTTGTGTCTAAGGAGAATCCATTGCGATACATGATGAGTCATACTTATCATAGTAGTCGCACGGCGAAATGGATCATGTTGTTGACAGAATTTGACATAGAGTTTATTGGACAAAAATCTATCAAAGGACAAGTCATAGCCGATCAACTAGCAGAGGCTCCTCTTGAAGACGATCAGCCTCTAGTCATAGAACTACCCGATGATGGGGTCTTCCATGTCTCAGAATCGCTAGATTTTTATGAGCCCGAGTCACAGGCCGACATAACCCTATTCTTCGATGGTTCTAAATGTGAGCAAGGTGGTGGCATGGGAATTGTATTCTTCACACCGTAGGGTGCTCCAATGCCCCTGTCATTTAAATTAAACTTCCCGTGCACCAAAAATAATGCAGAGTATGAAGCCTTGCTCCTAGGTCTTTAGACAACAATCGCCATGAACATCAAATGACTGAACATCTTTGGTGATTCGCTGTTAATTGTCAATCAAGTCAAAGGGGTATATCAATGCAAATGCCCAGTTCTGACGGCTTATAAAGCCCTTGTGGACAAATTCCTGGCAAAACTTGAGTGGTATGACATCGAGGCACTCCCTCGATCATCGAATCACTTTGCGGACACAATGGCCTCCTTGGGGTCACTAATCCCGCAAGACCTTTCCGATGATATGACAACCATTCAAGTCAAAACCTTATCGCAATCTGTGATGGAGCGTGCAAGCTCTGACTTGACGTCAGGAATCCACATGATCCAGATTGAACCATCCTCGGATAAGTTCTTTCGAATCCATGACCATTTGAAACATGCCAACTGGGGGTCCTTGTTCTCCCCTACTCCCATTAATAGCAACACAACGCTATTCTTACAAGTTCTATCCCATTCAGCGTTTTCTAGGGATGAACTTCAAGAGGGATTGGTTGTTCATACCGTCGAGGTTTCCGATCAACAGGACTAGTATTTACCCATTAGAGACTACCTCAAGTTAGGTAATCTCCCGCTTGGATTGACGCATGCCGCAAAATGAGCATTCAAGCAGAAAGCGGCTAAGTATGTCTTGATAGGAGACATTTTGTATCATCGCAGCTATGAAGGAATCCTTCTTCGTTGCTTGGACCAGCAAGAGTCCACTTGGGCAGTCGCCCAAGCGCATGATGGTACATGTGGTGGCCACTTTAGTGGTATGGCCATCACAAAGCGCATTCTTTGCATGGGCTATTATTGGCCATCTTTAGAGCGAGATTGTTGCGCATATGTCAAGAAGTGCATGAAGTGTCAACATCATGCCAATTTGATGCACGTACCTTCCCAGGCCTTGCAGATAGTCCAGTATGCTTGGCCGTTCTCGTAGTGGGGCTTCGATCTAATTGGAAAGATCTCCCCTGCATCGTCAGGCCGTCACACGTTTATCATAACGGCCACAGAGTATTTTACCAAGTGGGTGGAAGCAGTTCCGCTTACCTCTACGATAGGACCCCGCATTGTGGAGTTCATTTTGCATAACATCATATGTCATTTTGGTATTCCATCCAAAATAGTCTCGGATAATGGGACGCCTTTCAAGAACAAAGACGTGCGTGCTTTGACCACAAAGTACAAAATTTAGCACAGATTTTTTGACACCCTATTATCCGCAGGCAAATGGGCAAGCAGAAGCATCAAACAAAATGCTAGTTGCCATCCTTAAAAATACGATCGCAGATAGTCATAAGGATTGGCACATCCAAATCCCACTTGCCCTTTGGGCTTATCGCACTAGCATTCGGACGCCCACTGGGGCCACTCCGTTTTTGCTCGTGTATGGCTCCGAGGCAGTAATGCCTCTAGAGTTGGAGATTCCTTCCCTACGCATATCAATGCAGGAGTTCATCGATGATGACGTTGCATGGTAGGCCCGGTTAGACCAGCTTACGTTGCTTGACGAACGATGCGTTAATGCTCTCGAGCATTTACGTATTTATCAAGAGCGACTTAAGAAAGCTTACAACATGAAAGTTCACCTGAGGGACTTTCGGGTTGGTGATTTGGTTTTGAAGGAAAACCAATAGAACTCCAGTTTGCCATCCCACCTAAGGGACAAATTTGTGGCAAATTGGTTAGGTCCATATGTCATTGATAGCAAAATAGGACCCAGGACGTACCGGCTAGCTTCTCTTGACGGTATCAAGGAAACAGAACCCTTGAATATCAGTCATTTGCGACCATTTCATATCTAAGAGAGCCATATCCCAAAAATGCTCCAAGGATCCATCAGATCGCTTGGTCAAACCCAAAAATGCTCCAAGGATCCATAAAATCGCTTGGTCAATCCCAAAAATGCTCCAAGGATTATCGCAATCGCTTGGTCAAATCCCAAAAATGCTCCAAGGATTATAGCAATCGCTTGGTCAAATCCCAAAAATGCTCCAAGGTTAATGTTGGTAATAAAATGCTAGGTAGAGTAATCGCTTGGTCAATCCCAAAAATGCTCCAAGGTTCTATATGCTTGGCAATAAATGCTCCAGGTTCGAATCGCTTGGTCAATCCCAAAATGCTCCAAGGATCTCTAAAATCGCTTGGTCAATCCCAAAAATGCTCCAAGGATTCTATAATCGCTTGGTCAATCCCAAAATGCTCAAGGTTTATATGTTGGTCAATCCCAAAATGCTCCAATGATTCTATAATCGCTTGGTCAACCAATCAAGTAGCTTGGTCAAATCCCAAAAATGCTCCAAGGATCTCTAAAATCGCTTGGTCAAATCCCAAAAATGCTCCAAGGATCTCTAAAATCGCCCTTGGTCAAATCCCAAAAATGCTCCAAGGATTCTATAATCGCTTGGTCAAATCCCAAAAATGCTCCAAGGATTCTATAATCGCTTGGTCAATCCCAAAAATGCTCCAAGGATTCTATAATCGCTTGGTCAATCCCAAAATGCTCCAAGGATCCCTAAAATCGCTTGGTCAATCCCAAAATGCTCCAAGGATTTCCACAATCGCTTGGTCAAAAATAAGAAAAGTTAAAATTCAAAAATCATCAAAAACAACAAAAAAAAATTTTGCATCTCATTTCTAGGCATACTCAAATTCATCAATAGAGAGCTCTTCTCGCACCTCATCTTCATATTCACAAAAATCAATCCATCAAAAATACAAAAATACATAGCTTGCATTAAAGCATTGCATCCATACATTGCATATTTGTGGTCGTACGGGTCAAAGGCACCATAGGCTGTAATTGCTCTGCTAGTCCATCTTGTTCCACTCTGTTCCATTTTACAAAAACAACAAAAACACCATGCATTGCTTTTTACCACACTAGAGTCAGTGGTCTTTTAATGTATCAAGAGTTTTCATAATTCAGTCATCATTTTGCTCTTTAGCTACGTAATGTACCGAGTCAGACAGATTTTACGAAGGTAGAGTTACACTTGAAATACGCCTTGTTACGTAACATCCCAACACAAATTAAAACACATAAAAATTCCCAAGTTGTGTGAACGAAAGATGAAACTTGCATAGTAATCCAGGTCACCATAAGTGAAATGGTTATCTTGCTCATCCCCCTGTGCGAATGGTTCCAGAATGCTGAGAATTGACAAAAGGACGAGCTCTTTCCTATCCATTCACCTTAATAAACAATGGTTTTTACCACTACCAAATCCCAATCATAGTTGGTTCCCAAAGTTGTAAGGATTTGTACTACACGTCCCTACAAAGGATGGGTAGTCATCCCCAAGACCCAAAAGGGATCAACGCCATTCACAAACAAAATTCCAACAAATCATCATCCTAACACTTTCCATTCACCTTTGGTCTCCAAGTTGTAAGGATTCGTACTATCCGCCCCTAACCAGGATGGGTAGTCATCCCCAAGGCCTAAAAGATCAATGCCCTTACTCCATAATCTCCATCACCCCCTTGGTTCCCAACGTCGTAAGGATTCGTACTACACGTCCCTGCAAAGGATGCGTAGTCGTCCCCAAGGCCACAAGGATCAAGGCCACTCACAAGCCCAAACTCACAATACTCAAAATACAAAATCAAATAACAGTGGTTATCACCACTATTCAAAATCCTCGCTCAAAAAGAATTAATAGAAAATAAAAAGTGATTTTCATCACTATATAGACGAGCAACTTTCTAAATCATTCAGCCAACAAATATCCCGAACTTGAATCCCTGGAATTCTCAGCATTCGAAAACCATCTAGGTGATCCTCATTACAGGTTTGGTTGATGAGCCTATCTGGCAATGGTGGTATCCTACCCGCATGACGATATGTCTGTCACATTCACTTTGCGTGTGTGCAGACCAATGTTTGCATAAGGATGAGCTAGCTTATGGTATCTTGGATAACACCGCAGATTAATCTAACTAAATACAACAAAGGAGTTAGTGGAGCTAATTAGGTGATCCTCGATACGAGTTCGGTTGAAAGCCCATCTGGCACTGGCGGTATCCTGACAAATACCACATAAATGAACTCAATTGCACACACGAGGGATGTGAAATAGCTTGGTCAAAAACAAGTCCGATTCATACCTTGTTCAAAAGTCTTGTAAGATAAAGTACAATCGTGGCTAGTGAGTTAAAACCGTCTGAGTCTCAGAAAACCTTAGCTACATTTTTTAACCCACTGCGCTACTTTTCATCATCACATTATCATCAAGAAATACACAAAATACCGCATGCACAAAAGCAAAGTCATCCACTACAGCAATCGCATAAAAACAAAATCACAAAGTCCTAAACAGTCTATGGTGCCCTAACCAAACAACACAAATTCATTTCATCCATTACATTTTGCATATCACATATATATCAAAAACATTCGTATTTATCATACCATGTGCATACATCAATATAAAGTAGCATGCATCCATCAACATCAATCATTGTGCATAACATAAAATCATGACATATACACAAAGCAAGAAAATCAAAACAACAAAAACATCACAAAAATGCAACACAAAAACATAGCAATAAGCATTGCCGGACACAAGTGCTCTTGCACTTAACCTCTTGGCATAGAAAATCGATGTCGGGGCTCAAATTGTCACTCTCCTACTTCCCCAAGAAGGCTACCATAGCCGGACCGCTCCACGGGAAGACGGGTTTTCGACGATTTCACCCCATTATGGCATCACCAAAAGGGTTAACACCCACCAAAAATAGGTCTAAATGTCAAAAAACTGCACACACATTCAATGCTAAACATCTAAAGGCACCCTAACCTAAGTCACCTCGGGTCAAGCGACTCGTCGCTTTTCTCACGAAGGTCATTCCCTCATCGATTCGTCGCTTGAGGGGGTAGTCACACTTAGTCACCAATCAACAAACACATACCCAATCAAGGAAATGACATGCATTCGAAGAATCATTGACAAAGACAATTACGCTCCTGCTTGGGGCAGTAAACAAGCAATAATCACAAATTGATCAAACACTTGGCATTCCCGAAGCATGAACACAAGGTTCCCCCGGGGACAAAAGGTTGCGCCCTTTGCCTATTCATGACTGATCAATGTTCAAGCTCAAGTCACACCTCACCAAAATAGGTTAATACTTGAAATCAAATTCCTTAGCTCGTCAGAAGCAAGGATTCAAGAATGCATGCCCTTTCCATACTTGGGGCATCAAGAGTTGGTTAGGTTACCAAGAAACCCTAATCATTAGTGCTTTGGTTATCTATTTTTGCTCAGCACTGCGTCACCTGCAGCGCTTCCCAAAAAGGGGCATCTGTAGACACCAAAACAACACCAATCCGATTATGTGACTACAAACACTGATCGCATTGACACACACAACCTTCAGGGCAGCCCTCAGAGGTCAAAAAGTGGTCCTAGCCACTTTCACAACAGTTTTAGAAGGTCGAAAAGTAATTTGGCACCTCCAGACATTCTGCTTCAAATCCGCCTTTGCGCCCTGGCTTCTTCTTGGTGTCGCAATATTGTTTTATTTCCAGACAAAAGTTGGTCATTTTAAACAAGGCAAAAATCAAAAGAAAGCCTTTGCCAGAAGTGTCACGAAATCGCGACGTCGCGATTTCGCGACATCGCGAAATCGTGACACCAAAGGCCAAAAGGGAGCCTTTGCCAGAAGTGTCACGAAATCGCGACACCAAAGGCCAAAAGGGAGCCTTTGCCAGAAGTGTCATGAAATCGCGACGTCGCGATTTCGCGACACCAAAGGCCAAAAGGGAGCCTTTGCCAGAAGTGTCACGAAATCGCGACACCAAAGGCCAAAAGAGAGCCTTTTCCAGAAGTGTCACGAAATCGCGACGTCGTGAAATCGTGACACCAAAGGCCAAAAGAGAGCCTTTGCCAGAAGTGTCATGAAATCGCGACGTCATGATTTTGCGACGTCATGAAATCGTGACACTTCTGGCCAAAAGGAAACCTAAGGCTTAGGTGTCGCGATATCGCGACGTCACGATATCGTGACAAACTCCCGTCTTTGCACCTGGGCGGACATCAACCAATAAATGCGGACTTTAAACCAATCAAAGCAGACATTAAAGCAGACATTAAATGAGTAGCAGCCAGAGACAGTCAATTATTGCCTCCTACCGTGCAGGCGCGCGTAGGTGGGTAGATTGGCAGTTAGAGGACTGTCACAAAGGCAGTCATGGAAGCACAAGTCAAGGAGGAGTCTCCTCCCTCTTGGGAAGGCATGGCCGCCATGTGGCATCCTTGCATGCCCCTCCAAAGAGACCCCCTGGGTCTATAAAATGGTGGACTTTCCCACCCAAAAAAAAAGGAGTTGGTAGACATTTTCAAGCAACGAAGTGCTGCCAAACTAAACACCCTATTGCACCTCTTTTCGATTCATCTCTTTTACATCCTTAATCTCTTTCGCAAGAGAGGTTATCGGGTGGATATTGGAAGGGTGAATCCGGACCTTAGAACCAGACATTTGACCACATTAATCCATCAATTTGTCGACAATTCAACCTAAGAGTTTTTGGGCCTATCCCTAGTGGATTGGCACCGAAATCACGTTCTAACGGGGGCGGCCCGCTTGGGCACCCCACACTTTTTGTTAGTTTCATTTTAGTCTATTATGTTATTGCTTGATTATCCTGCATTACGTTCTATGCTGTTTAGATAGCTCACAATCTGGATTGCAGTAGACATTTATCGAATATTATCATGCTTTACGTTCTACGCTGTTTAGATAGCTCACAATCTGGATTGCAGTAGACATTTATCGAATATTATCATGCTTTACGTTCTACGCTGTTTAGATAGCTCACAATCTGGATTGCAGTAGACATTTATCGAATATTATCAGGCTTTACGTTCTACGCTTTTTGTTAGTTGAATGCAGATTGGCTGACTGTTTCAATGGCAGTGGCCCTCTGGTAAAGTTTTTTGGTTTTTGTCAAACGTGCAGGTCGTTTAAAATCATTTTACTCACCGATTTAGCTAATATTTTACATGTATCTTTTATCGTTTTTAGAGAACAAGTTCTTCTTCTTTGCAACAGGTGCTACTAACAACGTCATTGTGTCTCTGAACGCAGGATAAGCAGCGAGAAGCAAGGATTTATCAGCATAAGCGGCGGCAACACTTTGGCCCGCCCATTTCAAATGTGGGCATGCGAAAGAAGGATTATTGATCACGATTGTAACCAAATTTATTTAACGCTCCTAACCCCTAAGAAGGGAGGAGGCGATTTTGTAACCGAGGTTAAAGAGTTTAATAAAAGGGCTATGACTTCTCTAAATTCTTGTATCTCATTTCAATCAATTTGCCTCTTTTGTTCAATGCACTTCACATGTTAGGACTTAAGCGTTAGTTTAATTTTGAATGCATCGAAATAGTTTTCCTTTCCAAAACTTTTGGAATCTCATGCTTTCACTAACCTCTAGTTTCGGGTAAAGAAAATATTGGTACCTCCTTTGTGATTGTTGTTTTCTTTAACGTTGGGTTGGCCTGTCCCCTTTGGAGAATTAGGGATTGTATATCAAGATTTGATGTTTTATTTTGTTAGATATGTTCCCTAGGTCTTACATACTCATTCTTTTAACCTACGTTGAGCACCCCTCTATTTCTCTATTTTAATATTGGTCCATGATGTTACACCCCACTAGCTGCCAAAGAGTTCTAAGGATGATTATCACCCCTAGACAGTCAATCTAAAATATCACACTCTGTTAGTAAGCCTAGAATTGGTTTGCCTCCTCTGTTAACATCCTTCTAGTTATGGGAACATCAAAGAACCAGTTTATCCTTTTAAACCCTTTGAGAAACCTCTACCATGGTGAGTTGGGCTTCGAATACTGGTTGAATTTTCCTCTATTTGGTCAATAGTCAAAGCCATAGATCGTTGTGTCTTAGAACAAGTTCTTGCAGATTTTGGTATCATTTTAAGTGCTTAAACCCTTCCACCATCCCATCCTCCTATTTTCTCTAATGTTAAACCTTATATTATGTTCAATTCACTATCTCAAAGCTTATTTGTGATGCCACGACACGACAAATCCATACTCGAGTAGTGTGGGAAAAGGAAGGTTGTTTCGACCTTCCTAAGTTTTTATCCCACATCATGGATATGGGGATGTCCATGCCCTTTTATTGAGTTCAATGCCCCCTATATTGGATGATCACCACTTAGTGGTCAAGGGAGCCACTAAGCAGGGGCTACCCTATGCCAGTTGTGGGCACTAAGTCAGATACATGGCTAATTCTGATTATTTGCTTTAGTTTACCCACCTGTATTATGTTGATTTCACCTTATCTACTACATAGTAGAGATGCATGTTGTTTGGTCGACTATCCATGGTCGTTGACCAATAGAGTTGGTCGATAAATAATAAAAGTCCCTTTTATATTGTTGAAATCGAAAGAATATTTTTAAAGAGGTTTTTAATGTTAAATTGAAAGAATATTTTTAATATTTGAAATTGAAAGAATGCATTTAAAGAGGTTTTAAATGATTGAAATTGAAAGAATGTTTTAATGTTTGAAATTGAAATAATATTTTTAAAGAGGTTTTAATGTTTGAAATTGAAAGAATGTATTGAAAGAGGCTTTAATGTTTGAAACCGAAAGAATGTTTTAAAGAGGTTTTTAATGTTTGAAATGGGTTTAATAATTTTATGAGATTAAAGAAATGGTTATTATTATAAGTTTTAAATTAACAAGGAGTATAGGCTCTTAGTTAGTTAAAGAAATTGGTTATTATAAGTATTTAATTAACTAGGAGTATGGACTCTTAGTTAGTTAAATAAATTGGTTGTTTTAAATATTTAATTAACTAGGAGTATGGGCTCTTAGTTAGTTAAAAAAATTGGTTGTTATAAGTATTTAATTAACTAAGAGTATGGGATCTTAGTTAGTTAAAGAAATGCCTTATTAATTTTTTTATTAATTAGGGTTGTGGGGCCTTAATTAGTTAAAGAAATGACTTGTTAAGTATTTCATTAATTAGGATTATGAGGCCTTAATTAATCTAAAAATGGACTTCTATGTTATAGCATGAACCTTTGATTGATAAAAGGGTGGTACATTGAGTTACCCATGCTTGACAAACGACTTTCCTTCTAAAGTTTGAGGGAATAATTTGTGAACAAATGCATTTAGTATCTTGTATAGTTACAATTTGGAATCTAAATAATAAATGCACTTTTTTAATGAATCATTTGCTAGATGTATTAGTTGCATGCTTCATAGTATCTATGAGTTTTCTAATCCCTTACCATCATCAATCGATTTATGGGAAAGCAAGAAGGACCAAGGAGGACACTCAGATCCAAAATATTTACCATTTGATATATGTTGTAGTGAAGACTTGTTATGAAAACATATTATGAAATAGACTCTAGTTGATCAATCTCCTTTTGGATGATGTTTTAATATTTGATTATTTTAAGGTGTTGAAGTACTCCTACCATACTTGGTCTATGTAATGATTTGGTAAAAGAATAAAAGATGTACCTCTTACTTATGAATTATAAAGCATCTTGATGTTGTAGTTTCACAAACTATCTATTTGTTAAATGCTTTAGCTAAATTTGGTATTTTATTAGGTACCTTCTTGATGTTTGCATAGATATTATTTCATGTTCTAATTAAGTAGATAGAATAAATTATATCCTTCTAAGGAAATAATAATTAGAGGATCTTATAATTTAATGTAGTTAGATAATTAGAATAGATAACTAAATATGATTATGCTTATGTAGAGAAAGAAAAATAAGGGATTATGAGATCCCTAAGTAAGGAACTTTGGATAAACTTCATACAAAGATCTCTTCAAGAAATCAGACTAAGTATATTTAAATAAATCGGCTATCTATGAAAGGAATAAGTTAGCACATCATGGAATTGAGACTAATGGCTTGTGTATGGTATAGAGATGGGTGTATCCTTCGACTGTTATAAGAAAATAAGATAGCTCATCATGGGGATGAGACTAGTAGTTTATTTGCAATACACGTAGTATACCTACACATATGGAGTTGTGTATGGTATAGATATGGTCGTATTATTTGATAGGTTAAGGAAGGGAATGTTGGATCATTGTGAATATGATACAAACAACTCAAAACATAATGCTATCTTATATAACTTTGTATTATTGCATATGCTAGTTAGGGATATGTAAATCATTGTTGGGTGTATTTTTATAAAAAAAATCCTTAGTTTAGCTTAGTTAGTTTTTCAGGTTGTTACATTTAGTATCAGAGCTCTAGGTACGATGAAAAATGAGCTTCCATAGAATGGGCAGAGGATTTGGGTATCTTTTTATTTAGGCCTTTGCTTAGTTTTTAATCTAAAGCTGGGAAGACCTAAAATTTTAAATTGCTAGAATTCTAGAAGGTTGACCCTAGAAAGAGTAGCCTGTTTGATATGATACCTTACACCTAGCAAGCATGACCATTTGTAATGGAACTAGATGATATATTTTAGAGCAAAAGCCTATGTTAAGAAAGGGTGGTTTTAATAGGAAAACTCTATAGTTAGTTTATGCGAATCTCATATTTAGCTAGGGTTAGTAGTACAATTCAAGGAAGAAGTTGTAACCTAGCAAGATTTTATTACCTAGCAAGATTTTATTTATTTTGTGTGACCAGGATAAATGGCATCAAGGACAAGAAGAGGGATGTATATTCCTCCCAATAGATAGACTCATCATAAATATATAGAAGAAAGAACCCAAGATGAAGGTTCGTGAAATTCCAACAGGGGGTTAGAGAACCTCATTGCTAGGGTTATGCATAGTGGTGAATATTCGCAAATTGGGCAAATATTAATATTTTCAAAATTGGAAATTGGCGAATATGAGGACCCTCGATGTCGGCCCATTCACCTAAAATTTTTAGGACCAATTTTTTCTTAGGGTCAATTCGCCACAATATATATCCAAACATAGGCATATTTATACTTGTTGGAAAGATCTTTTCAAGCTTGATATAATGGTGATGTTTTTAGGAAGTTATAAAATGATTTAATAGGTCAAAAGTGGCTCTAAATATGACCTTACATTTTAGGGCTTCAAATACCCCAAATTTTGGTGTGAAGATGCTCGATTTGATTTTCTTAGGATTATCCATGATTCACATTGATTTTGATTAGTATTCACCATTTTTTTACAAGTATATTTTGAGTCCAACCCCTTATGCATAACCCTATGAGTCATTGCAGTAATCACCATGATGCAAGAGGAAATGGAACAACATAGGCAGTTGATGGAAACCATATTGAACTAATATTCATAGGATAGGAACTTAGAGGTGGGGTAACCTAGTGGACAAAGAGCTAAAGAGCAAGAATTCAAGGTCTTTTTGGAGAAAGGATTGACCAAGGACATAAATAATATCCATACCTACAAATTAAATGGATAAGGAGAAGCCAATGAAGCCAAAGTTTGGTTAAGAGAGTTAGAAAACTACTTCATAATCAAAAACTATTTCCCTGGAACTCAGATAGTATGGGCAATACTACATTTAAAGGGGGTTGGATTGGAATGGTGGGAAACCTTCTAAGAAGAGCTAAAAATCGAAGAAGTTGATTTGAAATTGAAGTATTTTATTATAACCTTCAAAAATAGGTTCCTTACCGAACACTTCTATGTAGTGAAGTTTGAAGAATTTACCAACCTTTGATAAGGAACCAAATCAGTGAAAGTATACTATAAGAATTTGGTTAATTTATTAAAATATGTACTTGCATATGATTAAAATATGAAGATTCATAAATTTATCTTAAGGAAAAAACCTAGGATTAGTCATGATGTAAACATGCACAAGTTGAAATCACTAAAAAAGGCTTATAATTTAGCTAAAAAGGTAGAATATCATCTTTATTTTGACTATGCAGTTCTATCTGAATAAGATCGACAAGCACTTAGGAAAAGGAATAGTGATAATTTCATAAAGTGGTAGGGAGAAAAAAACTAGAAAGATAAAAAATCCCTAAAAGTTAAAAGAAGGAATTATAGAAAGCAAGTAAAATTCAAAAGGAACTTCCAAAGGAGAAATGACAACAATACTAGCAACTCGTAGAGTGGAAAAAATGGTGCACCTAGCAAAGGGAAATGAAATGCATCTATTTATCTAAGCACTAAAAAGAGACATTAATGTAAGCATGATAACAAATAAGTGAAATAAATGGGGGTCCTCTTTATATTAATCCATTTGTCAAATACATGGTTACAAAATGTCCCCTTGAGGGCTCTTAATTGATACAGTTCATTACAAAGTGTCAAAGGATCTAATCCTTTCAAAAACTCAAGGTGCACTTCAGTGTCTTCCTCGCACTCACGAATTGAAGAGCGGGTTTTTGATACCACTACGATGATCTATCCATATTCGAACTTGTAGCTCCTTCCTTGCACATTGAAATACCTAGATCTACACACAAAGAATTCAAATTTGTTAATAGCATATGCGGATTAAGATGAAATCAAAGATATGCATGCAATATTGAATACAAAAAGTGCAAAATAGATGATGCAAAACTATTCCAAATTGTACCAAAACTTAGCATAATGCATATTATCTACTTTAGAGATGATCTATGCTAAAATTGAAATGAAATTGTATGCAAAATCCATGGTCATCCCTGGGTGTTCCAATTGGGACTATTATAATGAAAAACCTAATTGAAGGTCCAAAACTACTCCAAATTGCACCAAATTCTAGTATGATGTATATAAACTACTCTAGAAATGATCTATACTAAAATTGAACCAAAATTATATGCAGATTCATGGCCATCCCTGGGTGTTCCAATTGGGATTGTTAACCATCCTAGGTGGGGATGACCACCAAACCTGGTGGTTTTTGCCACCAATTCCTCTGGGATCTGGTTCAAACTACTCCTAGGGGTGTTGTCATCAAATTTGGTGATCTAATTCACAGAAATGGGTGGGTTTTGGAATGGATTTGCATATTTTGGATCACTTGGAAACCTCCTTTGATTGATGGAGATTCCAAGGGAAAATATGCGGTGAAAGGGAGAGTGAATCTCGATAGCACTTCATTGCAAAATATTGCAAAGACCTCTCTTTGAAATTGGGTGGAATGACTCCAATTTATAGCCCAAGAGGGCCACAGGGTCAAATGGGCAAGTTAGGGCATGCAAGGTAGGTGTCACCACTTGTCAAAACCTTGCCATGTATTGGGTGGGAGAAGCCTCCAATTTGGGCCTCCAATTTGTAGGTTGTGATGGATTTGATAGGCCCTCAATCTATCATAAATCATTGGGTGGGATAAATGGTAGAATTTGATTACCATTTGTCCTACCCTTGAATTTTTGAGGGGCCTAGGCCATGGCCATCCCACCTAGGGATGGTTGTTGGTGGTCATCCCTGGGTGGGATGACCATGAACTATGGTCATCCTAGGGTGGGATGACCATGGCTACATGGCCCAAAACTTCCCAAAAGTGGGGTAAAACTTTCTAAAAGTGGTTAGGACCACTATTTAACCCCTGAGGGTTGCCCAAGGGGGCCATATGGTGTTGATAAGAGTGCATCATTGTAGTCTAATCAGATTGACATGATTTTAGTGTCTACAGATGCCCCTTTTTGGGATGCATTATGTGAAACAGAGCGTGGAGCAAAAATAGATGACTAAACTATCAAATGATTAAGGTTATTTAGTAACCTAACCAAATTTATATGCCTCCATCATGGAAGGAGCATACATTCTTGGAATCCTTGCTTTTGACATAATTGAAGGATTTGATTTTGGTATACCTTTCAGCCGTACTACAAGGGTAAGTTTTGGGGCTTAGGGTATACTTGGTCTTGGTTCCTTATTTGGATTATAAGCCTATTTTGGGATACGTGTCCCAAGGCTTCAAGGAGACCAAGACTTTGTTTTGTTGAATTGGTGCTGAATTATTTGCCCCAATGTGGGCTTGAAATTTATCTTTGGCAATGATTCTTTTGAATGTATGCAAGTTGCACTTTTGAGTGTTTGAGTGTTGATTTTGATTATGAATTCATTAATTATGACTACCCCTCCAAGTGACGAGTCGATGAGGGAATGACCAATGATGAAAGTGATGAGTCACTTGACCAATATGACTTGATTAGGGTTCCTTCAACTTTACCCATTGTAAAATTTATCAATTTTGTTAGGATTTTGATGGTTTTGTTGATATTTCATGGAAGAAAAGAAATGAATACCTCATTCCCATGGAGTGGTCTAACTATAATGGCCTTCTTGGGGATTGAATTAGAGACTTTTCAATTCATCAATGAATAATTTGGTTCAATATTGATCCTTTGTGAATTTTATCAGTTTTGATATGTTTTTGGTGGTTTTGAGGCCATTTTATTTGCTTTTTCTTCTATTTTTTGGTGTTTTTTGGTGGTCATCCTAGGGTGGGATGGCTGCATAGTTTATGGCTATCCTAGGGTGGGATGGTCACCAAATTTTCTGGTCATCCCACCCTAGGATGACCATGCTTATTCTAGGTCTTTTTAAGCTCAAAATTGGAAAAATGAGCTCATTTGCACACTTCTGACTTGGTATATTGAGAGGTGAGGAGTAGGAGAGTGATTTTTGAAGTGGAGCACTATTAAAACCATCCCACAATCACCATGAGCTAGCCTCTAGACTTGACGAGCAGTGGAGTCGATGCGAGATGGGTAAGGGCTGAATTTGCTACTAGACTTTATTTAATTTGGAAATGTAATTATTTTTAGTTTGCCAATGAAACACACTAAATATTGGTAAATGAACCTCATTAGTGATAGAATTTATTATTTTGTGCTTTATTTTTGTTTTTGTGCAATTTTATTGCATTTTTTGTGTTTTTATGAGGTTTTTTGCTTGTTTTTGGTGGTCAAGAAGGCCATTTTTGAGCATTTTTGGGGCATCCCTAGGTGGGATGGTTACCAAGTTGGGGGCCATCTGGGTGGGATGACCATGATTTTGGGAGAAAAGGATCCCTTTTTTGGGTTTTTTTTTTTTATTTTTTGTATTTTTTAGCTTGCTTGCCTCTACCAGGTGATCAAGAGTCGGTATCAATTTTTGACTCTCTTTCAGACTACTAGGGACTTACTGATAGAGGATGACTAGAAATGGCTTGATACCATTGGTCTCAAACAAGTGACATGGTTAGAGCTAGTGATGGGAGATAGAGCCTACCTGATAGCTTTGATAGATCTATGGGACCCTCGCACCAACACCTTCCACTTGTTGATTGGGGAGATGATAGTGATGTTAGAGGATATCTACCAGATTTTGTGTATTTTTATAGAGGGGTATCCGATTATGTCTACTCATCGAGATCTTAGAGATATAATTTTGTAGAGATACTTTAGAGAGGACTAGCATGAGGTATTATGAGACTTGCCTAGTGGAGGTATCCTAGTGGAGCTATGGTATGAGGTAGAGGTTTTGACTATGAGACATGCCTTGTTGATGATGCTTATCTCCAACATGTTGCTACTAGACTTGTCAGGAGCTAGGTTCCCCTTGGAACCTTTTGGAGTTGGTATTTTCATTGTGGAGTGCACCATAGAGAGGTCGTTAGTGATGGCGTGGGGCACTACTTTGCTAGCATAAATTTATGATGAGTTGTATGAGATCCATTGTCATGGGTGAAAGGATTGGGATGTAGCTTTCTATTGTAGGTGTGGGGATGGTAGCATATTATTGTGGATCGACCATGGGGACTACCTTGGATGATGTGAGCATAACTTGCAGATGTGGAGATAGGATATGGGATCCTATGGTAGTGAGACCAAGAGAGGGGTTAGAGTTATCCCTATGTAGGTATGATTGATCACTATGCATAGTCATTTGCATGGCTCAGGGTAGAGGAGGTTATTTGGAGACCATACAAGGATTGTCCAACATGGCCTGAGGTTGAGGTGTAGCTTTGATGGGTATGGTAAGGGAGATGGTTAGTTGGTCGACATAGGATCGAGTGAGAGTATTTCCTATATGCTCGAGTGATGTGATAGTTTGGGCTATGCTATGGGTTTCCTAGCGAGCTAGTGATCTACCGATATTATGGGGATGAGAGGACACTTACTTGGCCTATAGTGGAGGTAGTTGGAGAGGAGGTAGATCCTATGGAGGGCATATCTAAGCTAGATGATGTAGGGACCATAAAGAGTATGACTCCTAGTGGGTGATGCACTAGTGGTGAGGGGAGGGACTACTAGGAGGTGGTATAAATGTGGTGATAGAGGAGGCTCATGGGGAGGCTCTATATGAGGGACATGATGAGGCTCTAGATGAGGAGGAGCTAAACTTAGGTGAGTGACATGTGCATCATTAGATAGATGATGAGTGGATGGATACCATGGATATGGAGGATCAACAGGATGATTATGATGAGGATGATTTTGATGAGCAGGGAGTGTAGGCATAGTTGGTAGCATGGGATGCCACCATTGTTGAGCTATAGGGTGAGCTGATCAGAGGGAGATATGAGTGGAGGGAGTATGTAGAGGAGAGGGCTCTCCTATAGGTATAGGTGTAGACTACATAGGTAGAGATTGATAGGTAGGAAGTAGAGCTAGCTACTTTTTAGTCATAGGTTAGAGTAGGGAGCTTGAGCCATGGGGTATCTAGTAGTGGTGAGGTAGCTAGGCTATGGGAGGAGGTGACACAACTCTAGACCTTACTAAGTGACTACTAGGCTCATCATCAAGAGGATATGGCATACACATAAGATTTGGAGGATGAGGTAGCATACCTTAGAGGGTGCTTACCAGCTCATCCTTCTACTAGTGGGTCCTAGTAGAGTAGGAGGAGTGGTATAGGGTAGTCATCTATGAGGATGGGGGCTCCTAGCTCTATGAGGAGATTATATAGGTCTGGGGAGAGTAGATCTGGGAGCTCTCAATGAGCGATGATCGAGGGTGGTGGTGAGAGTCATGGTGTCGGTCCTGCATGACCATGGCTTTTGAGACTCTATGGTTATTTTTGGATTTTGGGAGCGTGAGGTCTGAGGACCCACTTGATTGTAGCCTATGGGTAGTTTTTGGATTATGATGTATCTTTTTACCCCATACATATATATATATATGAGTTTTTCTATTGTCATCATGTGTTTCCTTACTACTTTATTAGATGTATGCAATGTTTATGTTTACTTTATTGATGCTTTTATGGATGCTTATCATGGATGCATGTATTGTAATATGATGTTGGTTGATGATATGTACATGTGTGTATGCATAATGAAATGGATGATTTGTTAATCTATATGATGAATTATGAATACTATTTGACACACTAGATGCTAGCACCATAGACTATATAAAATTCATCGATTCATTTTTAACGTTATCATAAGATTATGTAATGGATTGTGAAAATGTAAACTAACAAACATGTGATAAAATGGTATGGAATGGAATGAATAGTAAGATGTTATAGAATGTCCTTGAGGTTTTCATGAGACTCAAACACTCTAGTGACCTAGTCAAAAGTTGTATATTAACTATGCAAGACTTTTTGGCAAGGTATAAATCTGCTAGGATGACCAAGATATTCAATATCCTTGTGTGTGCATGTGAGTTCATTGTTATGATAATGCATAAAGTTACCCCAGTGCCAAACAGGATTTATGCAGCCCATATGTATTGAAGATCACCCTGTGAGTATCATGATCTTAAGTTTTGTACGTAGTTGGATTAGACCATTAGGTAATATAGGCTACCAAAATCTAGCTCATCCATATGCAAACATTGGTCTGTATAAAATAAGGTCGCTAATGTGATAGACATATCATCATGCGTAAGGATACCACCATTTCTAGGTAGGCTTGATGCCACCCAACCTGTAATGAGGATCACCTTATGGTTGTCAAATGCTGAGAATTCTAGGGATTCAAGTTCAGTACTCCCTTCTTTTCTTTTATTTTTGAATTGCTCTAGGGATTTGCTCATTTTTGTTTGGTGAGCAAGGGATTTTGGTAGTGGTGAGAACCACTATTTATTTTACTTTTTCTTTTGTTAGTGGTGAAAACCACTTTTTATTTTTTTTTTTGTTCTTTGGATACTTGCCTAGATTTGGTGTGGGCAAGGGATTTTTATTGCTTTGGGTAGGGAGGAGCTTGTCCTTTTGTCAATTCTCAGCATTTTTGAACCATGCACATAGGGGGATGAGCAAGGTAAACTTTTCACTTAAGGTAACATGGACCACTTTGTAGGTTTCATCTTTCCTTGTGCAAAACTTGGATTTATTAATGTGAGAATGTGTTGGGATTATGACGTATACAAGGTACAATCAAAGCAAGACTCTACCTTCTAAAAATTAGGATAGCTTTCTACAAAATCTGAAAAGAAAACTAGAGATGGTTGAGTGATCAAAAACCCTAATGATACCTTATAACAAATGACTAGGTGAAGGGAAACAGACACAAATATGAAAGGTGGGGAATGTGGATGGAAATGATAATTGTAATGTAGATGGGTGTTAATAATGACTTTTGACAAAGTTGATTTTGAAGGATGGCTAGTGTATAGACCTGGTGCTAGACATGTATGAGCAACTCTAGAATGCAAAATGCAATGATGGGTATGCTTAATGCAAGTGATTGTATAATGCAACGATATGAAATGTAATGCAATATTTTTGTATTTTTGTTATTTTAATGATGTTTTTAGATTTTGATTAATATATATATATTTGACCAATGGGCTTAGTGGATGCCATTGGGGCTTTTTGGGTGACCAAAGGGTTTATGGGTACCTTTGGGGATTTTTGGGTGACCAAAGGGTTTATGGGTACCTTTGGGGCTTTTTGGGTGACCAAAGGGTTTATAGGTACCTTTGGGGCTTTTTGGGTGACCAAAGGGTTTATGGGTACCTTTGGGGATTTTTGGGTGACCAAAGGGTTTATAGATACCTTTGGAGATTTTTGGGTGACCAAAGGGTTTATGGATACCTTTGGGGCTTTTTGGGTGACCAAAGGGTTTATGGGTACCTTTGGGGCTTTTTGGGTGACCAAAGGGTTTATGGATACCTTTGGGGATTTTTGGGTGACCAAAGGATTTATGGGTACCTTTGGGGCTTTTTGGGTGACCAAAGGGTTTTTTAGATACCTTTGGGGATTTTTGGGGTGACCAAAGGGTTTATAGGTACCTTTGGGGATTTTTGGGTGACCAAAGGGTTTATGGGTACCTTTGGGGCTTTTTGGTAGGGTGCGATGCTTTAAGCATGAAAAGGCTATAGGTGAAGGATATTCAAGGGTTTAGGTTCCTCACATCCTTCAATGGAAGCTAGGTGATAAGTTCTAGGTCCAATATGACTAGTGATAATGTATGGACCTAACTAGTTTACCATAAATTTATCTTATAGATGGGGTGGCAAGTTAGAGTTTTGTTGGTTCTCTTTTAGAATAAGGTCACCAACTTGAAAGTCTCTAGGATGGAATTTCATGTTATAGGCTCTCTTAAGCCACTCTTGATAAACACGTAGGTGCTCAAGAGCATTAACACATCATTCATCAAGTAAAGTTAATTGGTCTAGGTGAGCCTATCATGCGGTGTCATCATCGATGAACTCTTGCATGGATATGCATAACGATGGGATTTCTAACTCTAAAGGCATGATGGCCTCAACACCATATACTAGTGAAAATGGAGTTGCCCTAGTGGGTGTCCGAATACTAGTGTGGTAGGCCCAAAGGGCAAGAGGTAATTGAGTATGCCAATATTTGTGATTATCCTTAATGATTTTCTTTAAAATGGTAATTACTATTTTGTTTGATGCCTCAGCTTGCCCATTGGCTTGTGGATAATAGGGCATAGAAAAGTTGTGTTGGATGTTATATTTAGCTGTTAAAGCGTGCACATATTTATTCTTGAAAGGTGGCCCATTATCTAAAATTATTTTGGATGGGATACCAAAATGACAAATGATATTATGTAACATGAACTCCACAATGCGAGGCCCAGTCGTAGTGGTAAGGGGAATCACTTCCACCCATTTTGTGAAATATTCGATGGTCATAATGATGAACGTGTGATGGCCTAAGGAAGAGGGTGAGATTTTCCCAATTAAGTCAAACCCCCATTGCAAAAAAGGCCAAATCGATTGAATCGGTTGTAAGGCCTGAGAAGGTACATGTGTCAAATTAGCATGGTGTTGACACTTTATGCACTTCTTAACATAAGCACAACAATATTGCTCTAAAGTTGGCCAATAATAGCCCATGCAAAGAATGCACTTTGTGATGGCCATACCACTAAAATGGCCACCACATGTACCATCGTGTGCTTGGGCGATTGCCCAAACTGACTCTTGAGGTTCTAAGCAATGAAGGAGGATACCCTCATAGCTTCGATGATACAATATATCTCCAAGTAAGACATATTTTACCACTTTTTTCTTGAATGTGCATTTGGTGGCATGCGACAATCCAGAAGGGATGTTACCAAGCTTTAGGTAATATTTTAGCTAGATGGACCAATCTTGATTTGAAGAAGCCTCAATTGCATGAATTGCTTGATCCTTTTGAAGTTCATCTCTCATGAATGTTGATTGGGAGAGAACTTGTAGATATAGCATTGTGCTACTATCAAAAGGAGTTTGAGGGAATAAAGTCCCCCAAGCGGTATTATTTAAGCAATTGTGAATTTGAGAGAACCGTTCATGAGAAGGTTCAATTTGAATCATGTGGACTTCTAGCATGGAGTGAAGGTCCTCACGCTTAGTTGCATATTGTGATAGCATTTTGACTTGAATGGTTGTTATATCATCAGAAGGGTTCTATGGGATTAAAGACCCTAAGGAGGCCATTGTGTCCACAAAATGGTTAGATGATCGAGGGAGTGCCTCAATATCATACCATTCAAATTTTACTAGAAGTTTATCCACAAGGGCTTTGTAGGCTTGCAATATTGGGCATCTACATTGGAATATTCCCTTGACTTGATTCACTATGAGCAAGGAATCACCAAAAATATTGAGCTTAGTTATTTTCATGGTGATTATCATTTGAAGGCCTATGAGAAGAGCTTCATACTCGACATTATTGTTGGTGCATGGGAAATTAAGTTTGAATGAAAGGGGTATTGGAGCCCCTTGAGGTGTAAAAAATACAATTCCCATGCCACCCCTTGCTCACACTTAGAGCCATCAAAAAATAGAGTCATGTCAGCCTGTGTTTCAGGCTCTTCAAGATCAGGTGATTCTGACACTTGAAAGATTCCATCATCGGGAAGCTCTATGCTAAGAGGTTGGTCATCCTAGAGGGGAGCCTCTACGAGTTGATCGATGATGACCTGACCTTTAATTGATTTTTTTGATGAATTCAAGGTCAAATTCTATCAACAACATAATCCATTTTATCGTGTGACTATTATGGTAAGTATGACTCATCATATATCATAATGGATTCTCTTTGGATACTACATACATGGTATGATTGAGCATATAATGGTATAGATTTTTAGTGGTGAAAACCACTACTAAGCATAGCTTCTCAATGTATGCATAATTTATTTCGTAATTGACCAGGGTGTGACTAATATAGTAAGTAGCCTGTTCTTTGTGCAATTCATTCTTTTGGGCCAACATGGTGCCCAATGCAAGCTCAGTAGCTGAGATGTATAGATAGAATGACACTCTTGGTTGGGGAGGAGCCAATACTGGTGGTGAAGCTAGATATTGTTTAATTTCATCAAAGGTGGCTTGACACTCATCATCCCAATTAAATGTGACCCCTTGTGTAACAATTTGTTCATAGGTCGACACTTATCTGATAATTGTGCTATGAAGCGCTTGATGGATGTGACCTTTCCTTGTAGACTACGTAGCTACTTGATAGTAGTGGGAGGAGGTATTTCAAGGATTACCTTGAATTTATTTGGATCGACCTCTATGCCTCATTTAGAGACTATGAATCCCAAGAGTTTTCTAGATGTGATATTGAAGATGCACTTCTTGGGATTTAGTCTAACATTGTGTTCGATGAGGTGATCGAGGACTTTGCATAATACATCAATGTGCTCATGGCGGAGTAAATATTTAGCCAATAAGTCATCTATGTAATCTTCCAAAATTTTATGCATGTAGTCATGGAAGATGTAAGTCATAGCTCGCTGGTAGGTAGCGCCAATTTTGAGGCTGAAAGGCATGACTTTATAACAAAATGTCCCCCAAGGTATTGTGAATGTCATTTTGAGTTGGTCCTCTAGATTAATGTAAATTTGATTGTATCTAGAGAAATCATCCATTAGGGATAACATCTCATGGCCTATTGTGGCATCCACTAGTGCATCAATGTTTGGCAAAGGGAATTCATCCTTAGGACTCACTTTATTTAGATCTTAAAAATCGATGCAAATGTGAATCCTTCCATCGGGTTTCTTGATAGGTACCATATTGGAAACCCATGGTGGATAATCAACTGATATAATGAAATTGGCATCTAACAATTTTTGCAATTCATATTTCACCATTAAGGCTATTGTTGGATGCATTTTGTGTAGCTTTTGCTTGATTGGTTTTGCATTTGGATCAATCGTAAGATTATGCATGACTAAATTTGGATCTAGTCCTAGCATGTCTTTATAAGACCATGCAAAAGCTTTCTTCTTCTCTTTTAGAAGAGTTGTATAATTAGCTTGCTTAGTAAGGGATAAGCCTTCCCCTAACTTGATGAATTGGGGAGTCTCAGGATTATGTTGATATCACTATCAATTGTTGGCTCAATTGACATATGAGATCCTTCTTCCAACTGGTGTGGAGTAGGGATCAAATGAATGTCATCAGCTGGTTTATGTCATCAATTGGAAAATCATGCTCAACCTTAGCATGAAAGATATTTTGAGTAGATCTTGGAGAAAAATGAAATGGTTGTAACATTTCATCACAAGGCCAATACTCTGATGGAGATGGTGGAGAATCTCCTTGATCAAAGTCAATTACCTCAATGTCGAGGTGCAATGGCTTTAATGGGTTATTCAGATCATGCAAGGGTGTAGTAAGATCTATGGAAATCATATTGATGGATGGATGATCTCCATTGGATGGGTGATTGGGTCTATTGACAAGAGGTTGTCTCAAGACTTGTGGGGGTGGTTGTGGTGGAGGTGGAATGATCAGAGGTGGTCGATGTGGAAGGGGATGAGCTTGCTCCTCGAGTGGTAAAAGTTATCACTAGATGGGATGTTGTAATGGGAACATACATAGATAGAACTCTTCTTCATCATCCAATGGGATGATCTGTTCGTATTCTTCATCTGAACTAGGGGAGTTAATAGGTGCTACATCATAATCTGATTCATCATCAGTTGTCCATTCATAAGGGGGACCTTGATCCTCTTCCTCATTTTTATATGGAAGAGTATGCGAACCTTCACCTTCTTCATAGGATTAGGTGAAATTATGAGATATCCCTTGATCTATCATATTTATGAGAAAATAATCCCCCAAAGAGTGGACATGATTAGGATTAGTGTAAGGATCATGTGCAAGCTCATCCCTATAGTTCAAACCTAGGCGCTCTAAAATTTCTGTGAGGACATCGAGAGGCACAAGCTTGTTGTGTCCTAAGCTAGATTTATCATATGGTATTTGATATTGTGGCTAGAAAGGAACATGAGTACCTTGTTTGTACAACCCCAAACCATAGCCATGCCAATGGTAGTGATGGAGATATCACATGGCATAGTCGAGATTGGACATATAATTGATGTCCTCAGAAAAGGGTTCTTCATCCTCTTCTTGTTGAGGAGATGGTTTTGTGCCATATTCAATACCCCCATATATGAAGTTCATTTGATTGGGAGGTATACCTAGAGGTACGATGGTACCTATGGGAAGATGAGGTCATCCCATATTCTGTATTGTCTCAATGGCTGGAACTATTGTAATATTCCTTACTAGGTATTCTCCTAAACTTGTAGTAGCCAAATGGACTATGACCTATGATGGTGAGGATGGAGGAGATGGAAGTGAGGCTTGAGATGACTCAATGCTTACCTCATGAGGTGGTTCCTCATCTGCTAGACTAGGAATCTCTTTTATGGAAATGGTAGAGATGATTGGAGGGATCTCATCAATAGGCCTCTTCGACATGTTCCTCTATGGAGGATTTGATGATGATGAAGGTATATCTGAAGGTGCCAATGATGATGATGGTATAGAAGAATATGGTAATGGATCAATGGAAGGTGATAATGAAGGATTCAGACCTTGAATGGATGTATTTGGTTGGAATTCCACATGAGTTGATGGTAAGGTTGACTCGAGGATATGTTGCACCAAGTTGTAGTATTTGAAGGGCTCAAGGTCTATGGAGACAACATGTACTTGCCCTTCATGAGTGTACTTCAAACATTGGTGAGCTATGGATGGCACGCACTTCATGTCCCTAATCTAGGGTCTACCTAACAAGATATTATAAGCCATTGCACCCTCTAAGATGTGACACAATATTGGTATGGTTTTGCATCCCACCTGAATAGGTAAGACTATAGTGCCAACCATTGAGCATAGAGTATCATTGAATGCTCTAAGGGTATATGTGGATGCACCAATGTGGGATTCTGGAAGACCTAGATGTTGGAGAGCATTTGTGGTGATGATATTTCTTGAAGAACTAGTATCAATTAGAACTCTTTTGTAAGGTGTTCCATTTACACATGCAATGATGTGTAAGGGAGGATCAACCATGTCATTTGATATTGGTTTGAGTTCATGTTCATGAAATGTGATTATTGGCTCTTTGCACTGTTGAATATGCCCCATAAAATTGATAAAGGAGTTAGACTCTTAGGGCTATAGTTCAATCGACTTAAGGATCTCCATAAGAGCTTCTCGATGAGGTGGAGACTATTGGATAAGCTCATAGATAGAGAGTTAGGGATGTTGTTTGTAAGCTTTGAGCAAGCTTACTCTTTATGGTGACCATTGGATGAGGTGGAAGGCTTTGCACTGGAGGTGGTGGAGGTTGTGATATGGAGGGAATATCATTTGAAGCTGTAGGTGGTGCAACTTGATTTGGATAATACCTATTCCTTGTCATGATGCTAACCATCCTGATGAACCCTTGTTGAGGGGGTGTCGTATGGACCTCATTTACCTATTTTGCTTGATTTTCCTACACCTCGTGAGTGGGAAATGGGTCTTTAAAGACACCCATTTGTTGATTATTTGTTGCAAGAGGGTTATCAACTTGAAGATCATTCCTCTCAATCATGTCTTGTACTAGGTGTTTGAACCCATAGCACATTTGCACGTCATGCCCATTCTACCTATGGTACTTATAATATAGGTCTTCATGATGTCCCATGGACTTTGGTTTATTTTTGAATCTATAGGTTGGATATCAGGTAGAGTAATTGCTTTGGCTGCACATAGATGATCGAATAGGGAATCCATAGACTCAATGAAGGGCGTAAATTATCGCTTAGGGTGACATTGTTGGTTTTGCCCTTGATTCATTTGAGTGTTGTTATTGTAATTTGTAGGAGGAGGTTGGGCCTGATAGTTTACCTTCTGAGGTGGTATTGGTTGCATAGGCCCTAGAATGCTAATGGCAACTTGATTAACTATTTCTAGCTTTGGTTGTGTTAGATTGCCTTTTGTGTTCTTATTCCACTCCTTTTTATGGGGTTTTGTGATCTCCCCCTCTTGAATTTTGATTTCTTCGATTGTTCTAGCTTATGCTAGAGCATCTTCAAGAGTTTGGTATTGTTGGAGTTGTAGCAATAATGAAATTGGATTTAAATAACTCTTGGAAAATATGTGATTCAACTCAGATATTGGTAGTAGGTATGGTAGCTTAGTGAGAAGCGTTCACCACTTATTACCATAATTTATGATTGACTCATCATCATACTGCTTCAACCCTATGAGGTCTGTTAAAGTCACCTTTCACTTAGTGTTAAAGGTGAAATATTCTAGGAATGCATCCACAAATTATTCAAAGCTATGGATGTTGTGCCTTGGGAGTTGATTGTACCACTCTATGGTTGGGCTAGAGAGGGTAATAAAAAATATTCTTAGAAGTAAGGCATCATTATCTTGGATATTAAAGCATTGGTTCATGAACCTAGTAACATGCTCCTATGCATCTTCCTCTCCTTTGAATCTATCCATCTTGGGCATTTTGAAATGCTCTAGGTATGGAGGGGAAGGTATTTATGGGTGAAGTGGTTGACTATGAAGCTGGTGCAAAGTGGGATTTTGAAGCCTGGACCTAGAGGTCTTGTTTTCTATTATTTCCATGCATTCAAGCAATGCTTTATATGCATCAGAGGATTTGATCTCCTCTTCTTTGCTTTGGCCCTATAGGGAGGGTGAGGAATGTCAAGCATATGGCATGGTGGTTGATTGTCATCAACCATACCTCCATAAGGTGCTTCTAGATATTCCTCTTCTGGTTCCAGATCATCATAGGCTCCATAAGGTGTTTCTTGAATTGGCCTACAAGGAGGAACAAATGCTTATGAAAGGTGATCTATGTTTGGCCTAGGAGGCAAGTCCTGATTAGGCCTAGGAGGTCAAGGAGGTAATATTTGGTTAGGCCTAGGAAGCCTATTTTGATTAAAAGTAGGTTACCTCTGATGAACCCCCTGTCTATGAGTACTTGGGGTAGGGACCCCATTACGTAAGGTCTCTTGGAACAACTCATGGGTTTGTTGTTCAATTCTTTGTTTTTCTAATTGATGTTGGTGATCCAAGCATTGTTTATCTAGTTAAAGTTGATTGAATTGAGCTTGGTGGTCAACATATCTTTTAACAACTTGGTTTATTTGATTAGTTGTGAGGTCTATTAGCCCTAGCACTATTTCCATGATGCCTATCTTGTTTAGGAGGATCTAAAATGTCGACTATGAGCTTCCCTCGATTGAGAGAGGTCATGTTCACTTGAGGCTCAATCCTAAATAGATATTCTTTATACTCAATTAGCGTAGAAGCACATCGTGCTTGCATGGAATAATGAGATTGAGGATAATCAAGATTCTCCTCGTGTCTTCCTTCATAAATGAGGAAGGGAAGGGCTGAATTTGCTCACCCAAGGTGATGAGTATCATACTCATCTTGGTACTTATATTGCTGAGACCTATTAGGGTGATTTAAGGGTATAGTTTGATCATTTGGCCCTACCCATGGTGAATAATCTTGATCTTGCATGTAGGTGTGCAAGGTAGACCGAGTAGGCATGTGGATGCATGGTATTGCTCTATTTGTTTGTGCCTCAATGCATGGTTGTCATTCTTGAAAGAAGGCATGTGAAGTGTCTATATCTGGAAAGTATGTTCCTTGATTAGGACCAAGACCTATAGGGGTGTCCCATGTAGGGGTCCCTTGTAGGTTAGGTTCTTGATTTGACATTCTAGGACTTGGGTGAGTAGGAGGCCACCAAGGAGGTATAATCATATCCTTAGGGTCAAATCAGAGATGGTCTATATCTCCTTGCCTACTCTCCATAGTGTCAGCCCTTGAATGGGCTTGGCTGTGGGTGCATACCATAACTACTTTGTTCCAAACCCTATGTGATTATCTCTTTTACAAATTTTAATGATGCAACACACAAGAATGGAAACACACAATAATACAAGTGTTTATCTCTTTTAAATATTTTATATGTGTTCCCTAAAACTATTTGGTGTGTTTTTGATTTGTTGTTTTGCAAAGAGATCTCTTTTCATGTGTTTGAATATTGTTGATGTAATTCTCAATTTGTTTAAAGGATTTCACCTGTATACTCATAGCTCAACAACCGATAATGAAGTCTAGTCATGTAAACCCACCAAAGTATGGAGATGAAGCCCATACCTGGTCAGGGAGCACAGGTCCTACCAGTCCTCACCCATATTGACCATGGGTAGTGATACACCCTTCGAAGAGGAATGCATGCTATTTTCCATGGCTAAGATGGTTCTTGGAGCTAACTTTGGCCAAAAAATAGGGTTCGTATCATGCGAGCCAATGGGTGGAGATGAAGCCCACCATCGTTGGTCTCTATTAGTGGTTGGGGATGAAGTTCCAACTCACTAATGTTAAAATGTGATGTGGTGTGTGTGGTTCCTTTTATACTTAAAAAAAGTAAAACAAAAGAGCACTCAATGATACTTCACTAAATGCAAAATAACATTTCACTTTCATAAGTATTGAATAAATAATGGAACCTACAAAATGCATACCCTATATGTCAACCTAACCATTATGTAGGTCACAAGCAATCAAACCACACAAATGCATTCTTACTTTGTTATTTTCCTATTTTTCTTTTTTTGTTGTTTTTAATAAAAAAAGTGAAATCTACTTTTCAAAAAACAAGGAAAAGAAATAAAAACTAAATCTAACTTTCTCTAAATAGTAATAATGCAAAGTAAGGTCTAGATACTCATCTTGAAAGCCTAAGATGTTGTTTCTATCAATTTGAGTTGTAAGCTCCTTTTTGTGGTCATCCTAGGGTGGGATGGTTGCCAATTTGGGGTCATCCTGGGTGGGATGATGTGTGGCCATCCCTGGGTGTTCCAATTAGGAAATCAGGGGTCATTTCAGGCTAGAATGACCAAAACCTATAAAATTTTAGAGATAAAAATAGAGTTAAAACTTACCTAAATGAAATGGGATAGGGGTCCCACCATGATCACCATTGTAGAGAAAAAATGGTGCACCTAGCAAAGGGAAATGAAATGCATCTATTTATTTAAGCATTAAAAAGTGACATTAATGTAAGCATGATGATAAATAAGTGAAATAAATGGGGGTTCTCTTTATATTAATCCATTTTTCAAATACATGGTTACAAAATGTCCCCTTGAGGGCTCTTAATTGATACAATCTATTACAATGTGTCAAAGGATCTAATCCTTTCAGAAACTCAAGGTGCACTTCAATGTCTTCCTCGCACTCATGAATTGAAGAGTAGGTTTTTGGTACCATTATGATGATCTATCCATATTCAAACTTGTAGCTCCTTCCTTGCATGTTGAAATACCTAGATCTACACACAAGAAATTAAATTGGTTAATAGCATGTGCGGATTAAGATGAAATCAAAGAGATGCATGCAATAGTGAATATGAAAAGTGAAATAGATGGTGCAAAACTATTCCAAATTGTACCAAAACTTAGTATAATGCATATTATCTACTTTAGAGATGATCTATGCTAAAATAGAAATGAAATTATATGCAAAATCCATGGTCATCCCTAGGTGTTCCAATTGGGATTGTTAGAATGAAAAACCTAATTGAAGGTCCAAAACTACTCCAAATTGCACCAAATTCTAGTATGATGTATATAATCTACTCTAGAAATGATCTATGCTAAAATTGAACTAAAATTATATGCATATTCATGGTCATCCCTGGGTGTTCCAATTGTGATTGTTAACCATCCTAGGTGGGGATGACCACCAAACCTGGTGGTTTTTACCACCAATTCCTCTGGGATCTGGTTCAAACTACTCCTAGGGGTGTTTTCATCAAATTTGGTGATCTAATTCATAGAAATGGGTGGGTTTTGGAATGGATTTGCGTATTTTTGGATGACTTGGAAACCTCCTTCGATTGATGAAGATTCCAAGTGAAAACATGTGGTGAAAGGGAGAGTGAATCTCGATAGCACTTCATTGTGAAATATTGCAAAGACCTCTCTTTGAAATTGGGTGGAATGACTCCAATTTATAGCC
Source organism: Wollemia nobilis (assembly GCA_028583015.1). NCBI lineage: Eukaryota > Viridiplantae > Streptophyta > Pinopsida > Araucariales > Araucariaceae > Wollemia > Wollemia nobilis. The sequence continues at coordinate 3,379,969 of JAQPPZ010001308.1, read as the reverse complement.
CAAGAGAGCCATAGGGTCAAATGGGCAAGTTAGGGCATGCAAGGTAGGTGCCACCATTTGTCAAAACCCTTGCCATGCATTGGGTGGGAGAAGCCTCCAATTTGGGCCTCCAATTTGTAGGTTGTGATGGATTTGATAGGCCCTCAATCTATCATAAATCATTGGGTGGGATAAATGGTAGAATTTGATTGCCATTTGTCCCACCCTTGACTTTTTGAGGGTCCTAGGCCATGGCCATCCCACCCAGGGATGGTTGTTGGTGGCCATCCCTGGGTGGGATGACCATGAACTATGGTCATCCTGGGGTGGGACGACCATGGCTACATGGCCCAAAACTTCCCAAAAGTGGGGTAGAACTTCCCAAAAGTGGTTAGGACCACTATTTAACCCCTGAGGGTTGCCCAAGGGGGCCATATGGTGTTGATAAGAGTGCATCATTGCAGTCTAATCGGATTGACATGATTTTAGTGTCTATAGCAACAAGAAATCCCAACCACAAAAATAACCAAATTCAAAACTAGTGAATAAAATTGAGGAATAGAAATAAGGAGTACACTGAGGATCCATGGGTAGGTGTTACATTTGTTGAGGGTTGCACTATGCTAGAAAATTTCCAAACCAACCAAGATCGAGTACCTCTTATGCAAAGGAAAAAGAACCATCCCACAAGATCTATGCTATGACTAGAAGATAGAAATTAGAATGGAAAACCACCCCATTGATCTTAAAGGGTAAGATTTTCAATAATGAAGTAAATTTTTTAACTGATAGTGGAGCTAAAGATAGTTTTATTTCTTCTAGAATAGCTAGGGATATGCTAGAAATACTAGGATATTTAGCATAAGGGTGGAAGGTTTAGTATAGTTCTAGATAAACCTTCTTAAAGGATCAATATTTTCCTATGGTAAAAATTACCCTAACCAATGGTTCTACCATTGGATGTTTCTATGTAGCTCTGCTACACACTTTTGATTTTATTTTGGGGATGGACTAGTTGTAGGCTCATTAAGCCTTAATGAATTTCCAATATATGTGGATAGAGTATTCAAAGAGGGAAAAGGGAATACTAAGGATCCATAGTAGGCAAGGGTCGTTCAAACCCCAATAGATATCCACTATGAAACTAAATAAAACCCTCAAAAAAGCAGAGATGGATTATGTTGTGAAACTCAATGAAGTTGGGGAGGATGAGAAGAAATAGGTATTTGGAAAACATCCAATCTTAAAAGAATTTAAGGATGAATTTCTTGAAGACCTACTTGGGCTTCCTCCTATATGAGAGTTCAATTTCACCATTGATTTGATTCTAGGAGTAGAACCTATCCATAGATGTCCTTATAGGATGAACCCTATAGAGATGGAGGAGTTGAAGGTATAACTACAAGGGTTGTTGTAAAAGGAACTGATAAATCCTAGTGTGTCACCATGGGTTCATTGATGATATTCATTCAAAAGAAATATGGTTTGTTGCAGTTATGCATTAACTATAGGATGCTTAACTAAATGACCATCAATAATCGATACCCTTTACCAAGGATCAAAGACCTATTTGATCAAATGAAGGATGCCACTATATTCACAAATATTGATTTGAAATCAGGGTATCATCAACTAAGGATATGTGAGGAGGATACTCATAAAATGATATTAAAAACTAGATACAGACATTATGAATTTACAATCTTACCATTTGGACTAACTAATTTCCTAGATACATTCATGAATTTAATGATCGTATTTAGGAGGCATCTGGATTAATTTATCCTCGTATTTTTAGATGATACTATAATATATTCTTGATATAGTAAATATAATTATAGACACCTTAGAATCATGTTGGATTTGTTAATAGAGAATCAACTCTATGGAAATCTACCAAAAATTGACTTCTATATCTCTAAGGTGCAATATCTGGGATATATAATATCTACCAAGGAAATTACAATGGATCAAAAAATATTGAGGCTATTTCAAATTGGCTACCACCTGCAAATGTGACAAAAGTGTGGAGCTTCATTGGTGTGATGGGCTATTATAGGTGATATGTGAAGGATTACTCAAAAATAACCGCTATGATAACCAATCTCTAAAATAAAGAAAAAGAATTTAACTAGATGGAGAAGTGTGAGGTTGATTTTGTGTTGCTTAAATAGAAACACACCATGGAAATGATACAAAAAATATTAGATCCTTAAGGAAACTTCACAGTATGCACTGATGCATCACTAGAATAATTAGTATGAGTGCTTTCATAGGATGAGCCAGTCGGAGCATATGCATAAATAAAACATGAGAAACATGAAGTTAACTATACTATGTATGATCTAAAGCTAGTAGTAGTTGTACACACCCTCAAGATCTATCATCGTTATTTGGTGGGAAGACCCTTTGAGCTAAGAACCGACCATCAGAGTTTGAGGTACATATTTATCCAACCTATGCTCAATGTGAGGTAGAGAAGATGGGTCAAGATTTTAGTTGAATATATCAAATGGAAATAAAATAAGGTGGTTGACACCTTAAGTAGAAGGTACATAGCAACCTTTTCCAGAGTCACATAGATTTATTAGATCAAGTCAAGAAGATGCAAATTCAAGATGAGTATTGCAGAGAAATTCAAGTCAAATGGACAAAATCTTGAGGAAAATAAGGATTTTGTCATGAAATATGGTCTTTTGTGCAATAAAGATAAGGTATTCGTACCAAAAATAGGTGATTTAAGGATACTAATCATGCAAGACGCGTACAAACCTCCTTACTCTGCTCATCCTGGAGGTACCAAGATGAGGGAAAATATGAAAAAGATCTTTTATACAAGAATGAAGAAAGATATCACCAATTGTATTGCTTGATGCTTAGAATGCCAAAAGGTGAAGGTTGAACGTAGATGTCCTATAGGAAAATTTTATCCACACAATATACCTACGTAAAAATGGTAGATTATATCCATGGACTTCATAGTAGGTCTACCCAAGGCCATTAAAAACATGATACAATCCTTGTAGTAGTCGATGGATTGACTAAGGTTGAACATTTCATGTTGGTTATTTAGTACATGCCAATGTACCACCTTGGGTACATCTTTAGATTAGGAGTTTATCTTAGATTAAGGTTTGAGTATTTACTTTATATAATGTAATAAATGAACAAGTATTAGAATGTGTAATGATGCAAATGTGCATGTAGTCCACATGTACATGAGTCATGGGTAGATGAAAGGCCAAGGGACATATCTCCATATATATAGGCCTTTGATAGAGTGAATTAAAGGAGAGTAGAGAATGATAGAGAGAAGCATACATAATAAGAAAGTAGATACAATGTAAATATTGCATGAATTTTTGGAGTGTTTAAGACCTCCATTATATTACATTGTACTTTTTTTGTGAGCTTTCATTAATGGCTATTTTATGAGTTACTGTAGAAGTTTCTCATATATTTTTCCCACCTATTATATTACCATTATCATATAGTTAACATTACTTGCTCATTTTAGATTTTGTGGTTGCATTTCCTTAAATATTTATCATCAAAAGCTAATAGTGGTATGAGAGAATAAGTTATATTGATAAGAAATAGAGAGATCCACAAGAGATATTAAGAGGATATAGGGAGACTTCATTTCTAAAAGTTTTAGAAATTCTAGAATTGCTATTTGGCTAGAGTATTTCCATAGGTTTGGAAAAAAACTCGTGAAGACTAATACTTAGCATAGATATATTTTCCACTAGATTGAAGGATAACTAGTTATGTTTATTGACTTATAGAGATCTAGATATTTGCATGGATTTTCTTTCTACTATATAAAGTTTTTTATTGCAAAAAATTAGTTCTTAGAAGTTTATAATATTCCTACAACATATAGATAAGAATTTCATCTTCGATTACCTGAAATTCTATGTGCTTTCCTCATGTAGGGATTAGTTCTTTGTTGTAGAAAAAGTAGACATTGAATATTGAGGAGAACCAAGAAGAAAGTCTCCATAGAAGCTTGAATATTGAATATTGAGAAGAGAGAAAGAGACCAAAGGAGCCCTATTGAAGATTTAATATTGAGGAGACTTAAGAAGAAGGTTCCCATAGAATATTGAAGATTGTAGATTTTAGATTGAATAAAGTAGCTCTAGAAGGAGGAGACCCAAGAAAAATGTCTCATTAAAGTTTTGAGAAGAAGACTTGAGAAGCTGCATAAATTAAATACTCAAGAGAAGAGTTCTCAAGAAACATTGGAAGGAGAAATAAGAAGGCTAGGAAAGTCCATTAGAGAATATTTTTAGTAAGGAGAAGTTCCTGATAAAAGGATTTGGGACAATTATCGCCATCCAACAATAAGCCCAAAAAGGAAGAAGGATTTGGCAAGATGTTTGTCAAATTTTGGAAGAGATTTTATGAAGACCTCAAGACATTTAGATTCTTGAGAAGAAGGCCAAAAAATAGGCCAATATTGAATTCAAAATTTAATAAGGATGTTGAAGGAGAAAGGAACTAGAAGAGGCCACCAAATTTGAGATATTTGAATATTGACATTGAAGGCTTGAAGGCTGATTTGCAAAATAAGATATTACTATTTTTGTAGCATAATTTCAAGAGATTATTGGGTAGCATGATAAGAGGTAAATATAGCTATGAATTGAAGGAATTTCCTACCCAATTCATGGGATTAAGGACAACATATTGAAGTATAAATTAGTTGTGTTATAAAAAAGAAAATTTAGAGTTAAGGAAAATAAAAGGGTAGCAATTTGGGTAGCACTAATAGTTGTAAATTCCAGGGTCCTAGAATAACAAGTTGAAGGAAAATATGCAACATTAAGAGCTACAAGATAGAGGAGTTTAGGACAACAACCAAAGGAGAAGGAATCAAGAATTTATATCAAGGTTAGGACATAAAATATTAAGGAGTTAAAGCTGCAAATTTTACAAATCTAGGGGCAAAAAATAGGTGAACCAAATCACCAAGAAATATTTCTACAGAGAAGGCTATAATAAGGTTGAGTTAGAGTGTCAAAATATACTACAGAGGAGGATAGAATAAGGTTGATTTAGAGTGTCAAAATATACCATTAAACATAGGTAAATCTGCAAAACATCTTGGTGAAGAGAAGTCACCAAAGGAGCACTAAAACCACCAAGAAATAGAGAAGGTTCTACCATACTAAAGACAAGAAGGGAAGCTACAAAAAAAGACTAAAAAGGTCTCAATTTTTGGTGCAATAAAGGTACTTTATTCTATCTTAAAATATATTTATTTCCAATTTATAATAGCACCATATTTATCTTTTCTAAAGTAGCAAAAGGAAGACAAAATTTGAAGTGTCTTAAGACACCAAAGAGGCACAAAGGTTGCATTCATTAGTGGCAGTATTATCAAGTTTAAATAAGAAGCTACGAAGTGAAGGAAAAAAGAGCTAAATAAGGGCTCAAATTTATCTCATTCAAGGTGTCTAAAGACATCAAATAGGGCACCATAGTTACAATAATACAACACCCACAGTGAAAAGAAACCTGCAACAAGAGATGAAGACTAAGCAAGGATAAAAGTGCAAGTAGCAAGAAAAATAACACAAATAACAAGTGTTACCCAAGTGGAATAGGAGAGAAGCTTGGTCAAACAACCACCAAGGAAAGGAGCATCGAAACACCACCAAAGGAAGAGCCATGTTTGTTGGAAAGGAATAGCAACATAAATGGCATTTGATTGATTGTGTTTAATTGGCTTAGTTGGAGGTCAAAAAATTATTTTCTCTAAAGTTAAATAAAAATAATTAAAAACATAGATAAATTTAGAAGTGACCCTAAATTTCCAGCCAATTTTGAATTTTTTTGCTATTCCTGAAGGTTCCTCCAAATTTAGAAATGGTTCTGCTAGACTTAGGGATTCCAAGGACTCAGTTATCAGCCATGTTACTAAAATGCATGAAATAAGGAATTAGTTGGTTGTCATCATCTATAAGAATGTAACATAGAGATGATCACTATAATTGGCCTAAACTTAAAGCAACTTTGTGACATTTGATGTATGGCACACAGGGGTAAGATGCCTTATTGGAGATATGTTTGTCCTAGTGAAGGAAGAGCAAGGATAGTGTTAAGCAAATGAAGATGAGCTAGAAAGGGCCTTGCTTAAGAAATGATGAAGGTTGTGGATGTGTGCATAAATGATTGTAGCTTAGAGAAAGAGGGCATGGAATAAGACAATTCAATGATGAGGAAAAATATTTACCCCAAAAACGATTCAAAAGTATATCTTTTGAGCAATGTGTTAAGAGTGGGCATGATAAAAGAACACTGATATATTAGGAAAAGACCAAAGGCAAAAAAAACTCAAGGTAGAAGGGAGGTAGAAACCAATGAAGTAATTTTGTTAGTGATGGGTTGTCAGTTATCATAGTATCCCCAATTAGTTATTTATTATAGCTTACGAAGATAAAGACATTTAGATAATTGGTATATTGATTTAGGTCATGAAGCAAATGATACAAAAGCAAAGTTGGTTAATATATAAAGTGTTTTGGTGATAATAGAATATATGCAATGAAAGGTAAAATTGAAATTGAAGTAAAATTGAATAACCATAAAGTAAGGAGGACTAGAAATGCTTAGAGGGATTGGCAAGACACATGATTTATAATGAGCCTGATTAAAGGGTCAAAACCCATAAAGATACACTATTGAACTAACAATATAAGCTGAAATGAAAACTTTCCTCTACTCATACATCTAAGAGGTGTGTTGGCTTAGTTGTAACCAACAAATCATCTTTACCTTTACAATTAGAAATGCTTTATACATACCTAGAATGAAACAAAATCTAATTTTGTTTGAAAATTGTTTAACAATGACATTGTAACAAAGTCTAATAACTTTACAACCTTGGGAATCTAAAAAGGATTTTTACAAATTTGAGGTTCCAGTTTAAGGTGAGATGGATTTATTAGTCAAATTTGTAATGGATATTATGGAACAAAAGGTAGGGAATTTAAACTTTTTTTTTGTTTTCTGAATTGGTTAAATAGTGTGGAAATTATCGCACCTATAGTAACTCATAGATGGCCTTATTGTGGTAGTGTCCTTCACAATGGGGGGATTTGAACTTGGGTTGCTCTGATATAATTGCATCCCATATACCATTGCAACACAATGCCTTGGATGCAAATGTTAAGGTTAATGCTAGGATAAAGCACACTTAATTAGGCTGGTATTGTTTCTATAGTGGTACACTTAAACTCCAGGTATAGGCCACTCGACCTTAGGTCCATGCATTACCATAAGTTAGACCTCTACCTCTAGGTGTCTCCATGGCTCTACAAGGTGCATGTCCCTATGATAGGAACCTTGTTTTCAATGTTAAACTCCTCACTCCCCTCTGCTTGCCCCAAACCTTTTGGGATTTTTTGCTAGATGTGAAGGTTAACTTTGGGGTAGAGCTTGTAGAGAACATGAGGGTGGGCATGAATCTGTAATATTCAACCCTAGGTCTATGACCACTCAATACCAGTTACATACATTACCATGAGTTCAACCCCTATCTCCAGGTATCAACATTAGAACCTTTTTTAACATGATATTATTATAGAATAAAAGCATAGTCAATGGATTTCTAGATGTTTTCAAGGGTGGTTAAGTTTGTGAAATATGCCTTTCCAAAAAACTACACAACAAGAAGTTTGAAGAAAAAATAACATATGAAATTGTGTACTTTCCTTGATATATGGTGATTTGTGTGGGCCCATGTGGTTGGAAATATTTGGTGGTGTTAGATACTCAAAGAAGCTTTAGGTATCTTTCCTTAAAAGTAAGTTGTAGGTATAATTTAAGGAAGTTAAGAATTGGGCTGAAAATATTAAGGCCTTCAGGATAAATGGAAGAGGTGAATTTACTTATATTGAGTTTATTTAGTTTTGTAAATTTTATTTAGTTTCAAGCCATCAACAACCAAATTTGTACTACCTTCTTATATTTGATGCTTAGGTGGAACTATTGCAGGTATATTGACCTCTTTTTATGACATTCCTTATTGAATTTGCTTTCTATCTACAAGAATTCCAAGGGTCTATAATCAATAAGTATGATTTTCTCATTGCTCAACATATAATGTGTGGTTTTCATTGGTTGATTTCCCTTGTGGGCCCCATGTTAGATATAGGGTCCATTCTCCGCTCCTCTCGTACTTTCATAAATAAAAAATACCATAAATATTTGAAGACAAAAAAATAAATATTGGAATTGGTTTTGGACAAAGTCAAGAAAAAAATTGGAAAGTGGACCAATAGATGGATTTCTTCTAGGGGTAAAATCATTCCTTCAGGCTATTCCTCTTTATGTTTCTACCATTTTGAATATCCCAAATATTGTTCTTTGAGAACTGGATCAAATCAGTGATCGGTTCCTCTAGAGTGGTACTAAGGAGAAAAGAAAATGGGCCTTCATGAAATGGGACACTTTATGTCTTCCTATAAATGAAGGGGGGTTAGGATTCCGATATGCTATTAATAACAACAAAGCTATAGCTACTAAATTATATTGGAGGATTTTGCATAACCCCAATTCTATTTGGGCCAAGAATATCCGCGCTAAATATGTTGAGAACAAAAGTCCTAAAGACCTTGTTCACTATCAATTGCCTTCCAAAGATTCTCCCATTTTAGCAGTTCTTAATACTGGTGAGGATTTGATAAAGAAAATATTATTTTGGATCATTTATAGTGGTCAACAGGTAATTTTTTGGATAGATCCTTGGGATGGTCACAAGCCTTTGATAACTCAGTTTCCCGATTGGAGGCCTTGGATGGAGGAGCTTCACCGAGCTAACTGGATAAAGGTGGCTAATTATTTTTGGTACCATACTAGTAATTCAAAGGTTGGTAGATATTGTATCCCTATTGAGGACTGATCTATTAAAATCCTAGAAATGTAAAGACAAGATATCTAGTGCATCCTTCATATGAGATATCTCTCTTGGTCCCATGATAAATATTATTTTGGATAGAACAACACTACTAAGGGTGAGTATTCAGTTGCTCAAGGTTATTTGGCCTTATGCCATAATAATCCCAACCAATCATCTAACGTTTTTTCTCAGTTGTGGTCTTAATATCTATGGCCTAATATGAGTTTATTTAGTTGGGATTTATTGCATCACAGGGTGCTTACTAGGGAGTATCTTATAAAGTGTGGTTTTCATGGCCCTTTTAGATGTGAAATGTGTGAAGAGAATGTGGAAACTCTCAGCCATATTTTTATTGAGTGTACTTTAGCCTCTAATATTTGGAGGAGAATGGCCACTTTACTTGGCTTACAGTGGTCCAATTTTTTTTTACTTTTGAACAACTTTGGAAGGATTGACCTAATCAAGAGGGTATTGATCATTTTATTAGACAATTAGTTTGGATGGATTCTACCATTCTTCTTTGGAATATATGGAATGAAAGGAAAAACTAGATTTTTAATCAAGAAAGGAAGGATATTCACTATATCTAGAAAAATACCATTGCCAACTTAGTTGAATCAGTCCATCAACTCCTTAATCACCCCCAAAACTCCCACAAAATATGGGATCAAGTGATGCAAATATTGAATATTAACTCTTCTAAGAGAAACCAACTTAAAGGGAATGTGAGTAATTGCAATATGGATAGAACAAGGAATTGGCAACCTCCTCCTAAGGATTTTGGAAAAGTCAATATTGATGGAGCCTCTAGAGGGAACCCTGGAAAAGCTAGTGTAGGAGGAATTGATAGACTTTTAGATGGCTCCATGGTTTTTAATTTTGCTGATAATTTAGGTATTCTATCCAATAACCTTGCTAAGGGATATGGTATCCTTAGAGGCCTTCAAGAGGCTACTAATGTTGTATGGTAAAAGGCACTAGTTGAGTTTGACTCTCCAATCATGATTAATATTTTGAATACTTCTTCTAAGAATCATAAGGTTGACTATGCCATTACATGCTTAACCACACCACATTTATCATTGCTCACAATAATCCATTACACTATATGATGCACAAGAGTTACCATAACTCTCACACCACTAAACGTATTATGCTTCTTACCAAATTTGAACTCGAATTCATTTTCCAAAAATCCATCAAGGGACAGGTCATCATAGACCAACTAGCTGAGGCTCCATTGTCTGACAACCATCCCCTCCTCATTTAGCTTCCTAATTATTCCATATTTCATATCACTAAAGTTGAAGAATGTGTCGAACCTGATGTACCCACTGATCTAATACTTTTATTTAATGGCTCTCATTGCACTCATGCTGGGGGTAATGGAATCATATTTTTCACACCTTATGGAGAACCTCTCCTATTTTCCTTCAAATTAGGTTTCCTTGCACAAATAACAATGTCAAATATGAAGCCCTAGTTCTTGGTTTGAAATCGGTACTCTATATGCACATCATATGCCTTCAAATCATTGCTGACTCCCTTATCATCGTAAATTAAGTCAAGGAGATTTGACAATGTCATTGCCCAGAACTCCAGTAATAGAAACAAATCGCTCAACAACTACTTTCCCAACTTGAGTGGTATGACATCAAGACTGCTCCTCACTTGTCCAATAATTTTTCCAACACAATGTCTTCCTTGGGGTATTTAATACCACAAAACCCCCTCTTTAACATGACACATGTGTCCATCCATATCGTAATATGATCCGCTATTTCACCTTCATCCCTCATCGATGACAATGGCATCCACATCATCCACACCGAACCACATGATCCTTGGTTTTCTTAGATTAAGGATAACATAAAACTAGGATTTTTGCATTGTGACCTACCACATGGCCATAGTTGAGCATACAAAAAAAGGGTAATCTATTATACACTACTGGAGGACATTCTTTTATCACTACAGTCATGATGGCATTTTTTACGTTATCTCAAACCACACGAAGCTCAACAAGTGGTCCAAGAGACCCATGATGTAACTTGTTGTAAACACCAAAACAACACCAATCCGATTATGTGACTACAAACACTGATCGCATTGACACACAGAGCCTTCAGGGCAGCCCTCAGAGGTCAAACAGTGGTCCTAGCCACTTTCACAGTAGTTTTAGAAGGTCAAAAAGTAATTTAGCACCTCCAGACATTTTGTTTCAAATCTGCCTTTGCGCCCTGGCTTTCTTTTGATTTTTGCCTTGTTTAAAATGACCAACTTCTGTTTGGAAATAAAACAATATTGCGACACCAAGAAGAAGCTAGGGCACAAAGGCAGATTTGAAGCAGAATGTTTGGAGGTGCCAAATTACTTTCCGACCTTCTAAAACTGCTATGAAAGTGGCTAGGACCACTGTTTGACCTCTGAGGGCTGCCCTGAAGGCTGTGTGTGTCAATGTGATCAGTGTTTGTAGTCACATAATCGGATTGGTGCTATTTTGGTGTCTACAGATGCCCCTTTTTGGGAAGCGCTATGGGTGATGCAGTGCTGAGCAAAAATAGATAACCAAAGCACTAATGATTAGGGTTTCTCAGTAACCCGACCAACTTGTGATGCCCCAAGTATGGAAAGGGCATGCATTCTTGAATCCTTGCTTCTGACGAGCTAAGGAATTTGATTTCAAGTATTAACCTGTTTTGGTGAGGTGTGACTTGAGCTTGAACATTGATCAGTCATGAATAGGCAAAGGGCGCAACCTTTTGTCTCTGGGGGAACCTTGTGTTCATGCTTCGGGAATGCCAAGTGTTTGATCAATTTGTGATTATTGCTTGTTTACTGCCCCAAAAAGGAGCGTAATTGTATTTGTTAATGATTCTTCAAATGCATGTCATTTCCTTGATTGGGTATGTGATTGTTGATTGGTGACTAAGTGTGACTACCCCCTCAAGCGACGAATCGATGAGGGAATGACCTTCGTGATAAAAGCGACGAGTCGCTTGACCCGAGGTGACTTAGGTTAGGGTGCCTTCAAATTTTTAGCATTGAATGTGTGTGCAGTTTTTTGACATTTAGACCTGTTTTTGGTGGGTGTTAACCCTTTTGGTGATGTCATAATGGGGTGAAATCATCGAAAACCCGTATTTCCGTGGAGCGGTCCGGCTATGGTAGCCTTCTTGGGGAAGTAGGAGAGTGACAATTTGAGCCCCGACATCAATTTTCTATGCCAAGAGGTTAAGTGCAAGAGCACTTGTGTCCAAAAATGCTTATTGCTATGTTTTTGTGTTGCATTTTTGTGATGTTTTTGTTGTTTTGATTTTCTTGCTTTGTGTATATGTCATGATTTTATGTTATGCACAATGATTGATGTTGATGGATGCATGCTACTTTATATTGATGTATGCACATGGTATGATAAATACGAATGTTTTTGATATATATGTGATATGCAAAATGTAATGGATGAAATGAATTTGTGTTGTTTGGTTAGGGCACCATAGACTGTTTAGGACTTTGTGATTTTGTTTTTATGCGATTGCTGTAGTGGATGACTTTGCTTTTGTGCATGTGGTATTTTGTGTATTTCATGATGATAATGTGATGATGAAAAGTAGTGCAGTGGGTTAAAAAATGTAGCTAAGGTTTTTTGAGACTCAGACGGTTTTAACTCACTAGCCACGATTGTACTTTATCTTACAAGACTTTTGAACAAGGTATGAATCGGACTTGTTTTTGACCAAGCTATTTCACATCCCTGTGTGTGCAATTGAGTTCATTTATGTGGTATTTGTCAGGATACCGCTAGTTCCAGGTGGGCTTTCAACCGAACTTGTACTGAGGATCACCTAATTAGCTCCACTAACTCTTTTGTTGTATGTAGTTAGATTAATCTGCGGTGTTCTCCAGGATACCATAAGCTAGCTCATCCTTATGCAAACATTGGTCTGCATATACGAAAAATCGAATGTGACAGACATATCGTCATGCAGGTAGGATACCACCATTGCCAGATAGGCTGTCAACCAAACCTGTAATGAGGATCACCTAGATGGTTTTCAAATGCTAAGAATTCCAAAGATTAAAGTTCAGGTTGTTTGTTGGCTGAATGATTTGGGATACTTGCTCGTCTATATATTGATGCAAATCACTGTTTATTTTTCTATTTGTTTTTCTTTTTGAGCAAGGATTTTGAATAGTGGTGATAACCACTGTTAATTGATTTTGTACTTTGAGCGGTGTGAGTTTGAACTTGTGAATGGCTTTGATCCTCATGGCCTTGGGGTGACTACCCATCCTGGTTAGGGGCGGATACTACGAATCCTTACGACGTTGGGGACCAAGGGGATGATGGAGATTATGAGGTAGGGGCATTGATATTTTAGGCCTTGGGGATGACTACCCATCCTGGTTAGGGGCGAATAGTACAAATCCTTACAACTTGGAGACCAAAGATGAATGGAAAGTGTTAGGATGATGATTTATTGGAATTTTGTTCGTGAATGGCATTGATCCTTTTAGGTCTTGGGGATGACTACCCATCCTTGGCAGGGATGTGTAGTACGAATCCTTACAACTTTGGGAACCAACTATGATTGGGATTTGGTAGTGGTAAATACCACTGTATATGAAGGTGAATGAATAGGGAAGAGCTCGTAATTTTATCAATTCTCAGCATTTTAGAACCATTCGCACGGGGTGATGAGCAAGATAACCGTTTCACTTATGGTGACCTGGATTACTATGCAGGTTTCATCTTTCATTCACACAACTTGGGAATTTTTATGTGTTTTAATTTGTGTTGGGATGCTACGTAACAAGGTGTATTTCAAGTGTAACTCTACCTTCGTAAAATCTATCTGACTCGGTACATTACATGGCTAAAGAGCAAAATGATGACTGAATTATGAAAACTCTTGATACATTAGAAGACCACTGACTCTTAGTGTGGTGAAAAGTGGTAAATAGTGTTTATTTTTTTTGTTTTGTAAGATGGAAAAGTGTGGAACAAGATGGACTAGCAGAATAATTACAGTCTATGGTGCCTTTGACCCTTACGACCACAAATATGCAATGTATGGATGCGATGCTTAATGCAGCTATGTATTTTTGTGTTTTTGATGGATTGATTTTTATGAATATGAAGATGAGATGCAAGAAGAGTTCTCTATTGATGAATTTGAGCATGCCTAGAAATGAGATGCAAATTATTGTTGTTTTTGATGATTTTTATTGTTTTTGAATTTTCTTGATTTTTGACCAAGCGATTGTGGAAATCCTTGGAGCATTTTGGGGTTGAGCAAGCGATTTTAGAGATCCTTGGAGCATTTGTGGGATTGACCAAGGGATTTTAGATATCCTTGGAGCATTTTGGGATTGACCAAGGGATTTTAGAGATCCTTGGAGCATTTTGGGATTGACCAAGGGATTTTAGGGATCCTTGGAGCATTTTTGGGATTGACCAAGCGATTTTAGGGATCCTTGTAGCATTTTTGGGATTGACCAAGAGATTGCGAGAATCCTTGGAGCATTTTGGGGTTGACCAAGCGATTATAGAATCCTTGGAGCATTTTGGGGTGACCAAGTGATTGCGATAATCCTTGGAGCTTTTGGGTTTGACCAAGCGATTGCAATAATCCTTGGAGCTTTTGGGGTGACCAAGTGATTGCGATAATCCTTGGAGCTTTTGGGGTGACCAAGTGATTGTGATGATCCTTGGAGATTTTGGGGTGACCAAGTGATTGTGATAATCCTTGGAGCTTTTGGGGTGACCAAACGATTGCGATAATCCTTGGAGCTTTTGGGATTGACCAAGTGATTTTAGGAATCCTTGGAGCATTTTGGGATTGATCAAGCGATTATAGGAATCCTTGGAGCATTTTGGGATTGACCAAGTGATTTTAGGAATCCTTGGAGCACTTTGGGATTGACCAAGCGATTTTAGGAATCCTTAGAGCATTTTGGGATTGACCAAGCGATTTTAGGAATCCTTGGAGAATTTTGGGATTGACCAAGTGATTTTAGGAATCCTTGGAGCATTTTGGGATTGACCAAGCGATTTTAGGAATCCTTGGAGCATTTTGGGATTGACCAAGCAATTTTAGGGATCCTTGGAGCATTTTGGGATATGGCTCTCTCAGATATGGAATGGTCGCAAATGACTAATGTTCAAGGGTTCTGCTTCCTTGATTCCGTCAAGAGAGGCTAGCCGATACGTCCCGGGTCCTATTTTGCTATCAATGACATATGGACCTAACCAATTTGCCGCAAACTTGTCCCTTAGGTGGGACGGCAAACTAGAATTCTGTTGGTTTTCCTTCAAAACCAAATCACCAACCCGAAAGTCCCTTAGGTGAACTTTCATGTTATAAGCTTTCTTAAGTTGCTCTTGATAGATACGTAAGTGCTCGAGAGCATTAACACATCGTTCGTCAAGCAACGTAATTTGGTCTAACCGGGCCTGCCACGCAGCGTCATCATCGATGAACTCTTGCATTGATATGCGCAAGGAAGGAATCTCCAACTTGAGAGGCATTACTGCCTCGGAGCCATACACGAGCAAAAATGGAGTGGCCCCAGTGGGCGTCCGAATGCTAGTGCGATAAGCCCAAAGGGCAAGTGGGATTTGGATGTGCCAATCCTTATGACTGTCTGTGATTGTCTTTTTAAGGATGGCAACTAGCATTTTGTTTGACACTTTTGCTTGCCCATTTGCCTACGGATAATAGGGTGTCAAAAAACTATGCTAAATTTTGTACTTTGTGGTCAAAGCACGCACGTATTTGTTCTTGAAAGGCATCCCATTATCTAAGACTATTTTGGATGGAATACCAAAACGACATATGATGTTATACAAAATGAACTCCACAATGAGGGGTCCTATCGTAGAGGTAAGCGAAACTACTTCCACCCACTTGGTAAAATACTCTGTGGCCGTTATGATAAATGTGTGATGGCCTGACGATGCAGGGGAGATATTTCCAATTAGATCGAAGCCCCACTACGAGAACGGCCAAGCAGACTGGACTGTCTGCAAGGCCTGGGAAGGTACGTGCATCAAATTGGCATGATGTTGACACTTCACGCACTTCTTGACATATGCGTAACAATCTTGCTCTAAATATGGCCAATAATAGCCCATGCAAAGAATGCGCTTTACGATGGTCATACCACTAAAGTGGCCACCACATGTACCATCATGCACTTGGGTGACTACCCAAGTGGACTCTTGCTGGTCCAAGCAACGAAGAAGGATTCCTTCATAGCTGCGACGATACAAAATGTCTCCTATCAAGACATACTTAGCCGCTTTTTGCTTGAATGCTCGTTTTGCGGCATGCGTCAATCCAAGCGGGAGATTACCTAACTTGAGGTAGTCTCTAATGGGTAAATACCAGTCTTGTTGATCAGAAACCTTGACGGTATGAACAGCCAATCCCTCTTGAAGTTCATCCCTAGCAAACTCTGAACGGGATAGAAGTTGTAAGAATAGCATTGTGTTGCTATTAATGGGAGTAGGGGAGAACAAGGACCCCCAGTTGGCCCATTTTAGATGATCTTGGATTCGAGAGAACTTATCCGAGGATGGTTCAATCTGGATCATGTGGATTCCTAGCATCAAGTCTGAGCTTGCACGCTCCATCATGGATTGTGATAAGGTTTTGACTTGAATGGTTGTCATATCACCGGAAAGGTATTGCAAAATTAGTGACCCTAAGGAGGCCATTGTGTTCACAAAATGATTCGATGATCGAGGGAGTGCCTCGATGTCATACCACTCAATTTTTGCCAAGAATTTTTCCACAAGGGCTTTATAAGCCTACAAAACTGGGCATTTGCATTGATATACCCCTTTGACTTAATTGACAATTAACAGTGAATCACCAAATATGTTCAGTCGTTTGATGTTCATGGCGATTGTTGTCTGAAGACCTATGAGCAAGGCTTCATATTCTACATTATTTTTGGTGCATGAGAAGTTTAATTTAAATGACAGGGGCATTGGAGCACCCTACGGTGTGAAGAATACAATTCCTGTGCCACCACCTTGCTCACATTTAGAACCATCAAAGAATAGGGTTATGTCGGCCTGTGACTCAGGCTCATCAGAATCTGGTGATTCTGAGACATGGAAGACCCCATCATCGGGTAGTTCTATGACTAGAGGCTGATCGTCTTCAAGAGGAGCCTCTGCTAGTTGATCAGCTATGACTTGTCCTTTGATAGATTTCTGTCCAATAAACTCTATGTCAAATTTCGTCAACAACATGATCCATTTTGCCATGCGACTACTATGATAAGTACGACTCATCATGTATCGCAATGGATTCTCCTTAGACACAACATACGTAGTGTTTCTCAACATGTAGTGGCGTAGCTTTTTGGTAGAAAATACCACTGCCAAGCAGAGTTTCTCAACGTATGCATAGTTAAGTTCATAACTGACCAAGGTGCGGCTAAGATAGTAAGTAGCCTGTTCCTTATGAAGTTCATTCTTCTAGGCTAACATGGTGCCCAGTGCCACCTCAGTAGCTGATATGTATAAGTAGAATGACACTCCTGGTCTAGGTGGTGCCAATACTAGTGGCAAAGCCAGGTATTGTTTGATGGCGTCAAAGGCTGACTGGCACTAATCATCCCAATGAAATGTAACCCCCTTGTGCAATAATTTGTTCATGGGTCGGCACTTGTCAGATAATTGTGCTATGAAGTGTTTAATCGATGTGACCTTTCCCTGCAAACTTTTGAGCTGCTTAATGGTAGTTGGGGGAACCATTTCAAGGATTGCCTTGACTTTCTTTGGGTCCACCTCGATGCCTCACTTTGAGACTATGAAACCCAATATTTTTCTCGATGTGACGCCAAATACACACTTCTTTGGGTTAAGTCTGACTTTATGCTCCATGAGGCGATCGAGAATCTTGCTTAAGTCATCGATATGATTTGAGCGCAAAAGAGACTTGGCTAACAAATCATCCATGTAATCTTCCAAAGTTTTGTGCATGTAATCATGGAAGATATATGTCATGGCACATTGGTAGGTGGTGCCAGCATTTTTAAGGCCAAAAGGCATGACCTTATAACAAAATGTCCCCCAAGGCGTTGTGAACGTTGTTTTTAGTTGGTCTTCAGGATTGATATGAATCTGATTGTATCCTGAGAAACCATCCATGAGGGAGAGCATTTCATGACCTGTTGTAGAGTCTACCAACGCGTCGATGCTCGACAAGGGGAAATCATCCTTAGGACTCACTTTGTTTAGATCTTGAAAATTGATGCATATGCGAATCCTCCCGTCGAGCTTTTTGATGGGCACCATGTTGGACAGCCATGGCGGATAATCTATGCAAATGACAAACTATGCATCCAATAGCTTTTGCAATTCATCTTTGACCATCAAGGCCACTGTTGGGTGCATCTTACGTAGTTTTTTCTTAACTAGCTTGATTATCGGATCAAGTGTTAGATTATGCGTGACTAGCTGCGAATCTAGCCCCGACATGTCTCTGTATGACCATGCAAAAACCTCCTTCTTATCTTTGAGAAGGGTAATGTAGTCGGCTTGCTCTTCGAGGGAAAGACTCACCCCCAACTTGAGAATCTATGGATTCATTGGATCTGTGCCGATATCTACATCAGTCGTCTCCTCGACTGACATGTGGGACCCGTCCTCCAACTGATGTGGAGTCGAGATCAAATGGATATCATTAGCTGAATTTAAATCTACGTTGGGAACCTCGGGTTCCTCTTTAGCCTAAAAAATATCTTGAGTTGTCCCTGGGGTAAAATGAGGCATTTTACCAAAATTCCAGTACTTTGATGGTGATAAAGGTGAATTGATGTAATCCCAGTCGATGGCATCTGTGTCTAGATGCAATGACCATGCTGGATCGGTCGGATTGTGGATGGGTGCGGTCAAATCAATGGAGATCATGTGGATGGAATGAATTTGGTCTCCATTACCGCGGGTGTGATAACTTGAATCTTCTGGATGCTCCCTATACTCTGGATCTGTATCTAGGGGAATAGGCACAAACGGATTGGCCCTATGTGTTGATAGGAAGACAGGGTCTTCTCTTGGCACTGATGTCATGATAGGGTCTCGGGGTGGACGGTGCTCATCATAGATTTGGAGCCACGGATCCAACACTTGGTCCCACCCCGTTGGGTCTACGTACCATTCATGCCCTAACCTTATGCCTAATTGTCCCATCAGATCTTCATGAGTTAAAGGGTGATTGTGTCATCGTGCATGATTAAGATAGTCCATCTCAGTTTTGTCTTCTGAATTACTGTCGGAGATCCAAACATGTTCATTTTCTTCAACCATTGCTTGCGACATTAAGGGTTCACCTTGTTCCAGCAAATTAATCTGGTCCCATTGCGGTTGTTCCACTTTTGGTGGAGGGACCTGATTCTCTTGACACTGTATTGGCTCAACTAGAACCTCTAAAGGGAACAGTTTCAAAAATATTTTTGGACACCGTTTATGCTCTCTTTGGGAATTAGTGTCCGAACTTTCACCTCTCTCTAGCAAAGGATAGGGATTACTGATGTTGCCAAGGGAGTTTGTTGACCATGGGAGGTAATCTCCCAATGTATATTCTGTATTTGGGTTGGCATAAGGATCTGATGCCAATCCCCCCTTGTTGCCTATTCCTAGGCCTTGCATGTTTTCCACCAAGATGTCTAAGGGCAGGGGGTGGTTGAACCCTACTCCCAACTTATGATATGGCATTTGGTATCTTGGTTTGCAAAGGACACACATCCCTTGCTCATATATGCCTAACCCGTATCCATGCCAATTGCATTGGTCGAGATATCTCAGAGTGAAGTCCGGGTTTGAAAGATAATTGATATTTTTAGCAAAAGGCTCTTCGTCTTCGTCTTTTTGCTTGCATGGTTCAGCACCATGATCAAGGCCCCCATACACAAAATTGGTCTGGTTTGGTGGGTAACCTAGAGGAACAACTGTCCCTATGGGAAGGTGAGGTCTCCCCATGTCCTGTACTGATTCTAATGCGGGCGTTGCCACAAAATTTTGCACTAGATACTCCCCCAAGCCCGTACTGGCCATTTCAACAGTGATTTTTGATGCTTGGGAGGGAGGGAACGGGAGGCCTTCCTGAGTCCATTCCATGTTTGGTGTGTTAGGAGTCTTAGCTTCCATTGTGCTAGGTGTTTCTTCTGTTGATACTATTGATATTGTTGGTGACCCCTCTTCTAGGGGCTGAGCCTCTTCCAAGATCTATTTTCCCTTGTCCTTCTGTTTAGCCATGACAGGTGGCATTAGTAGTGAAGGAGCAGATGATGAAGACTCACCTGGTTGGGATTTTGATGATTTGGTCACCGGTGGTGCCTGCGGTATTGGACCCTGTTTAGATGGATTTAACTGGAAATCCAAATGCATTGAAGGGAGGGTCGATTGAGGCATTAATTGCACTGCATTGCAATACTTGAAGGGTTCTAAGTCCATCGGGACTACATGAACTTCTCCTTCAAATGCATACTTTAGACACTGGTGAGCGATCGAAGGGACACACTTCATGTCCCTGATCCATGGTCACCCTAGCAGTATGTTGTAGGCCATCTCGCATTCCAAAACATGGCATAATGTTGGTATTGTCTTTTTTCCTACCTAGATAGGCAGAACAATTATGCCAACTGTTGAGCATATTGCATCGTTGAATGCTCGCAGTGTGTATGTGGAAGCCGTGATATGAGAGGCTGGTAGCTTTAGATGTTTTAATGCTATAGTAGTAATGATGTTACTGGATGAGCTAGTATCTACCAACACTCTCTTGTACGGGATCCTATTGACCCACACGATAACGTGCAGGGGTCGATATGCCATGTCATTCGATATTGTTTTAACTTCATCCTATCTGAAGGTAATGACTGGCTCCATACATCGTTTCACATGTCCCACGAAGTTATTGAAAGAATTTGCTTCATGAGGCTGTAGCTCGATGGATTTCAAAATTTCCATGAGAGCTTCCCTATGGGGTGTTGACTGTTGAATAAGCTCGTAAATGGAAAGTATAGCTGATGTGGTCTGCAAAATCTACGTGAGTTTGGTCTGTATCATGACCTTAGGTCTAGGCAGAGGCAACTACACAGGGCGTTGTTGAGGTTGCGACATTGTTGGAACTTCCCTTGTAGCTGCCTCAGGAGAAACTCCTGGGTACTTTTTGTTCCTGGTCACTATGCTGATCATTCCCACAAATCCTTGCATGGGAAGATTTTGTCACACCTCATTGACCTGAAGAGGTTTTTCCTGTGCCTCGTGGGTAGGCAAAGGGTCCTTGAATACCCCCATCTATTGATTATTTGGCGCTATGGGGTTGTCCACGGCCAATGTTTTGTTATCGATCAAATCTTGGATTAATCCCTTGAATTTCCAACATCCATTCAGGTCATGTCCCCTTCGCCTATGGAACCTACAATATAATTCCTCTCTATATCCCTTAGGCTTGGGAGCGTTAGGATCTACAGTTTGGATTTCTAGAAGGGTGACTAAATTTGCCGCTGACAAGCGGTCAAATAGGGAGTCCTTGGACTTCGCATAAGGGGTGAATTGTCGCCTAGGGTGACGCTGCTGATTTTGCTCCTATTTTTTATTATATTTTTCATAACTAGGAGGCATTGCCTGATAATTAGCCTTTTGGGGTTGTATTTCTTGTACAGGCTTGGGGACATTTATCGTGACTTGATTAACCGTGGCGGGTTGTGATTGCATAGTCCCGATATTAGTGTTTTTGTTCCACTCTTTCTTTTTAGGCTTGGCGATTGCGCCCTTGCCTATTTTGATCTCTTCTATAACTTTGGCTTGCGCCAAAGGTTCTTCTAGGATAGCATATTACTACAGAAGCAATAGCCCAGAGATTGATTTTAAGCAACTCCGTGCAAACATCTATGTGAGGTCAAACAATGGTATATTGAAGGGGTGACCGTACATGACACATGTGTCCATCCATATCGTAACATGATTCGCTATTTCACCTTCATCCCTCATCGATGACAATGGCATCCACATCATCCACACTGAACCACATGATCCTTGGTTTTCTTAGATTAAGGATAACATAAAACTAGGATTTTTTCCTTGTGACCTACCACATGGCCATAGTTGAGCATACAAAAAAAGGGTAATCTATTATACACTACTGGAGGACATTCTTTTATCACTACAGTCATGATGGCATTTTTTATGTTACCTAAAACCACACGAAGCTCAACAAGTGGTCCAAGAGACCCATGATGTAACTTGCAATGGGCACTTCAATGGCATGGCCATCACTAAATGCATTTTACACATGGGCTACTATTGTCTTAAAATGAAACACAATTGTTGTGAATACATCAAGTGATGCATCAAATATTAGCAACACGCTAACCTCACACACTTACCTTCACAATTACAAATGGGCCCTAGACATTATTGGTCAAATCTCACCCACTTCCTCGAGTAATCATAATTTCCATAAAATATTTCACAAAGTGAGTCGAAACTATCCCACTTGTGTAGACAATGGGAGCCAATATTGTGGTATTCATCACTGATCATATCATTTACCACTTTGGAATTCCCTCATAAATCATATCCGACAATGGCACCCCTTTCAAAAATAAAACTATCCATGCCCTATGCACCAAATTTAACATTCACCATAACTTCTCTACCCCATAATACCCACAAGATAATGGTTAGGCTGAAGCTACTAACAAAACTATTTATGCTATTATTTTAAAAATAGTAACAGAATCTCATCAGGATTGGCATAATCAAATTCCATTAGCCTTGTGGGCCTACCGCATAAGCATCCATACTCCTACTGGGAAAACATCCTTTTCTTTGGTCTATGGAATCAAAGCTATTATGCACCTAGAACTTGAGATACCTTCTCTTCAAACCTCTATGAAGGAATTCATTGATGATGACACTGCTCGAAAAGCTAGGCTAGACCAACTAACGCTCTTAGATGAGCATCACATGCATGTCATTGAACACACACATGTTTATCAAGGCCATCTTCACTATGCCTACGATAGTAAGGTACACCAATGCATATTTCAAATTGATGACTTGGTTCTCAAAGAGAACCAAAAAATCACTAGTCAACCCCACCAGCAGTGAGATAAATTCACCTCAAATTGGATGGATCCTTATGTTGTCACACACAAATTTCATTAATGTACCTATCGACTGGAAAACCTCAAAGGACTTGTAGAGTCTAAACCTATTAACACTATTCACCTTCACACATTCAATGCCTAGCTAGCCTAGGTACACATAACTAGCAGTTGCACATACTATCATCATATTATTGTATATAACATCTTACTTACACATTCACAATCCACATGGCACCCAATACACACCTTGCACTTTCTGTTACACAACAAAAATACTTTTGCTTTAAATATAATTTTTATTCTACTGATATATTTTGTCTTGCAAGTTCACAATCATCATCCACAACACCTTTGCAAAGACACATCACTTAAAATATACACCTCCAACATACCACCATTCCATAATGCAAGGCCTTTCGATGCTTCCTCCAGTATCGATCACCCCCATCAATCTTATGATTCTACCTAGCCCTATCCATGTTTGTCAACCATCCCTTTCATCACGTTTAGCTCATGAGACATTACCTTAATCCCACTCATATGACTGTAGGGATTCCTCCTATTTTCATCGCTCTAGTGATAGACATATTTTCCTCTCTTCCTTTATGGATGAGGAGGAAACTTCCCACCCACTATACCCTCATGCATGAGGCTCATCCCCTCCTCCATTAGTTGATGAGTGAGATCCTTATATACCAACCTCTTCATCTTAATGACCTCCACTTCACTATTTTCCTCCTAACAAGGGAAATTCACATACTCACTTGTAGTCCTTAAGATTACCTCCATCTCTACCAAGTGGCATGTCACCTTATGACCAATCCCTTCACCATCATATTTTCCTAGGAAAATCCTTCATGTGCTCACCCATCTTGGCCACGTTTCTCCATACAACCATCCCATGTATCACCCATTATCCAGACACCCTCATCCCTATTTTGTGGTATTCCACTTCATCCTGCTTTACCACCAACTCATTAATTCCAATATCCTCCTCCTCCTCATTAATTTTCATACCCATGCTCATATCCCAACCCTATTATTACACTAGAATCCTTCTCCCCACATACCTCAAATTCATCACCCCCACATCTTGATATCCAATAGATTCTCTCCCACCTCGTCAACCTCAAATTACACTTAGTCATTGTAAATGTTGTTCCCCTCCACACTGTTCTACTACAACCCGTATTTCATCACATTCTTCCATTCCTATTCCTCTCTCCCGCACACATCCTCCATTGGATTCTAGGTCCAACCACTTAGGCCTACACCACATACCTCATGCTCATCACCACCCGAGCCATACATTATCCCACATCTATACTTTTAGAACCACTCTCCCACACTTTTCACCAACTAATGCATGCATGACTCTTTGATTTTCCATAAATCCATCCCATAGACCCTCTTTACCCCAAGCCAAGAAATTACAAGGAAAACCAATTCTACATTTACCATCGATAATCGAGGTATGACATCGACCACTACTACACCTTTGAAATCCTCATTAATAACATGGTAGATGGCACACTTCCTCCATGATCCACACATGCCACACCTTATGGAGTTCTGAACACTGCACCTCCTCACATACCTCACCCTACACCTTCATGAGAGTCTTTCACATCCACACCCCATTATTTACAACAACTATACAGCTACACAGATTACCAGAATTCTAGTCGTATCATCATGTCACCTAGTCTTTCATGACTTTATCTTTGCCACTTCACATATTCTTATATTACCTTCTCGTTTCTTCAATTTCTCTTCTTTCTTACTTTCCTCTTGCTATCCAGTATTGTTGTATGGTCACGCTTCGATCAACTACATACCTATGCTAGATTTCCCTTCTCATTCTCTCCTTCTTCACATTATTTTACATTGTTGTATGGTCATGCTTCAAATGGCTACATACCTATGCTAAATATTTTTTCTCCTTCTCTCATTTGTATTTTGCACTGTTGTATGGTCACACTTCAAGTATATACATACCTATTCTAAATTTCCCTTCTCTTTCTATCCTTCTTCTCATTATTTTGCATTGTTGTATGGTCATGCTTTGAGAAACTACATGCCTATGCTAAAGTTTCCTTCTCTTCATTTCCTTCTCGTCATTTTGCATTATTTTATAGTCACACTTAGAGCGGCTACATACCTATGATAGAATTTCTCTTCTTCTTCTTCCCTTTTCTTCTTCTATTCCTCTATCACTTTTTGCCTCCTTTAGTCCATCTTAATTTCTCTATCATCCTTTATTTTTGCCTATCATTCCTCCTAATATCGACTTCTTGTATTTGTCTCTTCAAATTTTTATACATTCCCACATGCTATGGAAACCATAACTATTACTTCTTCCTCTCATCATCTCTTCGCATATCTATTTATTCCAATAGGGATTTCAATCTCATCTTGTTGAGTTTCACAAAACTTCTCTTGTAGATATTTTCCTTACATGTTATATCTCCCATACTGCATCCCTTGTATATATGCATCACTCCTCTTTTTATATATTTATTCATGTTTCTACATTCCCCCTATAGAAATGTGATCATGATAGGATTGAAAATATGCACTTGTTAGCATCACCACTTGGTTGCCCACTCCTCTTCTCAGGATTCTGGATTATATAGTGATTAGCATAATTTTGATCACTCACTAGTTAAGTCAATCAAATGTCACCTCTAGTTGACAATTTCTTATGCTTATTACAACTTTCCTTGGTTGGTTCAACTTATTTTAGGGACCATTCACACATGTCATATTTTTAAGCGAATTTTGAGTCCTAGGAAGACAACACCTTGTGCAGATATCACCATATAGCGAATAGTTTCCCCTACTCAAACTATCATTTTCATGATAAAAAAAATACTTTGGGATAAAAAAATGGATAAGCATAAGCAAAAATAAAAAAAATAGATAAAAAACAAAAGACAACACCCACATTCCAAAAAAAAAAAGACAAGAAAAGAGAAAAAAAAGTACCACAAGAAGGGATTTAAAAGAAAGAGGGGTAGAAAAAAAAATCCTTCAAGAGCACTACTATTATGCTTGGTCTCCTTTGGTCCTTCAATTTAAAATAACATCACGAGATGATTTCCATCACCGGCAATAGGCTCTAAGTGCATGCCTACTAATGGAATAGTCTTACTAGGGGTGACATATATGTCACATTAGCGATCTTATTTTGTACATATCGCTGCGTGCTTGTGGATGAGCTAGATATTTTGGTTTTTTTGCAATGGGTTAGTCCTACCTCCTTCAAAATGGAAAAATTAACATCACTCTTTACACACAGTGGTCCCTTATAGACTTTGATCCAGTTAGATTAGTTGAGTTGTAGTCGAACCTTGTTCAATTTATCATGGGATTTTATTGCTATAACTATGATAGTCAAGGTTATTGCATAATCCCATATACCATCCTCCATACCTAAGATAATGAAATGGATCACATTGCCATCGGTTCTATTACAATACAAGTGCTTCCTATACACATTTCATCAGATACATACATGCATCATTGCATCTATTTTACATTCATTCATTTTTATTACATTATTTCACATTACATCTAATCTAAAGAGATATCATTCTCCTAAATTTTACCACAGGCATACATATACATCCATCATACATTCACCTACCACTATTATACATTACACATACACATAATGTTAACATTACACATTCATTCACACAAATCATGATACATGTATATAAGATTGCAATAAAAAACATGCATATATATAATGATCAAAATACCCTCAAGATATAAAATTAGATTCCATTTATCATACATATCAGTCCTACTGACTACTGGGAGTCTCACCACTCCCATATTAGGTCTCACCAGCTCCACCTCACATGCCTCTACCATCCCACTCGAGTCTAGAGATACCTCCACCCTGCATGCCTCTACCACCCCACTCAACTCTAGAGTTACCTCCACTATATGCACTACTATAGGTATTCTTGCCCTATCCAATCATAGGGCATATCCCACTACCTAAGACACCACTGGTACTGCCATCATCGGCTCTCTTCACACTATAAATGGAGTACTTCATTGACTCTACTATGAATGCATCTATGTCCATGATCATGATCTTAATCCTGACTATGATCCTCCATAATCAGGAATCACATACCCATATGAATTCAAGGTGATCTCATATTGCATCTTCATCGATGTTTCTCTCGAGTATTGATCTACCACATCTGAATGTGCACATAACCAATGATCCACCATAGCCCTCAGACATATAGCCTCAACCCTCAAACTTGCTACCTCCACCTCATGCACTACTCAACCCACATCCTTGTCAACTTATACCTATTGCATACTCTCCTGCACAGTGGTAATATTTTTCCTCACCCTCACCTTAGCAATAATAATCTCCATAACCTAGCATCATAAATCCTCCACAATCTTAGCATACCTCACCTTATCTACATCAAGCTATCCTTGTAGCTCCTCACACTACCTCTCTGACTCCTTTGGATCTACGTGTCTCGCTTGCTCACCTACCGCTAACCTCTCTTCTAAATCTTGATTCTCTTGCCACTTTCCCAGATCTAGAGCCAAATCGGTCTCACTCTCATGAAGTCTCATCTCTAGCTATCATACCCTCTCTCAGTTTCCTTCTCCCACACTACCCTGCCCTTCTAGGGCCTCCATTGAATATGATTAGGCTCCAAATTGCCTAACTATATCCAAAACAAGTAATCACCCTCATGTCCCCTCTTCATCCCCTTATCCATATTTATATGCCACCTCAAGGTGTAAAGTACGAAGTCACCCATCAACTCATGAGCACTATATGGCAACATCACTGATTGCTCTACCATAATATGCTCTCATGCCCAAACCTACAAAAATGGGCTCCCACTTAAGACTTACGAGCTTCCTTGCACAACATCATGAAACTCCCTATACACCTATTCCAATAACGTAGGTGCCCACACAAATACTACATCATGCTCTACCATCTCGCATACTACGTCCATCATATTCTGGGAGAACTTCACTCCTAAGGTATCTCGTAGAGCATATGTAGATATCATAAGCATCGTTGTGCAATGGCAATTAGACAACATCTTATTATACCAATAGTACTTATAACCCACCCCCTTCTCAAATTATACCTCTCCCCACTTCATAACAAATGTACACTACAATACCTCCTTCTGCCTGCCATCTATCACCACCCTCATTGGAGCCTCCTCTATCAGTAGTTTATATATTTTGTATATGTCCTCCAACGTAATGGTTATCTTGATTGTGGGAAAGTGAAAGATGTTCCTATCTAGATCCCACCTCTTACATAATTCTAAAATATATGCCCTATTGGCATTAATACTAAACACAACCCATAATCCCTTCATCCACACCCTACCCATCCACTCTATATCCACTTTTTCACATGCCTCACCTAGGACAGCTCTCAATTACCACACATGATGCCACATCTCAATCTTCTTCACATGTTTTCATTCAAAACATCAAAAAACATATTCATCAGTTTCCTATACATATCAATTTATTTTCCTTATGTTATACAAATATTCATTACATACAACCTTCATACAACATATCTCATGCATCAAAAAATAAATAAATAAACAAACAAACAAAAAAAACTAGTACGCATACCGCCATGTGAACTCCAGTTCCCACCTTGCCATGTGAAATTTGTAAAAATAGAATTTTTGGGCAATTATTAGGCCCTTTCATGGCAAGTATTTCATTTTCATACACAAACAACACTTTCATAGTATGCACAACAACATTTGATCCACAAACACGTATTTCAAGACATACATTCATAAAACACACCAATACATTCCAAAACGTCAAACAAATCATACTTTTTGGACACCCATTTCACCATTTTATAATGAAAATTCAAACACATTCTATAAATAGTACACCATTCATGACATAAAATAGGGTCAAACCTCGTAAACATACATCTCACAATACGCATCGGTATGACTTGTCAAAAAATCACAAAATAAAAAAAAAAATTACATTTCTAGACACCCTTTTCACCCTTTTATGGTAAAAATTCAAACAATTTCTAAAAATAGTGCACCATTCATGCAAAATAATTAAATTCTACTCTTCAACATACAACTTACGCCAAACAGTAAACATCTCAAAATAATGGTCAAACCAAAAAATGGTCAACATTTTAAGATACCTATTTGACCATTTTTACACTATGTGCACACATTTCAAACCAACATCACATGTAAACATGCATACACACTCAAACATACTTTACTGTGCTTTTAAAAAATTTACATAATTCAAAATCAAAATCAGTTTACATCTCGAGTACTCACCGGTGGGGTACCATATCAGCTACTAGTGCTTGCATGGCCTCTCACCATCTCTGCACTCACTCAGAATCTTGATAGTGCTTTGCCTCGTAAAATCTACCTCACTCCTCTCTCCACAACTCTTCACAGCATAAATATGCTCACACGCATGACAAGGAGTTTTATACTCCCAAAAATCCTAGTTTGCATGCTTCCATGCAAACTCTAGTCCAGCTTGCATGCTGCCATGTGAACTCTAGTCCAGTTTGCATGTTGCCATGTGAACTCTAGTTTGCATACCGCTATGCAAACTGGGTTTGCATGGTGCTATGCAAACCAAACCTCATGACACAATTTTCATTTTTTCTTCACTCCTACAACTTCTTCCTTTCCCACCACTATCTGTCTCATTTTTCTACCCTTTGTCACCATTTTCTTCTATCAATCGACTCATCGCCACATCATCACAATTCATAATTCATATGTATCATTGTCGATTCCTTTCTTGTGAGGGTATTCATACACAAATTTTCTTTGCATACGACCAAACAAAAATATCCAAATCACGAATATCACATTTATCTACAAAAAAAAATGCTAAATATTATCTTAAAATGATAAAAACTCAATCCCAATCAGACATTTGTTAGATCAGGAGAGCCATGTGCACTATCGAACACATTGATTTTATTTTGTATATCGGTACTGACCACACACTGAATGTTATTCTTGATTTATCCATGCCACTCAGCTCAAATGATTTGACAAATATCATCATGCACCCATCAGTCAATCAAAAGCAAATATTTGAATAGGCAATTGTTCTATTCGTAATTGGACCACCTTGCATTGGTCGCAAAAAGCAAAATAATATTAATTTGCCCTCACAAATAACTTGTACAATATTACAAAATATTGTGCTAAATTGGCAAATCACTTATTTCACCATCATGTTTCATCTACATCCATTCATTCACATTCATCCCCAAATTTTTTGTCTTCTCAAAACATCTTATCACCTTCTTCCATAATATTGTTGTACTAAAATGTGTTTTACACATCATAGTACAAATGGGGTAAATGTAGACACCTAAAATTCACACATGCTCACCCATAGATACTTATACACCTTCATAGATACTTGTAGGCCTGCATAGGCCATCGTAGGCCATCATAGGCCATCGTAGATGATCACAATTGTTTGTAGGTGCAAAACCCTACAAAATTTCATAAAATGCATTCAAAACACCTTCTATTCATAGGAGAACTACCTACAAGCACCTTAAGGTCACCTAAGCCCTTTCCTATGCCTAATTAGGCCCCCATGGGATCATTCCCTACAAAAACCCTAATTATGCTAATTACAATTCTAATTTGCAAGTGACTTTCCACTTAAAGTGCACTTTATCATTAAATTGGGTTTAATTAGGGTTAAGAGTCAAATTAGCCCTAAACATGTCCTCACACAATGTGCACCCCAAATTAGTTATAATTTTTCCTAGAATCCCTAACTCAACCCTCATCCAACTTAGGGATTAGCTAACTCTAGTTAACCCTAATCCTAGCTCACACATGTGTGAGGATAGGATATTTAGCTTAGGGCATATGAGAGGATGACTAAGCATTCCACCTCACAAACCCTAACTTGACCACAATAGGACTTGACTCTAGGGTTTAGTACACGTAACTCCCCCCAACATTGGTTTCCTCCATAAATAGTGGACCAATTCCCTCATTTATCTCTCTCTCTCACTTTCAATCAACATACCCAAACTCTACCAAAATTGTGCCATAATCCTTTTGATGACTCTACATACAATAAATAGTAATAAACATCACCTACAACTTGTTTGAATAACAACTTTGCAGCAAAAGTCAACAACAGCTCAGTTTGTACCTTGACCTACAAACCAGGAATCCAATTCACATGCTACCATGCAAACTAGATCTATAGCAGGTTTACAACATCAAATTAGGTATATATTAGTCTTAGATACTTTCTATGGCATTTCCATAAATTTTCGTCAAGTTTTCCTTTAGTTTTATGTCGATTTGTCTTTATAACTACGGGGTTTGACCAAGGCAAACCCCTAAACACACTAATCTTTTTTTTTAGGCCCAAATTAGGTATAAAAGTACAAATTCAAACATCACTACCAATAGCACACACACACAGAAGCCCACCTACACTAAGGGCACCGAAAGACACTAGAAAATATTCTCAGATTCAAGTGGAAAAAGGGACAAAAACCTTCTCAAGAGGAAGCTCATACTGTAACCCTATTTCAGATCAATAAAATAATATTTAGCACAAATTGGTTATTTTCGTGTGTTACAGGACTATCTATTAATTTATATTACATAAACATGTATTTTGGTGGGAATTGAGTAGTGAAATAATTGGCCATTTCATGATTAAGTTTATGTTAAACTTAAATCTTATGAATGAATAAGATGCTGCTAATAGAACCTTACTTTTGTAGGAAATAGTTGGTATGGTTGATAGAAAGAATTGGTCACCAAGAAAGGGAATATCCAAGAGAAATGATGTGATGGGTTATTTGACGAAGTTTTGGAAGCAACATGAATGAGTTCTTCTTTCATGAAGATGTATAACATGATTTGCATAAAAAAAACTTATCTTATTGATCTTTAGTTAAAGATTGATTATTTTATAGTAGCATGCTTTTGGGTAAAGTATTGGTGGATACGAAATGCTTGTATGTTGATGATCCTTTTGGAATAAGGAAGCATATCTTTTACAACAGTATTCTTCGAATAGAATCTAGTGATAAACGATTTCCTAGAAGAAATAAAGATAATAATGTTAATATCAATTTCTTGTTCCTAGTTTTAATTGGGCATGTACCTTGTGGAATTGCTTTTACTTTTAATTTATTCCATAGATGTTTTGACTTATTATCTTGATTAAAAACAAAGCTTTGCTCAACTATATTCTGTCTTGGATGATGAGTGAGCAATCATTAGAATGTGTGCTTTGTGTCTTCATCACCTTTGTGATAAAAAGGAATTTAATTAATGACCTTGGTTGTTGATGAAAGATCCATATCGTGTTGAGCAAGTGGAGTAATGATTGTGGTAAAGGGAAGCTTGCAAAAGGTTAACAAGATTCGATAAATAAGAGAAAAATTTTGGGGAAGGAGAGTATGGTGCAGTGAAAGAAAGTAGAGGGAAGCGTGTGAGAGGAGAAGATTTTCAATGAAAAAGGAAAACTAAGAGTTACTGTGGAAGAAGACTTGAGGAAATTGCAGTGAACACCAGGTAGAATCCTTTCAAAAAAATATGTTTTATTGTTTGTTTTTTGTAATTTGCTTGTAAGAGTAAATTCTATGTTGGGTTGAAAATGTATTACTTGGAAAGTATTTCGAAGACGTCAGCTAAAAAATGATTTAATAAAAATAGTTCTCTTATGTATATCATTGCTATGAAAAGTGAGAGAGTTTGTCCTTTGACCAATTTTTAGGATTTGAAGTGACTAAAAATTGAAATATAAAACTTTTCTTTCATGTCATGGTTGTTTCGATTGTTTGTGTTGTTTTTAAACCTGAGACATGCATAATGGAAACCTGGGCAAAATTGTATTGGGAGTAAGATTTGTAAATATAGTGCTTGAGAGTTGGAGTTCTATGCTCCTCATGAGTATTCTATTCCAACCTAAAACTTGTTTATGGTAGAATAAATATATTATTTTTGGTAAACATATTGTAGAGTTATAGGGAACATGGTTTGTTTTTCTGAGTGTTCCTACCCATATTTTCCTAGATCTAAGAGCTTTCAATGAGAGTTTGAGATCTTCACCATTTTATTTTATGATAGATGGTAGAATAATATGGAATGTTTAATGTAAACTTATAGGATGTTGATAATGAAGTTTTTCTAGAAGTAAATAGTATGGTTGCGTTTATCTGTTGTATTTATGTTCACATATGTTTTCTTTTGAATGTTTGCTAATGGCAAAATAGAACTAGAAGGAGCAACTGGAAAAAAATGAATGAAATTATGTATTATGTTGAAGAAAATACAACATATGTATTGCACCAAAGAAATAAATTGAGTTATGATATGTGTTTGACATCCACATGCTTATTATGGATATTGACTATGATAAGGAAGTTTACATGTGTTGAAATCTATAAATGCTTCAACTAAATGAAGTAGAATATCCATATTGAGACATGTTTTACGGTTATGTTTGATGCATGCAAAGTTTTTATTGTTACCCCTTGATGAAATGGTAAATATTTGAGTGTCTTGGGTGTCGTCTCTGATCTCGATGAGTGGAAATTCTCTTTTTTATGATTGTGAAAGTTTTCGTGTGATGTAACACTACAAGTTAGCTATCGAATATTGTGGTAAAGGATGAAAGAACTACATTTTGTGTTGAGTTATAGTTGGAGTTATGGATGGGTGTCTTTTTGTTGGATGAAAGGAAGCTTTGTATTAATATTAAATAGATATGTCGACTAGAGTGTTTTGATGATGGATGATTGTATTATGATACATGTTGAAAATAAATGGCTCTAGTATGTTGTGTATATGCTTTAAGAGGAGATACTACTTATAGTTTGAGATAGAGGTTGTTCAGATCCTCACAAATTGTAATGAAACTAAGATGCTTATGGTAAAGATTTATTCAAGCTATTTGTGTTTTAATTTAATTATTTTATTGCATCGTTATCCTTATGAAAGAAAGTATTTGGTAGAAAATTGTTTAATTGTAGTCATCAGGATTTTAATATATTTATTTCTATTATTTAAGAACTATGTTCATGACTTGTGGAGAGAAAGGTGTTATCAGGAAAGGTTTCTCTTGTACCTTAAATACTTTAATGTAACAAAGTAAATCACTCTAAAAAAATAAGAGGTTTAATTACTCCATGTTATATTCCAACGAGAGATTGATTTGTTGCATGTTTAAATAGAGCTTTCGGAGGCATATCACTCTTACCTTGTAATCAGAATTAAAAGACTAATTTTGGATAAGCTTTTGGAGATGTGACCAAACCAGTTTGGATATTTTTTAATCGAGTGATACCTCTTGTATCAAAGTATATATGTGATATCCTTAGAGCTGGATGCACAATGGGTAATACTATATCCTTATGTAAGAAGCCTTAGTAGACCATGTGGTATGTTTGAAGTTAGATAGAAGTTATAATTTAGTACTTTCTCTCTAGCACCACAAGGTTATTTTTTTTGTTATATTTGTGGAAGCCTAGCCATAATGGAGCCATTAACCATTGGTTTATGTATGTTTCTAAGGAATCTAGTCCCATTTTTGGTAAATAGTGTTAAAAATAGTTACTACCGAGTTAACCAGACCCTCAGTAGGTGAAATAAAACCTGCCATTATGTGCATAGTGCAACTTCATATACTAGACTATGTAGCTTGCAAGGATTTGTACAAGAATCTTTGAGAAGAAAAGAGGGCATTGCTACACTAAAAGACTTGTGTAGTTTTAAGAGTTGGGTGCTTCTTTTTTTATGGACAAAAAAAAAGGAAATCTCCTACATATAAATACTTATGTAGTGAGATGGTTCTTGGATATACCCTTTCAATGAAGAGAAAGAGGGGTGGTAAACTGTAAGACATCAAGGAATGAAATGGTAGACTAGTTTAGTGAACTATCCACACACTACAACTTACGGATCACAGTTGTGTTATATATGGAAGGTGGTATTTCAGAGATGGTCCAATCAGGGTCATGGCTCTAGGCCTTCTATAAAAAAAAAAGGAAAAATTGTTGGGTTGTTACATGTTGATCTAAAGAAACCTCATCGAAAGGTTTACATTTATGTGATAGTTGGATAGAATGGAATTTTAACTAAATTATATCTTTAATAGTGCATGATTACTCTAGTTAAAAAATGAGAAGGTTCTATCTAGGAAAAGACTTAAACACTTAGAACTCCTAACTTCTTTTAAAGGAAAAATAGTTCTTAAAGGACTAGTTCATCAAAAGGATATGATAGATGGTCAAACCTCTAAATTATTGATACAACAACTCTAATGTATTTGATTTATTGAACAAATAACTTATCCTATTTAATTTATGTAATAAAGGATAACAAGATCAAGTTAGAAAACTAGCTCCTTTTAGGTAGAATGATAGTTTTGTATTTGCCAAAGACACTTACAATAATGACCTATATAAGTTGTGGATATGGGTAAACAAAGGAGGGCCTAGAACACTTACAATAAGAACCTATGTAATTTTTGGAGATGGGTCAACAAAGGAGGATCTTAGATATTTATGTTTATGTTATGTATAAACAAAAAAATAGATCAAGAAATTTGGGTAGTGACATTATATTTCCTAAGAATTTAAATTAAAATTAGGAGGCTATATGTATTTAGATTATTTGCACATGATAATTCTATATAAATAGAAGAGGATAAATATCTATGTAGAGAATTTGACACCATACAATATAGAGAAGAGAGAAGAAGACTACATCAACTTGATCTATGAAGAGGTGGTTCCTTTGGAAATAATCATTGAAGAACTATAAAAGAAATATAAATTCTCCCTCAAATATTTCAATACCATTATTTAAATTTTAATAGGCACATACCACATAGTAGAACTAAAACTACAAAAGGTACAAGTTATAAGAAATTAAGAGCTTTAGAAAATAGAAGTTTGGAAACTTAATTTTGATGGACCTAGATACAAGAATATCATTGAAGTTTGGATAGTGTTAGCATATTCTTCTAATGGAATCAAGGAACTCTCTTATAGACTAAAATGGAGCTACAAAATCAACACAAAAAAATATGAAGCCCTATGCCTAGGCCTAGTGCAAGAAAAAAAATGAGAATCAAATTGTTATATATTTTTATTGACTCCAAGCTAGTAAGCAATCAAGTAATAAAAAAATGCAGCAGTAAGAATCATTACTTGAAAGCATACCAAAATAGAGTATGGGACCTAATGGGAGTTTTGAAGCTCTAATTACTAATATCATTCCTAGAGGTTAAAACAAATTAGTCAATGCACTAGCCTCTCAAGGGGTAAATTTTGTTCTTGTGATTGACTTTGGTAAGAAAGCAAATATGGTTAAGATGATTTTTAGACCTTCAATCCTAGATAAATAAATATTATAGCGGGTATTTTATAATGATCAATAAATTATTGATTTCCTTACTAAAGAAGCTATTGGTGTAATACAACTAAAAGAGATGTTATAACATGTTTATCAAGAAGAAGTTGTTCAACTCAAGAATAACCATATTCCTAAGGGTATGACTACCTTAGAGATATTGTTTGATAACAATGATTGGGTAACCAAATAAAAAATTAAAATATACGAACAAGCATTCAAATAAATTCAAATTGAACCTAGAAAAAGCTTAAATTTCAAACTATGTTCCTCCAAATAAGAAGTGGATGATTTCATATTGCCACACAAACAATATCAAGACATAATAGCATGGAGTTATGATGATCTCTGGTTCTAAAATGAAGATGTTATTCAACACACCATAGAGTTAATGCCTGAAACCAAGCCATTTAGGCAAAAGCAAAGGCTATCCAACCCCAAAATTAAATCCATTAAAAATCAAGAGCTCCTTAAGATTCTAAATGCCAAGATGATATATCCCATTAAGAACTCTACGTGGGTAGCAAATGTAGTCTTGATGAGGAAGAAAAACAAAGATATTCATCTCTATGTTGATTTTCAAAATGTAAACAAGTCTTCATTAGGCCATTACTCTTTACCATAGATTGATTAAATATTGTAGTCCATAGCCAAGGTAGAGAGTTTTTCACTTAATCGTTTCTCAAGATATAACCAAATATGAGTAAAATATGAAGATCAACACAATATGACATTTACCTCTAAGTAGCGGACTTTTGCATATCAAAGGATTTAATTTGACTTATCTAATGCTAAAATAAATTTTCAATGAGCTATGGACTTTGTTTTTGTTAAGTTGATCAATAAAATTCTTGATATACTTGGATGACATGACAATCTTCTCTCATCATAAGTAGAAATATTTGAATCACCTAGAAATGGTTTTTTAGAAATATCATGAAATTGGAGTGTCATTGAATTCTGAGAATTTGATATTTTTTGTGCATGAAGGAACACTACTAAAACAAATTATTTCTAAATAACGATTAGACATTTATCTATACTGAATTAAAGCTATTCCAAATTTACTACTCTCCCTTAGCAAAACATCTTTAGTATTTTCTCGAGTAGATTAATTTCATCCACAAATTTATCTTTGACTTCATGAAAATAGTCAAACCCATGATAAATTCTTGAAGAAATATGCATTGTTCACAGGGACACTAAAAAGAAGAATAGTATATGAATAAATTAAGTAGGCTATAACATAAGCCCCAATTTTTATCAACCTAGATTATAGCAAAGATTTCATCCTTTATGTCTATGGGTCTAAAGATAGCTATGCTATAATATTGACTCAAAAAATGACAGTCAAGAAGAATACCCAATATCCTTTCTTAGCCAAACCCTAAATGATTACTAGAAGAATTATAAATTCATAAAGAAATAATTGTTTGCCATTATTAAATCACTCAAAAATCTTAGACATTATTTTTCTTAGAGAAAAATGGTGGTCTACGTGGTTCAATCATATGTCATAAATTTTATTCTTCAAGGAGAATTAGCAGAGATGCAATGTGGGTGGATTACTAAGATACAAGAATATGATATTGAAATCTTTCTACTAAGATAATAAGAGGTTTAACCTTATGTGAATATATGGCTTATATAGTAGAACTAAAACTCAACATGTGCATAGAAGATAACTTTGAGGTAGAGTTTGAAAATGAGTAATGTGTGGAAGAAAAGAATTAGGTTAGTAAATTAACAAAATACTTTCAAACAAGTAGATGACCAAATGGATTAATTACCTCTCAATTGCATAGATATAAACTATAAGCATTGAAATATATCCTATTGTTGAAAGGACTTTTTAAAAAATAAATTGATGAGATACTCCTCCGATGCATAAAACTAGAACAAGCTAAGAAATTTTTGGATGAATTTCACTTAGGCTTATCTAGGGGACATTACTAAAGATAAACTACTACAACTAAGATTCTTCGAACTAGGTACTACTTTCCTACCATTGTTGTAGATACTTTTAAAATAGCCAAATCTTGCAAAAGTGTCAAAGGTTCATTGAAAAAGGAAAAAACCATGCACTTCCACTACATCCACTCACAATAGAAAGAACCTTTTTAGTAGTGGGAACTTTACTTTATGGGAGTCATAAACTCAAATTCATATATTGAACATAAGTATATTCTAACAACAATTGATTATTTAACTCAATGTTCAGAGGCAGTAGCAACAAACATAATAGATCAAGATATTATATTTAAATTCTCAAAAAGAATAATAACAAGGTTTGGTATTCCAACTACAATAGTAATAGACAATGGACCCTCTCTCATAGGTACAAAATTATATATTTTACAAATAAGTATGGCATCTACTTAAGGGTATCCTCAAAATACTATCCATAAGGGAATGGGTTAGCTGAATCTACCAATAAAAATTTACTAAAAATAATCAAAATAATTGTTGGAGAAAATAAAAATAGTTGTAACTTAATGCTATACCAAGCCTTGTAGAAATCTTGCATCACAATGAAGAAAGCATTAAAATCATCACCATACTCATTTGAATATGATAAGAAAGCCATTCTACCTCTACACTTAGAATTATTGGCAATTAAGTGGATAGACAAGAGGATATTTCTAGATATAGCACCAATGGAAATCTAAATACCAAAAATGATACTTCTTGAATAACAAAGGTACAAGGGCTATAACAACCTCTAGAAACACCAATCTAGAATTAAGTAATGGTTTGGAAAAAATGACATGTTTTGAGATTATCAAATTGGTGGCTTAGTGCTCATATGAGACGAAAATAGAAAAAAATTGGGAAATCATTAGAATTTTAATTCATTCTAGTTTGAACTATATCACATCATCACCAAACATGATTGCAATGTGTATGAGCTAGCAGACATCAATGGTCAAATTTTGTCAATTCTGGTGAAAATCATGCATTTAAAACACTTCGTATGAAGTGTCACCACTCTCATATTATTTGTACATAGAAAAGCAAAAATAAATGATTCATCATAATTTTGAATTTTTGAAAGTTGATTGACCAAAGCAAAATCTAGTCGATGACAATTTTTAAAATAGCACATGCTCATTTGCCAAATAAGTAAAACAATAACAAGTTAGCAAGCATGCAATATCATTTTCACATTTCCAGTAAATACAAATAATGATCTTTAAAAAAATCAAAATCATGCACCATCCCACTACATTAATTACATTAACAACTAGTTGCATGCTACATAAACAAAATATTTGAAAAGAAATATATTTGCAAAAAATTGCTAGTGTGGAATCCCCTAAGCAAATTAAGCATCCTAAGCAAGAATTGTTATAGCAAGTAACAACAATAATCATTGATAGATCTTAGCACAGGAGAATTAAAGAACAAAGCTCCACAACCATGGTTGACAAAGGTAAATCATCTTCAAGGAAAGCAAAAAGCACTAATAAAGGTACATAAAGTAAAAAGTGTAGAGAGAACAAAAAGCATTGCAATATAGCACTAGAAATATTGGAGATATAGAAATCACTCTAAATTTGAACTAAAAGGGTCTCTAAGAAGGCATTAAATAGAGGGTATAAGGTGTTTCACCTAGTAGCCTAGATGTGTTTGCATGGAATTCATTTTTATCCTCTTATGTGTATAAGCCAGTACACCCCTACACAAAATTGGTTCTAGCACTAGAAAAAAATTAAAATCCTCAAATTCAATTAGTTCAAAATAGCAAACACCATGTAATTTTCTACCTTAGACCTAATATTTTCATTGATGCATTTGCAATAGGCGTAAACCTAGGGAAACTCCCAAAAATTTTACCTCAAATGGCCAAAAAATA
The DNA here is from genome assembly GCA_028583015.1 of Wollemia nobilis. Classification (NCBI taxonomy): domain Eukaryota; kingdom Viridiplantae; phylum Streptophyta; class Pinopsida; order Araucariales; family Araucariaceae; genus Wollemia; species Wollemia nobilis. Next base: position 3,339,636 of record JAQPPZ010001308.1, on the reverse strand, counting down.
ATTATGACCCTAGGACCTATAAAGACAGGGGCAAAGACCTAAAAACTAGCTTGACCATTAGTTTTACCATCCTATGTTTGGTAATACATTTCTAAAAATCCTAATTAATATTTTTTAATTATATTTTCTTGGTATGTTCTCTATTCTAGCCATAATTGTTTGGCCTACAAACAAACAAATATGCCTATGACTATCAAATTGGCATGGTCTATACCATCTCTAATCCTTGCTATTATATCACTTGCCACCATGACCAATTAGAAACCCTCTTTTTCTTTGATTTTTAATTTCTTGTATGAAAGAATACACAAAAACTCAGACCATTGCAAATCTCAAAATACAAAGTATTTTGGTATCCTTCATGCATGGATTGTCTATTTTTGTACTCTACATTGGATAGTATTCCTTGGATAGAAGTGGATAAGAATAATAAATAGGGAAAATACATGACACTAGTAGATTGGATACACCTTATCCAACCCTACAATTCATATTGTCGCCTCAATAGGGAGTTTCTAGGCCCAAAATTGAATCTTATATATGGAAACTTGCATCGACTACTTTTGAAAGCAGTTGAGAAATTATAGAGACCTCAACTAAAACATGGAGACAAATATTTCTTGATAGTTGGGACAATGATAATATTATATGGATTCATGGGAAAACCAATTTTGTTACCTTACTATTTTACATAATGGATATTTGGTATGGAATACTACAAATAAGTAGATAAGGTAAACAAATACTATGGTTCTAGAAAAAATAAGTTTAGCACATATGAATTTCCATTTATTTTTTAGCCTATTACTCTAATAGCAAAAGGGCAATATGTAATCCAAAAATCTAGTCTTCAAAAATTTATACTATGCAAAATATTACACAAATGGAAGTATGACCCACTTGGAAGATTTAAATCTAGACTAACTGAGTTGGACACAAGCATACCTCTAGCATTTAAACATGTTGAATGACCCAAAATAGAAAACTCTAAAATAACTTAGAGGAAAATGAACCCAATTGGAATATAAGAAAAATGCAAGAATTGCCCCCTTGGAGGGATTTTTACAACATTTTGAATGACTATGATCTAGAGAAAAATAAAGATAATGTTAACTGAAACTAATATAAAGGTAATGAAATAAAAAAAATGCCATTTAGAAGAGAAAATTGTGGAATTGTGGATATTTAGATGCCAACATGGTGTATAGAACTCTAAATAGTTTCTAGTTTTGGACAAAATATTTTCACAAAAATATGATAAGAACATAGATACTTGAAGGCCAAAGGAAGATCAAGTTAAAGATAAAATCATTTGAAGTTATGGAGAAGAAGAAGGTGAAGAATAATCTCCCACAAAATAAGAAGATAAAATAGATATTGAATAGATAGGTTTCAGAGAAAAACATGTTGAAGAAGATGCATTGATTCTAGGAGAGAAACAAGATGAAATAATAAATGTAACAAAATTTGAAGACCAAAGGCCCTCCAAAATAACTTTGGAATCATGAAAATAAGTTCCCCCATTCATCCCAAGTTAATTCCAATAGTAAATGTACAATATAGGGTCAAAATTTATTGGAAATATGGGCTATACTAGAGGAGACCTAGGAAAAACACCATCTAAAGCACAAGAGCTCCTAAAAGTATAAAAAAGGACCAATAATCTAGCTATGGGAGCCCAAATACCCAAATATAATAGGAGTAATAGTAGGCAACTAACACCAAATTTTTCACTTGTTCTAGGGGTAAAATTTGTACTAGGGCCACCTAAACACCAAATGTACCCATAATAAGAAGCTCTAGCTAAGACTACACAAAAACAAGTCCAAACCATAGAAAGTAGTGGAGAGTTTGATATAATCCTAAATGCATTAATACAATAGAATTGGCTATCACAATATTCTAATCCTACAACCCCATTTAAGGTGCAAGGGATAGTCAAAAGGAAAGCCTCCCCTTTCCAACAACTACAATAAAGAGCAACAAAGAAACACAAATCCCAGAGTGCAATCCCACCAACATAGGAGGTGATCACACCAACTCAAGAGCAGATAAAATAGAAAAGTATGATTCCTCAAGACCCTATAATTTCTTCTACTCCTCTTTTTCCCATTGTTATTCCCTCCCCTTATCCTCCACCACCAATTTTTCCACCAAAGCAAAATATTAAAGAGGAAACAACACCTAATATACCTTCTACCACATCCATTCTATAAATACAAACTCCCAAGGATATTGTTTCAATAATCCAAAAAATTCCTTCATATCCATTGCTCATTCTCTAACCTATTTTTCCAATATTACCACCTCTCGATCATCCGTCCATTATCATCATCAATAGGATCAAAAAAATGAGATAAAATTCCCAAGATATGTGGAAAGAAATACTACCAAGGAAAATAAAAAATAGAACACCACTAAGGCTAATGAACATGGTTGATCCAATTACATATAAAAATCTAAGGGTAACACCTACCCCAAAAAGTTAACAAGTCTAAATATGAGATGACGTCGGATGATTACAATATATCAATGTAAGAAATATACATTGCTTGATTGCCACTAGAAGATACCTTGGTCAATTCTTAGACTCATATCAGAACAATGTATCTCCAAGGTGACAAACTCAGGAGAAAATGCAATAATATGGTGAAGAAAACAAATATATTGGAAGCAATGACAAAAATGATCATAATGAAAAGAAATCCTTGCAAAATAATATTTAGAATTTAAAGAGGATAATCATGAGACTTCTAACTTTGACATAGTTGTAAGAAAATGAATAAATGAATCAAGTTTTACAAGAATAAATGCAAGGTATGTAGCAAGATCTAGAAAGAGAGAAGAAAAAATATCAAAATTCTTGCTTCTTCCAAGAAGCATTGGTATAACTAAATAAAGAAGGAACAAAATCCTCCAAAGCTCTCACAAAACATATCTGATCATTGACTACTTACTATTTAGCATAGAGGACTAACCATAAAATAAAAAACAAATCTAGGATATGGCAAGAAGACATCAAGACCCCTCATATAAAAAGCCTTTAGAATGCTATCAATTAATGATAATTTTAGGAATACCAAACATCCAACTCTAGAAACATGGACTACCACCTGCCAAGTATTGCAAAATATTGATGTAAGAAGATCAAGAAGTAAGAAGAGAAAGAAGAGCAAGAAGAGTTAGAAGGGCTAGAAATGAGTGAGATGATAAATACACCATCATAAAATCCTTGGCCATTTAGTCTATAAGGGAATAATTTTATCATAGAATAATTGATATGCAAAATTAGGAAAGAGATATAGCAAGCCCAAACATGATACCTTAGTACCCCAATGATGTAAGCTAATACAAGGTGTTCAAATTGGAGCAAGAATATTGGAAGAAATATATTGGTTTCTTAAAATGATATAACATGAAATAATCAACTAAATAAAGTGTGGAATTCTTTAAAAAACACCATCTAAAAAAAAATACATCAACAATCCTGAAGAGCAGATAATTGGAAGCAAAAGAGGTCCCTAGTCTTCAAGTGCCTAAAAACTTTATGCAAGGCAATTTACCTAGATTTCAAATAATCATGAAAATTTCAATTTTTGCAAAATGGCACCATCACCTAGGTATATTTATCTCACTTCTCTTTATTTATTTCCCCCATGTATCTTTTAGGTCCTTAATTTTACTACATGTTGTCTTGGACTTCTCTTTTTTCTTTTCATTTTATTATTACTTCCACTTCCCATTTTACACTATCCACTATCATCATATATAACCTTTTTTCATCTTCATAGCTACCTTCCCTTACATCATTTTGAATATTTCCTACATTCCAAGACTTCAATTTCATACCCAACGATATAATACTCTCAATCCTTGAGAAGTGCCAAGAATGTAGGTCAACCATTATTCACAAACCTTTTGAAAATCAAACCAACCTACCACTATGCTAAAATATTGACCAAATTTTGCTAAGGAGAATACCATTAGGTTGGCTTAAGTATTTAAGAAGCACTTTTAGCTAAAATATAACTCCAATGCACCAATCTAAAGCTAAGTTTCAAAGCAATTAAGTATCCCTCAAAAGGCCCAAGATCATGGAAAATTATTAAGCCAAGATGCACTCAATGAATAAAAATTTTTCTAAGCATTAAAAGGTGAAAATAACATGCAAACACAAAATCATGCAGTTTCATATTCTCAAAGTAAAGATGTCACCAATACACCATGAAAGTCTAAAAATACACAAAACTAGAAAGGCATGACTTTGGTTCCTAAATATTTCCTTTAGCCTAAAGCTAGAAAAAAATAAAAAAATATAATTTTCTAAGTAGTGACTTTAGCCCTTGCACTATAAAGTTTGAAAATGTGAAAAAGAAGCCAAGGTGGAGTAAATCTTGGATTTCAAAGTCTAAAAGCACACAAAACTATGAGAGCAAAATGTTATTTTAAAATATGAGTATTAAGACTTTGTTGAGTGATGATGTTTAAAAATTATCCCAAAAGTTTAGATTTATTCAAATATCATCCCAAAGCAATTAAAAGGTTTGCCACTACTATAAAGTTTAGCTTTGGCACACATTCTCTCAAGAATATCTCTTTCATTTGGATTACCCTTGTCAGAAATTGTAACCACCTCAGTGCCTTCTAGCTATTCAATCCAAATGCATTGGGTTTGATAATGGCATATCTAATAGATGGTTGTAATGCCCAAGTAATTTGTAGAAGGATACAATTGAATATCTATGGACTAGATTGAAGATGCACAAGAACCAAAGATATAATATGATATCTAAACTAGCCACATCAACAATGCAAATAGTTGATTGATGTAGTATGAAAATGACATCCACTCCCAAGAGCACTCCCTACTAGGATGTTTTCTAATAGACCTTGTTTTGACTTTGTAAATCTAGACCTTGTTTCAACTTTGTAAATATTACGCTTCAATATTTGTAAGTAGCCTATAAATAGCTCAATGAACCTCATAGTGAGGGTCGATTCTATAGCATTTTCTTGAATATATGTTGTATGATGACTACTACCAATTAATAAAAATTGAAGTTCTTTGGACTCCATTATGGATGCATTATTAGATTTTATGAATGGAATCCATGTTTTAATACATTTATATTACACTTTATTATTAGTTTATTATGCTACAATAAATTCTACTAAATTGGATCACTATTTAGATTACTTTTCATTTAGTATTTGGAATATTTAGAACACTTAATTAGTGCTTAATGATTCTGATGAAGCTTTTATGGATGGTTGGTATATTAGGATTTAGTCAAATTTAATTGTGTAGGAATATTGTTCAATATGTATTCATTATTCTTATGCTATATCCCATCCATTTTTAAGCAATTTCTAAACCCTTACCCCTTACTAACCCTTCCTTGTATTTATTTAGTTTAAACCCCTATTTTAATTTTATAAACATTATAAGGAGTTTTCCTACTCTGGAGGTTGAATTTCTAGAGTAGAACTTGGTAGAAATCCTAGTCATCCAATCTTGGCTAAAGTCTAGGGCACACTTAACAAGACTATGTAGAGTTTACACCAAGATGGCTAAACATCCAACATTACAAAATTTCACTTAGTTAGAAAACTAATTAGTCATACAGGTAGCATACCTCCTTACTAGTCATTCTTTATATAAGTGTCCACTAAGATATATTAAAGTTGATATTATAAACCAAGAAACCTAGTGGCCTTATTTGTGCTCATGCTAATAAAAAACTAATTATTTAAAACTGAGTGAAACTAGTGGTGTTGAGAAGGAAAGGTAGAGATGATTATTTCTTTGATAGGTTAGAATGTATGAATAGATATAGGGATAAGAAGGGGAGATTTGTTAAAAATAACCCCCAAAAATCCATAGGAGCACAACAATAATATTTAGAGGTTGCACAAAAGTACTCATTAATTGTACCCATAGTTCCATACAATCCATTACAAGTGGAGATGAAGGAAGTAATAATATACCATCATCATCAGTTCAAAGATATTTAATATCTCTTGATTTTGAGAGTTTCCACAATAAAATTGGTGGTATTCCATCCACCCAATACCTATTTACATCTCCTAATAAATTTAAATAAATTTATAGCATTTATTGGGAAGACAACAATGTGGAGGATAGGCAAGGTGAAAATAACATAAGGGATGTAAAAAGTGACATACATCATGGGGAAATAACCAATGGTGCTAGGACCTTCACATATCCCATTAGGTTAGATCTAAATACACAAGCCCCTATGAAAAACATTTCTCCATAAAACTTACCTATATTTAAGGATACTACAAGAGAATACTTGTGTAGAGGGGGAAAACTACCCTATCGCATACAATTCCTAAAAATATTGGATCCACAAAAGATAAAAATCCTTATGAGTTGAACCGCGGGGGTATGTTGTTCTCTACACTTGGTGCTAGGGGGAAGGGTTCACTAGGAATTATTTAAGGACTTGCTCCAAGTCCTTGGGATTTCAGGATAGTTTGATGTATTTAGTTTCATGTAATCTCCTAAGTTTGGCCTTTCTAGATCTATGCTATGAAAGATAAAGGACAATGCAAAAAATATAAAGAAATAATACAAGAGCTAACCTAATACGATTCTTTATTTTTAATGCTTTCTAACCTAGGATTTTAAATAGAAAATATTTAAAGCAATGGTACAATATAAATGCACAATATTAACCCTAGATGCTAACTATATGATTTTCACTTTTAGATGCCTAAGAATCAATATTAAGATCAAACCTTAAACCAATAAAATAATTAGAACACTTATCTTGATCGGTTCTTGATCTAGATTTTTTCTACCTCTTATCCAATGATATCAAAAATACCTATTTTGTAAGATAATTTATGAAACACTTGAAAAGGGGATTAACATTAGACAGTCTACTTAGGTTGATGTAAAACAATGCTTGGAGGCGCAGTATTCAAGACCCCTAGGTCCTTTTGGATGACCTTTGAAAATAAAATTAGAAATTGACCTTTGGATAATTAATAATAAAACAACAATGCAAAAACAGAGAAACAAAAAAAAGATTATGCTATCATGCCCTAGATGTGATTTAGAAAATACTCATGCAATCAGAATCTGACAGATGCTCCTAGTTCAATCCTGGTAAAAATCATACCTCATAGATAGTGGGCACAATAACGCTATAGGTAAACTCACACTTCGTTAGAATGGGGCACAATCTCACTTTTGTGAGTGAAAACCTTAAATTAGGGTTAGCAAAATTGCACCTCATTGAGACATGGCATAATTTTTCTTCAAAGACACAACAAATAAAAGATAAATACATAACGTCAATAAATGTAGGAAAAAAAGTACACAGAACCTGATGGATGGCATAGAATAAGATAGAAAATATTGAGGTATCCAAATGGGCACTATATTTCCTTTCAGACCACAACACGAATCCACCAACCACATAGTAATCCAAATCAATGCAGTGATGAGGCCCATAAATACCTCATTTTTACACTATGTTTGACATATAAAAACTACCATATTACCAAACATAACAAATTTAATTGCCAAATAGTTGATTAGAATATATTATTTGTTAAGTGTTTGCATGATTTTATGTTAGGAACACTATACCCCTATTTTGACAATTTTTTGCATTTTGTGATTGTTTTTGACATGATTTTGTTGGTGAAAATTGCATAGAAAAATAAAGCAAATAAGCATGTTCAGATATTTGGCTAACTCCAGCATATTTTAAGTGTCATCCCATTTCAAAACCAAAGTTTTCAAGTGATCTGGCATCAAAATAATCTCTATTGCAAAACAGGGCAGTGACAAGTTTTGTGCAACATACAAAAAATAGCAAGTTGTTACATTAAAGGAGCACCTTGAAGTTGTCAAGAAAAGCATGGGAAAATGCATGGAATGTGTTCATAGGGACCAAATAAGACCTCTGACCCACTTGGATGCATTCCCACATGGTCTAAATAGATAGCAATAGGGCATAACAAATCAGGGATAGTTGTGCAACTGTTGCACTATTTTAGTTTGGTTATTTAGTGAATAAAAGGTGTAATTTAAGTAGCAGAATGATGTGTGCTAAGGTGTATCCCTTAATAATGGTATTTGAATGTTTTTCATATTCCAATTGATTTAAATTATAAATTGGCACCAAACTCTTAGAACTGTGCAGGAAATCTAGAAAATGCAGGACACAGTCATACAAATTCCAACCAATTGTCAATGAATGGCATGGCTTGGAATTTGTCAGAATTGACATGCAAAACTTATTGGATCTAACTTTTGAGGGATATGAGAGATGTCCTATCCAGTTAAACCTACTTTGTTGGCCATTTTTATAGTTATTGAGCATAAAGTATGTTACACAACTAGATATTACGAAGAAGCTTCGAAATGAGGGGGAAAGTAGCCAGTTTTAGTCAAACGGAGGATTTAGTACCCAAAATGGTAGGGAAAAGATATTTTAATATGGAGACAGGTGTAAAAGACCATTTCTAACCTCTTCCAACTCACTCCCACCATTGGAGATGCATCCCAAGGTCCAATGAACATTGTTGCAACATAAACTATCTTAATTTGGACTAATTCAGTTTCAAGTTGTTATCAAATCACTGAGAAACAACACACAATTGATATTGAGCATGAGATACATGTAATAGTTTAGTATAAATAATAACTCCCTTATTGGTTGATCTAGTAGCAATAGAGGGTAGTTGATAGTAGGAGAGTAAAACAACAATAATAAATAGGATTTGACATAGTGCAGGATTTTCTTGTAACATTGTAATGTTTTGCAATAATCAATAAAGTGCAGTTTTTTCAGTCATATTGTGTTCATGAGTGAGTGTGAGTGTTAAGTAGTTAGCAACACTTTCCCACCTTCTTCTATATTAGGAAGAAAGGGCCCACTTTCAAGCTTGGAAGGAGGATTGTTATGATAGGTTTTTTTGATAACTTTGCTGCAGTAGATTTAGCAGGATGCTTGTCAATTTTCATTTCTTATTTTGAGTTAATGTGATGTCTTCATGTTTTCAATTATGTTTTTATGTAGCAAGTGTGTGTCAGCTGAAAAATAGCTTAGACCTATGTTTCCATTATTTTCCTATTTTTGTAATTTGATAATTAGCATAAATTTGTAGCATTTCTGTTTTCTCCTATTTTTCATGCTTTAGCAACTTTCCAAGTTTCCAAAACTTTCATTTTGCTGTCAATCACTATAGTAGAAGCTTGACAACCTTCTGCAATAGGACACTGATAGGTTTTTGTAGCATGTGTGTTTCCCTTTCAAGCAACATTTCAATTTAGCAATTTCAAATTCCTGCATTGTAGTTAATTGTTAATTTTTGCAATTAGAATTAGTTTTCAATTCTTGCAAGTTAATTTAGTTTCCATTCTATAGATTAGGTTTAGTGTGACACCAAAAAGGCTAAACCAACATCTGTTTCACTGAACAAATGCTTGTAATCTGAATGTCTGAATTGTAATCTGCCCAAGCCTTCTATCATAGACAACCTTGGACACCACCTCGAATTTGACAAATCATAAATATTAAATGATGATAATAATGACACTCATCATTTTTGGCATCGTTTCCAAGGAACACGGTGTTGTTAGAGGGTAAAAGCAGTCAAATAATTATTATTGTGCTAAGTTGTGAACTTCAGAGTAAAATCTGAATGTAATAACTGGTATAAATAATAGTTGTTGATAGTTGCATTTCAGAAACATTTAGAAAACAAGCAAGAAACCACAGGAAGAAAAATTTCACAATAAGAGGTTGAAACTATGTCAAAGTTGTCTGGATTTATGATTTCCAAAAATGTTGGAATTTTCAAAGAATCACAATCATCTATTTCAAGAACTGTAGGATCCTTTGAGAAATCATTACAAGGAGGAAAAATCAGTAGTTCAACACCACTTTTTCTTGACAAATCCATACAATCAGGACAATTTAATAGGATTTATAATTGTTGTTGGGAACCCATAATGGTAGGCTCACAAGAGAATCTAGGGAAAGCCAGTAATGTGCTCCACCCTAGTGCAACTAGTACACCTACCAAAACTTTTCAAAATCCCATTCAATTAGATCCTAATCAAAATGCTCCCATGAAGGTCATTTCACCTTCAGTGTTACCAACTTTCAAGGGAGTTACATCTGAAGACCCTGATATGTTTTTGTTTGAGTTTAAGATTGTATGTCAAGCTCATGATTACACTAATGACAATCAAAAGCTCAAATTGTTTCCTTCCACTCTTAAAGAATCAGCCCTACGATGGTTTATCACCTTAGCACCTGATTCAATTAGAACTTGGGATGAGATGGAAAATATATTTTTGGAGAGATACCAAGAATATTGTCAAGTCAAGAATCAAAATGATGAATTGCTTGGAATGAAACAAGAGGAAAATGAAATTTTAGAAGACTATCTAGACAAATTTTCTTTTGTTCATAAGAGATGTGGAAGTGTTGAACCTAAAATTTGCAAAATCATATTCTTAAGGGGACTACAAGATGAATCTAGAGATGTATTGGATATTTTGGGAAGAGGAGATGCAAATGCACTTGAATTCTAGGAAATCATTAAACTTTGTAAAAATTATTCTCATTCAAGGCATAGAAAACACAAAACTGGTAGTAACACAAATGATTTGAAAGAATTCATGAAAGAGTTTTCTATTCTAAAGGATGATATTGATCAAATATTAGATGAAAAGAATGAATCTATTGAATCTTTAGCCATCTATTGTTCAAGATGTAAGAAGCAACACTCTCTTCATGAATGTCCTTTGAGCAAAATATTTATATCTGCTACATGTAGCATTTGTGAAAAAGGACACCCTACAGATCAATGCAATTTGTTACCAGAACTCAAAAGTATCTTTGAAAAATAGTCTCAACCTATGAAAGAACTCAATTTTGTAGGACAAAGACAAGGGGATAATTTTCTTAAATTTCCATATCATAATGCTTCTCAATTTCTTGCACATTGGAGGAATAATCCTTGGTATATGCCATGGTCTACTTCAAGTCCACTTCAACAATATTGGAGTCAACCACCATGGGCATATTCCCAAGAGTGGTCTCAACATGGATGGATGAAACAATAATGGAATCAACAACATCCACCATGGTTGCAACCAAAACTATAAGGATATCAATGGGTACAACAACAAAAATTGTACAAAGGGTAACAACATTATCAAAAATAAAAACTAAATTTGTTGCCTACTCATACCCATAATTTCTCTCATGGACAACAACAACAAGCAAAACAACCTCTATTTTCAGCTCAACCTATGGCCAATCCAAATAATGTTAAACAGGCAACCCCTGTATCTATGGTTGAATCAAAAAATACAACCATAATAAATGCTAGTGACTGTGATAACACTCAGTTGTGTTCAAGAAAACCACTTCTTGAACCTATTCCACTTATCAATGTAGAAATGAGAGCTAAAAAGAATGAACATGAAAACAAATCTACACTGAAACATCAAAAAGAAAAAGAAAATCTCTCTCAAAATGATTTAATGGAGAAAGTATCATATCTTGAATAGTTTGAAATATCAAAACTAACATCTTTGAAATTAGATTTGATAAAGGAATTAAAACATTTAACTATTACAATCCCTTTACTTCAAGCTATTAAAGATGTACCAATCATTAATAAGATTGTTCAAGAAATGTGTTTTAAGAAACCAAGAAAAAAGAAGAAAGTATATCCTGAAACCATACAAATAGGTGGAAAATTAGTAGACTTGCTTGTAGGAAAACTTACTCCACCTAAGTATGATTGTCTAGGAAGTCCATGGTTTCTTGGAACATATGAGGAAAATGAAAAGAATATTTCAACTTTGGCCTCCATAGTTGTAAAGGGTAATGTAGAAGAGTTGGATTCATCCAAAAAGTTTGTTTTTGATGAAAATGTTCTAAATTCAGATTTTAAAGATGAACCAATTATTGTTCAACAATTACTATGGAATGATGAAAAACAAAATCCTGAACATTTATCACCCATTCCAATACAAAACAGTTTTCTTCATTTACCACATGGATGGCATCATCATTTTTTCTCATCTTTTCATTGTCATTTATCAAATTTAATTCCTTCAAGAATTGTTTTTGATAAAGATACACACATTTTCCATTCTTTTCTACCACACCATTGCTCTCTTAATTCATTAATGCATCATTTTCAAAGAATCAATTCAATACATCTTGGTATAACACAAATTGAAATACAACCAAAACAACCTTTGAATATCAATAGTTGGTTGACTAAAAACCAGGAAGCAAAATTGTTTGATGTATTGATCCAACATCCTAATGCTTTACTAACTCTTCATGCATCTTTAGAAGTTGGCATTGAGTTGTTGCAGGTACAAAACAAGAAAATTTTGCAGTTGAATGCATTGGATGAACTTTGGTTGGAGGCACTTCACCAAACAGAGTTCATTCAACAAAAATGGAAAATGTGGAATGATGATCACATTAAGAGCAGCAAGGATGAACCAGAAGAGTTTGAGAATGAAGTTGTTCAACTTTCTTTGGTTGATGATTTAAGGAGGACATTAGTGGTGAATGGACATTGTTTACAGTTGTACCATAAGCCACTAACAAAGGTGGAATTTGCTCAATATTTCACACAGTCAAACTTGCATATGATAGAAGAGGCTTCCTCTTCTAACAAAGATTCCAAATGATCATATTTTTTGAATCTTGAAAAAATGAGAAAAATAAAAAAAAGAGAAAAGAGAAAAGAAAAAAAAAAGAGATAAAAGAAAAAAGAGGAAAATTGAGGAGAGAAAAGAAAAAAGAGAAAAAAAATTGCAGCATAAGGCATGTCCCACAAAATGAGGATACATGAGGACATGCATCAATTTCAGCAAGGAGGAGGAACAATGAAGTCAATACTTCATTTCCAGTAATAAGGAGGTAATGATGACATAAGAAGATTCTTATTGCTCATCTGGAAAAAAAGGTGCATCATTGTTGCAACTTTCAGCAAGAAAAAGATGTTTTCATACAGAAAATATTGATGTGCTTTTTGTAAAATAAGGATTGTTCTTATCCAAATAAAAATGAGAGACATTCTCTCTCATTGAAGCCTCATGAGAGACATTCTCTCTCATTGAAGCACCTGAAAAAAAGATAGAATTTGGTTGAAAACCATAAATGGCAACCTCTTCTGATGAAAAAAAATTGATGATGAAAAAAATGAAAGAAAAAAATGAATAATTCAGTAGTGAAAACCTTTTTGGAGGCGCTACTGAATTAAGGCTTACATGAAAACTAGTTTTTTGGCATGTTTGCCTTGTTGATCTACCCATCATTGTTCCACCATTGTACAAATCTCACCTACTGCACATGTGTTGTCTTTGATTTTAGAAAATCAGCTAACAATCATTGGAAGCAGTTTGTAAGGTGCATGATAAATTTTCAGGATAGTAAGGTATGTGTTTCTTGCATTTAGTCATAGTAGGCATTTAGCATTTAGTGTATGATAATCGGTATTTGGCATAAAATATTTATAAAATATTGGCAAATTAAAAAAAATGGAGCATGTTGTTCAAAATGTCAAGAAGCACCCCCTTCTACCCTTAGTTGCATGAGAAATTCAAAATTGTCTACAAAAACCTGATTTTGGGATAGACATGGCAAAAATTCTATTTGAATTAGCAGGGTAGGTTCTAGAAGGAGAAATGCAAGTTGATACCCCATAATTACCTCATAGATTTGAGGAGGATAATCTGGAAAATGCACTTGAAGATTCTATTTTACTACTACTGCAATAAAACAACATACAAAACGAAGAATAACATCTAAACAAAAGGATGGAGAAGGGATTTTTGATGTTATGGAAGGCTCACACACCCTAGATATGGGCCCACAATAGAATCTATAGCTAAATTTTGCATAGGAGGCCATTTCAGCACTTTTGATGCACCTTTGGAACATCCTCCGTCAGCTTTGGAATGACAATCTCATTTCGAAGATCTTCGAAATGAGATAAAAACTATGCCAAAATTCCTAAAATTTTTGCATAACAACAAAAATAGCAAGGCACATCAAATATTGAGTTCCCTTAAGCTCATAACATCCCACCACAAGTAAGTACATCCCTTAAGAAGATTCAAAATCAAAGTTTTTGTCAATTCTATTTCAAAAGTAAAGAAAAGAAAAGACTGCAAAAAATATAGAACTTGCACAAATTGCATAAATTATTGCAGCAATTGAAATACTACCTTCTGCACCATCCAATGATGAAATAATGATATAAAAGAGGTAAAATAAGTTTTGATAGCATCTGGTTCAAATTGTAGAATTATAGGAATTGCAAAAAAAAATGCAGGAATTACAACAATTGAAAAAATTGTAAAATTGTAGAAGAAAAAAAATAAAAACATGTGTTTGATTGCAGAATGATTAGTGTATCAATTTCAGACTTTTCAGTTCAACAATTTTTAGAAAATTTAAAAAAAAGTTACTAATTTACAACATTTTTCAAAAAATTCTAAATTTTAACAATTTTCAGAAAATTCCAAATTTCAGCAATTTTTGAATTGTTGGTATTTTTCAGAAAAAAAAAAAAAAATTGCAATTTTAAAATTCAAAAATTACAGCAGTTTCATATTTTCAACATCACATTTTCAAAAATTGCAGTACTTTCAGATTTTTCAACATTTTGAACCATTTTCAAAAAATTGCAATTGTTGAGAGAAATTGCAGCATCTTTATCATTTCTCAAAAATTGCAAAAATTTCTCAGGTGGCAAAAGATGTTGTTTAAAAGGATAAAACCTGCATATTGCTATGGCCTACTAGGATGCATGAGGGCATGCATCAGTTCAAGCTAGGGGGGATGATGAGGCCCATAAATACCTCATTGTTACACTATGTTTGACATATAAAAACTGCCATATTACCAAACATGACAAAGTTAATTGCCAAATAGTGATTATAATATGTTATTTGTTAAGTGTTTGCATGATTTTATGTTAGGAACACTATACCCCTATTTTGATAGTTTTCTGCATTTTGTGACTATTTTTGACATGATTTTGTTGGTGAAAATTGCATAGAAAAATAAAGCAAATAAGCATGTTCAGATATTTGGCTAACTCTAGCATATTTGAAGTGTCATCCCATTTCAAAACCAAAGTTTTCAAGTGATCTGGCATCAAAATAATCTCTGTTGCAAAACAGGGCAGTGACAAGTTTTGTGCAACATACAAAAAACAACAAGCTGTCACATTAAAGGAGCACCTTGAAGTTGTCAAGCAAAGCATGGGAAAATGCATGGAATGTGTTCATAGGGACCAAAGAAGACCTCTGACCCACTTGGATGCATTCCCACATGGTCTAAATAGACAACAATAGGGCATAACAAATCAAGGACAGTTGTGCAACATTGTTGCACTATTTCAGTTTGGTTATTTAGTGAATAAAAGGTGTAATTTAAGTAGCAGAATGATGTGTGCTAAGGTGTATCCCTTCATAATGGTATTTGAATATTTTTCCCACCTTCCAATTGATTTAAATTACAAACTAGCACCAAACTCTTAGAATTGTGCAAGAAATCTGGAAAATGCAGGACACAATCATACAAATTCCAGCCAACTGTCAATGAATGGCATGGCTTGGAATTTGTTAGAATTGGCATGCAAAACTTATTGGATCCAACTTCTGAGGGATAGGAGAGATGTCCTATCTAGTTAAACCTACTTTGTTAGCCATTTTGATAGTTTCTGAGCATAAAGTATGTTACACAACCAGATATTTCGAAGAAGCTTCGAAATGAGGGGGAAAGTAGCCAGTTTTAGCCAAACAGAGGATTTAGCACCCAAAATGGTAGGGAAAAGATATTTTAAGATGGATACAGGTGTACAAGACCATTTCTAACCTCCTCCAACTCACTCCCACCACTGGAGATGCATCCCAAGGGCCAATGAACATTGTTGCAGCATAAATTATCTTAATTTGGACTAATTCAGTTTCAAGCTGTTATCAAATCACTGAGAAACAACACACAACTGATATTGAGCACGAGATACATGTAATAGTTTAGTATAAATAACAACTCCCTTATTGGTTGATCTAGTAGCAATAGAGGGTAGTTGATAGTAGGAGAGTAAAACAACAACAACAAATAGGATTTGACATAGTGCAGGATTTTCCTGCAACATTGTAATGTTGTGCAACAATCACTAAAAGTGCAGTAGGGTTATGCATAGCAACGAATATTCGTCATTTGGGCTAATATTTGCATTTTCAAAAACTCAAATTGGCGAGTATGGGGAACCCAAAGGTCAACCCCTTCACCCGAAATTTCCAGAATTTGTTTTTTAATATGTCGGTTCGTCATCCGTTTATAATAGTATTACGAATTTTTATATATCTTCACCATCATTTTTTTCTAGAATGAGGACACTTTTTGCCCAAAAAATTTAAAATTTTAAAATTACCCCGCCAAGTTCGCCGAGTATACCACTATATAAAACTAATACAACAATAATACTTTTCCACTTAAAACATTCAAACTATTATAGAATCAAGATTTCTATCGAACTTTGGCAACCACTTCTGCAACCATTAGGATTCATTTCTACAAAAGAGCGGTATTCAAAAAATTTCTACAACCGTATGGTATCCGAATCAATTTATGCACCAAAACGGTATCCAAAACAATTTTTTCAATCATCTGGTATCATTTCTGCAAAAAAATGGTATCTGAAAACTTTATGCAACCATTCGGTATACAGATCGATTTCTGCAACAGACCTATATTTGAAACCAGTTCTGCAATCATCCAATGACAGAATCAATTTTTGCAATAGATCGATTTGTGAAGAAAATTTTGAAAATTATAGGAACCATATCTAGAACCATTTTTGCAAAAACTCGATATCTGGATAAAGTTTTGCAACAGATCGATAACCAAAACCAATTCTCTAACAGACCGATACCCGGATCATTTTTGCAATAGATAGCCTTCTGCACTGGGTTCTCTATTTCTCTTAAGACATTCTGAATATATTAATAAGATTTGGTTTTCTATCAACTAATAAGTTTCTCTTATGTTATTTTTCTATCATTTATTAAAAATATTTCAATGCTCTATTTCCCATGTTTTTCTCTATTTTGCCCTATTCTACATGTATTCAACACCAATGTCAGGATGTTGTTTTGTACTAGAATAGATTGTCGAAATGCGGCCTACACCAGGTTATCTATTTTTCCATGTTCTGAATGTTGTCTTTGATTTTTTTGTGCCTTAAAAATTCTTTGATTCTCTGTTTCTATTTAGATCTGCTTTTATGTTATAAGATTATAAATGAGTAAATAATTTTTTAAATGCTTATTTTTTGAAAATATGTATCTCTAGTTATTTTTTTTGCATAGAGAAATTATTTAGTTAATTTAATTTAAATTTGTATATTGCATATTTGTCTACTCTTACCAGTTACAAGTGTTATCACCAAAAAAGACCGTAGTGACATACACTAACAAAATCACAATAAAACATGGCAGGAAACAGGTATTTATTTTCTAACGATGACCATTTGTTGATTCTAATTAAAATATTATATTGAGGCCTATGAGAAGTAACATCTCTTTAACATTGTATTACTTGTCTAAAATGAAAAACACTTTGTTTACAAGTAAAATGTCACCCACCGACAATGAAATGAATAGGGGAAAATCTTCTACTGAAAAGAGTATCCTCAGATATTTTTTTCATATACCAAAATCAAACAAGCCATCGACATCGGTACAAATTATTTTTGACTTATAAACATTTAGTTGTATATTTTATAATAATTTTCAATATTTCTTTCTTCCTCAAACATTTAGTTGTCATTATTTGCTCAATCGTCAACGATATGAATTTTTTTTTATAAATTTTTTAAATCCAAAAATAGTAAAGAATATTATTGTGTGCTACTATGCATAATACTCTATTGACCAAGAGATGCCTTCTACAGAAAATCCTCTTACTAATGACATCCAACAATTACTTGAAGATATTGCTAGCCAAGATATGCAAGTGGAAAATGAAAGCGATAAATCAAATACACTATAAAATTCTCTTGAATATTCAAGCAAAACGTCTAAAAAGAGGAAGACAAATTCTAATTGGATTATTGGAAGATCATTTAAGAATGAATGGGCAGAAATATTTCCCTGGATTGAGGCGATCCTGACTGAAGACAACCAAGTCAATCAAAAATAATATAGATGTAAAATTTGTAGTTGGAAACTAGGTAAGGATCACACACTGCAAAATAAGAAAAATACAATAGAAAAACATGTTGGTAAAGTATATGTAAAAGTTATAGGAAGTGATGGTAAAATTACAAAATCTATTAGGTGGAAGGATGCATCAAAATGTATGCTTGTCAGATATGCAATAGATTATGAGAATCACTTAAAGCAACAATAATCCCTTGTTGAGAAATATGGAACGATTGAAACCCAATTTCATAAAATGCAGAAGAAAATTTTAACTTCAAAAAGTTTGTAATTTGTTGTTATATTTAGTATTCTAAAAAAGGGTAGACCTGTAGCGACCCCAGGACGCTCGCACCGCCCTTTTACTCTACATGTAATATTATTAAAAACCCAAGATGAAATGAAAGACAATGAAAAAGCATATAACACGGAAATAACAAAGATAGATCTCTTTATTTGTATTGAAACTCGGTTTCATATCGGTCCCTCTTAGGGATACCCATTTCGATACAATAAGGTTACAAATAGGCAAATAGTGCCCCTTTCATGAAGAGGTGGTGCGCTTATAAAGTCTTCCCGGTTCCACACATAGAAATGTATGAGGGTTTACATATCCCTCCTTCTCTAGGTCTATTTCCTAGAGGGATCCCTTTTGCTCTCGTATGTTGCAAACTTCGTCCGATGAACCTATGGCCCTGTAAGCAATGAAACAACAACACATGCTTAGATGTCTAAGATTTCCTCCTCGGATGAGGTTGTTAGTAATAAAATAATTTAATAAAAATATGATGTAACTATGCTATGAAATCATGTAAATATATGCTAATGATATGGAAAAATTAAGAAACAGAATAAAAGAAGCTATGTCTAAAACCTAAGCTAAGCCTATGGGCCACTGTCTAAGACAGTGGCCGCTAAGATAAACCTTGCTCTCTTTGCCCCAAAGCTATGGGTCAAAGCATGTATCTGATGTTGAAATAATAGGTTTTATGCTCTTCAATCCGTTAGGGCTTCGCCATACACGTGATCTCCAAGGGAACTCTCCAAGTCTCAAAAACTCTCCTCAATAAAAGATATCGCGATTATAGATGTCTCTTAGGCTTGCACCTTTTATAGTGTGAAACCCTAGGTCTATGTCCAAGCCCTAGAAATGAATTTCTATGCATAGTGCAATTTAGCATGAGAAGCTTTTGCTCCTATGCAAACTGATCGTTAGCATAAGAATATTTTATCCTTTTTTTATGCTTTGCGGTTAGTTAGCTCAATTTTAAATGTAAACTCAAGTCTCCTATGTGGACTGGTGGTGAAAAGGAATATAAAATTACTCCCGCTCACCTTTATTGCATGATGACTACCACTTCCACCTATGATTAGTTTTTTTTGTCGATAAAACTGCTTCTTATGGCTTAGCCGCTGTCGTCTGCAGTGACTAAGATCTGGTCATTGTCATCTGCATTGGCTAAGGTCTGGCCGCTCTAGGCTTGAGTGTCTAGGATCTAGCCCCTCTTGGCTTGACGACTAGGCTTGGATGGCTTGAAAAGGCCCCAAATGAGTAGTGAGAACCACTGTTGATGCTTGGAAAATCCAAGTTTATATCTTATGATCTTATGAATGTGTCTATGTGAGCAGCTCCCCTAAGCATGACACAATTTAGGTGTCTACAAATATCCCTTTTTATGATGCAATGTGTGGAAAACACAACGTTGAGAAAAAACATAGACTAATTTGTTTGTAGGGTGTATTATGATCAATGGTATGATCAAGGGTGTATTGTCTCAATATTTAGAGGAATTAACTCAGTGGCTTGGGCATGTTAAATTGCACTCATTCCTCAAACTCAATAGGGTAGCTTCAACTGCTACAAAAATTTCGATTGGTAGGAGAGCTACAATTGAAGTGTCATGTCTGCTTACATTCCCAACAAACAAGAGAAATTTGTGATTGTTGTATGTAATGATTCATAGAACAAACATGATTTTTCTATGATCGAGTGATATTTTATTGATTTGATTATGATTATGTTGAAGTTTTGAACTACTTCTTCACACAATGAATTGGTGAAGAAATGACAATGAATGAAGCGACAAGTCGCTGGACCAATATGACTAATCTGGTTCCTTCTAGCATTTATTTCTTTTAATGGGCAATCCCACATCCAAGTGTGATTCCAATTATTCATGATTCCAATTGTCCAAGAAGTTCAGGCCGCTGACATCAACAGCAATCAAGACGTAATTAAAGAAACATAAAATTTGCATTTTCTAGGGTTTGACCTTTCACTTTCACTATTGAAGATTTGCTTTGGGAGCTCTGGTGTGACAGCGATGGTTGTGACTTTGGAGTTTTATGGCATTGAGTACATGGCTGTGTAGGGTGAGACATCAGTTTCTAGAGGAGCCAAAGCTTCTCGGGTATTTCTCCTTTTCAAAACCCTAGCTCTCTTTTCTCTTGTCTGAGTAAAACTAAACCTCACTCAGTAATGGGTAAAATGAACCTCATTAAACCTGTTGGTGATGAATAAACCCCATAGTTAGGCTTAGCATTTTTCTATGGTGGGTTAGTCCCATTTTTTGTTCTCATTGCTTTACCTTGGTAGTTTCTAGCCTAGGATTCCTAAGTTTTCTATTGTTCACCTGCTATTGCCATGTTAACTATTTTTGAACTTAGCTTAGTTTTGATGCCTGAGTGGGAATTTGCTTTCTATTTTTTTTGTTTTTCCCTCCATTTTGTGTATTTTTTTTTATGTTATTTTGCAATTTCTTGATTTTTTTGTTTTTTCTGGCCGAGGGTTCATGAGTTTGTCGTGTCGCCCTTCGGACGCTGTCACTCAGAGCAACCGATTCTGAGCCGTTGTCGTTGAGAGTGGCTAGGTTTGAACCCCAACGGTCAAAATTTTGACCGTTGGATATTGGTCATTGCTATCTCCAGCGGCAAGGTTCCGACCACTATAGGTGTCAACGACTACACCCTTAGCCATATTTTTGGTATTTTTTTTTTTGCTAGTTGGATTTTTATGACATATTTGATTTTTTTTTTTTAAGTTTTTGAATTTTTGATTTGTTTGATTAGGTGCAATCTTGTCCTTTTGCTTAGACTTAGAATAGCCCATACTATTTTGCACCATTTTCATGTTTATTGTGAATTATGCCTTAGATGCATTGTAGTTATATTTTGTCTTTCTTCTTCTTTGCTTAGATCCTTACTGCTCGGGCTCGGGACCCGAAGCTCTTGCTTGACCTACTTCCTAGCTTTGATGATACAAACTGGGCATGGTTCAAAGCCCACGGGTTATAGTATGTCATTAGGCTACCTTACATCATGGTAGATCATGCTTACCTTACATCTCTGGCCCATCACTGGGACCCACAGAATAATACTTTCCACCTCTAGACCGACAATATGACCATTACATCGAAGTATGTATATAGGATATTTCATATTCCATTTGATGGGGTGGCCATTGTCTCTTCGACCACTAATTATCAAGTGGCTATCTTCACTCGGGTGTTTATAGGACACTCTACGGATGCTCTCCGAGACACCAAGTCTGAAGGAGTGACTATTAGCCGCTAGTATGGGAAGGGTGTCTTTACGATGAGGCATGTCGTATTACTGATGGTTATCAACAATGTTCTTATCCCGGATTGCTCAGGTTTGAGGTTCTTATGGAATATTTTGGTGATGGTGCAGGATCTATTGGATAGCGAGGAGTCTATCATCTATGCCTAGGATAGATTGCTATTGGCTCAGTGCTATGATGAGTTGTACCACATCCATCGATGATGACGTGTCAGCATTACCTGTAGCTTGCTCCTACATGTTTGGGGATGGGAGCATATTAGAGTAGATCGCCCTAAGGGGCTCCTAGCCAAGATTACAGTGATTGACACTCGGACATAGTGCTATGTCGCTATATGGGCTCGAGAGCACGAGGAGTGCAAGAGCCACACTTTCACAGGGGAGTTGTCCCATTACACTGATAATTTTACTAGAATTTTGGCCAGAGATGTCGTATGACACCCTTACCATGAGTGTCCTACTTGGGATGATCCAGCTAGCTTTATTTCTAGGACATGATGCGAGCGATGGCTTGTTCACCATAAGGTTACCATTTGGAAGTACTTCTTCTACTCTCATGTTCTTCATTAGTATGGGTTGCAGCAGGATGTGCCCTTAGTATCATTCTTATACAAGTGTCTGACAACAGAGAAGGACCTACCTCCATAGCAGATTGTCGAGCTTTCAAATGAGGAGGATGCCCCAGCTATTGAACCTAGATTGGTTGGAGGAGTTACATAGGCATACACTAAGTGGTGGGGTCATCAGATGTGGCATGGTGTCAGTAGCCTAGGGCACGAGGATGATGGCGAGGGTGATGGTGCAAATCTAACATGATGTAGAGTCTAAGCAAGGACCGAGGTATGGGTCCATCCAATATAGTAGGTGGTAGTGGAGGATCCTAATGTTCCTGAGGAGGAGTTAGATCCTGAGGATAGAGACTCTCCTTTGAGAGCATAGCTACATGATTTCGAGGCTAAGCTTTAGGCAACTAAGATCCAGGTACAACGGTAAGATGCTACCATTGAGTAGCTCACAACATAGATTCAGGCTCTACAGGCTACTATTGGGGGTGGCGATGCTAGGATGCAGTTTGTTGTTCCTCCTTCTAGACCATAGGAGGTTCGAGTGGCAGGTTTAGGAGCAGATGTGGGACAACTTCAATATTTGTTGGATGAGCATGAGGAGCGGATCTGGGGACTTGTGGATCACGTCACCATTCTTTAGATGCAACTCAGGAGGCATGGGATTATGCCTAAGGAGCCACCCGATGCGGGTGGTTCATAGGTCAGTGGGTGCTCTGCCTTGAGGCAGTCTTCCACCCATCCTAGCCAGAGGACCTAGACTCGGATAGAGAGACCGATAGGCTCACATCATTTGACTCACGACACTGCCATAGGAGGAGGTGGTACTAGAGAAGGTGATGCAGGGGGCTCAGGCCTGATATTTGATTGATGCTTTATTTGGTCCTTGATTCATTTTTGAGGTCAACTGACCTATATGACTATAGCCCACAGGTATTTTTGTACATACATGGATTTGACACACATATTTTGCATTATGACTTATTATGTGTATCGTTTCTTGCTCATGTTTTATGATATGATGCGATGATGGTATTATGATGATTTGATGAATATGTTAGATGATATATGATATTGAAGATGCTTGTATGGATGTGTAGATGCTTATATGATTTGATGATATGATGTGATGTATTTTTATGATGAATGATGAATTCATGATTGTATGCGAATGGATATTGCCTATATGTTTTATGATGTGGTTTATGATGTGATGATGAATGACTTGTTTTTGTGGATATGATGTTGTTGTTAAATGCACATTTTAATTTTGCTTTAATTGTATGCATCTAACTTATGTGATGGAATGGTATAAATGAACATGTATGCTCTAATCACTTAAAACATATGGAATGCATATGATATTGACAATCTTAATGGGTGATAGCACATAAAGTAAAAAAATAATCATGAATTTAAGTAATCACTCTTATCATAATAATTGATTAAGTTTTCATATACGATATGTAATGGTGTGTAATGTATTTTCTTAATAATTTTTGTAAATTAAAAGATATAAAGTAGTCAGTGGTCATCTATATACTATTTTTAATATATATGTGGTATCTGTCTTACTATGTTGATACCCCCTAATTTATATAATCTTATAAATAAAGTGATGGTGTGAATGATGTTATGATTTATTGCTATGTAATAATTTGTTCGGGCTTTTCAGATATTCAAACACTCTAGTTACCCTATCAACATCTATCTATTGACCACTTAGATTTTTGAAAAGTATGCTTTTACCATGGACTTGGTTTTTTATGATCTCTGTGTGTGCAAGTGATTGTATATTTTGAGGTAGAACTCAATCATTTTCTTTGATGTCAGGTGGGATTCTTTCAGCCCATTGCTAAGATGAGGGATTCTCAAGTGTTCATCTCATCCTTATGTTGGACTTAGTTGGACTATACCACTAGGCAATATTGGGTTACCTAAGCTAGCGCATCCACATTCAAACATTGGTCTACACAAATGCATGAAATAGTTGTAATAGACATAACGTCATGTGTAAGGATTTCTCCTTCTAGTTTTGTATAATGCTAAGAATTCCAGGGATTCAAGCTTTATTCCCTTTTTTGCTTCTTTTCGGCTTTGGATATTTGCTCATTTGTAGTGATGAAAATCACTGTTTATTTTGATTGATTTTTTTTTGAGCTAGGATTTTTGTAGTGATGATAATCACTATTTATTTTGCTCATATCTAGTGATGAAAATCACTGTTTATTTTTTATTGATTTTTTCTTTGAGCTATGATTTTTTTTTTTGAATTTATGATTTGTGTATCTGATTATTGCTTTGAAATCTGTACTGTATGCTTGGCCTTTTGAATATGTAATTTACTTTGAGATTTTTCTTATTTTTATGTAAGTAAGGGATTTGGATAGGGTAAATCTTGTCCTTTTGCCAATTCTCAGCACCTTTAAACCGGTTGCACAAGGGGATAAGCAAGGAAAATCCTTTTCTCTTAAGGTAACCTAGACTGTTTTTGTAGCTTTCATATTTTCCTTGTACCAACAAGGATTTTAGTGTTTCAATTAGTGATGGAATCTTGAATATCCAAGGCATTGTCACAGCTAGACCTTACCTTCTACTAATCAAAGTTGTTTTCTTCAAAATTTAATGAGATCACTAGGTGTGGTTGATTAACCGAAAAACCTTAGTATATTATATATAGCAACAAATAATGGTTGTGTTGAAAAACCCAATTACACACATGTGTTAATGGAGTTATGGATTTGTATGATTTACACGATAAAATGTGGTATCACTTTTTAAGGCTCTCATGGCATATGCAATTGTAGTGGATATGCAAATGCAATGCAATGATGTGTATGCAAGATGTGAGATGCAATTGTTTTTGTATTTTTTATTTTTATGTTCATTTTGTACTTTTTTTTATTTGACCAAAGGGCTTATTATGCCTTTGGGGATTTTTTATTTTTGACCAAGTAGCATGAAGTACCCTTGGATATTTTTGAATTGATTTTGACCAAGCGGTTTGAATTACCCTTGGAGCCTTTGAATTTATGTTTGACCAAGTGGTTTGAATTACCCTTGAAGCCTTTCTAAATTGATTTTGACCAAGCGGCTTAGTGTTTTGAATTGATGTTTGACAAAGCGGTTTGAATTACCCTTGGATTTTTGAATTGATTTTGACCAAGCAGCTTGAATCTCATTGGAGCATTTTGAATTGATGTTTGACCAAGTGGTATGAATTACCCTTGGAGCTTTTGATTGATTGGATTTGACCAAGCGGTTTGAATACCCTTGGAGCATTTTGAATTGATGTTTGACCAAGTGGTATGAATTACCCTTGGAGTGGTTGAATTGATGTTTGACCAAGCGGTATGAATTACCCTTGGAGCCTTTGATTGTATTTTTGAAATTTTATGTTTTTATGCTTTGTTTTGTGTTTTTGACATATTTGAATGTTTTTGAATTTTATGAAATATTTGAATTTTTTTGTATTTTATGAAATATTTGAATGTCTTTGAATTTTATGAAATATGTTTGTGTTTTATGAAATATTTGAATGTTTTTGTGTTTTATGAAATATTTGAATGTTTTTGTATTCTGTGAAATATTTGAATGTTTTTTAATTTTATGAAATATTTGAATGTTTTTGTATTTTATGAAATATTTGAATTTTTTTGTATTTTATGTGTAAAATGCCTTTACGTGAATGATATTGAGAGGCTTAGGCTCCTCAAAACCATCTAATGATATAAGGTGATATGCTTCAGGCCCAACTCTTTGTGAAATCATGTATGGGCCTATCCAGTTTGCTGCGAACTTGTATCATAGGTGTGGCAGCATATTTGAATTCTATTTGTTTTCTTTGAGCACTAGATCTCCAACCTTGAATTCCCTTAGGTGGACTTTACTATTGTAAGCTCGTGCAAGACGATTATGGTAAACACAAAGATGCTCTAAAGCATTGACTCGGCATTCATCAAGAAGCATCAACTGATCAAGGCGACCTTGCCGCACATCATCATCATATATGAAGTCCTTTAATGTTATGCATAGAGTTTGGATTTCCAACTCTAGTGGCATGATGGCCTCAATGCCATATACTAGTGAAAATAGTGTTGCCCTAGTGGGCATCCGTATGCTAGTCCTATATGCCCATAGTGCAAGAGGCAACTACATGTGCCAATCTTTGTGATTGTCTTGCATCATGTTCCTAAAAATGGAGACTATTGTTTTTTTTTAGGCTTTTGCTTACCCGTTTGCTTGTGGATAATAAGGAATTGAAAAATTGTGCTGAATATAGTAATTTTTTATTAAAGCACGTACATTTTTGTTCTTGAAATATGGCCCATTATCCAATATTATCTTCGAAGGATCCCAAAATGACTTATGATATTGTGGAGTATAAACTCCACAATCCTTGGTCCAGTTGTTGATGTTAAGGGGATTTCTTCTATCCATTTAGTGAAGTATTCTATGGCTATTATGATGAATGTGTGTCGGCCTGAGGACGGGGGTGAGACCTTCCCAATCAATTTTAGTACCCACTACGAGAATGGCCATGCTACTTGGATAGGCTGCAAAGCTTACGATGGTAAGTGCATTAGATTTGCATGATACTGGCACTTACTGCATTTCTTGACATACTCACAATAGTCCCTTTCCATGGTGGGCCAATAGTAACCCATTCTCAAGATGTGCTTAACTATGACCATGCCACTGAAATGGCTTCCACATGTTTCGTTGTGAGCTTGCGAAATTGCCCAGGATGCTTCCTGGGGCTTAATACAACGGAATGATACTCCATCATATCATCATCTGTAGAGGATTTATCCTATCAAGATGTATCTTGTTGCTCTCTATTTTAACGTTCACCTTTCAGTATGTGATAAACCTTGAGGTACTATTCCAACCTTCAAGAAGTCTCGTAGTTGGGAAATCCAATCCTGATAAGCCACGGATTCTATAGAAAATACGGCTTGCATTTTCGAGTTAGTGAAAATGAATTGAGGAACAAATCTATGGTGTATAGTTGCACCACACTCCATAGGTATTTGGTAGATCAAAGACCCCAAAGGTGTTGTTTGCAAGTAATATTTGGCTGCGAAGGACCAATCCTGATTTGGCTTGATGTTGAGCATGTTGACTGACTCTTGATTTTCAAAAGCTTCACAACGTATTACTGAGTGCAAAAGCACTTTTACATGAATGGTTGTAAAATCAAAAGATATATTCTGAGGGATTAAGGATCCCAAAGAGGTCATAGTGTCTGTAAATCTATTTTATGTATGAGGGATTGCCTCAATGTCGTACCATTCCAGTCGTGCTAGGTAAGTGTCAACAAGTTCCTTGTAAGTCTTCAGGAGTGGGCACCTACATTGGAATAGTCCTTTGACCTAGTTTACTATGAGCAAGGAGTCACCAAATATATTCAATCTTTTAATACCCATTGCTATGGTTGTTTGGAGTCCCAGGATCAATGCTTCATATTATGTATTGTTGTTTGTGCATGGGAAGTCTAATTTGAATGATAAGGGTAATGGAGCACCTTGTGGTGTGATAAAGACAATCCTTGCTCCACCCCTTGTTCACACTTTGAACCATCAAAGAACAATGACATGCCTCTTTCTTTCTTAGGTTCTTCGAGTTCTGGCGGATCTGATAATGCAAAGACCGCATCATCAGGTAATTGTATAGTGAGAGGCTTGTTATCCTGAAGAGGCACCTCTGTTGATTGATCTACTATGACTTGTCCCTTGATGGACTTTTGGCTTACGAACTCTAGATCAAATTTTGTCAATAGCATGATCCACTTTGTGGTACGTGTATTGTGATATGTCTTGCTCATCATGTACTACAAAGGGTTTTATTTTGATATGACATAGGTCATATGCCTCAACATGTAATGTCACAACTTTTGAGTTGCAAAGACCACTACTAAACACAAATTTTCGACATAATCCTAGCTCATAACTCACCAAGGTGCGACTAATGTAATATATAGTTTGCTCTTTGTCTTATGCATTTTTTTGGGCTAACATGGTGCCAACGCAAAATCAATAACCGATATATAGTAAAAATGGTATGTCTGGCCATGGTGGAGCCAACACTGGTGGTGTGGCCAGATAAGTCTTGATCTCTACAAAGGATTGATGGCATTCTTCGTCCCAATGAAAGGGGACCTCCTTGCATAGCAACCGATTCATAAGTCGGCATTTGTCTGATAATTGCATGATGAATATTTTGATGGATGCTATCTTGCCTTGTAGGCTCCTCAATTCCCTAATGTTGGTACAGGTGGCCATTTCTAGTATAGCCTTTACCTTTGTGGGCTCTACTTCGATGCCTCTCTTGGATATGATGAATCACAAAAGCTTATCGAAAGTTACACCAAATACGCACTTCTTAGGATTCAATCAGATATTGTGTTCTATGAGGTGATCAAATATTTGTCTAAGGACTTCGGCGTGCTCTTGCCGCAACAGGGACTTGGCTAGTAAGTCATCCATGTAATCCTCTAAGATCTTATGCATTTAGTCATGGAATATGTATGTCATGGCCCGTTGATATCTAGCACCAGTATTTTTGAGACCGAATGACATCACTTTGTAATAGAATGTTCCCCACGAAGTAATGAAATCAGATTTATGTTGATCTTTGGTCTTAATCCAGATCTGGTTGTATCTAGAAAATCCATCCATTAGGGAGAGCATTTCATGACCTGCAGTTGCATCTACAAAAGCATCTATTTTTGGCAATGAGAATGAATCCTTTGGTGTTTCCCTATTTAAATCTCTAAAATCTGTGCAGATACGGACTCTTCCTTCAGGTTTCCCCACGGGTACCATGTTTGACACTCACTCAAGGTAGTCAATAGGAACTATGAATACCACATCCAGTATTTTTTACAATTCGTTCTTCACCAACAAAGCGACGGTTAGATGCATTTTCCTCAGCTTTTGTTTGACTGGCTTCTTCATGGGATCCAATGAAAGGTTACGAACGACTAACTTTGGATCTATCCCTGGCATGTCTTTGTAAGTCTAAGCAAAAATATTTGGCCTCTCTTTAAGGAGAGGAATTAGGATGGCTTATTCCTCTGGAGATAGACTTTATCTAAACTTGAATTTCCTTGGTTGGGTAGGATCATCAGTGATGTCCACCTCAAAAGTTGCTTATATAGCCATATGTGACCCATACTCTAGATGATGAGGCATGGGTATCAAATGAATGTCATCAATGGGATTTACAGGACCTACTGACTCAGGTTCTGAAGCAACATGGAAGATGTCATATGCACAACCTCATGCAAAATGGAATGGCTATAACATATCTTCATTGTGGAAGAGGTCTTCAGGCTCTATGGGCAAATTAACGTGACCCCAATCAATAGCCTCTACATCAACATGTAATGATTTGGTAGGATCTATTGGATTATGAAGTGGAGTGGTCAAATAAATGGAGACCATGTTGATGTATATAATGAAGTCTCCAGAACCACATGGGTGCAATCTTGTCTCAAGAGTTTCCCTTCCATACTTGCAATGAGGCTTTGGAGGAATGGGAATTTTTGGATCTGGCCTATGAAGAGGGCAAAAAATAGGATCATTGGGCTCTAATTGCTCTTTAAATGTAGGCAGATGGGGATTTACCATCTGATGAATGACAACTAGGTCAACAGGTCTCCCCAAAATCATAGATGAGGGTCTATGGCACGGAGTGTCATCTCTCTCTCTACTAGCTCGTTCACTTGTTGTAAGTGGTGAGGTCCAAGATAAGCCATCTCGATCTCATCCTCAAAGTCATCATCACTTATCCAGAAACCGCTAGCATTGGTATGTAGCCCTAAGAGAAGGGGCTCATGTCTTAGCCCTAAGTAGGCCATCTCTATTTCATCTTCATATTCTTCATCACTTATGAAGAATACATTTGCATTTGTCTCTTGCCCCAAAGTCAGGGGTTGATGGCTTAGGCCTAAGCAGGCTCTTTCTATTGAGTCTTCTAATTCATAGTCACTTTCATCTGATGTATATCCACTCTCATCGTGGATGGACCATGTGAATCTTTGTAAATAGCGAGGCCCCTGATAGGCTAAGCGAAGTTGTGCCTCATCATCACTTGCTTCATATCCACTCTCCTCATCCCATGAGTTGTATCCTATTGGGGTGGAATCAATTGAGATTTTTGGATGATAAATTTTTGGTGGTGATATGTTTACCGTGGCCACTTGTCTGTTCAAATTTCTTGTTCTTAGGGGATGATAAGGAATGAAATCAATGTCTTCTCCTAATACTAAGCTCAATCTATCCAATGTTGCTGTAAGAGAGTCATCTCGACCTCTGATATAATAGCCGAAGCCAAATCTATCGGAGGGAAGCTGATATTGTGGCTCGTATGGCCACATGCGCCTCTACTCATATATGCCAAGGCCATAGCCATGCCAATGGCAATGCTCAAAGTATCTTAGAGCAAACCCGGGGTTAGAGAGGTAATGAACATTGATCATGAATAATTCATCACTATCCTCTTCTATGTTTGAAGACTTATGGGCGCAGTCTAGGTTGGCGTAGATAAAATTGGTTTGGTTGGGAGCGATTCCAAGTGGAACCACTATTCCTACTTGCAGACTCAAGTCCTTACACCTTCCCATGTCTTGTGTAGACTCAATTATAGGCATAAAGGTGATGTTCTATACAAGGTACTCCCCTATGCCTGTGCTTTCCAAGTGTATTGATGCATGCGACGTGGATGACCCTATGGATGACACTGGAAAAGCAGGATGATAATCACTATCTTCATATTTATCTTGAAGATCTTCCTCTTCCATAGGACTTGGCATTTCAGCAATGGCTACAGTTGGAACTTCCTTGAGCCTTTCTTCCTTAACTAAGGGTGCCTTTAGCTTTTGATTGTATTTTGGTTTTGACATTTATGGTACTTTAGAAGCATTGACTACTTTGAGTGCACCAAGAGGTGTTGAAGTGCATGGGTCTTTTCTTACCCTTTTATATTTGTTATCCATTTGTGTGGTTGGGGATGAAGGCACTACATATAGGTGGGTAGAAGGGATTACAAATTCTCCTAGAATGTCCACTTGATTGACATATTTAAAATGCTCTTCATCATCCAGAACCACATAAACTTTGTTTTCATGCACATACTTGACATACTGGTGTAAGATCGAAGGCACACACCTCATAGCCCTTATCCAAGGATGCCCTAAGAAGATGTTGTACTACATATCTCCTTCCAAGACATGACACATTACAAGGATGGTCTTGTGCCCCACCTTGATGGGTAGGACTATCGTTCCCACAATATTGCATAAATCATCATTAAAAGCTCTCAATGTGTAAGCTCTTGGAATGATATTGGACTTGGGGATCTTGAGGTGCTCTATTGCAGTTGTTGTGATAATGTTTATTGATGAACCTATATCAACAAAAACCTTCTTGAAAGGTAAGTTGTTTATTGCCACTACAATGTTTAGTGGAGGGTCTGGTAAGGCAGTAAATCTCATGATCATAGAATCAAATTACAGGTTCCTCGTATTCTTGCACTTGTCCCACAAAGTGAGTGAATGCATTCTCATCTTGCGGTTGGAGCTCAATTGTCCTTAAGATCTCCATTAGATTCTCCCTATGCTTTTGGGACTATTGTATGAGAGATGAATAACTTAGCTAGAGTCATTTGTAGGTTTTTCTCCAATCTAATCTGAATAGTCACCACAGGTCGATTTGGTGGACCTAAAAGGTTGTCTTACCTTTGTCTATGAGTGGTTGGGATGTTCATGGGAGCTGTAGGCAATTGTGGTTGACCATACCGCCTAGTCCTTATTGCTATGTTAACAATATCAACCATCCCAATGTATCCATGGGTAGGTATATCAGCCCAAACCTGATTGACTTGGAACCCTTGGTCTCAATGGACCTCATGATTGGGCAGTGGGTTTCTGTATATGCCCATGTCTTTGTTATTGGGAGCCAGTGGGTTGTCAACTTTGAGTTCTCCTACCTTAATCATGTTTTGCACTTGATGCTTAAAACCAATGCAAGCCTTAATGTCATGCCCCGATATCCTATGATAAGGGTAAAATTGATCTTCCCTATATCCTTTTGGCTTAGTATGGTTGGGATCTATAAGAGGTATATCAAGAAATTTGATCCTCCTGGCCTTGCTCAATTGATTAAATATTGATTGCATTGATTCTATTAGAGGCATTAAATAACGAGGCAACTTGCGTTCTCGATTTCTTCTCAGATTGTTCTTTTGGTCATAATTGACTAACGAGGGATGTGCTTGATAGTTTTGGGGTTTTTGTGCACCCCCATTCATGGGTGTAGCCAATATGACATGGTTGAATGGATTAGGGTTGGCCTGCTTCTGTTTATACTTGTCATTCTTACCATTATTTTTCCACTCCTTTTTGTTTCAGAGTTTAATGGTTCCCTCATCTACTTTGATTTATTTTATGATATTGGTCTGTGCCAAATCCTCCTCAAATGAAGGATATTGTTGAATTTGTAGCAAGAGGGAGATGTGTTTAGAGAAACTTTTGGTGAACATGCGAATGATATCTTCTATGGGAATGGAGAATGATAAGTTTACCATGACTTTTCTCCATATATTCCCATAATCCATTACTAGCTCGTCATCATACTATTTCAAGTTAGCCAGGTCTGAAAGGTTCACCTTCTTCTTAGCACCAAAGGAGAAATACTTTAGGAATGCATTTACTAGTTGTTCAAATTTGGTTATGCTATGCTTAGGTAGTTGGTTGAACCATTGAGTGGCAGCACCTGAAAATGTCATTTTGAATGTTCTTAGCATTAGAGTATCATTGTATTCAATATGAAAATAGGTGTTGATAAAATTAATGACATGCTTCTTCTGCATCCTCTTCACCCTTAAAATTTTCTAACCTAGGTATCTCAAAGTTCTTAGGATATGGAGGGCTAGGGATTGATGGGCACAATGGTTGGTTGTGTATTTTGCTCAATGTTGGTGAGTTCCCAGCTGCCTATTATTTCTTAAAGGTTTTTATTTTTTAGCAAGCTCTTGAAATGCCTTTGATGGACAGATTTCCTCCTCTTGTAAGCCTATTCATAGTGGCAATGGAGGTAACTCTCTATCCATTTGATTTGTTTCATTTTCCTCCCTCCTACGAGGGGACTCAGGACTGTGATCTTGGTTTGTTGTGTTTGCCCTTCTTCCATTAGTTGGATTTTGTTCATGGTTTGGTGGGGGATTTTGTTGTGGGCTATCTTGTCTAGCGCACCTCTCCTTATACAAGTCAGATCGTCTAGTTCTTTGGTGGTCACCACCATTTTTCTATAATTTTTTAAGAGCTAACCGCTCAACCTGCTCTCTTAAACGTGGTTGATGTTGGAGCAAGAGTCTTTCTCTTTTTTAATCTTGTTCGAGAGCTTCCACTAGCTCTCACTCCTTACATAATACATTTTCTAACTGCCTCATTCGGTCAGTTTGCGCTCTTATAGAAGACTCATGTTTATCTAAATCTACTCTTGTTGTCTTGACTCGTAGATTCCTCAAGGAGGTTTCTATTGTACCTATACTCTTGCTAGCTAATGTGACTTGTTCAGTGTACTATTGAGTATCCCTAATATCAGACTCCACGCATCTATTGCAGGGTCGGTTTGAGGTACCTCCAAACTAGGAGATGTGTTTAGAAGTCACAGTTCATGAGCTTCTAGATACAGAGTTCTCAGTAGCTACAGTTCTTTGAGTTGGCCATGTAGGAAACCGATCCAACCCATCTAGTTGTCTTGTTTTCCATGGTTGGTCCCGTGGGGTGCCATTCACTCCTATGAGGTCATATTTTATGAGAATATTTCATTTTGTGTGAATGGTTTCTCCTATATGATTCCCATGACTATATGTAGCTCTAGTTTCTTGCCCTTCAATGGGCATACTTGTTTCATATGTTTCTTGTGAGTCTTGATATGTTGCAATTCTTGTTTGCCTTCTTGATGAAGAGGGTTTTGTGATAACATGTTTTCTCCATGTGTATGGATATGTAGCAGTCACGTCATCCCTATGTGAAGAATGAGTCTTAGAAATTTCTTTATGTCCATGTGAGGAGGAAGCCCTTGAAGCTTCCTCACATCTTTGAGATGTTTCTGTGTGTTTAGAGGAGGCCCTTGAGGTCTCCTCATGTCTCCTTGATGAGGATGGCTGTGAAGCCTCTTTTTTTTATGTGACTTTGTTCCATGATGTGGTTCTTTACTTGGGTTTTC
This sequence comes from Wollemia nobilis, assembly GCA_028583015.1. Taxonomy (NCBI): domain Eukaryota; kingdom Viridiplantae; phylum Streptophyta; class Pinopsida; order Araucariales; family Araucariaceae; genus Wollemia; species Wollemia nobilis. The sequence continues at coordinate 3,305,014 of JAQPPZ010001308.1, read as the reverse complement.
TCAAGAAGATACCCCAAGGGTTGAGTTATCACCCCTTAGGCTCATAGAGCTACGTCTCACGGTCTTACGGGTAGGTCGTTCAATGTTAATACAACTTTGCCTATGAGTATGAGTTTCTTCTGTCTCTCCCTCGATATCAGACTGAGGGTGTTTACTTCTTGTTTTAACCATGTTGTCTATGAATTGATATTTTGAGTTACAATTTAGGAATAACCACATAATACCAAATAAATGTTTTATCTTGATTACCGTTTTAAGTGTGCCCTAAATTGTTTGGTGTGTTTTGATGTGTTGTTCTTTCGATTTCTTTGCTCTTGTTCTTGATTTAAGAATGAGAAGACTCATCCATAGTGACAATCAAGTACACCCATGCCAAACATAATTTTGTCAAAATAATCTAGGGTACACCGCTAAAGACCCAGTGGTGGGTTCGCCTAGTACTTTCACTCTGAATCAATAATTTTTCCAATAGTAGGATATAGTTTGAGCTCAAGTAACTTAGTATCACTATAAATAAGTTTTCCAATCCATTTCTAGGAAGTTCTAGGGGTTAAACCAGTGGAAGGAGATGAATTCCAACATCGCTAGACATGCGTGTATGGTGTTAATTTTAATCTTGCATAACACAAAGTGCGTCATAGAGCAACAATAAATTTTTCCTATATGCCTAAGTTGAAAAATATGTTTCAATATTCAAAAAGATGTATGAACTACTATGATTTGTATGAGCGCACTTTATTATGTGTAGCTATGGCCTCTAGCAAGGCCTCAGAGCAAGCAAACAACATACAATTTCTAGCACATTGGATTCTAGGGTGAACTTTTCAAGCATAAGCCACTCTTCCTAGCAACGCCTAGTGGAAAATTTAAAAGAAGATCTAAGATATGCGAAATGCTTAATCCTTTCTCCTTTTATTCTTTCAATTTCCATAAGTTCTCTATTTTAGACACACAGAAGCAGACATAAAGTTGTAAAATATCAGAGAAGATATACCAACCTTTGATCCATCTCAGAGAATCAATGTTTGGACCACTGCTACACTCTAGTTCTGGCCGCTATCGACCAGAGCAGCTGGTTCATGGTTGTTGTAGCTCAGAGCGGTTAAAGCTCTATTGGCTATTGTATCTTAGAGCAGCTAGTTTTTGGCCATTGTAGCTCAGATCGGCTAGACCTGGACATAAACTTAAGTTAGTATTCTGGTAGAAAATTAAAAAAATTAGTGGTGGTCCCACCGTGATCACCATATCTAGCAACCCAGGGATGCACGCACCGCCATTTTACTTTACTTGCAATGTTATTAAAAACCCAAGATGAAATGGGAGACAATGAAAAAGCATATAACATGAAAACAACAAATATGGATCTCTTTATTTGTATTGAAACTCGGTTTCATGTCGGTATTTCTTAGGGATACCCATTTCGATACAATAAGGTTACAAATAGGCAAAGAGTGCCCCTTTCATGAAGGGGTGGTGTGCTTATAAAGGCTTCCCAGTTTCGTGCATAGAAATTTATGAGGGCTTAAAGATGCCTCCTTCTCTAGGTATATTTCCTAAAGGGATCCCTTTTGCTCTCGTATGTTGCAAACTTCATCCGATGACCCTGTGGCCCTACAAGCAATGAAACAACAACACATGCTTAGATGTTCGAGATTGCCTCCCTGGATGAAGTTGTTAGTAATAAAATAATAACAGAGATATGATGAAACTATGCTATGAAATCATGTAAATGTATGCTAATGATATGAAAACATGAAAAAATAGAATAAAAGAAACTATGTCTAAAACCTAAGCTAAGCCTGCGGGCCACTGTCCAAGACAACGATTGCTAAGATAAACCTTGCTCTCTTTGCTCCAAAGCTATGGGTCAAAGCTTGTATCTGATGTTAAAATAATAGGTGTTATGCTCTTCAATCCATCAGGGCTTCATCGTACACGTGATCTCCAAGGAAACTCTCCAAGTCTCGAAAGATCTCCTCAATAAAATATGTCTCAATTATTGATGTCTCTTAGGCTTGCACCTTTTATAGTGTGAAACCCTAGGTTTATGTCCAAGCCCTAGGAATGAATTTTTCATGCATAGTGCAAGTTAGCATGAGAAGCTTTTGTCCTTTGTCTATGTTTGAAGGCCAGTTAATTGAAATCTAACTGCCCACTTGAGTCTCCTATGCGAACTGGTCATTATCATGAGAAGATTTTATCCTTTGTTTATGCTTGGAGGTCAATTACCTCAAGTTTAAATGCAAAATCAAGTCTCCTATGTGGACTAGTCATGAAAAGGAATGTAAAGTTACTCCCGCTCACCTTTATTGCATGCAGACTGCCACTTTTGCTTGTGATTAGGTCTGTTTGTTGGCAAAACTTCTTCTTATGGATTAGCTACTGTCGTCTGCAGAGGATAAGGTCTGGCCTCTCTAGGCTTGAGAGGCTAGGATCTGGCCGCTCTTAGCTTGAGCAGCTAGGCTTTGATGGTTTGAAAATGCCCCAAATGAGTGGTGAGAACCACTGTTGATGCTTGGAAAGTCCAATATTATGTCTTATGATCTTATGAATGTGTCTATGTGAGCAGCTCCCCTAAGCATGACATGATTTATGTGTCTACAAGACCCATGTCCGATTTTATTGATTATAAGCAACTTTATCAACTAGCTTATGTGCAAAAACTTTCTAGTTCACATTGGTCAGGTCGAAGTGATTAGGAAATGGTTAAATGTCTACCATTTGTTGAGAAGGAAGACCTGAGGGAGCAGGTAAAACATGCTAGATTTATTTCACTTTCTATTGATGAGGTGACGACTGTGGACAACACATATTTGATTTGCATGCATGTGTACACATTTCAAAATCATGTAAGAAGGTCTAGTTTGCTAGGATTACATAAAATAGTTGAAATTTCAAATGCAAAAAACATCTACAATGTTGTTTTGACCAGTTTAAAGAAAATTGTGGGAATGAATGATATTGGCATAGCCACAAAGTTAATTTATAATGAATCCGATGGTGTTGCTATAATGCAAAGGCACAGGAATGACCTATGTGTTCGACTCCAAACTTCTGTTGCCCCATATATGATACCCATTCATTGCATGGCTCATCAAGTGAATATTGCTTATAAAATCACCAAAAATTTTGAAAATGTTGCTAAAGTGGAAGATCTCATTCGTGATATACATTCTTATTTTTCTTGCAGTCCTAAAAGGTTTGCATAGTTTCAATAGTTTGCACTAGGAGTTACAGAAGGAAAAAAATTGTTGAAATATGTGGATACAAAGTGGATTTCATTGTATCAACCTGCACTCATAGTTTTTATAGAATATAAATCTTTAACAGGGTTTATGTATGCAAATAGTAGAGCAAAATGATAAGGCAAACAATATGTTGTTTTGTTTGACTAACTTGGAAACTCTTTTGACATTATGTGGTATTCTTCCAATGTTACAAGAAATGAACAGATTGACTAAACTTGCATAAGAGAAATCCATGTATATCATTGGTTTCATGAGGATCAAAAAACAAATATGTGTGATTCTTGATAGGTTATATGTATCCGAAACAGATTTTACAGATCCTTTATTTGAAAGTTGGATAACATTGACAAATGTGAAAGACGCAAATAGTTTTTTGAAGTTTGAAATTAATGATAATATTTGTATTAATGTTCGTGAAAATATGATAACTTTATATTGTTATGAAAGGTATTCAAGTGTAGCTATTGACGATGTTGAAAAAGTTTGTGTGACACACAATAGGTATGAAGTTGTTTTACACAATACAAAAATAAAATTATTCAACATAGCAGAATCGTTGACAAAGGAGATAAGAGATTGGTTTCAAAGACATGAATTGCTCGAGGCCATGGGTGTTGTTAAATCTTTGTTTTGGGGTTCTTGCAATGATTAAAATTCTACACAAGAGTTGTTTATTAAATATATGGATAACCTTATTGAGCATTTCAGTAAAATTGTGGAATTCAATGGTGTTGTGGTATACTCAACAAAGATCTTTTAAGACAACAATCACATCATTTTGGAAGAACAATGGTTCATCAAGCATCACTTTTGAGTAATATCCATGGGATTGGTTCCATTGCACGTTTGTGGCAAAATTTGTATCCAAGTAGTATCTTACAAGATACAATTAGTGAATACTTTTGTTTATATGAATTATGTCAAAAAATTATTTTGGGATCGATAGAAGATGAGAGGATTTTTAGTGCACTATCTTTTATTAAATCTAAGATCTACAACGGGCTAGACAAAAATCTAGAAAATTGTTTAAAAATTTATGTGTCATCATATGAGCTGGACAAATTTCCATATGACAGAGCATTAGCTTACTGGAATTCAATTGCAGATAGAAGAGGTATTATGAATACGACTGAAAATGAGGATAAATATGCTTTTAGTGATCAAATGGTGTCTTCACAGATTGATTTTGGACAAGTTGAAATGTGTTCGTTTTAGCTACCTGAATTCTGATTTTTCCAATATTTCACAACACTGTAACGTTTTGACATTCTAGATTTCACAATGTTGTTTCACAAGTTGATAAATGTTCATTCCAAATTTCACAAATGTTCATTCCATATTTTACAACTGTTCATTTCATAATTTATAATTTTGTTTCTCAAGTTGAGAAATGTTCATTCTAGATTTCACGAATGTTCATTCCAGATTTCATAATTGTTCATCCATATTTCACAACTGTTCATTTCATATTTCACAATGTTGTTTCACAAGTTGAGAAATGTTCATTCCAGATTTCACAAATGTTCATTCCAGATTTCACATATGTTCATTCCAGATTTCACAAAGTTGTTTGAGATGTACAATGTTTCAAAAATTTACTTTTCACAATGTTTTTTTATCATACTGTTTCAATTGCCTTAATAATTGTTGTCTTTTATTTTATATCACAGTATTGGTATTGTATTGTTAATGTATCAATATTGATCAACATAAATATTATTTTGTTGTTTGAAATAATGATAGTAAATAATATTGACAATTTAGAATAGAAAATAAACACAGAATTATAAATGCAAATAACCTTTGAATAATTGAAGACACAAATTTAGAAAATAAGGTTTTCATTAATACGATTGAAAATATATTACATTGTACAAAACTGTTGACTACAATTAAAAATCTATAACATCATACAAAATTGTTGACAACAGTCAACTTGAGAGCATTTTACAGTCAAAAATGTGATTAGGGGTTTGCACTTCCAGCTTCAATATCGCTTGGAGTTGCCTTTTCTTTTCCTTTATCTGCTTCTGTGACTTCTGTGATGCTCTCTTCTAGCAGTACTCCAACTTGAACTAGGTTTTCATGTACTTTAACAATACTTGCTGCCAATGATTATTCCTCTTTGTTTGGATCTTCAAGTATTGTTGGAAGTATTTCTTTTGATTTATGTTGCTCTAGAACGTGGTATGGATCTTCATTGAGCTTCTCCCTGATGTATTTTATTAAACGATTATTGTCTGCTATTTTTTATTGTATTTTCTTTTTCAATTTCATTGCACTATGCAAAAATGTCTTCACCCTATGAATATTGATGTCCATGCTCTTAACCTATATTTTTTAGGTTATCAAAATTTAACTACAAAAAAAATTGAAAACATAATTAAAAACGGTTATATTAAAATTATTACATGTTTTCACAAATATAAAAATAAAACTCCAATAGAAAATTGAAACATAAATAAATTTACTTACCTCAGCCACATCCCTTACAGCCTCAGCAACAACAACTTTGTCCTTATCGAAATTCCAATGGTTATAATAAGCTTGGGCTTTAGCATTAATGTTCTCTAATATCTCGATTGCAACATTTAAAACATCGTCATCATAATCAAAATTAGGCTTCACTGATCCTGATGCGGCCTATTTTAGAAGGCCATCAAGATTTTCTGGTTCATACTGAACCAAAGAATAAAGAGAATCTATTTTTATATAATCTTTATATCGAGCATTAATTTGCTTTAAAATAACTTTTGCTCGATATTCCCAATCCTTCATCTCTTGCACATCTTTAAGGAAAACCTTTTTAAGGGTTACCTTAGTTTTCTCAGACATTAAAACATTTTCATCAAAATTTATAATATCATCCTCAGTTGGAGGACCCTGAGGATTAGGCATGTTTTCTTGAGATGATGGCAATGGCATCTGCTCAGCTGCAGGGATTCCTATTTTTTCTGCATCACCTTGTGGTTCATGAAGCACATCTATTGCCTTGAACCCTAAAAATTTGTCCTGCAAAAGAAAATCCTCATCGAGCTGGATATTATCCAATCCAAGGTTATGCATAGTGGCTATTTTCGCAAAATTGGCTAAAATTAGGATTTTCAATATTTGAAATTGGCTAATATTTGGGATATTTGAAATTAGCTAATATTTGGGATATTTATAATAATTTGACCATTTTAAGTTTAAATTTTCAACATTACCCCTAATAATAGTGAACCTTCTACATGTGTTTTAAAACTATTCACCTGGATTTTGAAACCGATTCGCCAAATTTTTATAAATATATTTTGGGGTAGATCCCTTATGCATAACCCTGATCTAATATGGGGGTTGAAGCTTTAGGTGCCTATGAATTTGTGGTAAATGTAAAAAATGACTAGTCCTATCCAGAACTTGGTGCTGGTGCATGTGATCTTTATGAGAACCCAGACCTAGAACCTGGTGTTGGCCCCTGTAATATCTATGAAAACAATTATTTTCCAGAGACCCCATGACCTCGTATTTGCATAGGTTGTGTCTGGCGTTGATGTGGTGGAATCAGTGGGTGTGGTGAGAGTGGTCGCTGTGATGGCTGTGATGGCTATGATGAAGGTGGAGGTGGGATATAGCCTCTCATTCTTGAAGGTTGTACTTGCTCTTGACATTGAGAATCAGCTGCAAATATTTCAAAATATTTTGTTACAAATTTTTAGAAAATAAAATAGAAAAAAATCTTAATAAAATTTAACAAACATAGATTTACCTAAAGATGATAAAATAAATATGTTGAAAATGGGTGCCAATAGGTGAAGGGTTGACCGCACTAGATTTAGGCTACACATTTTGTGCATACCTAGGTGTATGAGAACGCCTAGGATTAGCAACTTGCCTCAAACGTTTAGATGGTCTGTCCAATGGTGTCGTTTGTGATCCAATGTCTTTAGAATCACCAGATTATTCTGGCTTGTGAACCCTATTGGCTGCAGCCTGTTTTGTCTTTGTAATGGATGCCCTACCCTGCATTTATATGAAAATAAAATTTAAAATAAAATAAAATATGAGAATATCATGAAAACACTCATTGTGATAAAAAAAAATTTAGAATCACCTTCAATTTCTCTTATGTCATACCAATAGCTTGTAGTGTTGCATGCACTAAAGTTGGTACATGAGTAGAATTCAAATTATGAAAAAACTCATAATAGAGTGATAAAATAAAATTAACAGTGTCCACAATGGGTTGTATTTTGCTAGTTTGCATTTGAATGCAATGCAACTCAGACCTGATGCAATCTGAGATGTACGTGCACCAATCAAACCTCTGATTATTTTCAAAAAGAACAATATAGGCTAGTGCCCAAAATGGAATTTCTAGTCTTTCAAGCAGAATCATTCTTGCTTGGAAGAACTTGATAATGGCCCTTAGAGTTTCATTACTAACATCACTGATAGTTAATCCCCTTTTTGACTTGGTGGTAGAAGCTGGAAAAACAAAATTAGATGAGAATTTACAAATTTTAAACTTAAAAAGTAATATAATATAAATAACAAAAATTATACCTGCTGAATCTTCTAATGTCAATCTATAGTTCCTCTTGAGGTATGCTTTGTGATCTAGAGTTAGTTGCAACCTTGTTGACACTTGAGGACAATCAATGAAAGGAAGATTTGTTAATCTGTGAATATCTGTAAGCATGATGGTGAAATTTAGATTTTGATTTCTGATTTTGATTATGACTGTAGAACTATCATGGTCATAATCGGCGACGACATGTTGCAATAGGACTTTATCAATTTTGAATTGTGGCATCGAAACTAAGGTTGTCAAACCTGCGTTATCGAGCCATAAAAGTTCATACCTGGGATTGTTATTAAATCTAAAATCAAAGTGCAAGAAATATTCTTGAACTTTGGTGCAAGGTTCAAAGGGATGGCTATTGTAAGAAGTTTGTAGTAGAAGAAATTGGATTTGGAAAATTAGGGAAAGTTAGCTCTGGTTGGCTCTACTCGTAGAAATGAACTATAAAAATTACCGTTGAATCATTGATGACCTTTTATGGAGGGAAGAGGCAGAGTTGACACGTGGTACCATCGTAATGGACATGTAGTGTGACTGATCGAACGTGTGACACATGGCAACTAGTCAAAGGATGAACATTTGCAAAGGGTGATTTGATTGCATTATGCATCCAAGCTGATTCTAGATCTTTTTATGCATCTGGTCTGCGACCTGATCTCCTTTTACATCTGGCACAGGCCCAAATATTTTTATGCATTCGGTCCACATCCTGATCTCCTTTTGCATCCATTACGGTCCTGGATCACTTTTTACATCCAATTAGCAACCGAATCTCTTTATGCAACTAGTCTGTGACCTAGATATTTTTATGCATCTGGTTAAGGGCCAGATCCCTTTATGCATCCAGTCCATGAACGGATCTCTTTATGCAACCAATACATGATCGATGCGTATTATGCAACCACTCTGCTATAGTCAACTTCAACTTTTGTAAATATGGATCTGACCAAGCCACCTTACCCAAATATGCTTTAGTCTGAATCTGGTTCTATTTTTGCATTTGACTGGAAGTGGTTCTAGTTTTGCATCAAACCAGAACCATACTTTGTCATGCATAAGCCCGGATTCAATCTGGAAAAAACTATCAAAGTTGCCATTTTTTCCTATTTTTTTCCTAGAAACCAAGGTAATTCGCCATTGCCTTCGACGTCAATTTTTCCAGGATTTGCCACACATTCGAAACGGATTCGTCTATTTTTTATAAGTACGTTTTGGGTCCTACCCCTTATGCATAACCCTGAAGTGCAATTTTTTTTAGTCATATTGTGTTCATGAGTGAGTGTGAGTGTTAAGTAGTTAGCAACACTTTCCCATATTTTTCTAGATTAAGAAGCAAGGGCCCATTTTTAGGCCAAGAAGGAGGATTTTTATGACAAGTTTTTTTGATAACTTTGTTCCAACATATTTAGTAGGTAACTTGTCAATTTCCATTTCTTATTTTGAGTTAATGTGATTGTTAGAATCTAATGTGCACTATGCCTTCACCTTGACACTTGTCAGTTTTCTTTGACAAGTGTCATGTCTTTCTTAGAGGCTCCTGCTTATATATTGTAACTCATCTATTATATAACATATTTCATCTCATTTTCTTCCCAACATTTGGTATCAGAGCAAGTTCGCTCTTTTTCCTGTGTAACTCCTTGAGGGGGGATTTCTCTCATGGAAAGCTTCCCTCCTTCCATTTATTTTTTTTAGTCCTCCAATTTTTTTTATGCATACTGAGGGAGTATGCTCTCCATCAATGAGATGGATCAGAAGCCAGATGTATAAAAAAAAAAAAACTCCCCTTCTTCCACAATATTCATTTCAGTTTTTTGGTTTAAAGTTTTTTTTGTTTGGGTTCGTTGTTATCCTTCTGAAACCATAAAAGAGACAGATCTCTACTAAAAACTACCATTTTTTGTGTTCATGATTTGTGTCTCGAGAAGTTGATGCCTACCCATTGTTTAGACGTGAGGAGATCGTAGCTAAACAGAGCAGACGTGGATCCATCAAGCAATTGAACATTCTATTAGAAGGATACTATTTATTTTGGTCGTGTGCAGTTCTATGTGAAGGTGCAGCATGATTTTATCTCACGAAAGAAGCATTGTGAAATGCACAGCTCATAGCGGAAGCGTCAGTTTAAAATGGTGCATGATTTTTTTCCCTATTAATATCTGTGTTTTTTGGGGTTCCTGATCATTAGCTTGTGTTTCGAAGATGAGCAATGCAGCTTGGAGAAGAGAACGGATTTGCACCTAAATTTTTCGCTGCACCTTCAAATTAATTTTTTGCTGTGCCATCAATCCGCAGAGCCGTAGAAAATAACAACGCTTGTGAGACATTTTTTGTTTACATCTGCGCCATTTTTTATGTTCAACCCGTGTCTCTTGTTACTCTCGCATTCCGATGGGAAAATATTTTTTAAGGTGCGGATTGTATTTTTTTCCACTGGCTATGATTGGTATGTCATATGGTGATGAAGATCGCTCGATGTTACCACGCATTCAGTGGTGGTTTCTCATATAATATTTTGCCCTACTCTTGTTCGTTATTTTCTATAGCACATATTGTAATCCATAGCCTCCACAGTTTTGCTGCCTTGCTACTTATATGAGGCAGATCTATTCGAGTGTCGTTGTAATCATGAGAGTTAAATTTGCTCGTTTTTCTTGCATCTAGTGTATATGCTTGACGACGGCTCCCATTGAGTGCCCCGGCATTACAATCCAATAGAAATTTACTATGATGAGTGGTCGATGAGTGGCCCGTGATTTTTTTTATAATTTTGTTTTTAAAAAAAATCTAAGGAGATCAACGTCACTGTTGCAATGAGTTTAGACGTCCATTGACATGATGGACAAATGAACCAGAACTATTTTTTCATCTGCTGGATGGTGGACTTAGATGATGGTTGCTGATTTTACTGCTTACCTGTTGCCTGCCAGTTTTATTATCCATAGATGCTGGTGCCCGTTGATGATGTTGTGTAAGTATTTGTCTTTGTGACATATTATTAAAGTGGAGATGAACACCAAGCTGCCTATGTAATCAATGATGAACAAAAATAGACGTTGTGGAGAGGGATGTCTTCAAGCTCCAGTTCAGCTAGCTGGAGTGAAACATCCTCAGATTCGAATATGGTGGCAGAGACCTCATCAATGCCGAACTCATGTACTGTAGATTGTTGAGATCGTGGAATGCACTTGGCAAATGAACTGGTGTACTGCAAATGGTGGAGATCGTGGAATGTGGTGAAATCATCACTGTTAACATCTTTTACATTTATGCTGATTTTATCATAGAGCCCGCCGATTGCCATTTGTTTGCTATCTACGCATGAGGAAGGGTGCAGATTCTCACCAGAAAAAATGCTACATCAAATGCAGTAATTCAATTTTTTTTTAAACGTGGAACGTCATCTGCAGAAATTGACGGAGAGATGATTAATATTTTTCTTATTATTTTTATTTTTGGGCCACCTACGATCCACTGCACCAATTTGAAGGAAATAAAGCCGAAATTAAATTCCAAATCGCGAGTTAAAATCGCGTCGGAAAACTACTTCGGGTCACGAAAAATTGCTTCGGCAATTTTACTTCGGCGAGGGAAAGAGTCTCGGAGGAAAGTACGCCCGAAGTATCTACTTCGGGGATAAACTGTCGAACTGGAAATGCTTCGGCAATTTTTACTTCGGGGAGGAACTTCCGGGAAGTTTCCAGCAAGAGGGAGTTTCGGGGGAGGATACTTCCGAAGTAAATTTACTTCGGGGAATGTCTTCCGAAGTGACTTCTTCGGACGGGAGGGCTGCGAAGTTCGGCAGCCCGCGACAACTTGGACGAACCCAAATGCCGCAATGTGCTTCGGCACAAACAACCAAACCCGACTCCTTTTTTGGATCGAACGGGCGTTTTCCAACTTCGGGCCAAACCCTAACTCTGGAACATTTGCAGATAAAACACTTGCACAGCGACCAAATATCCAGAATAAATATTTATGTATTAACTTATAATCCCGGGTTACAATAGCTTCCTTCTGAAGCAATTACAAACTTTTGCAAGTAAAAACTTTGCAGGATACACCGAAAAACTTGGATGGGAGACTGCTGCTCCACTCTCCGGCTGCTTTTTTGTTGCTCTGCTCCTCTCTTCTCTACGCTCTTCCTCCTTCTCTAAATGACAAAATGGCCCCGGTATTTATAGGTGGGGAATGAGGACAAAGGGCGGGATAAATTTCACCGGTCGACTGACAAGAAGTAAATGCAACTGTAAGGTTCCTGTCCAATCACCGAACGCCCTAGCTACTCACACGCTTGAACAATAAATGTCTTGATCTGCATGCCTGGTTTCTTCTTCGGCCAATTTTCACTTCGGTTGATATATGCTTCGGGGGGCAAGTGAGAACTGCTTCGCGACGAACCATTTTTTGGGGGCTACCGATTTGTCTTTCACGCCGAATCATTTTCCCAAGGTGTTTTGGAAAGACTTTGCGCCGAAGCGCTTTCGGGCGTGATGTTTGGTTTAATATTTCCAACACCCTCCTTTAAACCAAACTTCACACATTCTCTGATGCCCAACATATCTCGCAATCTGGCGAAGTCCTCCTCCTTCAGGGGCTTCGTGAAGATGTCAGCCAGCTGCTCCTTCTATTTGTAGAACTGCAACTGTACTTTATCAAATTTCACCAGCTCTTTGATGAAATGATAGCGGATATCAATGTGCTTCGTCCGGCCATGGAAGACTAGGTCCTTCAAGAGCGTGATGGCAGAGTTATTGTCACAAAATATTGTTGTTGCTACTTTCGACAGATGCTGTAGTTCACTCAAAACTCTTCTCAGCTAGACTACCTAACAGGCTGCTGAGGTGGCAGCAACATACTCTACCTCTGCTATAGATAGAGCCACAATTGGCTGCTTCTTTGAGGACCAAGAGACAACTCCGGATCCAAAGTGGAAGGCATTCCCTGAAGTGCTCTTCTTGTCATCTATGCTACCAGCCCAATCGCTGTCGGTGCCAATTAACTCCAACTGGTCCTTTCTGGCATAGTGGAGTCCATGGTTCCTTGTGCCATTGACATATCACAGGATTCTCTTGCCTGCTTCCCAGTGAGTGTCTTTGGGTGACTCCATGAACCGACTGATTAAACTCACGACGTGCATCAAATCTGGCCTGGTTGCAGTCAAGTACATCAAGCTTCCAACTAATCTTTTATAGAGAGTTGGGTCAACGCTTCTGTTGTTATCAGTCTTGCTCAGCTTGACGCCAGTGGCTGCCGGAGTGATGGCAGGCTTACTGTCCTCCATCTTAAACCGCTTCAGGACATCCTTTGCATACTTGCCCTGAGAAATGAAGATGCCATCTGTTGATTGGACAACTTCAATGCCGAGAAAATATTTCATCAGCCTCATATCATTCATTTCAAACTCAGACTTCATGGCTGTTCTGAACTGTGTGAATAGGTTGCTGCTATTGCCAGTATATATCAGATTGTCCACATATAGACAGATGATTATCAACTCCCCTGCTTCATTTATTTTCAGGTATAGGGAGTGCTCATATGGGCATTTCTGAAACCCATTCTCTTGAAAATAGCCATCAATCCGGCTGTACCATGCTCGGGGTGCTTGCTTCAACCCATACAGGGCCTTCTTCAGCTTTAGGACCTTCCCTTCCTGTCCTTGTACTTCATTATCGGGTGGCTAGTCTATGTAGACCTCTTCTTCCAACACTCCATTCAGGAAGGCAGACTTGACATCCATCTGGTACATGCTTCATCCCTTTTGAGCTGCTAGTGCCAGAATCATTTTGACTATGTCAAGTCGGGCTATAGATGCGTACACCTCATGATAGTCAACTCCTGACTTCTGCTTGTAGCCTTTCACCACTAATCTGGCCTTATGCCTGTCAACTTCTCCTTGGGCGTTAAACTTTGTTTTATACACCCACTTGACCCCAATGGTCTTCTTTCTTGCTGGAAGATCTGTCAGTTGCCATGTCTCATTCTTCTCAATAGCTGCTATCTCCTCATCCATTACATTCACCCATTTGTGATTCTGACTTGCCTCTTCAAACTCCATTGGATCACACTCCATAAATAGGGCAAAGTCAAAATAATCTTCATCCATCTGATTACAAGTTACCTCATAAATATCTTGCAAGCTCCGAGTCTTCGTAGGTGTTCTCAGATTTTGAATTCTGCTTGCAAGTGGAGGTGATCGGGATGATGAGGTTGTGCTGTTGTTGGCACCACTATTGCTGGTTGAAGGTATAGGTGGCTGCACATTGTCTTCCTCCAAGTTTACAGGTTTAGCAACTGCTGGTTCAGGCTGACCAGTCTCGATTTCCAGTTCCAAGCTTCATCCTCCAGGAACTTCACATCTCGACTGATGACAAGTTTCTTTGTCATAAGATTGTACAGCCTGTACGCCTTTGTTGGTTCACTGTATCCTATGAAGATGCATCTTTTAGCTTTGTCATCCAGCTTCTACCTTTTCTCATCTGGAAAATGTGCATATGCTATGCACCCAAAAACTCGCAAATGAGCCACACTTGGCTTCAGATTGCTCCAGGCTTCCTCTAGGATTTTGTCCCTCACACTCTTGGTGGGACATCGGTTCAGCAGATAAACTGCACATGAAACAGCTTCTATCTAGAACTCATGTGGCAAACTTTTTGCTTTCAGCATGCTCCGTGCCATCTCCATGATTGTTCTGTTCTTTCTCTCAGCTACACCATTCTGTTGCGATGTGTATCTGGCAGTGAACTGCCTATGAATTCCATGCTGCTTACAAAAGTTGTGGAATTCATTGGAGATGTATTCTTCTCCTCCATCAATTCTGAGAGTCTTCACATAATATCCGCTTTGTTTCTCAACCAGAGCCTTGAACTCCCTAAACTTCACAAATGCTTCTGACTTCAACTTGATGGGATAAATCCAGGTCTTCCGACTGAAGTCATCAATGAAAGTCAGGAAAAATTTGTTGCCGGCATATGTGGTGGTCTGCATGGGACCACAAATGTCTGAGTGCACCAGCTCCAATGGTCGTGATGCTCTCCAAGACTGTCCTACATGGAATGCATCCCTGTGCTGCTTACCGACAAGGCAACCTTCACAAACTTGGTTCGGTTGCTCAATAAGGGGTAAACCCTTCACCATCTGCTTCCTGTGCAGCAAATTCAGGCCACTGAAACTCAGGTGATCGAATCCGAGATGCCACGACCAGGTAGCATCTTTCACAACTGCACTCAAAGACATCAAAGATTCATTCTAAATCTGTAGCGAAAACATCTTGTTTTTCATCATGGACACGATTGCGATTTGTCCATGCACTTTGTCTCTGATTGAACAAACACCGTCTTTGAACTGAATAGTGTGTCCATTTTGCACAAGCTGTCCAACACTCAACAGATTGTGCTTCAACCTAAGCACATAATAAACATTCTGAATTGTTTTTCTTTCACCGTGTCGGGTGCGGATGGAGATTTTTCCTTTCCCCATCATAGGAACCTTGCTATTGTTCCCCATCTTGACTTCGGATTGGACTGTTTCATCCAGTTGTGAGAACATCTCCTTGTTCCCAGTCATGTGGTTGTTGCACCCACTGTCAAGATACCAAATGTTCTTCTTGCTCTCCTCCTCAACACTGCAAGTCAGTAGCATATTTCCTCCTACCGCATTTCTGGTTTCCTTCGTATAATGGGTTTGCTGCTGATTCTCGTTCACCATCTTCTTTCTGCACTATGAGGCATAATGGCCGAACTTATTGCAGTAGTAGCATTGGACCTTTGACATGTCCTTCTGCTGAGAGCTTCCTTGTTGATTTCTGCCAGTGCCTCTTCCTCCATGCTAATGAAAGTTGCAACTAGGCTCGCTGTCATGAGGGTTTGACCTCCCTCCTTGCTTGTTACTTCTCCCACGTCTGCTTTTGCCTCTTCCTCCTTGAGAACTAGAGGTGCTATGGTGGGAGTCTTGTCTGCCGCTGTCTCAAACTGAGACTTATGCTTTGAAGGCTTGCTCCAAAGAGGACTGAGTTGAGTGGCTCAGCCTCTGCTCATGCGTTTGTAGAGAACCCATCAGTTCATCCATAGAGAGGATCATCAAATCCCTTGACTCCTCAATTGCAATTACCATAGAGTCGAACTTCGTTGGCAGACTTCACAGAATTTTCTCCATGATCCTTTGATTCTGCATAATTTCACCATTCAACCACATCTAGTTGATGACATCTGTCGTTTGGGTGAAAAAATTGCTCATGGTCTCTGACTCGCTCATCTGTAGGTTCTCAAACTGCCTCTTGAGCATCTGTAATTTTATCAACTTGACTTTATTGGTGCCCTGGTATGAACTTGCCAGAATTTCCCAGGCCTGCTTTGCCTTAGTGGCTGATGCAATCCGTGGGAAGATGGTCTCCTCAACCGCTTGCATTATATAAATCAGGGCTTTCTGATCTTTCTTCCGATTCTCCTTCAGAAGATCTTTGTCAGCTTGGGAGAGGGTGGCCTGTGCTGCTGCATCTGCTAGCTCCGGGTATCCATTCTCGACCAAGTCCCACAAATCCTGAGACCCGAAGAGGATCTTCATCTAGATGCTCCAGTAATCGTAGTTCTTGCCATTAAATCATGGGATCTACAACTGCAGCGAGTTTCTCTCAAAAGCCATGCTTCTATCTCCGTGTCACGGCAACACAGCTCTGATACCAATTTGAAGGAAATAAAGCCGAAATTAAATTCCAAATCGTGAGTTAAAATCGCGTCGAAAAACTACTTCGGGTCACGAAAAATTGCTTCGGCAATTTTACTTCGACGAGGGAAAGAGTCTCGAAGGAAAGTACGCCCGAAGTATCTACTTCGGGGATAAACTACCGAACTGGAAATGCTTCAGCAATTTTTACTTCGGGAAGGAACTTCGAGGAAGTTTCCAGCGAGAGGGAGTTTCGGGGGAGGATACTTCCGAAGTAAATTTACTTCGGGGAATGTCTTCCGAAGTGACTTCTTCGGATGGGAGGGCTGCAAAGTTCGGCAGCCCGCGACAACTTGGACGAACCCAAATGCCGCAATGTGCTTTGGCACAAACAACCAAACCCGACTCCTTTTCTGGATCGAACGGGCGTTTTCCAACTTCGGGCCAAACCCTAACTCTAGAACATTTGCAGATAAAACACTTGCACAGCGACCAAATATCCAGAATAAATATTTATGTATTAACTTATAATCCCGGGTTACAATAGCTTCCTTCTGAAGCAATTACAAACTTCTGCAAGTAAAAACTTTGCAGGATACACCGAAAAACTTGGATGGGAGACTGCTGCTCCACTCTCCGGCTGCTCTGCCTTTCTGCTGCTCTGCTCCTCTCTTCTCTACGCTCTTCCTCCTTTAAATGACAAAATGGCCCCGGTATTTATAGGCGGGGAATGAGGACAAAGGGCGGGATAAATTTCACCGGTCGACTGACAAGAAGTAAATGCAACTGTAAGGTTCCTGTCCAATCGTCGAACGCCCCAGCTACTCGCACGCTTGAACAATAAATGTCCCGATCTGCGCGCCTGGTTTCTTCTTCGGCTAATTTCTGCTTCGGTTGATATATGCTTCGGGGGGCAAGTGAGAACTGCTTCGCGGTGAACCATTTTTGGGGGCTATCGATTTGTCTTTCGTGTCGAATCATTTTCCCAAGGTGTTTCGGAAAGACTTTGCGCCGAAGCACTTTCGGACGTGATGTTTGGTTTAGTATTTCCAACACAACTGAAGAATACGTCAGTTGGAAGGATATCGGCACAAAAGAGTTGAAAATGGCGGCACAAACGGATTAACGCAACACTGCTGTGATTTTGACCTGCTCCCGATGATGGCTTTGGCAGTGGCCACAAATTATTTTTTGAGCCGATCTGGTGTGAGTAGCACAAAATCGCCCTCGGCGGCCAACCTTCTCATATATGTGCGACTTGTTCCGAGGTGATTGTTGTTTATTTTTTTTTCTGATAGCCTGTGCGAAGATACATTTTTTACCAGAGCATAGCATTGGCGGCAAGCCTGCAGCCTTGACAATGACTACTCTACTATGCCCAATCTGGAGAGTATGAGGAAGCTGACAGTGGATGCGTGGAATCATTTTTAGAGTGTGTTATCGGCCCTAAGTCGTAGCAGCAATAAGGGGTAATTTTTGTTTTATAGTTCATTGCTATGGAGCTCGAAGATAACAGGCTTTGATTTGGGCATACTTCGAAGCTTAGATTTGTTTGATGGTGAAATGGAGCTCCCGAGGAGGTTACTATCGCGGTCATGGGAGATCGAAATTGAAACAATGAAATGCAGTTCTATAGCGTACTGTTTTTTGTCTATCAAATTTTGTCTTCAATGTAATTAATGCCTGTTCAGATGCAAGATGGTGATGCCAGTCAACATCATAAGTCTCTGAGAGTATCATTTTGGAGGACATTACATGGTGTAGGATCCAGATTGTGTTTCATAAAGATGTCGAAGCAGTGGAGAGCCAGTTTAAAGATGCGATTATTCATTAGCTATGATACCTTTTCATTGAATGAATTCTGACCAAAGAATTCCATCACAGGATGCCATGTTGAAAGCGCTTGCTTCACGAAAAGATCTCCAGGGGGCACACCGCGTGGGTGCCATGAAAGTGGATATTTGACTGTTTAAGCCTTCCTGAGCATAAAACTATTGAAATCCATCAATTTTGGGTTCTATTCCAGTGGCTGTGAAGATGGTGTGGCAGAATACGGAGCTTCGAGGGCAACAATGCAGGACTGCTCGATTAGTAATGATGATGATAACTTTCGTGAGGACACATGATTACCATGTATTTTTATCTACAAAAATATGATATAAAGTCTGCTTCATTTTTTTTAGATCGTAAAAATGCCCGATGGGCCTAGATCTGTCGCTTCTCGATGTCATCCGGCACAGCCACTGCGGATGATATTCGTTTTGGTGGTTTACCAGAATTTTTTAATTTTCATAGCACCCAGAGATTGATAAGGATGGCCCATTATTTTCTATTGAGCAAACAGAAAGAGCACATTTACTATGGTCCTAATCGTGAACAGTGGAAGCAGTGTTTGTTGGTGAGTGATGAAAACCTGAATTGTGATCTGGTGCGGGCTAGAGTTGTGTAGTTTCCAGCTACGTTCGATGAGTTTGTGAGGAGATTATCTGCCATGGAGCGAAGTGATGCTCGATAAGTTTGTGCGAAGATGTTTTTTATGCAAGCCAAGTTATTTTTTGGTTCCTTCAAAATGAGTTACGGTACCGAAGTCCGTCTGCTTAGCCGTAATCAAGACGTCAACAGTTTTAGTTCGAGAGCAGGCTGTTTGGGCCAAGTAGTCATTTGTCTAGGAGCTAAGGGCTCATTAATGTTTTGGTGTGGAGGTGCAGATTGTGCTGCCAAATATGTATATTGGCTGCTTGTTCTTATTTTTCAGTCTTGCAATGGAGCTTGCACGGGTGGACATCTCTGTCGATGCCCAAGAAGGACGTATCTAGCATGACATTACAAAGTGTGTGGTCACCAATGAAAGTCTTTCGATCTCAAGCTACGAGTGCTTTGTTAATTGCTATGTTTATTATTGATGTCGTTGTTTATTGGTGGATGTGATGAAGAAATCCTAGTAGCGACGTATGCTTGGAGTGAAGTAATTTTTGCAGCGTTGAGAAGTTCTGGGTGAAATTGTGGGGCCTTACAGCACTCAACACATCACGTTGTAACTGAAATGGTGGGCCCCAGAATGTGCAGCCGTTGAAGAGATAGCAAAACTGAAGTGGCATTCTCCTAGTGTGATTGTCGCCGATGCAGCGGAGTCCACATTGCCCTTTGCTGGATTTTTTAATTATTCAAGTAATATAACCGAGGGTATTAATGGGTATCATGGGCATCATGTTTGTTTATTTGTTTTTTACAATAGCCCCAAATATGTTTTTTTTTATTTTTTTTAGTGGGGCAATTGATTTCAAAATGATGGGATAATATGTAGTAATTACATTTAAAGGGTAAATTTAATTTTCGCTGTATAGGGATATTGGCCCTGTGTGCCCAAGATTTGTGGCCCCCCCTTTAGTTGGTCCATTTTTTTGAAAAATTCATGATTTATTTTTTTGGGAGGGACCACTTTTTTAAAATTTTAAGAGGTTGTGTTTTTTATAGCAGATAATATGGTAACCTTGGCTATTGCATTACTCCAATGGATATTTCGGAATACTTCTTTTTACTGTTTAGAAAAGCTCTTATTTTTTCAGTAACTTGAAGGCCCCATTCAAACCCCGACATAGGGGTATTTATAGTCATTGGAAAGGTTTTTCCGTGATGGACACAATGGTGGTATCCATTTATAATTTTAAGGCTATTTCATTTGGTTTTTTAGCCTTAAAGTTGTTGTACCTTGGAGTGCACTCTTGGTTGTACCCGACACTCCCAAGGTAAATTGTAAGTGATCCTCATATCAAGTCACCCTCTCTATTGGACTTGGCGGATGCAGCGGCTGGTTACCCATGCATTTTGGTGGGATGAGGAGGTCACCATAAGGACACCTACTCTAGGGACTACAAACATAGACACCCTAGACTCTATCCGAGGTCTTTTTCGGATCTACTTCTAAATACTATAGATGAAGACACTTCAAAAGATTCTATTACCTTATTTCTTTTTCTCCTCCATATTTAGATTCTATGGCTCATTTTTTATTGTATTTCATGTCTCATTTTTCTATTATATTAAGGTGCATTTTTGGAAGAGATCGGCACCTTCTAGATTCAGTTCACCATGAAAGGAGATTTGATATTCATGGTGAATCTAGTCAGTGACCTACGAGAGGCAACATCCTCTGAGGATGACCTGCAAAGGCAACAGACCCAGAAGTGGCTGACCCTGTGGCACCCATGATGATCCTGAGGCACTTAGACGACTGACCCAATGGCAACAAACCCATGGAAGTGGCTAACCTTGAGGCAACAGATCGAGATGTATACATCGTTGATCTAGCATTATTCATAGTTGGAGAGCCAAGTGCAAAGAGCACGAGCCTAGACCAAATCATGTAATAAAGGAGGATGATAGGTTTCTTTTAGAGAAGTCAACATTAAGGGGTAATGTTACCTAATGTTGACTTGTTTTTTTTCTTTAGTTAGGATAGTGCACATTAAGGGGGAATGTTATAATATAATGTGCACTATGCCTTCACCTTGACACTTGTTAGTTTCCTTGACAAGTGTCATGTCTTTCTTATAGGCTCCTACCTATATATTGTAACTCATCTATTGTATAACATATCTCATCTCCTTTTATTCCCAACAATGATGTCTTCATGTTTTTAGATATGTTTTTATGTAGTAAGTGTGTGTTAGCTAACAAAATAGCTTAGACCTATATTTTCATTATTGTCCTATTTCTATAATTTGACAATTAGCATAAATTTGTAGCATTTCTATTTTCCCCTATTTTTCATGCTTTAGCAACTTTTCCAAGTTTCCAGTATTTTCATTTTACTATCAGCCACTATAGTAGAAGCTTGACAACCTTCTGCAATAGGACACTGATAGGTGTTTATAGCATGTGTGTTTCCCTTTCAAGCAACATTTTAATTTAGCAATTTCAAATTCTTGCATTGTAGTTAATTTTTAATTTTTGCAATTAGAATTAGTTTTTAATTCTTGCAAGTTAATTTAGTTTTTATTCTATATATTAGGTTTAGTATAACATTAAAAAGGCTAAAAAAAAATGGTTTCACCGAACAAATACTTGTAATATGAATGTCTAAATTGTAATATGCCCAAGCCTTTTATCGTAGACAGCATTGGACACCATTCCAAATTTGACAAATCATAAGATTAATTGATGACAATAATGACACTCATCATGCATAAGAAGATCAAATCCAAAATTTGCATTTTGAGGTTAGCTTGTAGAAGAAACAAGAAGTAGAGCGAAAGTAAAAATGCGAGCACAAGTCAATCATAAAAATTTTGAGCTTAATCGTGTATCCTAAAAATCATTCGTTGTTATCTTTGTGAAAGAATGATATTAACCCCTCCTTTTATAAATGAAATTTGAGGTAAAAGGGGTGGGAAAACAAACATAGGTCAATGCAAAACATGCTAGAAGTATTTAAACCCAGGTTTTAATAATTAAAACCCTAAAATAATGAAATCATGCCTCGTGTCGATGGGGTGAGATATTGCTTCTACGAAGTTGCACCCCATTATAATTGGGTGCGATTTCCCTAAAAGGTTAAATAAAGGTAGGGGAGGGGAAAAGAGGTTTACCCTTGTCTAAGGCAAGGGTTAGGGACCTCTTAGGGGCTCTAAGGAAGATTACCCACTAAAAGTGGTTCAATTTTCCATGTCTATATTTTACCCCCTCTTTGATGCAATTAAGGCCAAGTAAATGCATCAAAGAAATATGTAGACTCCTAAAAGGCAATACGACAACAAGTGCAAATAAGGGGTGTTCAGGTTTGGACAGAGGAGTGGTGCAAGAGGGGTACCATGGAGGGATACTATGGACTCTTACACACTAGGTAAGGCATTACTACCATTAATGCCTCTATGGATAGGGTGCCCCTTTGAGTTTCAAAAAGAAAGGAGCTTACTTTAGAAACTAAAAAAGGCAAAAAAAAATGAGAGTATAGAAACATGAAGAACAAAACAAACAAGCAGCAAAACAAATATTACTAGGTACAACATGAATCTAATATAGCTAGCATGAAATGCATAGAAGAAAGGAAAATAAGGAAGAAGGGAAGAGAAAAGAAGAATGAGAAGAAGAAAAAGAAGCTCCAAAGGTCAACCATATTTAAGTGAGAAGAAAGCTAAATTAGAACCCTTAGAGGGTGTTATGCTCAAAATATGGTCCATATATGGAGTGAAAAATATGCTAAGGGTGATTGTATGGAATGAACAAATAGTTGGAGCGTAACCTGCTATGGATGATTACTCACTAGTGACTGATGTGGGGTGATTACCCGCTAGAATGTATGACAAGGCCTACTAAAATGGCCAAGGAGCTGATCCTGTAATGAGATGTTGAGCTCTATGATTCAAAGAGAGACGTAACTCGATAGGGGTGATATATAATGTATGCTGATGTGAATGATGTATATGCTAGTACTACCAAATAGGGTGTATGCAGATATATGTATGAACAAATCAATATGAGCATAACACAACATGAGTGTGTGCATGTGCTAGAAGAAATAAGAGGAAGAAAATGAGGAGCAAAGAATTGTGCATGTGTGCCCCCTGCTTGAAGTTTTAGCAAGCAAAAATTCAAGAGGGAGAAAGTGATAAATATAGAAAAGAAGAATGTATATCCTTGTCTGAATAAAAAAAATAGAAGAGAAATAAGAATCATGCAAAGGATAAGGATATACCAATAAGAGGATTGCATTCCTTGACTTTTGAGATAGGTGATGATCATTGTAAAAACTTTAAAATTCAAGGGATACAAGAAGAAGAGACAAGAGAAGAAAAGAGCAAAGAAATGTGAGAAGAGAAGAAGGGATGAAAAATGCATGGACCCTACATTAGGGCTTCACTAGGTATCAGAACTCTAATGAAGAGTGCAATGCATGTGAAAAATGACCTAACTAGGTATCATCACATGTCATTATTGTGAATCCCTATAAACTATATAAACTTGAAGTTATGATCAAGTAGTAATGTAAATATGACAAGCAATATGCAAGAACAGAATGTCATGCAATCATTCATAATATGACAAGCAAGCATGCAGAATATGTCAAGCAAACATGTAATATGATCTAGCTAAATACAAGTGAATCAAGCATAATATATTCTTAGATGCATTATATTCATTGGTTCTTTAAGCTCTTTATCATCCATAGAAGCCAACCTATAACCACCTGAGCCAAACCTAGCCATTATGACAAAGGGCCCAACCAGTTGGGTTGAAACATACCTCGAATATCAACACAATCATTAATGTTCTTCTAGTTTTCCTTGAGGATAAGGTTTCCAACCTCAAATTGTAAACTTTCTTAGAGTAATATCACTGTATCCTACCCTAATAGGCTCGTAAATGCTCTAAGGTATGGATGCACTTCTCATCTAGTAACTCAAATTAGTGTAAACGGTCTGCATGATACTCATCGCCAACCTCAACATCTTTCAACAAGATGAATAAAGAAGGAACATCCAGCTCAAAAGGAAACACCACCTTAGACCCATATACCAATATATATGGTGAGGCCCCTATGGGAGTACGCATGCTAGTACAATAGGCCCATAAGGCAAGATAAAGTTGGGTATGCTAGTTACGACTAGTCTTACTAACCAGCTTTTTCAAAATCTTGATCAAGGATTTGTTGGATGCTTCAGCTTATCCATTACCCTAAGGGTAATAAGGAGTTGGCCATCTATGCTAAATATTGTACTTAGCATAAAGATTATGAACATCCTTATTCTTGAAAGGAGTGCCATTGTTAGAAATAATTATCAAAGGAATCCCAAACCTACAAAGAATCTTGTTGAATATGAACTTGGAAACCTGAGTTCCAGTCACTGTAGCTAGGGGTATGGCTTCAACCCATTTAGTGAAGTACTCTATCGCAGTAATGATAAACTTGTCATCATCAAACGATACTAGGTTAACTTTCCTTATAATTTTCAATCCCCACATAAAGAATGGCCAAGGGGAAGAAATAACTTGAAAGTCTTGAGAAGGAGCATGAATAAGGTGATCGTGGTGTTGACACTTGTCACAGTGCCAAACATAATCACATGCATCCTTCTCCATGGAAGGCCAATAATACCCCAAAAGAAGGAGCTTTTTGGTAATAGCATTACCACAAAAATGGCCTCCACATGATCATGAGCATCACTAAGAGAAAGTTAGGCTTCATCAAAGTTAATACATCGTGATAGGATACCTTCAAAAGAATATCGATACAAAGTATTGCCAATTATAACAAATTAGCATGTCCTTTTGCATAATAGCTTACGCTGATTGCGATCTAAACCATTAGGCATTGATCCATATTTAAGGAAATTAAAAATGCCATTATACCATGGTTCAAATGGGGAATCTTCGAAGGTAAAACACTCTAGGGGATCCAAACAAGAACTCAAAGATGCAGGTTCCTAGAGTTGACGAATTATAATTGAAGCTTGATTATCTTCCAACTCCAAAGTGAACAAATATGCAATGGCAACTATGGCATCTACATGGCAATTTGAGGATCTAGGGATAGACCCTATAGTTACCTGCTCAAAAGAAGACAATAACTTGGTAATAATCTCCTTATATGGTTTAATTTTATCATTCCAAGTTTGATCAACATTATTGATCTAATTAACCATAAGTTGAGAGTCACCAAAGACCAAAATGATCCTAACGTGCAAAGCTAAGGCTGCTCTAAGACCAAGTATCAAAGCTTCATATTTTGTAGTATTATTTGTGCAAGAAAAATGAAGCTTGAAGGACAAAGGTATGAGTTGTTTTTGTGGTGTAACTAGAACAACTCCAGCTCCAACGCCCTTCATGCATTGGGTTCCATCAAAAAATAAAGTTCAAGACTCGAACTCTTTAATTTCAACATTGAAGCACTCATTGGGAAACTCAACAATTATATGATGGGCAGCTTCTAAGGGAGTGAAGGCTAACTGATCAACAATCACCTGACCCTTGATATCCTTCTAACCTATAAAATTTAGTTCAAAATCACTAAAGGCCAGCACCCATTTAGTAGCCCATCCTAATAGGTGGGGCTTAGATAACAAATAGCGCAAAGGATCAAACTTTACAACCACTAATATCTTATGGCTGAGCATGTAGTGCCTTAACTTTTTGGAAGCAAACACTATGGTAATACAGAGATTTTCTGAGGGGGTGTACATGCTTTCATAGCTAACCAAAGTTCTACTAATATAGTAGATAGCTCTTTCTTTATTTTTGTCATCATGTTGAGCTAGCATGGCCCCCAAAGTGTGAGTTGTGGCTTCTATGTAAAGAAACAAGTGTCTACTAGGCATAGGGGTAACTAAAACAAGCAAGGAGGTGAGATACCATTTGAGATCATTGAAAGATTTTTGACACTCATAATCCCATCGTAAAACCACATCCTTCTTAAGGATCCAAAGGAAAGGCTAACACTTATAGGCTAACTAGGCAATGAATCGATGAATAGACTGCAACTTACCTTGTAGACTACACAATTCGATCAAGGTGCGAGGAGGAGGTATATCAATGATAGCTTCTATCTTAGTAGGGTCCATTTCAATGTCTCACCTAGATTCTATGAAGCCTAGCAACTTTCCAGATGTAACTCAAAACATACACTTAGCAGGCTTAAGATGAACTTTATATTGTCGAAGCCTTTCAAAGATTCGTCTTAAATCATGGACATGATCCTTTCATTCTAGTCATTGAGCCAAAATGTTATTTACATAGTCCTGGATAATATCATACATCATGTCATGGAAAATATAAGTCATGTCTCGTTGATAAGTAGCTCCTGTATTTTTCAATATAAAAGGTATGACTTTTTAGCAAAAGGTACCCCATGGAGTAGTGAGTGCTATCTTGGCATGGTCTTTAGGAGTAATCATAATCTTATTGTAGCCTGAGAAACCATCCATGAGTGAAACCATTCCAAATTTGGTAGTGAAATATACAATTTGGTCTATTTTGGGTAAGGTAAAATCATCCTTGGGACATGCTAAGTTAATGTTCCAAAATTCGATACATACTCTAATTGTTCCTTCTTTCTTAGCTATAGGGATGATATTAGAGATCCAATCATAATAGTTTATGGCTTTTATAAAACTAACATCAAGGAGTTGTTGGAGCTCCTCCTTGACTGAAAGGCTGATCTTTGGATGCATCTTTAAAAGCTTCTACTTAACAGTATTAGCACTAGGTTTAACTACCAAATGATGCATGACAAGGGAGGGATCAAGCCCTGGCACGTGTTGTGCAAGGTGCAACCAAAGTATTGTCATTGTTGTCAACACAGTCAGGTTGATCAGTTGATGCAATGGATAGGAGTTGATTGATGAGCAAGGTGATGGACAAGAGTTGATTGATGAGCAAGGTGCAACCAAAGTATTGTCATTATTGTCAACACAGAAAGAGGATCGGTTGATGCAATGGACAGGAGTACAGAGCAGTAGATAGATCAGTTGATGTAGTGGACAGGAGTTTAGAGATCTGTCAGAGCATGTACAGTAAATTTCTAGGAAGACAAAAGTGGCCCAGATTCTCAGAATCAAAGAAAAAGGCAAGTAAGAAAACTGTCACGATATCACGACATGTTTTTTGTCGTGATTTCACGACATGGCCTAGGAGAGAGAAGGCACAATCAAAATTGTTATGATTTCATGACATAACGGAGGAGAGAGAAAGTGCTAGCAAAACTGTCACGATTTTGTGACATGTTGGCAGAGAAGGAGAGCAAGTTGGAAACTGTCACGATTTCGCGACATGTCGCATTTTCACGACTCAAAATGTGTAGGAAGGCAAAGAAAAAAAAGTGTCACGATTTTGTGACATTCTGCAAAGAAGGCTGTACGAACGAAAAAGTGTCATGATTTTGCGACATGTTGCAGAAGAAAGAGTCTGTAGTATGAACTATCACAATTTTGGGACAAGATCAGATAGAGAGAAAGTGATTCAGGAACTATCGTAATTTTGTGACATGATGCAAAGTTCCATGTGAGGACTATCGCATTTTCGCGACATGCTACAGAGGTCAAGTTGAGGACTATAGTGATTTCGTGACATGCAGCAAAGGGAAGAGTCTGAAAGGAGAAATGTCGTGATTTCGTGACAGGCTGCTAAGAAAGCGTACGAAAGCCAGAAGTGTCACGATTTCATGATAGGCTGCTAAGAAAGCGTACGAAAGCCAGAAGTGTCGCTATTTCATGACAGGCAGTGGAGAAAGCCTTCGAAAGCTAAAAGCATCATGATTTTGTGACAGGATGAAAGAAAAATGTATGGATGCAAAAAGTTTCATGATTTCGTGACAGGCAGCAGTGAAGAAGCTAGCAGGATGAAGATGTCATGATTTCGTGACATGTCGTAGTTTTGTCACTAGAAGGCAAGTGCAGACTCCAGCACAGGAAGATGTCACGATTTCGTGACATGTCACAGTTTCACGACTCTAAGAGGAGAGAGACTATACGGTGCCAGAAATGTTGCGATTTCGTGACAAAAGAAGAGAAGAAGGCCTTGAAGCAAAAAGGATCACGTTTTCACGACAATAGTAAGGATGACGTCAGCAAAAGTTAGAAGTGTCACGATTTCACGATAAGAACGTTGTCATAGCAGACTAAGGCCAAAAGTGTCACGATTTTGTGACAGCAGGAAAAAGAAGGCGTACGGTTGTAAAAGGTGTCATGATATCGCGACATGTTGTAGTTTCATGGCAGAAGCTATAGGAAAGTGACAGAGGCGACAGAGGCGGTTGAAGCCGACAAAGTTGAATCTGAGCCGACCAAGATTAGGGTTTGCATTTGCATAATCAACTAACTACAATTAGGGTTTTCATCTTGAAATCTCTAGTATATAAGGAGGGTTGTTTGGAGATTTGAGATGATCGATCGATGTGAGTATCAAAGTGCACGATATGCGATCGTAAGAATGCAGATAGCACAGAAGCAATGAAATGATGGCAGAATTCTCTAATAGAGGAGAGTGGGTGAAAGGAAGAAGATGATCATGTAAGTTCGGTTGTAGTAGTGCAGCAGATTGTGTGAAGTGATCGCGTAGTAAGAGCAGAGTGCATAGAGAGCGCAAAGGTGAAATAGACCAGTCAGGGTCTTGCAATAACGAAGGTATCTGTCAAACATTTTCATTCAAAATTGAAGTCCAGTTGGTGCTGGCAAAGTAGGGGTTGGTGCTACTTTCTATTGGTGCAGATAAATAAGGGGTTGGTGCTCCTTCCAGTTGGTGTTGGTAAACTGATTGTAAGGTTGGTGCTTTGCAAGAGGCTGGATTTGGATGGTAGTCCAAGCAGCCATTATTTTTGAGGAGTAGCCATTTTGGTGAACCTCGTTAAAAATCTGTGTTGTGTGATGTTCTTTTGTTGTACTTATTATATCTGTTTATAAGTTTTAACTGTCACTATTTTTAGAGCTGTTAATTCATGTTTTGGAATGCTACACTGATTCACCCCCCTCTTAGTGCCATACTAAGTACAACAATTGGTATCAGAGCTAAGTTCCTAGTTCAGACTTAATCAGTCTGGGTTGATCTTGGATTAGTACACAAATGGCAAGGAAAGGCAAAAGCAAAACCATGAGACATAAGAAGAAGAAAACACACATGGTCATGAAAGAAAATGAAGTTGAACTCAATGTTGTTGTTTTGAGAGGAAGAATGGAAATAGATTCAAGAGATGAATCAAACAGTGGAGAACAGGCCAAATTAATAAAGTTTTGCACCAGATGTGGGAAGACCGGTCATTTTGTAGCTGATTGTTCACAAGGTAAAGAATGTTTTGTTTGTGGTCAACTCGATCATGATGAACGTCATTGCCATGGGTTTAGTAGCAGTGAAGATGAATATGATCCATTCAAAATTGGTGAAGAAACAGATTCAGAACAGGAATGTGATGAAGAAGAAAGTGATGCAGAAGCAAATAAGGAACATAAACTAATTTTAGCTTTGGGTAAAAAGCTTGAGGGTGCAGAAGATATGATTACCAGTTTGAAAGTTCAGACAAAAAAATTCAAGAAAATTTTTGAAGATCTCGAAATGCAATTAACCAGGAAAACAGAGTATTGCAGTAAGCTAGAAGAAGAAATTGACGGTTTAAGAATGCAGACAAGAGAGATGCATAATAAAATTGACGTATGTAGCAATCGTGAAGAGGAATCTAACAAAGTTGTTAGTAATCTGAAGCTGCAAGTAGAAAAGTCCAAAAATATTGAAGAAACTCTCAGGTTGCAGATTAGTGAGAAAGAGACTGTTTGCTGCAAACAAGAAGAAGAGATTGTTTCATTGAAGAAACAACTAGAAGAGGCCAATACAAATCTTAAATTTGAGAAGAGCATAGAGTTACTAGACAAAATGATAGGCCAACAAAGAAGCTCCACGGATAAGCGTGGTCTTGGATATGAAGCTAAACAACAGTCATCTTCCAAATATACAGAAAAAGAAAAGTACACGGTTGAAGGATCGAAGCAAGAAAAATTTGAAGCTGAATCTTCAAAAGGAAGAAATCATCAAAGGGGATCTACAGCAAAGCAGCCACATCAAAAGAGGTTCTATCACTCCCATTCTATTCATAATAATGTTTTTAACGGCTACTGTTTTAGATGCAACCTTTATGGTCACAAGGCAGTTTATTGTGGATGGAATAATAGGTCAAAGAATTATGCTGTTAGAAATACATCTGCATCTCTGAGTAAACATTATGTGCGATGTTTTAAATGTGATGGTCACGGGCACATAGCAAGATTTTTTCCAAGCACTTCGGTATCTAATCTAAGGCAAGACCACAGATTTCATAAGGAAAATAATCATTCTTCAAGGATGCAGAAGAGACAACCACACAAGAGAAATGTTCGAGTTCACGAAAAGGTGCAAAACAGGGATGTAGTTGAGAAATACAAGCCCGTGTTCAAGAAAGTTTGGAGAAAGAAAGAAGAGAGGAAATCATGTCTCCTTGGACTGAAGGAGACTACTCCTCCTTTGCACTAAGCAACTCCAGGTGGCACATCCTCAGGGGGAGCAATATGAAAGTTTCATCTTAATGCTCCTATGTATTTGTCTGGGTATCTGAGGATGAAAGACCAGCAGTCACGAAATTGTTGTACAGTTGTCAAAGTTTTTTTTGGTTTTTATAGTGGACCGTGGAAGTACCATGAAGGGTTGTGATTAAATTGAGAGTTGGCACCCATCAGATCTTTGGTTTAATGAAATAATGCATGCGTGCCCTAGC
Source organism: Wollemia nobilis (assembly GCA_028583015.1). Classification (NCBI taxonomy): domain Eukaryota; kingdom Viridiplantae; phylum Streptophyta; class Pinopsida; order Araucariales; family Araucariaceae; genus Wollemia; species Wollemia nobilis. The sequence goes on along the minus strand of JAQPPZ010001308.1, from coordinate 3,274,314 downwards.
TACATACTTGTGTTTCGTTGCAGAAGCTGATAGGTGTTATCTAAGATAGAACCTGCAGCAAAGAGATGCCAAAGTCAAAGCAAACAGTGGCACTAGCACTTAGTTCGTCAAAGAGTGCCAAGTGGCACATGCAAGGTAGAGTCATTGAGAGAACAGCGCTCATGATGGTGGTGGTGTGTTGAGTGAAGAAGCATTGGGCAGAGGTGCCAAGTTTGACCCATGTTGTGGGCAATTTCATCTTGGTCGTGATGCACGAGGATAGCAGCAATGAAAGTGCTTTAGCATTTGTGGTGATGTTATTCATTTTCTCCAAAGGTTGGAGAACTAAGGTTGTCCAAGGTATATCTTTTATTATTTGCTTGGAGTACTTTGAGTTGACTTGGCAAATATAATTGATGGAGGCATAAGGTTAAAATTGTCATATTTTGCTTTGACATTATTTTATTGGCATGTTATGGGGGTTGTGTTTAAAGAAGTGGAGCTAAAAGGTGTAATAAAGGAAGTTTATATTTTTTCTCATTTATTCTTATTCTAACCCTATCTTTGTTGGAAGTTTGAGAGTTGTGTGTGGTGACAGCTTGAAGGTTCAATCATCTTCTACTCCAATAATGTATGGGCACATTCTTCTTATGAGTATGATTGGTGTATGTTTTCTAAAATAAGGTTGGAGTGAAAAGGTATTCTACTAGGTATCCTTTGGCTAGGTGTAAATCCTATTTTCTGGTTTGTTGAAGACTACTTATGCATTGTTATCCTGAAGGAGAGTTTTTGGTGAATGCATAATCTCTGGGTTGAGAAAAGATATTGGTTGTGTAAAGGACATGAGTATCATTGTTAGATGAGTTATTGCATGGTTCTATGTGAGCTTGTTAAGCAAGTTCTTAGTGAGCCTATGTCAGAGTACAGAAGGTTGAGGCTCAGAAGACAACATGATCTGAAGTGGTCACATATTCCCAAGAATAGTCTAAGAATTGACTAGCTATCGGAATCAAATTCTCAGAGGAAGTATTTATGTGTTTGTTTATCTTTTTGCTCATATATGTGGTTTTTGCTAACTGTAACAATTTTTGCCTGAGAATGTTTTGCATGGACTCAGGGGGAGTTTTGCAGCTGCCCTTTGGTATTATTGTCAAAGGGGGAGAAGAATTACAGGTAATTGCACACAATTACGTGTGTTGCCAACAATTCCAAATGGGGAGATTGTTGTGCAAGGTGCAACCAAAGTATTGTCATTGTTTTCAACACAGTCAGGTTGATCAGTTGATGCAATGGATAGGAGTTGATTGATGAGCAAGGTTATGGACAGGAGTTGATTGATGAGCAAGGTGCAGCCAAAGTATTGTCATTGTTTTCAACACAGACAGAGGATCGATTGATGCAATGGACAAGAGTACAGAGCAGTAGATAGATCAGTTGATGCAGTGGACAGGAATTCAGAGATCTGTCAAAGCATGTATAGTAAATTTCCAGGAAGACAAAAGTGGCCCAGATTCTCAGAATCAAAGAAAAGGCAAGTAAGAAAACTGTCACGATTTCACGACATGGCCAAGGAGAGAGAAGGCGCAATCAAAATTGTCACAATTTCATGACATAACGGAGGAGAGAGAAAGTGTTGGCAAAACTGTCACGATTTCGTGACATGTTGGTAGAGAAGGAGAGCAAGTTGGAAACTGTCACGATTTCATGACATGTCGCATTTTCGCGACTCGAAATGTGCAGGAAGGCAAAGAAAGAAAAGTGTCACGATTTTGCGACATTCTGAAAAGAAGGCTGTACAAATGAAAATGTGTCGTGATTTCGTGACATGTTGCAGAAGAAAGAGTCCGTAGTATGAACTGTCATGATTTCGCAACAAGATCAGATAGAGAGAAAGTGATTTAGGAACTGTCGCGATTTTGCGACATGATGCAAAGTTCCATGTGAGGACTGTTGTGTTTTCGAGACATGTTGTAGAGGTCAAGTTGAGGACTATCGTGATTTTGTGACATGCAGCAAAGGGAAGATTTTGAAAGGAGAAGCGTCACGATTTTGTGACAGGCTGCTAAGAAAGTGTACGGAAGCCAGAAGTGTCGTGATTTTGTGACAGGCTGCTAAGAAAGTGTACGAAAGCCAGAAGTGTCATGATTTCATGACATGCAGTGGAGAAAGCCTTCGAAAGTTGAAAGCATCATGATTTCACGACAGGATGAAAGAAAAATGTACGGATGCAAAAAGTGTCATGATTTCATGACAAGCAGCAGTGAAGAAACTAGTAGGATGAAGATGTTGCAATTTCATGACATGTCACAGTTTCGTGACTAGAAGGCAAGTGCAAACTCTAGCACAGGAAGATGTCGTGATTTCGTGACATGTCATAGTTTTGCGACTCTAAGAGGAGAGAGACTGTATAGTGCTAGAAATGTTGCAATCTCACAACAAAAGAAGAGAAGAAGGCCTTGAAGCAAAAAGGGTCATGTTTTCGTGATAGAAGTGAGGATGATGTCAGCAAAAGTTAGAAGTGTCACAATTTCATGACAAGAATGTTGTCATAGCAGACTAAGGCCAAAAGTGTCGCTATTTCGCGACAACAGGCAAAAGAAGGCGTACGGTTGTAAAAGGTGTTGCGATATCATGACATGTTGTAGTTTCACGACAAAAGCTACAGGAAAGCGACAGAGGCTACAAAGGCGGTTGAAGCTGATAAAGTTGAATCTGAGCCGACCAAGATTAGGGTTTGCATTTGCATAATCAGTCGACTACAATTAGGGTTTTCATCTTGAAATCTCTAGTATATAAGGAGGGTTGTTTGGAGATTTGAGATGATCGATCAATGTGAGTATCAAAGTGCATGATATGCGGTCGTAAGAGCGTAGATAGCACAAAAGTGGCAAAATTATGGTGAAGTGCACAAAGTGAGCAAGTCGTGTCGAATCAAGCTAAGTGCAGAATTCGCTAATAGAGGAGAGTGGGTGAAAGGAAGAAGATGATCGTGTAAGTTCAGTTGTAGCAGTGCAGCAGATTGTGCGAAGTGATCGCGTAGTAAGAGCAGAGTGTGCAGAGAGTGCAAAGGTGAAATAGACCAGTCAGGGTCTTGCAATAACGAAGGTATCTGTCAAACATTTTCATTCAAAATTGAAGTCCAGTTGGTGCTGGAAAAGTAGGGGTTGGTGCTCCTTTCTATTGGTGCAGATAAATAAGGGGTTGGTGCTCCTTCCAGTTGGTGCTGGTAAACTAATTGTAAGGTTGGTGCTTTGCAAGAGGCTGGATTTGGATGGTAGTCCAAGAAACTGTTCTTTTTGAGGAGTAGCCATTTTGGTGAACCTCGTTAAAAATTTGTGTTGTGTGATGTTCTCTTGTTGTACTTATTATATCTGTTTATAAGTTTTAACTACTGCTATTTTTAGAGTTGTTAATTCATGTTTTGGAATGCTACACTAATTCACCCCCCCTCTCAGTGCCATACTAAGTACAATAGCACGTTGGCATATGATCAAGCAAAAATATCTTGATATTATTTTAATAAATTGGTCAATTACTCCCGCTCATCCATGTTCAAGGATTTGCCTAACTTAAGGATTATAGGGGCTTTCTCAGGACCTATGTTCACATCTATGGTCTCCTCAATGAGGATAGACAAATATTCCTCAAGAGGATATGGGGTAATAATTACCTCTAGTTGTTCAATATCCTCAAGAGACATAAAACCAAAGTCTACTTGAGAACTAGAAGACTCAACCTGCGTTGTGCAAGGGATAAACCCGTCAAATAAAATATCATTATGAGGTAAAGCCTCATCTATAACATGCGAATCTAGGGATAAGACCATGGGAGAGGATAGACCCTTGTCCTCAACACTTTGCTCTAAATATTGATGAGATTAATCAAAGTGAAGATCTACATACGAAGAGTCATCTTGATACTGTGATGACACATTTGTAGAGAATTTATTAGAGGAAGATTATGAGGAATGAATTTGGGATAAATCCTTTGGTGAGAAAAATTCAAATGGATGAGGATCGTCCATGATAGAAATTATTTGGTTTTCAAATCAATTTTTACACATTGATGAAAGGTAGAAAGGACGACCTTCATTGCATAAATCCATGGTTGTCCAAGAAGACAAATAAAATATACAAGACAAGACACCACGTAAAACATTTTATTCAAAATTTTTGGTCCAACTCTAAGAAGGAGTGATATAGTACCACAAGACTTTTGAGACTCATTGTTAAAAAATTTAACGATTTCACTAGTTACAATTAAATATTCCTCTTTAAATCCAAACTTTTGAAATAAATTATGTGTACATATGTTAAATGAAGAACCATTATCAATCATGACCCTTTTAATGAGAGTATCTCCAATAAAAGTAGTGATATATAGAGATGAATCTACTTGTATTTCTAAGAAATACATATCATAATCTAAAAATGTGAGACGAGGTATTCCAAGATAAATTACAACCTTTGCTATATCACTACAAAAAATATCTAGAGTTACTGGTTGCTGCTTCAAAACATTTACCATAGCTTCTTCATGGGCTTGAGAATTATGTAGAAGTTCTAAGAGAGAAATATTTGCTGACACACTCATCTCTTGTTAAGATCGTTGAATTCACTGACTCTGTACTAACTTCTTTGGAGTAGCTATTATCATTCCAACCATATTGTTATCATATTGATGTGGGACATTCTTATAAGACACTTGGTTTATCTAGTTCTATCTTGATTCTGTTGGTTTCTTGAAGACTAAAAACTATTGGTGTCAATACAACCATCATAAATTAAATCTTGAACCACATGTTTCATTATTTTACAAGGATTTATCTAGTATCCTTCTACTCTATGATATGTGTAATATTTACCTATCTTATACCAATGAGTTGTAGTATCTAGCTATCTTATAGGAGGTAGTTCAATTGCCTTAGCTTCCAATAGTTTCTTCAAAATTACTTCCATAGGTATATTAAGTTTGGTAAAATTCCTTTGAGGGTTTTTGAAGTACAATATTTTGTAGGCTATTGGTGATATTATTAATAGGTCTACTATCATTATTACCTCCTGTATGCTTATTCTTATGTTGAGACTTAGTACGCTTTTCTTATTTAGTCTTAAGTTGATCTCTTCTAATGAGAGCTTGTTCCACTTTTCTGGCTAACTCAATTGCTTGATCAAGAGATGTGATAGTAGTAGTTTCTAGTGCATAAGATATTTGTTCTTGCAAATTACTAATGAATATATCAAGCATATATTTCTGAGACACAGGTTGTCTTAATCATCCAACTAGACTTCTCCAACGAGCTAAGAATTCTAAAAAACTTTCTTCTTTACTTTTCTTTAAATCATATAGGTCTCTCATTATCACTTCCTTTTCAATTTCACTAAATTTATGAACAAACATCTCTACAATATTCTCAAAGCTCTTTAAAGAATAGTTGGGAAAACGATAATACCATTCTAATGCAACTCCAACAAGACTCTTTAGAAATATTTTCAATAGAAGCATATCATCATAAACAATATCATGGTAAGGTATCCTAAATTCTCTTAGATGATCTATTGGATATTTTGACCCTTTATAGATTGGTAAAATTGGCATAGAAAAATGCTTGGGATAAGGTCTAGCAACAACAATAGGATACAATGGTTAAATACACATTTCCTTGTAACTGTATGTATACCCCAAATGCTGAATCAACTTATTCACTATATTTGCCAAATTTTGCATTTATGTATTATGTGTGTTTCTAATATTCTCTTGACTTAGGTTGGACATGAGAAGGTTATTGTTATATGTGATGCCTTTTGAGAATGGAATATTTACTTGTGGTGGAACAGAGGCAATAGTGTTGACATTAGAAGATGAAGGAGGAAAATTAAAAATAATTTTGGGTGCCATTTCTAGTTGGAGGAACAAGCGGATTCCATCCAATGTTGTTGGTCACAGTAGTGGAATAAGTAGGTTGATAGGTTCAATTACCATGATTCGAAGGTTCACTCAAATTATTTCCTTAAAGTGGATAATCCTTTTTAAGTAATGCTTCTTCCTCTAAGGCTATATCCAATGCATATTTATGATATTTATAAATGGTCTATACATGGTCAAAATATTTAAATATGAGATTCCCATTGGGATCTCGAATAGGATCAATATGATTATCACTTCTTCTAGGTTATGATTTTCTCTATCAATTTGATCATTCTCATGAAAAATATAATCAAACCTAAGGAGTCTTCATCCTTCCCTAAGATCAAAATCCATTGAGTAAAAGTAAAAAGACAAGAAGAATAACTAATACCAAAGAGACCTATGCACTCATGCAAGGGAATTATCTTTTTAAATATTTGGCACATAAATTAATTATCTTGCTTATCATTTTTGAAATAAAAATATGTGCTCACATTGGGTTCACCAAATATATAGAGGGGGGAAACTGCCCTACCACGTACAATTTCAAAAAAGGTTGGATCCACGAAAGATAGAAAGCCTTATGGGGTGAACCGCAAGGGTATGTTGTTCTCTACACTCGGTGCTAGGGAGAAGGGTTCACCAGGAATGATTTAATGACTCACTCCAAGTCCTTAGGATTTCGGGATAGTTTGATGTATTCATTTTTAGACAATCACCTAAGTAAAGGACAATGTAAAAAATAGAATGCAAGAATACAAGAGCTAGCCTAATATGATACTTTCTTTTGAATTCTTTCTAACCTAGGGTTTTAAATAGAAAACCTTTAAAGCAAGGGCACAAGATAAATGTACAATATTAACCCTAGATGCACATTATATGCTTTTCACTTTCATATGCCTCAGAAACAATATTCAGATCAAACCTTCAACCAATAAAATAATTAGAACACTTATCTTGATCGATGGTTGATCTAGCTTTTTCTACCTCTTGTCCAACGATATCAAAAATACCTGCTTCTGCAAGATAACTTATGAAACACTTGAAAATAATATTAGAATTAGGGGATCTCCTTAGGCCATTGTACAACAATTATTGTAGGTGCAGCAGTTAAGCTCCCTAGGTCCTTTTAGATGACCTCTAAAAATAAAACCAAAAATTAACCTTTGGAGAATTAATCATAAAACAATAATGAAATAGTAGATAAATAGAAAATAGATTATGTTATCATACCATAGATGTGATTTAGAAAATACTCATGCAATCATAATCTGATAGATACCCTCAGTTCAATCCTAGGCAAAATTATACCTCATAGATAGCGGGTATGATAACGCTACAAGAGAAGTTGCGCTCCATAATAATGGGGTGTGATCTCGCTTCTATAAGCAAAAACCCTAAATTAGGGTTAGCGTAATCGCACCTTGCTGGGACAGGGCACAATTTCACTTTAGAGACACAAAAAATAAAAGATAAATGCAGAACATAAATAAATGCAAGAAACAAAGTACATATAACCTGATGGATGGCATAGAATCAGATAGAAGAGATCGAGGTATACAAATGGAAACTCTCTTTCCTTCCAGACCACAACACGAATCCACCAATCACACAACAATTCAAATCAATGTAGAAGAAGATCAAATCCAATATTTGTACTTTAGGGTTAGCTTGTAGAAGAAACAGGAAGTAGAGCAAAAGTAAAAATGTGATCACAAGTCAATCATAAGAATTTTGAGCTTAATTATGTATCCCAAAAATCATTTGTTGATATCATTGTGAAAGATTCAGATTAACCCCTCCTTTATAGATAAAATTCGAGGTGAAAGGGGCAAGAAAACAAACATAGACCAATGCAAAACATACTGGAAGAATTTATACTTGGGTTTTAATAATTAAAATCCTAAAATAGTAAAATCACTCCCCATGTCGATGGGGTGCGATATCGCTTCTGCAAAGTTGTGCCCCATCGTAACCGGGTGCAATTTCACTAAAAGTCTAAAGAAAGGTAGGGGAGGGGAAAAGAGGTTTACCCTTGTCTAAGGCAAGGGTTAGGGACCTCTTAGGGGCTCTAAGGAAGATTACCCACTGAAAGTGGGTCAATTTTCCATGTCTACAACTTGGATAAGATTTTGTTTGAATTTAAAGTCATATGTCAAACTTATGATTACACAACCAACAAACATAAACATAAAATATTTCCCTCTACACTCAAGGACATAGTTATACAATGGTTTATGGAATTATACCTAGAATTCATTCATAGCTAGGATGATATGGAAAAGTTATTCTTAGATAACTACTAGGAATAGTGTCATGTTAGCAATAAAAAAAAAAGGATAAAACAAAATGAGGATAAAATTCTTGAAGATTACCTAGATGGATTTCTCTTTATTCAAAAACGATGTAGGGAAGGGATGGACCAACAACTTGTCAAAGTAATATTTCTATGAGGATTACAAGATGATTCAAGGGATTTCTTAAACCTCATGGGCAAATGTGATGTAAACAAATTAGATCTTTCTAATATTATGTAACTATGTAGGAATTACTCCCAAACAAGAAGAGGAACTCATAAACACCAAGTGGAAAAGAATGGCAATGAGATAGGGGAACTATTAGAAGAAATTCCAACTTTAAAATTTATATTCTCCTACATCTAAACACAACATTGGATTAATTGTAAGCTAAAGCTAAGGCCAATAAGACATTCACCATTAATTCCCCAAGGTGTAGATAGAAACATGCTTTATAATATTGCTCTCTCAACAAAACCAATATCTATAGTATTTGTGAGAAAAGTCACCCTACATATTTGTGTGATCTCCTACCAAAAATAAAGGCTACCCTTGGGAGAAACCATCCTAATATAGAAAAACTGAATTATGTAGAAAAACACAACATTTTTTCCTACAATAAAATAGCATTGTGGGTACCAAATCTATGGAATACTCCATGGGATATACACCCACCACAACAACAATAGGGCTAGTACCCATGGTCTCCATCTCTCGAATGGACTAATCAATTATGGTTTAACCAACCATGGATGCAACCAATACCTAATAAATAATGGTTAAATTAGAGCCAGCAATGGTCAAGACCATCTTAATTTAATTAACCTTATGGGGGATAGTGACAATTTCAAAGTCAACAAGAATTACTATCAAGATCCATTAGTGCTACTCAAGTAATACAACCACAACCACCTAAGAAATCTCCACTACTAGCTCAACCTATGGCCAACCTAAATAATAATATATAGGCAGCCCTTGTCTACAATATAGAATACAATGGCATATTTAATATCAACGTTATCAATTTTTGCAATGTGCAACTTTGCTCATGAAAGGTAAACTACTCTGTAAAATCCTAAACCGATGCATGAATAAGCAAAAATATTTGAAAAAGCATGACTTCAAAAACTCATAAAGCACCATATCTTAAAATGTTAGAACCTAAGGAAGAGAATTTTGAGGAATCCAATTTGTTATCAAAGTTGAATTGTTTATAAATAACAATTCCCTTACTCCAAGCAAGGATCTACCAATCTTCAACAAATTTATCTATGAAATGTGCATCAATAATCCAATGAGAAAACAAAAGTCTTATCACAAGACCATACAAGTGGATGGGACACTAGCTGACCATTTAGCAAGCAATAGCATTCCACCTAAATATGGGGATCTTATAAACCCTATCATTACTATCTTAGTTAGTGTAACAAAAGTACCTAATGTATCGGTTGACTTAAGAGTATCTATAAATGTCATGATTATAGAAATTATGAATAAGTTATCATTGATCAATATGCAACCTACCTCTACTATACTTCAACTAGCAGATCAATTCATAATATAATCTAAAGGAATAGTAAGAGATGTGCTAGTAACCATTGAATTATGGGAATATCCTATTGATTTCATGATTATCCAACCAAGGACCAATATGAATGGTTATCCATTAATTTTTAGATGACCTTGGTTGCCAATGACTATACTTTCATAGATTATCATTTAGGGGATATGAATATCTTCAACGGATTGAATTCCAAGAAGATTTCTTTATATCCTCCAACTAGACCTTTCATGGATTTCTATGAAATCTATAGATGGACAAGCTTGGTGAAAAAAATATTTATACTCATTTGGCTATGGTCATGATAAAATAGCATGTAGAAGATCTAGATCCATTAGAAGGAGCTCTCTTCAAATATGAGACTATAACTTTTAGAGTCCTTGGATGGATCTTGCTCAAATAATGAGGGGATTATAGTCCATATATTTCTATGGAAAGATGAGGGTGAAATATCTAGACCTTTATCACCTATGTCACTATAAGATAGTCCATTTACTTTGATACATAGACAACAAAGGAGTCTCCTCTCATATTTTAAATTTACTTTAACAAATATCATTCTTGTAGGGATTATGTTTAATGTAAACACTAGAATCTTTCATTCTCTACCACCCCACCATTATGCTTTAAACCCATTGGTAAGTAAAGGATTCAATTCAGTTAATACCAAACAAATAGAAATACAACCAACAAAATTTGTTAATATCAATAGTTGGTTGTTGGACATCAAAGAAGATAAATTATTTGATGCCTTAAGCCAATATATCAATGCTTTTTCATAGGAATATAGTGATATGAAGGGAATCCATCCCAACATATGTTGTCATAATATCTACACCATTGAGAAGAAACCTATCTACCAATCCCAAAGAAGGATAAATCCTAATTTGAGGGATATTATAAAAATAGATATTGAAAAGCTATTAGATGCAATATTTATTTATCCAATCTCAGATAGATAGTGGATCTCATCATTGGTTATTATTCCCAAAAATAATGTAAAAATGTGAGTGTCTATTTATTACAAAGAACTTAAAAAATCCACACAAAAAGATCATTTTATTTTACCTTTTATAGACCAAGTACTCAATACCCTAAAAAAATACTTTTATTTTCTAGATGGTCCTAGTGGTTACAATTAGGTACAAGTAGCACTAGAAGATAAAAACAAAACTAGTTTGACGTATCCCTAGGGAATATTTACCTATTGAGTCTTAGCATTTGTGTTATTAAATGCTCCTACAACTTTTTAGTGAGCAGTTCTTGCTATTTTTGTGGATTCTACTAATGAATGCATTAAGAATATGGAATATTTCATGATATATGGAGAAACCTTTGAGGAGGATATCCATAATTTATACTGAGTTATTATACAATGCAAAGCCCATAATCTATAATTAAGCAAAAAAAAGTATTTAATGATGATGGATGAGGGAATTATATTAGGGTATCATACCTCGATTATAGGCATAGAAATGGATCCTAAGAAAATAGAAGTTATAAATCAGTTTCCTCCACCCAAGACTCAAACAAATATTACAAGCTTATTAGGACATGATGGTTATTATAGATGGTTTATTGAAAACTTTAGAAAACTCATCATTCCATTATTTTCTCTATTTACTAAGAATTTTCAGTTTAAGTAGACCAAAGAATGCCAAGTGGTATTTGAAGCCATCAAGAAAAAGTTGACCTCTATACTTGTATTAAGAGGACCTACTTGGAATATCCCATTTCACATTTATACCGATGCTTCCAATACTATAATAGGTGTAGTCCTTAGTCAACAAGATGAAAAAAATAAGAAAAAAATATATAAAATGAATTTAACGGGTGCTAAAAAGAGCTACACATGACTAAAAGAGAATTTTTGGAGGTAGTCTATGCCATAAACAAATTTTATCATATATCATATGATATCTTGTATATGTGCATAGCAACCACTTTGCAATCAAATACTTAGTGAATAAACTGATGGTGAGTGGACGAGTGGTTAGATGGCTATTATTACTACAAGAATTTGACACCACTATTATAGATAGACCTGGTAGAGTGAATGTAGTTGTCAACATTTGGTTGATATTAAACACTATTAGAGAAGAAGAACTAGTTGATGATTCTTTCTTGATGAATATTTATTTTCAATATCGACACACTTTCTATAGTTCATAGATGTTTTTAACTATTTGGTGATTAGGAAGAGTCCTTCTCACCTTAGTCCAAAAGAAAAAAATTATTTAGTTCAACTAAGTTTATCATTTCAATAGTTAAAATGATTATTATTTAAATGTGGACCTGATCATGTTTTGTGAAGGTGTGTGATGGAATATGAAGGTTGTGATATCATTCAGGTATGTCATGATGAACATTTTGGAAGATATTACTTAACAAAATGAACCATACAAAATATTCTAGGATCATGATATTACTGGTCTTCACTTCATAAGGATGTAAAGAAATATGTTTCACATTGGATAAATATCAATGAATGGGGAAACCAATGACACAAAATGAGATACCTATTATATTTTAGGTGGTTTTAAAACCATTTAAAAAATGAGGCACATATTTTATAGGACCCATTGATCAACCATATTAGAGAAAACAACACATCTTATTATGTACATACTATGTGACTAAATGGACCAAAGTAATCTCTCTCCAGTATGCTTGTAAGGACAAAGTGGCTAATTTTTTATATGAACACCTCTTTTAGCACTTTGGTTCTCCTCATGAAATTTTATCTGATCAAGGACCCTAGTTCACATCAAAATTTATTTGTTCACTAATGTAATATTAACAAGCTAAACATAGAAACTCCTCACCATATCACATATAGGCCAATGGTCAAGTAGAAGTTACTAATAGGGAATTATAAAAAAATTTAACAAAAATAGTAGCTTCACATAGAAAATATTGGGCTGATAGATTATTAGAAGCTATGTGGGTTTATAATTTTACTTGGAAATCCACCACTAGACTCACTTCTTATAATCTAGTCTATGAAAAGAAACCCAATTTACCCATTGAATTTGAATTTCAAATATTATGCATTACACTTGATGTTGATATGGAGTTTTCATAGGTACAACAAGAAATATTTATGCAAATCAACACACTTAATGAGTTATGAAGGGATTCTCTTCACCACATAAATATTATTCAACACCAATGAAAGACATGGCATGATATACATATCAAAATCAATAATTACAAGCTAAGTGATTGGGTACTCTTGTTCGATTATCTTGATCTTGATTCCAAGGGTAAGATCTAGACTCAATGGCTGCTACCATACGAGATTGATCAAAATTTTGATAATGTCATTATGTGGTTGGTACCTATTTCTTGAGGTGGAAGATGGTGGTGAATGGACATTGGTTAAATTTATATTATAAACCAATGATAAAGGAATATTTTATTACTTGCTCTTATATTTTGATATGTATGTTGTAGGAGAGACTTCTTCTCTCGTGATGAATGAAAAATGATTATGTTCTTTTTGGAAAAAATATTAGATCTAGTGTTGAAAACCCCTTTAGGGACACCATTAGACCAATACTAGTATGAAAATTAGTTTCTAGTATGCTAGTATTGTAAATAAAAACTTGGTTATGAAAATCCCTTGTGGACACAACCAAGGCAGAAGTAGATTGAAAACTAGAAATGGCAGTCTCGTTTGTTAAAAAAAATAGTGCAAGACAATTTAGAAACATGGTTCTTCCTACAGGTTGCTTATCAGATCATACTCTTTGAAGCATTCTACACCATCCACCCTAATGAGGTACATAATTTTTTGGTTTACCTTTTTCTTAATCTAAATATTTAGTGTATATTATTGTTAATCTAGGTTATGATGCACAAAGGATCATATGGCTCCCAATTAGAGTTTATGGTCTTATGTTCACTTGAGATCCTAACTCGTCTGATACAAAGATACTTCTTGTTGTATAGCACTAAACCCATCTAGCACCAACACATAAAAATGTATTATTATGAGCACCATAGCAATAGAAATACGAGCCATGATGAGATGCTCCAATGCCTATAAAAGAAGGTATGGCTTCCAAAGCACCTAGGCTTGTGAATCAAAATGGATAACACTAGGGGCTATATGGATAGAAAATATTGTGCATCACTCGTACCCACAACCACTCTAGCACCTCACACAAAATTCAAAGAAGTTTTGATTCATGTGAAGGCACATGATGCACAAAGAGATATTAGAGGAGATTTATATGCATATTCTCAAGAATTATGGCATGATATTCAAATCATATGGTCACAATCATTAAGTAATGGGTAGATATGGTGAAGATAGTATGAGCCATGTGTTCATGAAAGAATGATCCACTATATTTGGAAGGTGGCAAGAGTTTCTATACAACAAGTTTTATTATGTAGATCCCAACATAGTGTCTATGGAATATCAACCACCATGATAGTCGAGATCTAATATCTAGATAAAAAGTAGAAATATATTTTATCTTTTACCACCATAATAAACCACTACACAATGTACCACCATGGTACACTATTTATGGAAGATCTAGTGTCTATATAATAAGGAGAAATATATTTTATCTATTGCCACCATAATAAACCACTACATAGTGTACCACCATGGTTATCACCACCTCTATTTGATGTCCACCCTCTACAAAATAATGAGGATGAAACATAGATCCAAGACCAACAATGTAGGACAACTATTATAGGATGTTGAAGAAATAGACATATTTTGTACAGCTATTTGGTTGCAATTCATTGAGCATTTTGACAAACATAATGCTTCGCTAGTGAAAAAATTTACTACAAACCTACACAATGGGGTTGCTAGAGTGAAGGGAATAGATTTTTCTATGACCCCAAAACTATTAGTTGAGCTTTAGGAATCTCCCATGAAGGGCAAAACTTTTTAAAAAATATTTACATAGTGCCTGAGTTATTTACATAGCTCTAATAAGGATATGATCCTAAGCCAAAATATGATGTCCACGGGAACAAGAGCAAGGGTTTGAAATGAATGAGTCTCATATGACCATGGGAGATAGTGGTGTTGTGGGTAATAAAATTCATGACATGTGACGATCAATTCGTAACACTCTTTGGACCATAGTTAAAAATCCATCTTTATCTTTGATGAGGTAAGTGGTAACCCAAACATCAGATTAGTTTGCCTTTCTATTTAAACTATCTATTGCATGACATGACCTCTATATACCAAGCTAGAAAAACTAGATTGAAGCATCATGGTCTTATTAAATTAATGTATCATTCCTATTCCAATACGAGTAGATTCATAGAAAGGGAGAAAATAAATGATAAAATATTTTGGTAAGTTTTGAGCAAAATCCTTAGCTTTAGGCTTCATCTACTAAGGTACATGATGACAACAAACCTTCTGGGATGATAAGAAATGTTGAAGATATATAAACTCCAAAAATTCTAGCATAGGGAGGAGAGGACTAGAGGCCCAAGGAACCAACTATTTTTAAAGGAAACACTTATGAGCTTGATTCGAATGAAGAGAAGCCATAAAAAGCACTAGACTGGTTTGAAGGATAGGAATCCTTTGAATCCTAAAGCAACTAGATATGTTACAATTCTTTGAGAGCCTATAGTTTTAGACACTTCAAAAACCCCCAAAAGCAAAAGGGGTTGAAAAGTAATGAGACCAATAATACTTCTAGATTTAAAAGATGTGAGTTTCAATATAAGGATATAGTCTATCAAAAAATATCTTGTGGCCATCACCAAACAATATAGGAGGATCCAATTTTGCATATGGTGTATACCAACAAGAGACAATAGTAATTGATGGTGAGAAAATTAAATCTCCAAAATCCCCACAATCATTGAAATAAATATAGAAAAAGGACCCACAAGAAGCATAGGATGGCCCATCAAAAGATATATTTTTCAAAGAATATCACTCACCAATGCCCTTGGATAATGATGGTCCACCAAACCAATCACTAGATATGTTGATGAAAGTTGAATAAATTGAGAACACCATAAATCCAAGTAGTGATTGAACAAGTTACCCAAGGCTACTATAGGAAGATGAAATAAATTCAAATAATCTAGATTTAGAAGGGGCTAAGCTGATTATCAAGGATCTATAGACATGGATCACAATATTTGAGAGTTTTCTAAAAGATAAGAATGAGTACATAAGTTGACTTGAGGATCAACTAGTCATGGTATGAATCCAAAGAGGGATAACTTAGACCATTGTCTCGAGACATATGTTAGGGGCATCGTTGAGAAAATGAGAGTTCATCTTCCCTTGCAACCTAGAATAGTCCTATCATAGAGCTTAGATAATGTCATCTATTATAAAGAAATAGAGTTTCTACTAGATAGGAATATGATTTAGACCTTCATTGGTGTTGGACCTAGTTCCAATATACTATCTATCCTACTAACAGAGGAGATAATTTTAGGAGTGGATGGATAAAGTTGATTAGTTTAGTTGATATCATCCATGTGATGATAAGTTTATTTCCATTAAAATTGATTTGTTTGATCTTAGTATAATCATAGAAAATGCAAATACATGAGGACATGCATTGGTATAGGCATAGAGGAGTGATGAGGCACTAAATTACCTCATTTTAATGTAGAGTTTGAACCTTTTATGTGTTATCTAACCTTATGATGATATCATATTTTACCTAAATATCATAAAAAACATGGTTAATAAGGAAAATATAGTACTCAATTATATATGATGATTGTATGTGCTTTGAAAGAGTAAAGTAGAAGGTTTTTCCATCTAACTACTGTTGTTGCCATTGCACAATCCATCCCAATTGGGGACCCACTTTTTATTTTTTATTTTGATGAAATTGTGATTTTGAACTAAGTTTGCTTGCATCCACATTTTTACTCTTTTCTTGCTTTGAATATTTTACAAATGATTGAGCTTCAATTGCACTGGTTTTATTTGAATAATTTCAATGAGAAAACATGCACTCTCCATTAGATTCATGCTTAGCACTAAGATCATCCAGAAATTTTGAAACTTTAATTCGCTGGCAACTTTAAAATGTTCCATGATTTTGAAGACCCTACCATTCCAATGTAATAAAATTCCATTTCATGCATTCAAGAATTAACTCCGGGCATTCCAAGATTAGTTCCTGATTTATGAAAATGTTTTCGATCAAATAAAATTTGATGAAATCTATTCTCAATCGAAATCTATTTTCGAGCATGTAGAAGTCATTCACCAACAATGTAATGATTATTTTCAAGTTATTATAATGTATTTTAAGACATGAAAATCAATGCCACACAATTGAAATTCATTTTCGAGAACATAAGAAATAAATTTCGGTTTATTGGAGTTCAATTCTCGGTATGTGGGATTTCCTTCTGGACAATGCAATTTTGATTCCAAACTACGATATTCATTTTTGGACACATTTAATTCTATTATGGTCCATTGAGAATCACTTTCAACCTATTGTAATTCATTCTTAGGTAATACAAATTCATTGCTAGGCTATTGAAAGTCATCTTAGGCAATGGAATTTATTGTTAGGATTCCATATCCTAACCTATCCTTGTCACTTTATTTTCTAATTATTTATGTTTTATAATTACAAATGGATCATTGTGTCCTTTCATGGATATAAAACAGGGTAGATATTATTGTAGGAAAACATTCAATGTATTTTTCTATTTGATTTATTGGAGGTACTTCCTACCAGTGAAACCATGATTCTTTGTAACACCGTAATTCATTTACTTGATTTTTATTATTTTTCTTTAAATTTTATTGAAAATCCATAAGCTAGGATCAAGAATCCTAACATATGATAACAGACCCAGCCATTCACGACGCTGAAATCGTTCCCAGTGTGTTTTACAATTAGATGAAAATCACCAGTCATCTGCATACACACGTCCATTCATTTCTCAGACCGGAAACTAAAATAAATCGATGTGAACGTTGTCCATTACAGAAAATCTATTACGTAAGCTTCGAGGAAATTTTTTCATATACTCTAAAATTTAATTCATCAAATCACATTTGAACACGTCGAGGTAATTGTTCAGGTTCCATCGTGCGAAGGTAAAAGTAAAAATATTATATTTTTTCCCCTGTGAAAATCATAAGTCATATATATAAAAACCTTCGAAAGATGGGCGTAAACGTTTTAAATTTTAAAATCTGATCGCGGAGAAGTGTTCAATTAAATAAAAAAAAATTTAAAATCTATCAAAAATGCCCTTTTTGTTTTAATTAAATAAATCAAACCTGCAAAGACATACTATATATATATATATATATTTATTTATTTATTTATTTATTATTTTGAGGTTGCACAAGATTCAAATTTCAAAGAACTTTTGTTTTCGTCTCCAGCAAATTTTTGTCTCTACTCTATGTGGCCGACATCTCTACTCTCTGTGAGACCGGTTTCCTCCTTCGGATCAGCAACATCTGTTTAAATTATAGGGCCAATATCACATTATCTATTATAATAGTTACCTGGCCAGTCTGCATTTTGGTAACTATCTATATTTTTTGTACGCTAGTAAGAAAACCACTATTCGTTTACTGAAGAATTTAAATTTTTTTTTTTTAAACCGCCGCCGAAGTCCGAGCGCCGAAGCTGGATTGCGCAGCGCGCACGGCAGGGGAGGAAGACGGACGAGCTCAGAACGAGCTTCGCCGCTTCACCAGCCGAAGTGCGGCTGTCGCAGCGCAGTGCGCACTTCGCACGTTCTGTGCCGAAGTGCGACAGTCGCTGCGCAGTGCGCACTTCGCACGAACTGTGCCGAAGTGCGACCTTCGCTGCGCAGTGCGCACTTCGCACGTTCTGTGCCGAAGTGCGACAGTCGCTGCGCAGTGCGCACTTCGCACGAACTGTGCCGAAGTGCGACCTTCGCTGCGCAGTGCGCACTTCGCACGAACTGTGCCGAAGTGCGATAGTCGCTGCGCAGTGCGCACTTCGCACGAACTGTGCCGAAGTGCGAGCTTCGCCTTTTTTTGCTGCCGAAGCACGACTGTCACAGCGAAGTGACGAACTTCGCTTGGCGACCAACTTCGCACGGCGACGACTTGCAAGTTTCAGACTTGGCCAACTCTGGCCTTCAAGTTCTTCGTCTTCCGCGGATGCCGCTAGGTTTGCCTGGCTTGGCAAGACCCGAATGAGAGGAGAGAAACGCCGGAACAGAGAACAACAAACTGCAAACCCTAAAGGTGCCTAAAACAAACAACAAACTTTATTTATATTAAACGGGGGTTACAGAGTTCCTCAACCGAGGAAATTACAACATCTGCAGGCTGCGCTGCAGGATAAACTAAAATAGACAAAATGTCGAGTCGGCTGCTCAGACATTAATCAGCTGAGTCAAACTGCTCACTGAGATACTCTTCTTTGCCTCTGCTCCTCTTGCACTGCTCTTCCTCCTCTCTTCTTCTTAAACTGTCTGAAATACCCGAGACGCCTTATATAGCCGCGGGAAGAGGAGGATTAGGGTTTGTCCTCTGACAGGTTCTGACAGGCCCTCAACTAGGGTTTCTAACCAATCGCCGCACAAGCGTCACATCTGTCAGAGGGTAGGTGCGGCATCATGTCAGCCCTTTGCCGGGATCCCGGACTGCGGCAGCGCAGTCCGATTTCGCCCATGTTTGGAGCGCAATCCGATTTCGCCCAAGGTTCGAAGCGCAGTTGGGCACAGGCGTGAAATCTGGGTTAATTTTTCTAACACCCTCCTTTAAGCCTGATTTCACGAGCGCTTTGACTCCAAGTTGCTCTCGCAATTTGCTTGAAGTCTTCCTCCTTCAAAGGTTTCGTGAAGATGTCGACCAGCTGCTCCTTGGACCTGCAAAACTGTAGTTGTACTTCACCAAATTTCACCAGCTCTCTGATGAAATGATATCGGATGTCTATGTGCTTCGTCCGGCCATGGAACACGGGATCCTTTGACAGTGCGATGGCCGAATTGTTATCGCAAAAAATTATTGTCGCGCCTTCCGAAGGAAAGTTCAATTCACTCAAAACTCTTCGCAACCAAACTACCTGGCATGCGGCTGACGTGGCGGCGACATATTCTGCTTCAGCTGTGGACAACGCAACAATGGGTTGCTTCTTGGACGCCCATGATACTGCCCCTAATCCGAGATGGAAAGCATACCCGGAGGTGCTCTTTCGATCATCGGTACTGCCAGCCCAGTCATTGTCTGTGAAGCCCACTAGCTCCAACTGGTCCCGTCTGGCGTAAAATAGGCCATGGTTTCGCATCCCACTGACATAGAGCAAGATCATCTTGCCTGCTTGCCAGTGCGTGTCCTTCGGAGTCTCCATGAAACGGCTGATCAGACTGACTTCGAACATCATATCTGGCCGAGTTGCAGTCAAATACATTAGACTGCCAACTAGCCTTTTGAACAAGGTTGGATCAACATTCCTTCTTGTATCCAACTTGCTCAGCTTCAAACCTGTGGCTGCAGGTGTGATGGCAGGTTTGCTGTCCTCCATCTTGAAGCGCTTCAGGACATCCTTCGCATACTTTCCCTGAGAAATGAAGATGCCATCTGCCGATTGGTCAACTTCAATGCCAAGAAAATACTTCATCAACCCTAAGTCTGTCATCTTGAACTCCTTCTTCATGGCTGTTCTGAACTGGTCGAACAGGACATTGCTGTTGCCAGTATAAATCAGATCGTCCACATACAGGCAGACGATAATGAGCTCACCTGCTGCATTTGTCTTCATGTACAGGGTGTGCTCATATGGGCATTTCTGAAACCCATTCTCCTGAAAATAGCTGTCAATCCGGCTGTACCAAGCTCGGGGCGCCTGCTTCAAACCGTACAGGGCCTTTTTTAGCTTCAGGACTTTGCCTTCCTGGCCTTCAATTTTGTAACCTGGTGGCTGGTCAATGTAGACCTCTTCCTCCAACACTCCGTTGAGGAAGGCTGACTTGACATCCATCCGGTACATCTTCCAACCTTGTTGGGCTGCGAGTGCCAGGATCATCCCGACTGTGTCAAGTCGGGCTACAAGTGCATATACCTCATGGTAATCGATGCCGACTTACGCTTGTAACCCTTCGCCACCAATCCGGCTTTATGCTTGTCAACGTCTCCTTGGGCGTTGAACTTTGTCTTATAAACCCACTTGACCCCAATGGTCTTCTTCCCTGCTGGAAGATCTGTCAGCTACCATGTTTCATTTTTTTCAATGGCTGCTATCTCCTCATCCATCGCATGCACCCACTTCTGATTTTGACTTGCATCTTCAAACTCTACTGGATCAACTTCAGTAAAGAATGCAAAGTCAGAGTGCTCTTCATCTATGTGGGTTCGGGTTGCCTCGTAAATGTCTTGCAAGCTCCGAGTCTTCGCAGGTGTCCTCAGGTTCTGGATTCTGCTTGCAAGTGGAGGTGATCGTGATGGAGTGGCTGTGCTACTGCTGGCACCGTTGTTGCTACTGGAAGTTGCAGGTGGCTGCACACTTCCTTCTTCCAAGTCAATAGACTGAACTTCTGCTGGCTCTAACTGGCCAGTCTCTGACTTCCCATTCCAGGCTTGATCTTCAAGAAATTTCACATCACGACTGATGATGAGCTTCTTTGTCATAGGGTTGTACAGCCTATATGCCTTCGCCTGCTCACTGTACCCTGTGAAAATGCATTTCTCGGCTCTATCATCCAACCTCGTCGCTTCTCTTACGGAACATGTGCATATGCAATGCACCCGAACACACGCAAGTGAGCCACACTTGGCTTCACTCGCTCCCCAGGCCTCCTGAGGGATTTTGTCCTTCACGCTTTTGGTGGGACATCTGTTCAGCAAGTAGACTGCACATGTTACAGCCTCTGCCCAGAATTCATGCGATAATCCCTTCGCCTTCATCATGCTTCTTGCCATTTCCATGATGGTTCGGTTCTTCCTCTCAGCTACGCCATTCTGCTGTGGCGTGTATCTGGCAGTGAACTGCCTTCGAATTCCGTGCTGCTTGCAGTAGTTGTGGAATTCGTT
This sequence comes from Wollemia nobilis, assembly GCA_028583015.1. Lineage (NCBI taxonomy): Eukaryota > Viridiplantae > Streptophyta > Pinopsida > Araucariales > Araucariaceae > Wollemia > Wollemia nobilis. Next base: position 3,252,563 of record JAQPPZ010001308.1, on the reverse strand, counting down.
GGAGATGTACTCTCCACCTCCATCAGTTCTGAGAGTCTTCACATAATAACCGCTCTGTTTCTCCACTAGAGCCTTGAACTCCTTGAATCTGGCAAATGCCTCTGACTTCAGCTTGATGGCATAAATCCAAGTCTTTCAGCTGAAGTCATCTATAAACTTTAAGAAGTATTTGTTTCCAGCAAATGTGGTGGTCTGCATCGGACCACAAATGTCTGAGTGCACCAGCTCCAAAGGCCGTGATGCTCTCCAAGACTGTCCTATAGGGAATGCATCCCTATGTTGCTTGCCGACAAGGCAACCTTCACACACTTGGTTCGGTTGCTCGATAAGAGGTAAACCCTTCACCATTCGTATCTTGTGCAGTTGATTCAGGCCACTGAAGCTTAGGTGACCGAATCTGAGATTCCACAGCTAGGTAGCATCTTTCTCAACTGCACTCAGAGACATCAAAGATTCATTCTAAATTTGCAGCGAAAACATTTTGTTTTTTGTCATGGACACTGTTGCAATTTGCCCATGTGATTTGTCTCTGATGGAACAGACACCATCTTTGAACAGTATAGTGTGCCCCTTCTGCACAAGTTGTCCAACACTTAGTAGATTATGCTTCAACCCAGGCACATAAAAAACATCTTGAATTGTTTTTCTGTCACCGTGCTGGGTGCGGATGAGGATCTTTCCTTTCCCCATCACAGGAACTTTGTTGTTGTTCCCCATCTTGACTTCGGACCGAACTGTTTCATCCAGTTGTGAGAACATCTCTCTGTTCCCAATCATGTGGTTTCTGCAACCACTGTCAAGATACCAGATGTTTTTTTTGCTCTCCTCTTCAATACTGCAAGTCAGCAGCACATTTCCTCCTGCCACATTTTTGGGTTCCTCCGTATAATGGGCTTGCTGCTGATTCTCGTTCGCCATCTTCTTCTTGCACTGTGAGGCATAATGGCCGAACTTACTACAGTAGTAGCATTGGACCTTTGACATGTCCTTCTTCTCGCCGAGAGCTTCCTTGTTGATTTCGCCGGTGCCTCTTCCTCTTTGCTGATGAAAGTTGCAACTTGGCTCGGCGTCATGAGGGTTTGATCTCCCTCCTTGCTTGTTACCTCTCCCATGCCTGCTCGCCTCTTCCTCCTTGAGAACTAGAAGCGCTGTGGTGGGAGTCTTGTCTGCCACTATCTCGGACTGAGGCCTGAGCCCGAAATGCTTGCTCCAGAGAGGTCTGAGATGAACGGCTCAACCTCTGTTCATGGGTCTATAATGAACCCATGAGTTTGTCTGTCGAGAGGGTTGTCAGATCCCTCGACTCTTCGATTGCTATTACAACCGAGTCGAACTTCGTAGGCAAACTTCTGAGAATCTTCTCCATGATTCTTTGGCTCTAGACATTTTCTCCGTTCAACCGCATCTGGTTGATAATGTCAGTCGTTCGGGTGAAGAAGTCGCTCATCGACTCGGACTCACTCATCTGCAGGTTCTCAAACTATCTCCTGAGCATCTGTAGTTTCACCAACTTCACTTTATTGGTGCCCTGATACGAACTTGCCAGGGTTTCCCAGGCCTGCTTGGCTTTGGTGGCTGATGCAATCTGTGGGAAGATGGTGTCCTCAACCGCTTGCATGATGTAGAAGAGGGCCTTCTGGTCCTTCTTCTTGTGCTCTTTCAACATATCCTTGTCTGCTTGAGAGAGGGCGGCCAGTGTTGCTGCATCTGTCGGTTCTGGGTAGCCGTTCTCGACTAAGTCCCATAGCTCCTGAGATCCGAACAAGATCTTCATCTGGATGCTCCAGTAATCGTAGTTCTTGTCGTTAAATTGCGGGATCTGCAACTGCAGCGAGTTTCTCTCGGAAGCCATGCTTCTATCTCCATGTCACGGCACAAGCTGCTCTGATACCAATTTGAAGAATTTAAATTTTTTTTTTTTTTTAACCGCCGCCGAAGTCCGAGCGCCGAAGCTGGATTGCGTAGCGCACACGCCAGGGGAGTAAGACGGACGAGCTCAAAACGAGCTTCGTCGCTTCACCAACCGAAGTGTGGCTGTCGCAACACAGTGCGCAGTGCGCACTTCGCACGTTCTGTGCCGAAGTGCGACCTTCGCTGCGCAGTGCGCAGTGCGCACTTCGCACGTTCTATGCCGAAGTGCGACCTTCGCTGCGCAGTGCGCACTTCGCACGAACTGTGCCGAAGTGCGACCTTCGCTGCGCAGTGCGCACTTCGCACGATCTATGTCGAAGTGTGACAGTCGCTGCGCAGTGCGCACTTCGCACGAACTGTGCCGAAGTGTGAGCTTCGCCCTTTTTTGCTGCCGAAGCGTGACTGTCACAGCGAAGTGATGAACTTCGCTTGGTGACCAACTTCGCACGGCGATGACTTGCAAGTTTCAGACTTGGCCAACTCTGGCCTTCAAGTTCTTCGTCTTCCGCGGATGCCGCTAGGTTTGCCTGGCTTGGCAAGACCCGAATGAGAGGAGAGAAACGCCGGAACAGAGAACAACAAACTGCAAACCCTAAAGGTGCCTAAAACAAACAACAAACTTTATTTATATTAAACGGGGGTTACAGAGTTCCTCAACCGAGGAAATTACAACATCTGCAGGCTGCGCTGCAGGATAAACTAAAATAGACAGAATGTCGAGTCGGCTGCTCAGACATTAATCAGCTGAGTCAAATTGCTCACTGAGATACTCTTCTTTGCCTCTGCTCCTCTTGCACTGCTCTTTCTCCTACACTTCTTCTTAAACTCATCTGAAATACCCGAGACACCTTATATAGCCACGGGAAGAGGAGGATTAGGGTTTGTCCTCTGATAGGTTCTGACAGGCCCTCAACTAGGGTTTTTGACCAATCGTCGCACAAGCGTCACATCTGTCAGAGGGTAGGTGCGGCATCATGTCAGCCCTTTGCCGGGATCCCGGACTGCGGCAGCGCAGTCCGACTTCGCCCATGTCTGGAGCGCAATCCGGTTTCGCCCAAGGTTCGGAGCGCAGTTGGGCACAGGCGTGAAATCTGGGTTAATTTTTTCTAACATTTACAAGTACACCAACCTCTCAGTCTAAAATACCCCTCAAAAAATTTGTTGAAGGAAGCCATCTTGTTGAGAATAAAAAGGAAGCACACTGATCGAACTCAACACAGGGGCATAACTACATATTCATAGCAAGTTTGAAACAAGAACAATTGAGGTACAGTCAAGGGACATTCAAAGCACCTCTCATCTAATTACACCGCAAGATTAGGCTACTTGCACTCCAGCATTCATCAGCTCTTACTTTTTATTTATTAGTCGTGCTATTATAAACCCGATCCATCTCCAACATAGCAGCACAAACGATGAGCTTTTCCAATAGGAAGTAACGGTCTTCAATCAGTTTCAGCGGTGTCCATTTGTAAGAGCTACATCAAACCATACACAGCTATCCCAAAGCAAATCGCAACCATGACTACAAATTAATAAGACCCATCATCATTCTCATGAGAAACAAGACCACCAGTATCTTGTAGTTGCAGGTGCGTAATTAAAACAACAAGCAAAAAACGATCCAATTGCTATCACTGGCAGAAGGCTTGTTGTACATGTGACGAAGAGTTTTCTTAACATCTGCGTAAGATGTGAAATCAACAAACTCTAGAAGTTTCATCTCTGCCTAACCCCAGTGACATCCCATTTGCCTGCGTATGCAGAAGAATTTTGGCATTGACTGTTTTAAAAACCTAAATTACATTAATCACCAAAAGGTTTGGGGCGGTCTTCGTTGAGGTTACCGTAAGTCACAAAAACCTAACGACAAATTATTCTGAAGTAACGTTTAACAAGATTGATATCAACTCGTAAACGATTACACTCGACGTCAAAAAAACTTCACCTCTCCGTTTATAAATTAATCAAATTAAAAAAACAAACGTTAAGGTTGGCTTGACCAATCAGAAGTGAGTGTAACCCTAACAATGATGCCATAATAAAATATCACCACGCGTCTGTTGACTTACCAGCGAATGTTGTCCTCACCATCTTGTCTCCCAATTCCGTGTAGCTCCCGCTGCTGCTTCCCCGTGCACTGTCCCTATACTTGTTCACCGTAAACTGTGCCATCATCCTGTATTTCTGCTTTGTCCTGTCTAGCAGCCGATTCACCAAAAAGTAGAAACCAACAAAGTGCCCAATTGTTTGTAAACAATTTTTTTGTAAATTGTTGTGCCAACTTTTTCACAATTTTTGCTACAAAATTGTAATGACAAATTCGACGATTTTTTATGTACAATTTTGCCGGCAATTTATTAAACAACATTTGTCAACAATTTTTACAAGAAAATATTGTCGACGACCTTTTACGCAAAATTTTGACAACTTTGTAATAGCAATTTTGCATAATTTTTTCTGTAAAAAACAATTGACAACAATTTTTGCGATAAATTCTTGACAAGAAATTACCGACAATTTTTTGACAACAAAACTTGACAATAAATTTTTGATGACAAATTACAACGAATTTTTGCTGCACAAAACTTGACGACGAATTTTTCAGCAACATTTGTTGACAAATTTTTGCGCAAACTTTGTCGATGACTTTTTTGCTATACATTTTTGATGATGACTTTTGGCAACTTTTATCGATGACTTTTCGTGAAAATTTTTGTGATGATTTTCAGCAAATTTAGTGACACCTTCCAATGACGACTACGCAAATGGCCAACATCGAAAGATCTCAAGATCCCAACATGCTTTTATCGATTAATATCATCAAACTTTGTCAAATCACTTTCGTTCGTGCGTATCAAAATCATTTCAAGGATCTTATCAATCACACCATAGGGTTGGATGACTCATTTCTCATAAGTTGCTTTTTTAGGGGATTAAAGAAAGAAATTAAGGAGGTGGAGATGTTCAATTCCTGCACCATGATATAGACCTTTGGATTACCTTTGTTAGTTGAAGATAAATTCAATGTTCAACATCGATTAGGAAAACCACCTATGGGGAAATTACAAATCACTTACACCACCCCCAAACCTAACAGAACTTTACCAATTAAACATCTCAACTTTGAGGAGATAAAGGAACAATGACCGAAATATCTCTATGATAATTATGATGAGCAATTTGGACCCCACCATAAATGCACTACACTAACGTTGTATTTATTGAAGGAAGTTGATCCTTGTCAATCCATAAAGAGTAAAGATGAGGTAGATGTAAAACTATTGAATGTAGTTGATCCCTATCACTCCATAGAGCAATAATAGGAGGTCATTGTGTTCAAAGTGTCTGGTGCACCTACTCACATCCATGAAGACAATGAGGTCAATGTACAAGAAATGTTCGACGCACCAAAAAATTATGAGGTAGACATACACGAAGTGACCAATGAAGTTCTGATATACACTCTACATGAACAACACACAAGTTCCTCACCAATAGTGAGTTCTCACCGTATAGGCAAATTGATTTAGAAAAGAGGCAAAAGAGTGAGTGCACATTTATTTTCCCTTGTTTCTACACAGGAAGAACCAACTAAAGTGGAAGCCCATCGTCATCTAATCCTCCTATTTTTCCTAGCAACCCACCATTAAATCTTTAACCTTCAAGATATCGTTATCTATGAAAAAGTGACATTAAACTTGTGCAAGAACTTGTGCAAATGCTACTTTGAAAAAGCTTCATCAATTTCAACAATAATGTCCTTAGTCCTAGCTTTGAGGATAAAGCTTCTTTTTGAGAGGGATGGCATGTTAGGATTCCATATCCTAACCTATCCTTATCACTTAATTAACTAATTATTTATATTTTATAATTACAAATGGACCATCATGTTCTTTCATAATAGCCTTAGATGGATATAAAATAGGGTAGATATTATTGTAGGAAAATATCCATGAATAAGAATATATATTTATCTATTTGATATATTGGAGTGAAACCATGATTCTTTGTAAAACTGTGATTCATTTCCTTGAATTTCTATTATTTACCTTTAAATTTCATTGAAAATTCTTAAGTTAAGATCGAGGATCCTAACATTTATCTCCAGGGCAACCAAGAATTAGTCTCTAGGTATTTAAAATTAATTCAATACATATGATAATGAAATTTAATTCTAACATTAAAAAATCCATTTTTGGGCAATGAGCTTGCATCCCCACGTTTTAAGAATTTATTTTGGATAATTACAAAATCAATGTTGAATAGTTGAAAATTAATTTAGCCAAATAAAATTGCTTCTGATCCCAGGTGTGTGGAATTCATTTTGAGTAATACAACTTTATTTCTAAACTATTAAAAGTTTTTTCCAAGAAATGGAAATCATCTTCAAGCTTGGGAAATCAATGCGAAATAGCGATAAAATCATTCAGTGTTAAAATGTAAAATATTCATAGCAAAAACGCAAGTTAAAATTTTGTTAAGTCTTTGCCTTCCCGAAAATAATGCACCATGTCGGAGTGGGAGGTACAAAATATCTAGCCAAATTACCAGAGACTATGTTCAATCTCTCAAAAAATTGGCTAAGTATTTCTTGGACCAAAAATTATGTACCCTACCAGAATCCAGGGATGTGCAAAATATCCGTGCCATGAAGCTGTTATTGATCACACTCCCTTTTGCGTATGGTCCAAGTTGTCTAAGTTGTCTAGACATTTTCAAAAGCCATGGTGGTGTGACTAGGAATGGCCTAAACATGTTTCATTGCTTAAGTATTCTGCCCGTTTGGGTTATTCCTGGCTTTCCCTTGCAGTTCCTATGGCAGCCATGCTCAATGGAAGATGGAATTTAAATTATTCTCAGTCTGTTTGGAAATCTCGGTTTCATACTGTATGGGCTAAATATATTGAACCAAAGCAGTCTTTTTTTGCTTGGAGTGTGCTTTTTCAAGGTTTGCCTATTGGTCAGCGCCTAAAATACTTGGGAGTTGATGATGTCTCTTGTAAGTTCTGTGGTCAGGAGGAAAACTATGTTCATTTATTCTGGGAATGTTCTCGGGCTAGACAGGCTTGGTCTTGGATTCTTTCATTTTTTAGACCTTTTATTGCTGGTTCATGCTCCTGGAGGCATATCTTATTGGGAGACCCTCTTCAGTTCTCCACAAATATTTTAGTGGTTTGGCATATATTCAGAATTGCTATTCTCTTCCACATATGGAAAACCCGCAACAAAGTTATTTTTTCCCAACAAGAATCCTCTTTGTATTTTTCAACTGTCCGATAAATATGAGGTTTTCTATGATTGCTGGTTGCAGATTTTTGCCCAAATTAAGAAATTCAACATGGAGTTTCAGTACCTTCGACAACTTATGAACCACTGGCAGAACGCACCGGGATCATGGATCTGCAACTCCTCATCACTGGTCTCAGTTCTTTCTACATGATTGTTGCTCTTATGTTTTTTGATAGCTGATTCCTGATATTATGTATAGAGATATGTTAGGTGATATGTTTGTTGCAGTTAGTGTGACTTTTCTTCCTAATTGTAATAGTTTCTCTTGGTTGATTGGGGTGTGTTAATCCCACCCACACTGTTTTGTATGATTAAGCTTTATTAATACAATTTTGGCTTTTTCATTCAAAAAAATGTAATTTTAATTTTTTTGAAGTGTGGAGACTGCCAAAAATTATGTACTCTACCGAAGTTTGTGGTGATGCAAAATATCCGTCCATATGACAAATAAACTTTAATATTTTGCCAAGTGAGAAGATTGTTAAAACATTGATATTCCTAATGTCAAGAGATAAAATTAAAATATAGAATTAAAAATTCTAGCAAATAAAATTTCACGGGACAATTAAACCCAGCACTATAATTTGGCAAGATCAATGAACCCCGGTAATGAAAAGATAAATTTGGAAATAAAAAATGAAGCTCAACAAATTAAAATGAAGCCCATCAAATAAAATAATGAAATCCAGCCAAATAAAAATATAGCTAGCCCAATGAAAAATGAAACTTAAAAATAAATGAAACTTGAAAATAGAAAAATATTAAACCTAACATAGCAATGAGTCCCACCAATGAGAATTTATCATTGGAATAATAAAAATTCAATATTTGGTAATGAGAAAGATAATGAAAGTCATATTTGGTGTTAGGGTTATCGAAGAAAATGTACCCTACCAGAGTCTAGAGAGGTACAAAATATCCAATGGCCTATCGAATCAAAGGATCAACATTATTGATTATTGTTTAAGTGTTGTTATCACTAGAAGTATTGTACCATACCACAACCCGAAGAGTTACAAAAGATCAAAATCTTCGTCTTCTTAAGATCAAAATATTTGTCTAGGTGTAAAAATTACCGAAACATTGGTATTGCTAATGTTATAAAGAATTAAAATCTGATAATAAAAACAAGCATCCAAACATTAGAGCAATTTTAGTTGACAATTAAAATTTGAAATTCGGTACTCCAAGGTGAATGTAACAAAGCCCAATCATTATAGAAGTAAAACCCCACAATTAAAATTGCATACGGTAAATTGAAATAGCAATTAAAATTGCATTTGTCAAATCGAAATCAAACCTCGTCATGAGAAATAGATTTCTAGACATTAAAAACTTTAACCCGACAATGGAAAAGCATATCTGACAATTAAAAATGAAGCCTGGAAAATTAAAGTAAAGCCTAACGAATGGAAAATGAAGCTTGATGATTAATAATAAAGTTTGATAAATTAAAAATCAGGACAATCGAAGAACAAATTCAATCATTAGTGAACCCTACAATTTGGAATTGGCACCCGATCATTCAAAGTTAAGTTTAGATACTGTAAAATTTTATCCAGTATTAAATAATCAAGCATTCATATGTCAAACATAAAATCGGACACATAAAATAAGGTTAAGGAAATCAAAATAAAGTATGGTTATTGAAGATTAAACTTTGATATGGTAAATTTTATCTTAGAAGTTTAAGCTTAGATATTGAAAGCCTTATCAAGCACTCAGAAAGTTGGCACTCCGTAATTGAGAGTCTCTCAAATTATGCTGGACTCTAAAAATCATTGAAAATTATTTGATATTGAAAATAAAAATTAAAAAATCAATAAATAAAAGAATTAAATATGTGATATTTGTCTACAAGGTTATTTTAAAGTAATCCCCTCTGTATTCAATGATTTTATAGGTAATAGAATGATAAAAAGAAGGCCGAGAGAGGCCAGGAAGGATATAGTGAACCTAGACCAGATTACAGTGCCTCAAATGCTTACAGTTCAACAAGAAAGATACACTAAACCTAGACCGATTTTAGATCACTAGTGCATGAGAACTCAGACCTTTTAGAATGCAACAATTTAGCTACTCAATATTCAGAGATACGCTTCTAATATAGTTAGAAAATCAAAGGCTGAAATTGAAGATCAAGATTAGAAAGAAGCACAAAGTGACACGTCATCTACAGACAGCTCATCAATGCAATTGTAAACCACTGAAAGTATAACTGTGAAGCACTGAAGTACAACTGTATAGCACTAAAATTTTAAAATTATAAGGCTATAAATAACCATTGAGACCCCATTTCAAAGGGTCGGATGCTATTTTTAGCAAGAGCCATTTAAAAATTTTCTTTTCTTTTTAAGTTTCATGAGCATTTGCACCCATGTCATTGTACTTTGGATAGTTATCCTTGTAATCGCCTGACGTAAGAAAGTCTAAGAATGTAATTATTGAACATCTTTATCAATGCAATATACTAGAATTCTTGGTGTGATCTATGCATGTTGATGGTGGTCTCATTTAAGTCAATTCTAGTGCATTGATTCTTGCCCCTTTGAATTAGAGCTGGTTGAGTTTAAATTTGTTGCTTCAACAGATTCAGTTCAAAGTTTTAAAGATTTAATGGCTTGTTTTATTTCTCTATTTAACCCTTTTTCTTTTGAATTTTATTTAAAACCTGCTTAGAATAAGAGTATATTAGTTGAATTTCACTGTTGAAGCTCATTTTATGACATATTCTTTTAAGTTTTAGAGAAATCATTGCTACATGCTATAATTTTTTATGGGTATGATGCAATGAATGATGTTTATTGATTATTCTGTGACAAGCCTAGAATCTTGTTTTTTTGATTTCTTGGAAGTAATCTTTGATCATTTGCTGAATAATTGAATCATATATATATTTCTTAAAGCTAGATAGTGAATCGAACACTCACCCTTGTAACAAATATATATAACCCTAAGTTATCCATATGCCTTCTCTTTTCATTTTTTGATTTGAAACTTGACAATAACACACCTTATCACCCGAACCTTGGGGGATAAATATTCCCTTTCAAGAGAGAACAATTATTGTTCTAACCATTGGTGTATGTTGGCAATTGGGTTGATGTATCACTCAACAACAAGTAGGGCCTGAAAGTGTTCAATCCACTGTTACTATAGGTTTGAACAACTTAATAGCCCTGTGCTTATGATTTCATTGTTACATGTTGCTTGAATATTGAGTTTAATTCTTTTTTGAATTTTAAACTTGCTTTAATTTCACTATCATTCATCTTCATGTATCATACTACTTGACTATTAAAGCTAGAACCTAGGATGATTATCACCAGGTCCAAGGCTTATGAAAGTGATACTAAATTTCATAGTCTTTCACCTCCTAGGAGACTGAAAGGAAGTAAAGGTTAGTCAAGCACTCTTCCTCCCATTAATACTTCACCCCAACCCATCACACTATATATTGATCCATTTATCACTCCATTAAGTACACTCATGGTAGCATTTGCACCTTGGTTAGGTGGCAGTAGTCCATTGAGTATTCCTAGACCAACCCATGATATGTCAAAGAATGTAGATACATATCTACCTAGGTACAAATATGATGGAGCTATAATCGTTGAATAACACATTCAAACATATAAAGATGCTTTAATCAGATTGTAGGTTGAGCATGAAGATGTTGCTTGTAGAATGTTTCCCCTTACTTTGGATGAACTAGCATATGATTGATATATCAATTTACCTACCAATTGTTGGAATGATAAGCTTGGTTCCAAAATTATTTAGAATGTTCTGAAATTGAATTTTCCAGAAATCTGCAATAGTTTCCAAAAATTCTCTAAAATGCAATTTCTAGAAATTTTCTACAATATTCTAAATTCTAGAGAATTCTTCATCTAGCTGTCTAGCTTAATGCAAAATATTTCTAGATTATTCTTCAAGTCTATAAATAATACCATCTGCAATGTAATGGAATGCAATGCAAGATAATGTGTTTACTGCAGCAATAATAAAAATTTGAGTTTAAGTTGCAATAGCAATCTCTGCCCTATTCTATTATCCCCTATTTTATTTTTCATACATTCTCTATTTTCTGTGTTATGCTCTGTCTCTAATCAACATTTGGTATCAGAGCTTGTTTGTGGTATTTTGTGAGTTTATTTGTAGAATGGCAGGAGTGAATGGTAGCAGTCTTACTCAACCTAATATGTCACTATTCAATGAAAAGAACTATGACTATTGGAGCATCAATATGAAGACTTTATTTTTTTCTCAAGAGATATGGAATTTAGTGGAGAATGAATTTCCATAACCAGCACATCAAGTAGAACATAATGCCCTGTCACAAGAAAATAAGGATCTTCTAAAGGAGAATAGAAATAAGGATGCCAAGGAACTATTTTTTATCTAGAAAGTAATGGAAGAGTCAATTTTTCAAAGGGTTGCAGTAGCAACAAGGTCCAAGAAAGCATGGGATATTCTACAAAACTCATACCAAGGAACCAAAAAAGTGAAATTGGTAAGATTACAAATGCTTAGAAAATATTTTGAAAAATTGTAAATGATAAATACCGAGTCCATAAATGATTTTTTTACTCGTGCATTAAGTATAGTGAATCAAATGAGATCTTATGGAGAGACATTAACTGATCAAAAGGTGTAGAAAATATTTTGAGAATTCTTCCTATAAAATCTGATCCAATTGTTGTAGCTATTGAAGAATCAAAAGATATATCAAAAGTTTCTATTGATGAGATTATGGATTCTTTACAAGCTCATAACCAAAGGCTAAATAGATCACTAGATTCTCCCATTGAAAATGCTTTTAAATCACAAGTTCAAATCAGCAGCAACAAAGTAAGAGGAGGAACTGGTAACATAGGAGGATTCATAAGAGGGGGAACTAGCAACCAGAATGAAGGAGGTAGATCATTTATTTCTTATGAAGAGAGAACAAGTTTGAATTTATTTGCAAGCACGCAAGGTAGAGGAGGAAGTTATTCATGCAATCATGAATCCCATTGCCAAGGTCAAAGGTATGATAAAACTCAAGTTCAATGTCATTACTGTAAGAAATTTGGGCTTTTTGCAAATGTATGTAGAAAGAAGCAGTTTGATATGAATAGAAAAATGCAAATTTTTTAAGAGAAAATCATAATGATAATAGTGATTCAATGTTTATCACTTGCATTGTTGCACAAGAAAGCTCAAACGAAGTGTGGTTTTTAGATAGTGGTTGTAGTAATCATATGAGTGGAAACAAGGACATGTTTACAAAAATAGATGAATCTGTTGAGTCTGAAGTAAAACTTGGAGATAATAGTAAAGTAGTTGTTATAGGAAAATATAGCATAAACATTAAAATCAAGCAAGGAGAGAAAAAACACATTCCATATGTGTCTTATATTCCTAATCTCAAACATAATATGATCAGTATTGGGCAGCTTGTACAAAAGGGTTATAGAGTCTATTTTTAAAATGGTGCATGTGTGATTCTTGATAAAAATAGAATGTTAATAGAAAATATCCAAATGACACAAAATATGATGTTTCTATTAAGATTGCAAAATGACTTACCTATAGCTTTTAAAGCAGATATGAAATATCAATCTTGGGTATGGCATTTGAGGTATGGTCATCTAAGTTTTAGTGGGTTAAATTTTTTGCATAGAAAAAACATGGTGAATGGTTTACCATTCATTGAGCAGTCAAATAGAGTTTGTGAAGGTTGTATTCTTGGTAAACAACATAGAGAATCATTTCTTGTTGGTAAATCATATAGAGCAAAGGTTCCACTTGAAATAGTGCATTCAGATCTATGTGGGTATATGCAAACACCTTCAATTGGAAATAGTCTATATTTTATGACTTTCATATATGACTATACCAAGAAAATATGGGTATATTTTTTAAAACATATCAGAAGCCCTTGAAAATTTTTAGTAGTTTAAAGCAATGGTTGAAAAACAAAGTGGACATTACATAAAAGTAATAAGAACATATAGGTATAGAGAATTTGTGTCCAATAAGTTTCTAAAATTTTGCAAAGAAAATGGTGTCAAGAGACTATTTACCATATTTTATACACCACAATAGAACAGTGTTGCAGAAAGAAAGAATAGAACAATTATGGAGATGGCAAGAAGCATATTGAAAGCTAAACATTTACCAAATGAGTATTGGGCTGAAATTATAGCCTGTGTAGTATACATTTTGAATCATTCCCCATAAAAAGTGTGAGATATAAGGTACTAGAAGAAGCATGGAGTAATAAAAGGCACAATGTTTCTCATTTGAGAGTGTTTGGATGCATAGCATATGCACATATTTTTGATGAAAAAGGAAGAAATTAGATGATAAAGGAGTATGATGTATTTTTGTATGCTACAGTGAATAGTCAAAAGCATACAAGCTATATAATCCTATCACAAAGAAGACTATAATTAGCAGAGATGTTGAATTTCTTGAATATGATGAATGGATTTGGAATAGAAATCTTCAACAATAGCTACAACTTGAAATAAGAGAGTCTAGTGAAGCTCATGCTCCAAAAAATAATTCTAGAACATCTGTCAACTCCTCGATATCACTCCAGTGATGATTCATATTTAGATGAAACTCCAAAAAAGACAAAAAGTTTGAGGAATATTTATGAAATGACTCAAAGTAATCAGGATGATTTGATTTTTTATTTTGCATTATTTTTTGTTGTTGATCCAGTATGTTTTGAAGAAGCAATTAAGAACAAAAATTGGCAAAAGGTAATGGATGAAGAAATTGAAGCAATAGAAAGAAATCAAACCTAGGAATTAGTAAATCTACCAGAGAGGAAAGATGTAATTGGTGTAAAATGGGTTTATAAGACCAAGTTTTATGATGATAGAAATATTATGAAGCACAAAGTAAGGTTAGTTACAAAGGGCTTCTCACAATAGTATGTGATTTATTATAATGATACCTTTGATCTAGTATCAATATTAGATACAATAAGAACTCGTAGCAATAGCAGCCTAGAATAAGTGGAAATTTTTCTAAATAGATGTCAAATTAGCTCTTTTAAATGGGATATTACAAGAAGAAGTATATGTGTAGAAACCACCAAGTTATCATATTTTGGGTTATGAACATAAATTTTACATATTAAAGAAATTTTTATATGGTCTTAAGCAAGCCCCAAGAGCTTGGTATAGTCTCATTGATTCATATTTCTTCAATAATAGATTTAGCAGATCCAACAGTGAACCAAAACTTTACATCAAGATTGAAAACTAGAAATGGTAGTCTCGTTTGTTAAAAAAAATAGTGCAAGACAATTTAGAAACCTGGTTCTTCCTACAGGTTGCTTATCAGATCATACTCTTTGAAGTATTCTACACCATCCACCCTAATGAGGTACATAATTTTTTAGTTTACCTTTTGCTTAATCTAAATGTTTAGTGTATATTATTGTTAATCTAGGTTATGATGCACAAAGGATCATATCGCTCCTAATTAAAGTTTATGATCTTATGTTCACTTGAGTGTCTAACTCGTCTGATACAAAGATACTTCTTGTTGTATAGCACTAAACCCTTCTAGCATCAACACACAAAAAACATATTATTATGAGCACCATAGCAATAGAAATACAAGCCATGATGAGATGCTCCAATGCCTATAAAAGAAGGTATGGCTTCCAAAGCACCTGGGCTTGTGAATAAAAAGGGGTAACACTAGGGATCATATGGATAGAAAATATTGTGCATCACTCGTACCCACAACCACTCTAGCACCTCACACAAAATTCAAAGAATTTTTTATTCATGTGAAGGCACATGATGCACAAAGAGATATTAGAGGAGATGTATATGCATATTCCCAAGAATGATGGTATGATATTCAAATCATATGGTCATAAATATTAAGTAATGGGTAGAGATGGTGAATATAGTAGGAGCCATGTGTTCATGAAAGAATGATCCACTATATTTAGAAGGTGGCAACAGTTTCCATACAACAAGTTTTATTATGTAGAGTCCAACATAGTATCTATGGAAGATCAACCACCATTATAGTCAAGATCTAATGTCTAGATAAAAAGGAGAAACATATTTTATCTTTTGCCACCATAATAAACCACTACACAATGTACCACCATGGTACACTATTTGTGGAAGATCTAGTGTCTATAGAATAAGGAGAAATACATTTTATCTATTGGCATCATAATAAACCACTACATAGTGTACCACTATGGTTATCACCACCTATATTTGATGTCCACCCTCTACAAAATCATGAGGATGAAACATCGATCCAAGCCCAATAATGTAGGAAAACTACTATAGGATGTTGAAGAAATAGACATATTTTGCACAACTATTTGGTTGCAATTCATTGAGCATTTTGACAAAAATAATGCTTCGCTAGTGAAAAAGTTTACTCCAAACCGAAACAATGGGGTTGCCAGAGTGAAGGGAATAGATTTTTCTATGACCCCAAAACTATTAGTTGAGCTTTAGGAATCTCCCATGAAGGGCAAAACTTTTTCAAAAATATTTACATAGTGCCTAAGTTATTTACATAGTTCTAAGAAGGATATGATCCTAAGCCAAAATATGATGTCTATGGAAACAAGAACAAATATTTGAAATGAATGAGCCTCACATGACCATGCGAGATAGTGGTGTTGTGGGTAATAAAATTCATGACATGTGCCAATCAATTTGTAACACTCTTTGGACCATAGTTAAAAATCCATCTTTATCTTTGATGAGGTAAGTGGTAACCCAAACATCATATTAGTTTACCTTTCTATTTAAACTATCTATTGCATGACATGACCTCTAGATAGCAAGCTAGAAAAACTAGATTGAAGCATATGGTCTAATTAAATTAATGTATCATTCCTATTTCAATACAAGTAGATTCGTAGAAAGGGAAAAAATAAATGATAAAAAATTTTGATAAGTTTTGAAGAAAATCCTTAGCCTTAGGCTTCACCTACTAAGGTACATAATGACAACAAACCTTCTGGGATGATAAGAAATGTTGAATATATAGAAACTCCAAAAATTCTAGCATAGGGAGGAGAGGACCAGAGGCCCAAGGAGCCAACTATTTTTAAAGGAAAAACTTATGATCTTGAGTCGAATGAAGAGAAGCCATAAAAATAACTAGACTGGTTTGAAGCATACGAATCCTTTGAACCCTAAAGCAACTAGATATGTTACAATTATTTGAAGAGCCTATAGTTTTAGACACTTAAAAAACCCCCAAAAGTAAAATGGTTTGAAAAGTAATGAGACCAATAATACTTCTAGATTTAAAAGATGTGAGTTTCAAGAGAAGGATATAGTCTATCAAAAAACATATTGTGGCCATCACCAAACAATATAGGAGGATCCAATTTTTGCATATGGTGTAGACTAACAAGAGACAATAGTAATTGATGGTGAGAAAAATAAATCTCCAAAATCTCGACAATAATTGAAATAAATATAGAAAAAGGGCCCACAAGAAGCATAGGATGACCCATCAAAAGATATATTTTTTAAAGAATCTCACTCACCAATGCCCTTGGATAATGATGGTCCACCAAACCAATCACTATATATGTTGATGAAATTTGAATAAATTGAGAACACCATAAATCCAAGTGGTGAAGGAACAAGTTACCCAAGGCTACTATAGGAAGATGAAATAAATTCAAATAATCTAGATTTAGAAGGGGCTAAGTTGATTATCTAGGATCTGTAGACATGGATCACAATATTTGAGAGTTTTCTAAAGGATAAGAATGAGTACATAAGTTGACTTGAGGACCAACTAGTCATGGTATGAATCCAGAGAGGGATAACTTAGACCATTGGCTCGAGACATATGTTAGGGGCATCATTGAGAAAATGAGAGTTCATCTTCCCTTGCAACCTAGAATAGTCCTATCATAGAGCTTAGATAATGTCATCTATTATAAAGAAATAGATTTTCTACTAGATAGGAATGTGATTTAGACCTTCACTGGTGTTGGACCTAGTTCCAATATTCTATCTATCATAATAATAGAGGATATAATTTTAGGAGTGGATGGATAAAGTTGATTAGTTTAATTGATATCATCCATGTGATGATAAGTTTATTTCCTTTAAAATTGATTGATTTGATCTTAGCATAATCATAGAAAATGCAAATGCATGAGGACATGCATTGGTATAGGCATAGAGGAGTGATGAGGCACTAAATTACCTCATTTTAATGTAGAGTTTGAACCCTTTATGTGTTATCTAACCTTATTATGACATCATAATTTACCTAAATATCATAAAAAACATGGTTAATAAGGAAAATATAGTACTCAATTATATATGATGATTGTATGTGCTTTGAAAGAGTAAAGTAGAAGGTTTTTCTATCTAACTACTGTTGTTGCCATTGCACAATCCATCCCAATTGGGAACCCACTTTTTATTTTTTATTTTGATGAAATTGTGATTTTGAACTAAGTTTGTTTGCATCCACATTTTTACTGTTTTCTTGCTGTGAATGTTTTACAAATGATTGAGCTTCAATTGCACTGGTTTTATTTGAATAATTTCAATGAGAAAACATGCCCTCTCCATTAGATTCATGCTTAAAACTAAGATCATCCAGAAATTTTGAAACTTTAGATTCGCTGGCAACTTTAAAATGTTTCACTATTTCGAAGACCCTACCATTTCAATGTAATAAATTTCCATTTCATGCATTCAAGAATTAAGTCCGGGCATTTCCTATTCTCAATTGAAATCTATTTTCGAGCATGTAGAAGTCATTCACCGACAATGTAATGATTATTTCCAAGTTATTATAATGTATTTTAAGACATACGAAAATCAATGCCAGACAATTGAAATTCATTTTCGAGAAAATAAGAAATCAATTACGGTCTATTGGAGTTCAATTCTCGGTATGTGGGATTTCCTTCTGGACAATGCAATTTTGATTCCAAACTATGATATTCATTTTTGGGCAAATTTAAATCTATTATGGTCATTGAGAATCACTTTCAACCTGTTGTAATTCATTTTGGGTAATACGAATTCATTGCTAACATATCCTTATCACTTTATTTTCTAATTATTTTTGTTTTATAATTACAAATGGACGATCCTGTCCTTTTATAATAGTCTTAGATGATATAAAATAGGTAGATATTCTTGTAAGAAAACATCCATAGAATATATATTTGTCTGGGCTTCTTACCAGTAAAACCATGATTGTAAAACCGTGATTCATTTCCTTGACATCAGAGCCAACACGCTGAAATCTCTTACAGTGCGTTTTACAATTAAATGAAAATCACCAGTCATCTGCATACACACGTCCATTCATTTCGCAGACCGGAAACTAAAATAAATCGCTGTGAGCGTTGTCCATTGCAGAAAATCTATTACGTAACCGTGAGGAAATTTTTTCATATACTCTAATTTTTTTTTCATCAAATCACATTCGAACACGTCGAGGTAATTGTTCAGGTTCCATCTTGCGAAGTTAAAAGTAAAAATATTATATTTTTTCCTCTGTGAAAATCATAAGTTATATATATATATATAAACCTTTGAAAGACGAGCGTAATCGTTTTAAATTTTAAAATCTGATCGCGGAGAAGTGTTCAATTAAATCAAAAAAATATTTAAAATCTATCAAATACGCCCTTTTTGGTTTAATTAAATAAACCAAACCTTTGCAGAGACATACTATATATATATATTCTGATTATTTTGAGGTTGCACAAGATTCAAATTTCAAATAACTTTTGTTTTCGTCTCCAGCAAATTGTTGTCTCTACTTTATGTGGCCCGACATCTCTACTCTCTGTGAGAGAGACTGGTTTCCTCCTTACGATCAGCAACATTTGTTTAAATTATCGCGCAAATATCACATTATCTATAATAATAATTACCTGGTCAGTCTGCATTTTGGTAACTATCTATATTTTTTGTACGCTAGGAAGAAAACCACTATTCGTTACAAGTAAACCAACTTCTTCAAACGTAAACGGTGATCCGATCAGGTGAGTTGCAGACAATGTTCACTAGGGCGAGTTGCAGAAAGGCGATTCAAGCACGAGGCCACCAACCTCTCCACCCACGTAGAAATCAATTGTTCTTGATTGCTGTGAAAGAATTAGTCAGCATTCAAAGCACTACGAAATATATCTTAGAAAGAATTCAAACTTTATTCGACTATCGTTTGTCACCTCAGCCACATTAATAACAGGCACAAGAAGAAACCAGTGCACACTGTTGCAAGCACCGCCAAGGGTCACACTTGAATGTCATTAAGCGATGAAGGATAAAACAAGTAATAAAACAGTGCTCACTTAAGATCAAACAATACAAAATGAATAAGCACACAAATTCAATAGTGGAAGAACTATTACATTCACCACACAGAGAGGGACATCCAAAGGAAGAAAAATCAAACAGGCAGCACATCACCATCATAGGAGAGAATCTCAGTCTAAAATACCAATCAAAATATTTGTTGAAGGAAGCCATCTTGTTGAGCATAAAAAGGAAGCACACTGATCGAACTCAACACAGAGGCATAACAACATATTCATAGCAAGTTTGAAACAAGAACAATTGACACTCCAGCAAGATTAGGCTACTTGCACTCCAGCATTCATCAGCTCTTAGTATTTATTTATTACTTGTGCTATTACAAACTCGATCCATCTCCAGCATAGGAGCACAAACGATGAGCTTTTCCAATAGGAAGTAACGGTCTTCAATCAGTTTCAGCGGTGTCCATTTGTAAGAGCTACATCAAACCATACACAGCTATCCCAAAACAAATTGCAACCATGACTACAAATTAATAAGACCCATCATCATTCTCATGAGAAACAAGACCACCAGTATCTTGTAGTTGCAGGTGCGTAATTAAAACAACAAGCAAAAAACAATCCAATTGCTATCACTGGCAGAAGGCTTGTTGTACATGTGACGAAGAGTTTCCTTAACATCTGCTTAAGATGTGAAATCAACAAACTCTAGAAGTTTCATCTCTGCCTAACCCCAGTGACATCCCATTTGCCTGCGTATGCAGAAGAATTTTGGCATTGACTGTTTTAAAAACCTAAATTACATTAATCACCAAAAGGTTTGGGGCGGTCTTCGTTGAGGTTACCGTAAGTCACAAAAACCTGCCAACAAATTATTCTGAAGTAACGTTTAACAAGATTGATATCGACTCATAAACGATTACACTTAACGTCAAAAAAAAAAAAAAAAAAAAATTCCCCTCTCCGTTTATAAATTAATCCAATTTTAAGGTTGGCTTGACCAATCAGAGGTGAGTGTAACCCTAACAATGATACCATAATAAAATATCACCACGTGTCTCTTGACTTACCACCGATTGTTGTCCTCACCATCTTGTCTCCCAGTTCCATGTACCTCCCGCTGCTGCTTCCCCGTGCACTGTCCCTATACTTGTTCACCATAGACTGTGCCATCATCCTGTATTTCCGCTTTGTCCTGTCTAGCAGCCGATTCACCAAAAAGTAGAAATCAACAAAGAGCCCAATTGTTTGTAAACAATTTTTCTTTTTTGTAAATTGTTGTGCCAACTTTTTCACAATTTTTGCTACAAAATTGTGATGACAAATTCGACGACTTTTTATGTACAATTTTGCCGACAACTTTTCAAACAACATTTGTCAACAATTTTTACAAGAAAATATTGTCGATGACTTTTTATGCAAAATTTTGACAACTTTGTAATAGCAATTTTGTGATAAATTTTTTTGTAAAAAACAATTGATGGCGATTTTTGCGATAAATTGTTGACAATAAATTATCGACAACTTTTTGACAACAAAACTTGACAATAAATTTTTGATGACAAATTACAACGAATTTTTGCTGCACAAAATGTGACGACTAATTTTTCAACAACATTTAACTTTTGGCGCAAACTTTGTCGATGACTTTTTTGCTATACAATTTTTATGATGATTTTTGGCAACTTTTGTCGATGACTTTTCGCGAAATTTTTTGTGATGATTTTCAACAAATTTAGTGACACCGTCTAACGATGACTATGCAAATGGTCAACGTCGAAAGATCTCAAGATCATTAATATCATCAACCTTCGTCAAATCACTTTCGTGCGTGTGTATCGAAATCAATTCAAGGATCTCATCAATCACACTATAGGGTTGGATGACTCATTTCTCATAAGTTTCTTTGTTAGGGAATTAAAAGAAGAAATTAAGGAGGTGAAGATGTTCA
Organism: Wollemia nobilis; assembly: GCA_028583015.1. Taxonomy (NCBI): domain Eukaryota; kingdom Viridiplantae; phylum Streptophyta; class Pinopsida; order Araucariales; family Araucariaceae; genus Wollemia; species Wollemia nobilis. Next base: position 3,231,105 of record JAQPPZ010001308.1, on the reverse strand, counting down.
ATCCCCGCACCATGATATAGACCTTTGGATTAGCTTTGTTAGTTGAAGACAAATTCAATGTTCAAAATCGATTAGAAAAACCACCTATGGGGAAATTATAAATCACTTACACCACCCCCAAACCTAACTGAAATTTACCAATTAAACATCTCGACTTTGAGGAGATAAAGGAACGATGACCGAAAGATCTCTGTGATAATTATGATGAGCAATTTGGACCCCACCATAAATGCGCTACACTAACGTTGTATTTATTGAAGGAAGTTGATCCTTGTCAATCCATAAAGGGTAAAGATGAGGTAGATGTAAAATTTTTGAATGTAGTTGATCCCTATCACTCCATAGAGCAATATTATGAGGTCATTGTGTTTGAAGTGTCTGGTGCACCTACTCACAACCATGAAGACAATGAGGTCAATGTACAAGAAGTGTTCGATGCACCAAAAAATGATGAGGTAGACATATACGAAGTGACCAATGAAGGCCTAATATACACTCTACATGAACTACACACAAGTTCCTCACCAACAATGAGTTCTCAATGTATAGGCAAATTGATTTAGAAAAGAGGCAAAAGAGTGAGTGCACATTTATTTTCCTTTATTCCTACACAGGAAGAACCGACTAGTGTGGAAACCCATCGTCATTTGATCCTCCTATTTTTCCTGGCAACCCACCACTAAATCTTTAGCCTTTAATATATCCTTGTCTACGAAAAAGTGACATTAAACTTGTGCAAGAACTTGTGCGCATGCTACTTGGAAAAACATCATCAATTTCAACAATAATGTCCTTAGTCCCAGCTTTGAGGATAAAGCTTCTTTTAGAGAGGGATGGCATGTTAGGATTCCATATCCTAACCTATCCTTATCACTTAATTAACTAATTATTTATGTTTTATAATTACAAATGGACCATCGTGTCCTTTCATAATAGCCTTAGATAGATATAAAATAGGGTAGATATTATTGTAGGAAAATATCCATGAATAAGAATATATATTTGTCTATTTGATATATTGGAGGGACTTTCTACTAGTGAAACCATGATTCTTTGTAAAACTGTGATTCATTTCCTTGAATTTCTATATTTACCTATAAATTTCATTGAAAATCTTTAAATTAGGATCGAGGACATTTATACACAGGGCAACCAAGAATTAGTCTCTAGGTATTTAAAATTAATTCAAAACATGATAATGAAATTTAATTTTGAACATTAAAAAATTCATTTTCCGGTAATGAGCTTGCATCCCCACGTTTTAAGAATTTATTTTGGATAATTACAAAATCAATGCTGAATAGTTGAAAATTAATTTAGCCAAATAAAATTGCTTCTGATCCCAAGTGTGCGGAATTCATTTTGAGTAATACAACTTTATTTCTGAACTATTAAAAGTTTTTTCCAAGCAATGGCAATCATCTTCAAGCTTGGAAGCCGGATAGCGAGAAAATCATTTAGAGTGTTAAAATGTAAAATATTCGTAGTCGGTATGTATAAATTTAATATGTAATACCGAACCCTAAATTTTTCTAAGTATGGAGACAATCGAAGATAGTATACCCTACGAGAGTGCCGGGTAGTGCAAAATATTTGGTGCATTCCAAAAAAACAAGTTAAAATTTTGTTAAGTCCTGGTCTTCCCAAAAATAATATACCATGTCGAAGTGCGAGGAGGTAGAAAATATCTAGCAAAATTAAGGGAGACTATGTTCAATCTCTCAAAATATTGGCTAGGTATTTATCTGACCGAAAATTATGTACCCTACGGGAATCTAGAGATGTGCAAAATATTCGTGCCAAAAAGCAATTTTAATTTTTTTCTAAGTGTGGAGACTGGTGCAAATTGTCCGTTCATGTGACAAAAATAAACTTTAAGATTTTGCTAAGTGAGAAGATTGTTGGAACATTGGTATTCCTAATGTCAAAAGAAAAAATTAAAATAAAGAATTAAAAATTCTAGCAAATAAAATTTCACCCGACAATTAAACCCAGCACTCTAATTTGGCAAGAGCAATGAACCCCGGTAATGAAAAGATAAATCTGGCAATAAAAAATGAAGCTCAACAAATTAAAATGAAGCCCATCAAATAAAAGAATGAAACCCAGCCAAATAAAAATATAGCTAGGCCAATGAAAAATGAAACTTGAAAATAGAAAAATATTAAACTAACATAGTCCCACCAATGAGAATTTATCATCCCTATAATAAAAATTCAATATTTGGCAATGAGAAAGATAATCAAAGTCATATTTTTTAAGTGTTAGGGTTATCGAAGAAAGTGTATCCTACCAGAGTCTAGAGAGGTACAAAATATTCGATGGCCTGTTGGATCAAAGAATCAACATTATTGTTTAAGTGTTGATATCACTAGAAGTATTGTCCCATGCCACAACCCGAAGAGTTACAAAAGGTCTGACAGTTCTTCAGATCAAAATCTTTGTCTAGGTGTAAAAATTACTGAAACATTGGTATTGCTAATGTCATAAAGAATTAAAATCTGGCAATAAAAAACAAGCATCCAAACATTAGAGCAATTTTAGTTGACAATTAAAATTTGAAATCCGGTACTCCAAGGTGAATGTAACAAAGCCCATTCATTATAGAAGTAAAACCCGACAATTAAAATTGCATACGGTAAATTGAAATGGCAGTTAAAATTACATTTGGCAAATCAAAATCAAACCTCATGATGAGAAATATATTTCTAGACCTTAAAATTTTTACCTAACACTCTTATTTAGAAAGAGAAATGAAACCGACAATGGAAAAGCATATCCGTTAATTAAAAATGGAGCTGTAAAATTTAAGTAAAGCCTAACGAATGGAAAATGAAGATTTATGATTAATAATAAATTTTGATAAATTAAAAATCAAGCATGACAATCGAAGAATAAATTCAAGCATTAAAGAAAAGAGTGAACCCTACAGTTGGAATTGGCACCTGGTCATTCAAAGTTATGTCTGGCTATTGTAAAATTTTATCAGTATTAAAGAATCAAGCATTCATATGTCAAACATAAAATCCGACTAAGGCAATCAAAATAAAGTCTGGTTATTGAAGATTAAACTTTGATATGGTAAATTTTATCCTACATTAGAAATTTAAGCTTAGATATTGAAATCTTTATCAAGCACTCAGAAAGTTAGCATTCGGTAATTGAGAGTCACTCAAATTGATGCTAGACTCTAAAAATCATTGAAAATTATTTGATATTGAAAATAAAAATTAAAAAATCAATAAATAAAAAAATTAAATATTTGATATTTGTCAACAAGGCTATTTTAAACTAATTCCCTTTGTATTCAATGATTTTATAGGTAATAGAATGATAAAAAGAAGGTCGAGAGAGGTTAGGAAGGATATAGTGAACCTAGACCAGATTATAGTGCATCAAATGCATTATAGCTCAACAGGAAAGATACACTAAACCTGGACCGATTTTAGATCACTACAACAATTTAGCTACTTAATATTTAGAGATACGCTTCTATGATAGTTATAAAATCAAAGGCTGAAATTGAAGATCAAGATTAGAAAGAAGCACAACGTGACAGGTCATCTACAGACAGCTCATCAATACAACTGTAAACCAATGAAAGTGTAACTGTGAAGCACTGAAGTACAATTGTATAGCACTGAAATTTTAAAATTGTAAGGCTATAAATAGCCATTGAGACCCCATTTCAAAGGGTTAGATGTTATTTTTAGCAAGAGCCATTTAGAAATTTTCTTTTCTTTTTAAGTTTCATAAGCATTTGCACCCCTGTCATTGTACTTTGGAGAGTTGTCCTTGTAATCTCCTAATGTAAGAAAGTCTAAGAATAAAATGATTGAACATATTTATCAATACAATATACTAGAATTCTTGGTGTGATATGTGCATGTTGATGGTGGTCTCATTTAAGTCAATTCTAGTGTATTGCTTCGTGCCCCTTTGAATATGGCATCACTTTGACCTCAGATTGTGCAAATACTAGTCAAGTTAGAGTTGGTCGAGTTTAGATTTGTTGCTTCAACAGATTTAGTTCAAAGCTTTAAAGATTCAATGGCTTGTTTTATTTCTCTCTTTAACCCTTTTCTTTTGAATTTTATTTAAAACCTACTTAGAATAAGAGTAGATTAGTTGAATTTCACTGTTTTTTTTTTAATAATAGTTGAATTTCACTGTTGAAGCTTATTTTATGACATATTCTTTTAAGTTTTAGAGAAATCATTGCTACATGCTATAATATTTTATGGGTATGATGCAATGAATGATGTTTATTGATTATTGTGTGAAAAACCTAGAATCTTGTTTTCTTGGTTTCTTGGAAGTAATCTTTGATCATTTTCTGAATAATTGAATCATATCTATATTTCTTAAATCTAGATAGTGAATCGAACACTCACCCTTGTAACAGCTATATAGAACCCTAAGTTATCCATCTTCCTTCTCTTTTCATTCTTTGATTTGAAACTTGACAATAACACATCTTATCACCTAAACCTTGGCAGATCAAGATTCCCTTTCAAGAGAGAACAACTATTGTTCTAACCATTGGTATATATTGGCAATTGGATTGATGTGTCACTCAACAGAAAGTAGGGCTTGAAAGTGTTTAATCAACTGTTACTATAGGTTTGAACAACTTAATAGCCCCGTGCTTATGATTTCATTGTTACATATTGCTTGAATATTGAGTTTGATTTTTTCTTAAATTTTAAATTTGATTTAATTTCACTATCATTCATCTTCTTGTATCATATTGCTTGATTGTTAAAGCTAGGACCTAGGAATATTATCACCAGGTCCAAGGCCTCTAAAAGGCCTCTAAAAGTGATACTAAATGTCTTTCACCTCCTAGGAGACCTAGAAGAGACAAAGGTTAGTCAAGCACTCTTCCTCCCATTAATACTTCACCCCAACCCATCACACTATACATTGATCCAATTGTAACTCCCTTAAGTACACTCATGGCAACATTTATACCTTGGTTAGGTGGTTGTAGTCCACTGAGTATTCCTGGACCAACCCATGATATGTCAAAGAATGTTGAGAAATATCTACCTAGGTACAAATATGATGGAACTAGAATAGTTGAAGAACACATTCAAACATATAAAGATGCTTTGATCAAATTGCAGGTTGAACATGAAGATGTTGCTTGTAGAATGTTTCCCCTTAATTTGGATGAACTAGCATATGATTGGTATATCAGTTTACGTACCAATTGTTGGAATGATAAGCTTGATTCTAGAATTAGTTAGAGTATTCTGAAATAGAATTTTTAAAAAATCTACAATAGTTTTCAAAAATTCTCTAGAATGGAATTTCTAGAAATTTTCTAAAATATTATAAATTCCATAGAGTTCTTCATCCAGCTCTCCATCTTAATACAATTTTTTTCTAGATTATTCTTCAATTCTATAAATAATACCATCTATAATGTAATGAAGTGCAATGCAATATAATGTGTTTACTACAGTAATAATAAAAATCTGAGTTTAAGTTGTAGCAGCAATCTCTGCCCTGTTCTGTTATCCCCTGTTTTATTTTTCATACATTCTCTATTATGTGTTATGCTTTGCCTCTAATCAACATTTGGTATCAGATTCTGGTTATGGTATTTTGTGAGTTTATTTTTAGAATGACATGAGTGAATGGTAGTAGTCTTACTCAACCTCAGATGCCATGGTTCAATGGAAAGAACTATGACTATTGGAGCATCAATATGAAGACTTTATTTTATTCTCAAGAGCTATGGAATTTAGTGGAGAATGAATTTCCATAATCAGTAGATCAAGTAGCACATAATGCCCTGTCACAAGCAAATAAGGATCTTCTAATGGAGAATAGAAATAAGGATGCCAAGGAACTATTTTTTATCCAGCAAGCAACGAAAGAGTCAATTTTGCCAAGGGTTGCAGTAGCAACAAGATCCAAGCAAGCATGGGACATTCTACAAAACTCATACCAAGGAACCAACAAAGTGAAATTAGTAATATTACAAATGCTTAGAAAAGATTTTGAAAATTTGCAAATGATAAATACTGAGTCCATAAATTATTTCTTTGCTCGTGCATTTAGTATAGTGAATCAAATGAGATCTTATGGAGAGATATTAACTGATCAAAATTTTGTAGAAAATATTTTGAGAATTCTTCCTATAAAATTTGATCCAATTGTTGTAGTTATTGAAGAATCAAAAGTTTCTATTGATGAGATTATCGATTCTTTACAAGCTCATGACCAAATGCTAAATAGATCACTATATTCTCCCATTGAAAATACTTTTAAATCACAAGTTCAAATCAGAAGCAACAAAAGAAGAGGTAGAACTGGTAACAGAGGAGGATTCACAAGAGGGAGAACTAGCAATCAGAATGAAGGAGGTAGATCAATTATTTCTTATGAAGAGAGAACAAATTCAAATTTCTTTGCAAGCAGGCGAGGTAGAGGAGGAAGCTATTCATGCAATCATGAATCCCATGGCCAAGGTCAAAGGTATGATAAAACTCAAGTTCAATGTCATTATTGTAAGAAATTTGGGTATTTTGCAAATGAATGTAGAAAGAAGCAGTTTGATATGAATAGGCAAAATGCAAATTTTTTAAGAGAAAATCATAATGATAATAGTGATTCAATGTTTATCACTTGCATTGTTGCACAAGAAAGCTCAAAAGAAGTGTGGTTTGTATATAGTGGTTGTAGTAATCACATGAGTGGAAACAATGATATGTTTAAAAACATAGATGAATCTATTGAGTCTGAAGTAAAACTTGGAGATAATAGTAAAGTAGCTATTATAGGCAAAGGTAGCATAAACATTAAAACCAAGCAAGGAGAGAAAAAACACATTCCAAATGTGTATTATGTTCCTAATCTCAAACATAATCTGATCAATATTGGGCAGCTAGTACAAAAGGGTTATAGAGTCTATTTTTAAAATGGTGCATGTGTGATTCTTGATAAAAATGGAAGGTTAATAGTAAATGTTCAAATGACACAAAATATGATGTTTCCATTAAGATTGCAAAATGACTTACCTATAGCTTTTAAAGCAGATATGAAATATCAATCTTGGTTATGGTATTTGAGGTATGGCCATCTAAGTTTTAGTGGGTTAAATTTGTTGCATAGAAAAAACATGGTGAATGGTTTACCATTCATTGAGCAGCCAAATAGAGTTTGTGAAGGTTGTATTCTTGGTAAACAACATAGAGAATCATTTCTTGTTGGTAAGTCATATAGAGCAAGGGTTCCACTTGAAATAGTGCATTCAGATCTATGTGGGTATATGCAAACACCTTCAATTGGAAATAGTCTATATTTTATGACTTTCATAGATGACTATACCAAGAAAACATGGGTATATTTTTTAAAACATAAATCAGAAGCCTTTGAAAATTTTTAGCAGTTTAAAGCAATGGTTGAAAAGCAAAGTGGACATTACATAAAAGTACTAATAATAAATAGGGATGGAGAATTTGTGTCCAATGATTTTCTAAACTTTTGCAAAGAAAATGGGATCAAGAGACAATTTACCACATGTTATACACCACAATAGAACGGTGTTGCAGAAAGAAAGAATAGAACAATTATGGAGATGGCGAGAAGCATGTTGAAAGCTAAACATTTACCAAATGAGTATTGGGTTGAAGTTGTAGCCTGTGCAGTATACATTTTGAATTGTTCCCCACAAAAAGTGTGAGATATAATGTACCAGAAGAAGCATGGAGTAATAAAATTCATAATGTTTCTCATTTGAGAGTGTTTAGATGCATAGCATATGCACATATTTCTGATGAAAAAAGGAAGAAATTAGATGATAAAGGAGTATGATGTATTTTTGTATGCTACAGTGAACAGTCAAAAGCATACAAGCTATTTAATCCTATCACAAAGAAGACTATAATTAGAAGAGATGTTGAATTTCTTGAAGATTATGAATGGATTTGGAATATAGATCTTCAAAAACAACATCAACTTGAAATAAGAGAGTCTAGTGAAGCTCATGCTTCAGAAAATAATTCCAGAACATTTGTCAACTCCTCGATATCACTCCAGTGATGATTCAGATTTATATGAAACTCCAAAAAAGATAAAAATTTTGATGGAGATTTATGAAATGACTCAAAGTAATCAGGATGATTTGATTTTTTATTTTGTATTATTTTCTTTTGTTGATCTAGTATGTTTTGAAGAAGAAATTAAGAACAAAAATTGGCAAAAGGTAATGGATGAAGAAATTGAAGCAATAGAAAGAAATCAAACCTGGGAATTAGTAAATCTACCAACAAGGAAAGATGCAATTGGTGTAAAATGGGTTTATAAGACCAAGTTTGATGTTGATGGAAATATTGTGAAGCACAAAGTAAGGTTAGTTGCAAAGGGCTTCTCACAATAGTATGGGATTGATTATAATGAGACTTTTGCTCCAGTAGCAATATTAGATACAATAAGAACTGTGTTAGCAATAGCATCCCAACATAAGTGGAAATTTTTCCAAATGGATGTCAAATCAACTTTTTTAAATGGGATATTACAAGAAGAAGTATATGTGCAGCAACCACCAAATTATTATATTTTGGGTTATGAACATAAAGTTTACATATTAAAGAAAGATTTATATGGTCTTGAGCAAGCCTCAAGAGCTTGGTATAGCCGCATTGATTCATATTTATTGAACAATGTATTTAGCAGATGTAGCAATGAACCAAATCCTTACATCAAGACAAATGATCAAGGCAAGATTTTAATTGTATGCTTATATATTTATGATTTAATATATACAGGAAATTTTTCAATTGAGTCCTTCAATTCAACCATGAAGAAAGAATTTGAGATGATAGATTTGGGCTTAATAAAATATTTCATGGGTATTGAAGTAGTCAAACAAATGAAGGAATTTTATATGTCAAACAAAGTATGCAAATGATATTTTTGAAGAGGTTTAGAATGTTGAATTGCAAACCAGCATCTACACCGATGGTAATAGGATTCAAACCAAGTAAATAAGACAAGGGCACAAATATAAATCCAATATTATATAAAATACTAGTGGGTAGTTTGATGTATTTGACAGCAACAAGGTCTGATATTGTGCATGTAGTAAGTCTAATTTCAAGATTCATGGAGACTTCAAAAGACACACATTGGTAAGAAAGAAAAAATAATTTTGAGATATTTTATTAGAACAAGAGATTATGGGATACTGTATTCAACATCAAAAAACTTTAGCTTTATTGGATATATGGATAGTGATTTTACTGGCAACATTGATGATAGAAAGAGCACATATGGATATATCTTTCATTTCAACTCAAGTGCAGTTTCATGGGCTTCTCAAAAATAGCCCATTGTCACTCTTTCAACAACTGAAGTAGAGTATGTAGCAGCAATAGGAGAAGCATGTCAAGCTATATGGATGAGAATAATAATGTTAGAATTGAAACAAGAACAAAAATGAGCAACAAAAATATATTGTGATAATAACTCAACAATAGAACTATCAAAGAATCATGTTTTTCAAAAAAGAAGCAAGCATATTGATACAAGATATCATTTCATAAGAGAATTGGTCAGCAATGATAAAATATATCTTGAACATTGCAAAACTAAAGATCCATATGTTGACATCCTCACAAAGCCATTAGCCAAGGAGAGTTTTGAAAAATTGAGAGAAAGGTTGGGCATCATCAAGTGTTGGAATAAAGAACATCAAGCTTAAGGGAGAGTGTTGGAATGATAAGATTGATTCCAAAATTATTTAGAATGTTTCAAAATAGAATTTTCCAAAAATCTACAATAGTTTCCAGAAATTCTCCAGAATGTAGTTTCCAAAAATTTTCTAGAATATTCTAAATTCCAGAGAGTTCTTCATCCAGTTGTCCAGCTTAATGCAGAAGTTTTCTGGATTATTCTTCAAGTCTATAAATAAGACCATTTGCAATGTAATGGAGTTCAATGCAATGTAATGTGTTTACTACAATAATTAATAAAATCTGAGTTTAATTTGTAGCAATAATCTCTGCCCTGTTTTGTTATCCCCTATTTTATTTTCATACATTCTTTATTTTTCTGTGTTATGCTTTACCCCTAATTAACACCAATTCCATCACTTATTGGGTTGAACTGGAGACAAATTTCATTAATCAATTCATGCTACCCATAGACCCTACTATTATAGTCTACTATTATATACCATCAATTTGCCTCAGCCAGAAGGGAGCCCAATGAGCCTCTAAGACTGTTCAATACTAGATTCCATAAGTTGTATAATAGGCTAACTCCACCCTATACGCTTAACCCTGATGTAGCTATATATATGTATTTTAGGGCTTTAGATCCTCTTACATCCATATTTTTAAGGAGAGCACCTCATATTACCACTCTTCCTATGGCATACAATGAAGTTTTGATCGTGGAACAATAGTTGATACCTCAAGGTTTTGGAATTGGTCAATTACTTTGTTAGGACAACCATGTGCATTTAACCAAGTCCCAATGATCAATCAAGCCCTTACCCAAGATATGTTGATGTTGAATAATCTACCATATAAAAACTTCAATCAACGATATAATTATATTACTACCCCTACCCACCCTATTACTCCACCATATTTAGATAATTAATGTACTACTCATAATAATGTTGAAACTAATGTACAAATTACACCTGCATTTCTAAACACTACCCTTGCTCATAATATGCTAATATTTCCAAATGTCAATCCTAATCAGAACACCCTAGTATTTATGAATGCTACTCAAAACCAAAATGTATCTACTTTTTTAAATCCCACTGCACTTATAAATAACGCAACAAATAAGACTATCATAGGATAGACAATAATGCTAACTCCCAGTTAGATAATCTACAAATATTGGTCCAGAAACTTAGTAGTGATATGGTTCAATTGCAGAAGCAAGTACCTCAGAACTCATCTCCCAATAATCCACCACATATTAGGAATTCCAATTTCCAAAGAGTCAACTACCAATGGAATACTCATCCAAAAAATGGAGGAGTTCCCAATCCAATTGCCAATCAACCCAACACTATGACCAATCAAAAGCAGGTTAATACCATAGTCAATCTTATATATTTGGCTTTAAATAATTGGTGTAGGGTGCATTCCACTATACAACATAGAAAAAATTATTGTCTTGAATTCAAAACAACATTGGATATACTTTAGAAAGAAATGGAAAAAATAGAAATAATACCTAATAAAAATAACATAAATCAGGCTAGCACTAGTAATGGAATAGCGTTAGTTGTTGAAACATTTGAATCATCAGAAGGATATGAGGAAGGATATGATGGGTCTTTAGAAGAAGTACAGGCCTACAAGCAATTCAAGAAAGGAAATCATAGTTATATGCTTAGAAGTAAAGGTAAAGCTCCTCTCACTTATTCTACTCCACCAAATAATACCACTATACCTCATAATGTTCAAGATAATAATAATCCTAATACACCTAAGCCTAACATCCCATGACAACTCTGAAAGCATGAGATTCCGAAAGTTTTTGAAAGGAAAACTATTTCGATGCATTCAAAATCAAACTAACGCTTAAGTCCTAAAATGTGAAGTGCATTAAACGAAAGAGGCAAATTGATTGAAATGAGATACAAGAATTTAGAGAAGTCATAGCCCTTTTATTTAACTCTTTAACCTCGGTTACAAAATTGCCTCCTCCATTTTTAGGGGTTAGGAGCGTTAAATGGATTCAATTACAATCGTGATCAATAATCCTTCTTCTGCATGCCCACATTCGAAATGGGTGGGCCAAAGTGTTGCCACCGCTTATGCTGGTGAATCCTTGGTTCTTGTTGCTTCTCCTACGATCAAAGAAACAACAAAGGCATTAGTAGCACCTGCTGCAAATAGGAAAAGTTTGTTCCTTGAAATTAACAAAAGATGCATGTAAAAGATTATCGAAAACAGTGAGTAAAATGAATCTAAATCACCTGCAAATCTGACAGAGACCAAAAGACCTTACCAGAGGGCCACCGCCATTGAAACAGTCGGCCAATTTGCATTCAACTGGAATTCATCCCTGGGCAGGATGAATTCTAATGTAATTCGTCCCCGGGTAGGACGAATTCTCCTATGATGAAAAGTCAAAGTGATGTTGTCTAAATGTCGAACCTCGGGACCTCCAAAACACCTGAAAACAAAGGGGTTAAGTAATTGTGGCCATTTTGGGACGACCCAGATGGTCGTATTTTCCCAATTCGGCCTCTATCCACGGGAATTCGACGTTGTTACCTGCAAGTTAGTGAGGGCCACAAAATCGACAAAGCATGATAATATTTGATAAATGTCTTCTAAAATCCAGATTGTGAGCTATCTAAACAACATAGAATGTAATGTAGGATAAATAAGTAATAACATAATAGACTAAAATGAAACTAACAAAAAAGTGTGGGGTGCCCAAGCGGGCCGCCCCCGTTAGAACTTGATTTCGATGCCAATCCACTAGGGATGGGCCCAAAATCTCTTGGGATGGGTTGTCGGCAAATTGGTGGATTAAGGTGGTCAAATTTTGGGTTTGGGTTTGGATCCACGCTTCCAAAAGCCACCCAATAACCTCTCTTGCGAAAGAGATTAATGGATGTGAAAGGGTGAATCGAAAAAGGTTGCAATAGGGTGTTCAATTTGGTAGCACTTCGTTGCTTGAAAATGCCTCCCACTTGTCTTTATTTGGGTGGGAAAGTCCACCATTTTATAGACCCAGGGGGTCTCTTTAGAGGGGCATGCAGGGATTCCATGTGGCGGCCATGCCTTCCCAAGAGGGAGGAGACTCCTCCCTGACTTGGGCTTCCATGACTGCCCTTGTGACAGTCCTCTAACTGCCAACCTACCCACCTACATGCGCATGCACTGCAGGAGGCAATAATTGACTATCCTCGGCTACCACTTGGCGGAATTCTTCTTTTTGCCCGTTAAACCTGGAATTCGTCCTGACCAAAGACAAATTTAGAATTCATCCCTGGGTGAGACGAATCCCAGTTAGTATTCGTCCCTGGGTGAGACGAATACTGAGCAAAGTGCCTGAATGTGCCAAATTACTTCTTGACCTTACAAAATTGCTATAAAAGTGGTGAGGACCACTGTTTAACCTCTGAGGGCTGCCCTGGGGGCTGTGTGTGTCAAAGCGATCAGTGTTTGCAGTCACATAATCGGATTGGTGTTGTTTTGGTGTCTATAGATGCCCCTTTTTGGGATGCGCTATGCATGGCACAGCGTCGAGCAAAAATAGATAACCAAAGCACTAATGATTAGGGTTTCTTGGTAACCTAACCAAATTTTGATGCCCCAAGCATGGAAAGGGTATGCATTCTTGAATCCTTGCTTCTGACGAGCTAAGGAATTTGATTTCAAGTATTAACCTATTTTGGTGAGGTGTGACTTGAGCTTGGACATTGATCAGTCATGAATAGGCAAAGGGCACAACCTTTTGTCCACGGGGGAACCTTGTGTTCATGATTCGGGAATGCCAAGTGTTTGATCAATTTGTGATTATTGCTTGTTTGCTGCCCCAAGAAGGAGCATAATTGTCTTTGTCAATGATTCTTTGAATGCATGTCATTGCCTTGATTGGGTGTGTGTTTGTTTATTGGTGACTAAGTGTGACTACCCCCTCAAGCGACGAATCGATGATGGAATGACCTTCGTGAGAAAAGTGACGAGTCACTTGACCCAAGATGACTTGTGCAAGGGTGCCTTTAGATGGTTTATCGTTAAGCATATGCAATTTTTCCAACATTTAGACCTGTTTTTGGTGGGTGGTGACCCTTTTGGTGATGCCATGATGGGGTGAAATCATCGAAAACCCGTTTTCCCGTGGAGCGGTCCGGCTATGGTAGCCTTCTTGGGGAAGTAGGAGAGTGACAATTTGAGCCCCGACATCAATTTTATATGCCAAGAGGTTAAGTGCAAGAGCACTTGTGTTCGGCAATGCTTATTGTTGTTTGTTTGTGTTGCATTTTTTGTTGTTTCTATTTTTTTGATTTTCTTGTTGTTTTTGAGTGGGATTTGACCCATTTGTGACGTCATTTGGGGGTGAAATTGTCGAAATCCATCCTCCCATGGAGCGGTCCGGCTATGGTAGCCTTCTTCGGGAGTAGGGTAGTGACAATGTAAACCCTGACATCAGTTTTTTATGCCATTGAATGTCAGGCGCAAAGGTGCCTTTGTTCAACACTTTTATTGCTATTGTTTGTGGATATTTTTTGTTTTTGTTGTTTTGATTTTCTTGCTTTGTGTATATGTCATTATTTTATGTTATGCACAATGATTGATGTTGATGGATGCATGCTTATGGTAATGGATGTATATGGTATGATAAATGCAAATGTTTTTGATATATATGTGATATGCAAAAATGAAATGGATGAATGGAATTTGTGATGGTTGGCTATGGCACCATAGACTGTTTAGAACTCTGTTATTTTGTTTTTAGGCGATTGCTATTATGCATGACTTTGTAGGTATACATGTGGTTGTTCTCTTTTTTTTTTTTTTTTTTTTGTATTTTTTGATGGTTTTGCAAAGATGAAAAGTAGCGCAGTTGGTTTAGAAATGTAGCTAAGTTTTTCTGAGACTCAGATGATGGTTTTAACTCACTAGCCACGACTATACTTTGTTTTACAAGACTTTTGACCAAGGTATGAATCAAACTTGTTTTTGACCAAGCTATTTCACATCCCTGTGTGTGCAATTGAGTTCATTTATGTGGTATTTGTCAGGATACCGCCAGTGCCAGATGGGCTTTCAACCGAACCTGTACTGAGGATCACCTTAACTAGCTCCACTAACTCCTTTGTTGTATTTAGTTAGATTAATCTGCAGTGTTATCCAAGATATCATAAGCTAGCTCATCCTTATGCAAACATTGGTCTGCATATATGCAAAGCAAATGTGACAGACATATCGTCATGCGGGTAGGATACCACCATTGCCAGATAGGCTGTCAACCAAACCTGTAATGAGGATCACCTAGATGGTTTTCGAATGCTGAGAATTTCAAAGATTCAAGTTCAGGTTATTTATTGGCTGAATGATTTGGGAGACTTGCTTGTCTATATAGTGATGCAAATCACTGTTTATTTTTCTATTTATTTTTCTTTTTGAGCAAGGATTTGGAATAGTGGTGATAACCACTGTTACTTGATTTTGTATTTTGAGCGGTGTGAGTTTGAGCTTATGAATGGCTTTTATCCTCGTGGCCTTGGGGATGACTACCCATCCTGGTTAGGGGCGGATAGTATGAATCCTTACGACATTGGGGACCAAGGATATGATGGAGATTATGAAGTGGGGGCATTGATCTTTTGGGCCTTGGGGACGACTACCCATCCTGGTTAAGGGAAAATAGTACGAATCCTTACAACTTGGAGACCAAAGGTAAATGGAAAGTGTTAGGATGATTATTTGTTGGAATTTTGTTTGTGAATGGCGTTGATCCTTTTAGGTCTTGGGGACGACTACCCATCCTTGGCAAGGACATGTAGTACAAATCCTTACAACTTTGGGAACCAACTATGATTGGGATTTGGTAGTGGTAAAAACCACTGTATATTAAGGTGAATGAATAGGGAAGATCTCGTCCTTTTATCAATTCTTAGCATTCTATAACCATTCGCATAGGGGGATGAGCAAGATAATCGTTTCGCTTACGGTGACCTGGATTACTGTGCAGGTTTCATCTTTCGTTCACACAACTTGGGAATTTTTTGTGTTTTAATTTGTGTTGGGATGCTACGTAACAAGGCGTATTTCAAGTGTAACTCTACCTTCGTAAAATCTATCTGACTCTATATAGTACGTGGCTAAAGAGCAAAATGATTACTGAATTACGAAAACTCTTGATACATTATAAGACCACTGACTCTATTGTGGTAAACAACAGTAAATGGTGTTTGTTTGCTATTTTGTAAAATGGAAAAGTGTGGAACAAGATGGACTTATCAGAATAATTACAGTCTATGGTGCCTTTGACCTGTACAACCACAAATATGCAATGTATGGGTGTGATGCTTAATGCAGCTACATATATTTTTGTATTTTGGATGGAGTGATTTTTGTGGATATGAAGATGAGATGCGAGAAGAGATCTCGATTGATGAATTTGAGCATGCCTAGAAATGAGATGCAAATTTTTGTTATTTTTGATGATTTTTGATTTTTTTTTACTTTTCTTATTTTTGACCAAGCGATTGTGGAAATCCTTGGAGCATTTTTGGGTTGACCAAGCGATTTAAAGAGATCCTTGGAGCGTTTTGGGGTGACCAAGCAATTGCAATAATCCTTGGAGCTTTTGGGGTGACCAAGTGATTATGATAATCCTTGGAGCTTTTGGGGTGACCAAGTGATTGCGATAATCCTTGGAGCTTTTTGGGTGACCAAGTGATTGCGATAATCCTTGGAGCTTTTGGGGTGACCAAGTGATTGCGATAATCCTTGGAGCTTTTTGGGTGACCAAGTGATTGCGATAATCCTTGGAGATTTTTGGGTGACCAAGTGATTGCGATAATCCTTGGAGCTTTTGGGGTGACCAAGTGATTGCGATAATCCTTGGAGCTTTTGGGGTGACCAAGTGATTGCGATAATCCTTGGAGATTTTGGGGTGACCAAGTGATTGTGATAATCCTTGGAGCTTTTGGGGTGACCAAGCGATTGTGATAATCCTTGGAGATTTTTGGTTTGGACTATGGCTCTTCAGGGGATAGAGGTACCCCCAGCTTGATGGTCTTTGTGCTCCGGATCTGGCTCTAGAGGTATGGGCACGAATGGATCATCCCTATGTTTGGAGATGAGGGCAAGATCTTCCCTTGGCACTAATATTGCTATGGGATCTCTGGGCAGAATTTGATCTCTGTATGACCAAAGTGGCGGACATAATGCTTGGCCTCGCTGCGGTGGGTTAACGCACCACTCATGCCCTAGTATTATGTTTAGCTATTGAATTGCTTCATCAATATTTATGGGATGTCGATGCTATCGCATGTGATTGCTGTGGGCAATCTCTATTTTATCCTCACCTTCGGCCAGTGAGTACAGCTCATCAAAATCTAGAGATTCTGAGACATGGAGGACTGCATCATCAGGTAGCCCTATGGTTAAAGGTTGATCCTCTTCGAAAGGAGCCTCATGTAAGTTGGGCCTTGGGAGCTCCAAAATCTTGGTCTCTACCGACTCTAAGTGCTCTAGCGCTTTGCATGTATCGGGAGATTTGAGCTCCTCCTCTTTGGTTGGTTCTTTTTAAGGAACTTGGGGCCTATGGAGGGGTGGCCAGATAGCACCCCCTATGCCTTGGATTTCCTCTCGCTCTTCTTCTCACTCTGATTCCTTAGAGGCTTCTTGATGAATTTCTAAGGGTGGCCCATAAACCTGAGTGGGTTCCTGAGGAAGGCGCCCGTCATTGGTTATAGGAGTAGCCTCCTGCTCATGTCTAGGAGGCATCGGGGGTGGTGTTCGATAAGGTCACAGAGACTTGTCTCGCACCCAGGGGTTGTGCCTCTCATAATGTTTTGTCTTATGCGTGTGAGGGGTTGGAGTCTTCTCCTGCATAGTGTGTTGGAACAACTCATCCTTCTGGTGCTAAAGGTGCTCTTTATTTAGAAGATACCATTGCTCTAACTATTGTCATTCTAGCTCAAGTTGCATGAGTTGCGCCCGATAGGCGACATGCTCGGCAGATTCTAAGATAGTTGGTCTTGCCGTCTCATGTCTAGAAGGGTTAGATGCCTCTCTGACATATCTATCTCGGTCGTAGTGATCCAAGATCTCTATAGGCCGCCTCCCTCTATTAGGGGTAGCAGCATTCCCTCGGGGCTTTGGCCTCAGTGAGTGGTCCTGATAGATAGCAGGTGCGGAGGCGTATTACTCCCACACTGTATATTACTCTCAAGGAAGGTAGGGGTCTTCCTCATGCTTTCTTTCATAGGTGAAAAAAAGGGCGAACGGAGTTGGCTCGTCCTGCCTGAAGAGCCTTATGCTCTGGATAAACCTTGCACTCTAGATTTGTCCTTGTAGTCCTAACAACTATAGGGGGTGAAGGAGGGATAGTGTAATGATGTGGTTCCTCCCGTCGAACCCTATGTTGACCTAGCGCTTCATCGCGCGGTGACCACTCATAGCGAGCATCTAAGGGAGCTCTCCTATGGATGTACCCCTCATGGAAGGGTGTGTGCTGGGTGATATGCTGAAAAGGAGTGCTCCTAGAAGGGGTGCCCCTATAGTCCCTATCCGTTAAGGTGTGGAGGGGTATGCCTTGTGTGTCAGGCCACCAAGGTGGTATGACCAAATCCTTGGGGCTATATTGGAGGCAAATTGTGCCTTCTTGGATATTCCCCATAGCGTTTGCCCGTGATTGGGCTTGGCTGTGGGTGAGCACCATGACAATGTCTCTCTAAAAAAATACCTAAAATTGAAATGAGTCATATGGGGCCCAAAATTGGGGTGTGCATCCCTCTTACAATAGATAATCCATAAATAAAGTTTCAAGTCCTAACTCTAAATACATTAGGAGAGATTAACCTTCGAACAGCTCAAAAAGCATAAAAAATCAGGTGAGCAATTTTAAAACCTAATTTTGGGGCCCTAGATGATGGAATTTGACCCCAAAAACTGACTTTTTTTGGACAAATAGAATTCCAACTAACTCCCTATAAAATTTCATGTCAATCGGAGCTACGGTTGAGAAGTTATGGCCCCGGCAAGATGCACTAGAATTTAGGGAAAAAAAATTAAATTTCCCATATTTTTTTGGATGCTCCTGCATCACTTATGGGCACATTTGGGGTGCTTTTGGGTTGACCAAAGGGTTCATGGACACCTTTGGGGCATTTTGGGGATGACCAAGTTATTGCGGGAATCCTTGGAGCTTTTTGGAGCGAGTGACAAAATGCATAGATTTTTATCTTTTGTTTATGATTTTTTTGATTTTTTTGTTACACTAATGAGAAATGAACACACACATACACAAACGGTGATTATCTCTTTTAAATATTAATGGTGTGTCCTAAACTGGTTTAGTGCATTTTGATGTTTTTGTTTTGTTTTTGAAAGTTTTGAAGAACGTTTAAATGCAGAATGTTGGCTCATATGACTCCCATAAATTGTCGCCCCTTCAATATACCATTGCTGGACCGATATACCAACCTCTCTATATACCCACCCTTACGAGAGGGAAACTATAGGTACGTGAGAGCAGATGGTACGTGGAACATAGGCGGTACGTAAGGGGGATTTTCCTGTTAATGACACCTACCATATAATACTTATCCTCGCACGCATGGGAATCACCCCAGCGACACTCGGTCGACTTTCATCAGGATTTATGCCTAACAACAGTGACAATCGGGGAAATGGATGCAAAATCAAGCCAAGGTGGTGATGAACCCACCGTTGGTCTTGATCAAGGGCTGGGGTCTTACGACCAGCTCCTTGGTTTAAAGATACCACGTGATGTGTGTGTGGTTTATTTTAATTAAAATTGAAACATGCAAACAACCAACTTTCCCTAAGCAAGCAAAAGTTGACAGAAATATAGAAGCAGAAAATAAAAAAAAATGACAGGGACAGTTTTGGAACCTTACCTCTTTTCTACCTAGACTTATTGTTTCTAACCTTCGGCTCTAAAAATTTACAGACAAAAATTTGTCCCTGTCAGAGACGAATTATAGAATAGAATTCGTCCTGGTCTGAGACGAATTTGAATTTGTCTCAGGGTCAGACGAATTACAGTAAAGTATTCGTCGCAGTCAAATATGAATAACAGTCTGCTTAAAAAAAAATTGTACCTATCAAGCACCAAAAACAAATATGGATTAGTTACTTGATCTTAGAAACCAGGGGACAGGGTCCCATCGTGATCGCCATTGAAAGCATGAGATTCTAGAAGTTTTTGAAAGGAAAACTATTTTGATGCATTCAAAATCAAACTAACGCTTAAGTCCTAAAATGTGAAGTGCATTAAACGAAAGAGGAAAATTGATTGAAATGAGATACAAGAATTTAGAGAAGTCACAGCCCTTTTATTTAACTCTTTAACCTCGATTACAAAATCACCTCCTCCCTTTTTAGGGGTTAGGAGCGTTAAATGGATTCAGTTACAATCGTGATCAATAATCCTTCTTCTGCATGCCCACATTCGAAATGGGCGGGCCAAAGTTTTGTCGTCGCTTATTCTGGTGAATCCTTGGTTCTTGCTACTTCTCCTATGATCAAAGAAACAAAAAAGGCATTAGTAGCACCTGCTGCAAATAGGAAAAGTTTGTTCCTTGAAATTAACAAAAGATGCATGTAAAAGATTATCTAAAACAGTGAGTAAAATGAATCTAAATCACCTGCAAATCTGACAGAGACCAAAATACCTTACCAGAGGGCCACTGCCATTGAAACGGTCGACCAATTTGCATTTAACTAGAATTTTTCCTTGGTCAGGACGAATTCTTCTATAATTCGTCCCCGGGTAGGACGAATTCTCCTGTGATGAAAAGTCGAAGTGATGCCATCTAAATTTCGAACCTCGGGACCTCAAAAACACCTGGAAATAGATGGGTTAAGTAAGTGGGGCCATTTTGGGATGACCCAGATGGTCGGATTTTCCCAATTCGGCCTCTATCCATGGGAATTTGATGTCGTTACCTGCAAGTTAGTGAGGGCCACAAAATCGACAAAGCATGATAATATTTGATAAATGTCTTCTGAAATCCAGATTGTGAGCTATCTAAACAGCATAGAATGTAATGTAGGATAAACAAGTAATAACAAAATAGACTGAAATGAAACTAACAAAAAAATGTGGGGTGCCCAAGCAGGCCGCCCCCGTTAGAACTTGATTTCGAGGCCAATCTACTAGGGATGGGCCCAAAATCTCTTGGGATGGGGTGTTGGCAAATTGGTGGATTAAGGTGGTCAAATATTGGGTTTGGGTTCGAATCCACACTTCCAAAAGCCACCCAATAACCTCTCTTGCGAAAGAGATTAATGGATGTGAAAGGGTGAATCGAAAAAGGGTGCAATAGTGTGTTCAATTTGGCAGCACTTCGTTTCTTGAAAATGCCTCCCACTTGTCTTTATTTGGGTGGGAAAGTCCACCATTTTATAGACCTAGGGGGTCTCTTTAGAGGGGCATGCAGGGATGCCATGTGGCGGCCATGCCTTCCCAAGAGGGAGGAGACTCCTCCCTGACTTGGGCTTCCATGACTGCCCTTGTGACAGTCCTCTAACTGCCAACCTACCCACCTACACGCGCATGCACTGTAGGAGGCAATAATTGACTATCCTCGGCTGTCACTTGGCGGCATTCTTCTTTTTGCCTGTTAAACCTAGAATTCGTCCTGACCAAAGACGAATTTAGAATTCGTCCCTAGGTGAGACGAATCCCAGTTAGTATTCGTCCCTGGGTGAGACGAATACTGAGCAAAGTGCCTGAATGTGCCAAATTGCTTCTTGACCTTACAAAATTGCTATAAAAGTGGTTAGGACCACTGTTTAACCTCTGAGGGCTGCCCTGGGGGCTGTGTGTGTCAAAGCGATCAGTTTTTGCAGTCACATAATCGGATTGGTGTTGTTTTGGTGTCTACACAACCAAACAAAGGTTTATAATAGGATAAACTGGCATACAACATTGTAAAATATTTGAAGAAAACAAAAGAAAACATATCCCTGTTTGAAGTTGCCCAGTTAACTGATCAGCAAGAACTGCTAATTAAAGAACTTAGTGATCAAAATAAATTTGAATCTAAGAAAAACACAGATGCCCAGTTTGTATCACGAAAAGACAAATGGGAAGCCCCTCCTTTGCTCTTAACTATTAGAGTTGCAAGTAAGAATTTACATAATTATCTTGTTGACTTAGGAGCCTCAGGCAATGTCATGTCGCATATTGTTTACCAAATATTAGGTCTAAAACCCATCCCTTATAATAGAGTGGTAGTGCAGTTAGATAAAAAAAAATTAAATATGGTTGGTGTGCTAAAAAACATTCACATACAACATCAAAGCCAAGAATTCAGCAGTACATAAATATTCAAGTAGTAGATATCCCAGATGGATATAGAATGTTGTTAAGTAGAGACTGGTCCAAAAATCAGAATGGATATATGGCCACTGACTTTTCTCATATGTGGTTACCTTGGTAAGGAGTTACAAACCATATTAGAATATAAAGAGAATACAGAATTAAAGAGCTCATCACAGATTACAATAAGACCAATGAATTTCTTTATAATAAATCAGATTTAGGAGTTTACACTCTCGAGACCAAACAGATCATAGATAAATCTAAAACTAAGACACCATCTAGTGACAAAAATAAATATGAAAATTCGGTTTGGACTCTTAAGTTTGATGGATCTGATTCTAGGTAAGGTAGTGGAGCATGAGTTGACCTAATTAGTCCTAAAGGAAAATCTTGTCTAGCAGCATAGAGATTGCAGTTTCCTTATATCTGCAACACTGCAAAATATGAAGAATTGATATACAAACAGTAGTTAACTCTAAGAAAGTACATTAAATTCTTAAAGGTCCTAGGAGATTTTGAGTTGGTGGTTAAACAAGTGAGAAGCCAATATGTTTGCCATGATAAAAGGTTAATCCATTATAGAAATAGAGTGAGATTTAATTGATGAATTTCATATTTTTAACATTAAACTAATTTCCAAAAAGAGCAATAAAACTACAAATTCCTTGGTAGTGGCAGAAAGTACATTAAAACCTATGGATAACAGAAGACTTAAGAAATTTTTCATAGAATTAGTAGCTTGTCCATCCATACCTGATAATGTACAAAATTTCCAAGTGTTTGAAGATGACAAACATATTTTTTATTTTGTTACTAATTATGGTATTTTCAAAAATCAGGTTATTGATGAAGAAGAAAGGATACAAGATGAAGAAGAAGAAGACCAAGAGGTAAAACTAAAAATAAATTCAATCCCCAAAGGTATGGTCTCTCTTGAAAAATTGTTTGATATTGATTATAAAAGTAAGAAATGCAGTAAAGTTTCATTTCAAAATGATGCATGTGATATTGTTAATATAGGGACTAGTGAAAATTCATAGAATGTGTTAATAGGAAAAGCTTGCACTAGTAAAAAAAAAAAAGGAATTATACAAGCTCTTAAATATTATGGAGATATCATAACTTGGAGCTACGAAGATTTGAAAACATATAACCAATCCATTATTACTCATACTATCATGTTGAAACCAAAAATAAAGCCATTTAGGTAGAAGCAAAGGCCCATCAATCCATTGTTAGAACCCCTTATTCATAAGGAATTTCAAAAGCTTTTGGATGTATGTATTATATTTCCCATTAGGCATTCCACTTGGATAGATAATACAGTACCCATTAGGAAGAAAACTAGGGAAATAAAACTATGCATTGACTTTAAAAATCTTAATAAGGTTTCTCAAAAAGAATTATCCTTTTCCCTCCATAGATAACATTTTATAAATGGTAAATGGATCTAAAATTATGTCTATATTTTGGATATAACTAGATTATGATAGATCCCAAGGATAGAATGAAGATTGTATTTACCACTAAGTGGGGCACCTTTTCTTATAGGAGAATGCTTTTTGGATTGATTAACGCAAGCACCACTTTTCAGAGAGTAATGGATTATGCCTTTAGGGACCTAATTGGTAAGTTCATAGTCATCTATGTTGATTATATCCTTGTGTTTTCAAATAATTGTGTCAATCATGTTAATGATTTAAGAAAATTATTCTAGAAATGTAGAGAACACGGCATCTCATTGAATCCTAAGAAATGCATTTTTGGAGTAACTAAAGGAAAAAATTTAGGTCATGTCATTTCTAAAGATGACATTTCAATTGACCCTGAAATAGTAGAGATAATACAGAAAATCCCTCTCCTAGGCAGTAAAAAGAATTAAGATCATTCTTTGGAAAGATTAATTTTGTTAGAAAATTCATCTCAAGATTTTCCAAAATAGTTAAACCACTGAATGATATGCTCAAGAAAGATGCTAATATTACTTAGACTCATGAAGCCCAAACATCCTTTCAAGGAAATATGTTATATCTAATGCTCCAGTTTTAGTGAGTCTAGACTATACACAGCCATTTTATATTTACTTGTTCACTTCTAAACATTCAACTACCAATATCTTAACACAGAAAAATAAAAATAAAAATAAAGAAAACCTGATAGTCTTTATGAGCTCAACTGAAACATACAATTATTGATAAATAGATATATGCTTTAGTAAAGGTAGTGAATAAATTCAGGCATTATATTCTACATAGTAGAATTTTTGCAATTATACTAGAGCCAACTGTTAAACCATGCTAATGCAAAATAAATTAGGAGAAAGAAGATGCAAGTGGATGAAAACTTTGCAATAGTTTGATTTAGAAATTCAACCTATGAAATTGGTTAGAGACCAAGTCTTAAGTAAAATATTAGCTGAAATAGATCCTCAAATACTTAATCAACAAAATTCTATAGATAATATCACAACTGATGAGTGGTACAAAGATATAGTGTACTACCTATTGAACAACAAATGTCCAAACAATTTCAATGCTACTCAAAGAAGAGCATTATGTCTAAAGAGTACCAGATTCATGATCAAAGCATGTGTTCTATATATAAGAAACCATGAAGGAATTTATCTTAGGTGCTTAAACAAAGATGAAGTTATTCAAGTCCTCAATGACTTACATGGAAAATATGGGATCGGACATGGTTTAACTAATACCATTGCACATCAAATATTGAGATTTGGATACTATTGGTCTCATATTTTAAATATGCCCATGCCCATGTTAAATCTTGTCATACCTACCAGATTGCTGCCAATAGAGAAAGAAACACTTCCATACCATTACAGCCAGTATTTAAAGCTTGTCCTTTTTTCCAATGGATATTAGACTTTGTAGGAGTTATAAATCCGAATTCTTTAGCCAGTCACAAATATATTTTTATCACAATAAATTATTACACTTGCTAGATAGAAGCTCAGGCCACTAATAATTACACAACAAATGTTGTGATTCTATTCCTTGAAGAACATATTGTCACCAGATTTGGAATGCCTTACTCCATAGTTTGTGATAATGGTTCAACCTTTACCTCACTCCAATTTGCAAAATGGGCCTATGATAACAAGGTGACCATAAAATTTTCTTCTAACTATTACCCTTCAGGAAATGGTTTAGCTAAGTCTGAATAAAAGCTTGTTGACTATAATCAAGAAGCTCCTAGAAAGGAATCCTAGAGATTGGTACAATAATGCTTTATGGGTAGATAGTACAAGAATAAAAGCTTCAATAGGAACTTCATCTTATCATCTGGTATATGGTCAAAACCCTATCTTTCCCACCAACTTAAAATTGTTGACACTTCAGTTCATGAAAGACTACTTGGAAGTTAATGATAAAGTAGAAGCTAGACTCACCAACTTTATGAACATAGATGAAAATATAGAGGATGCTCTACACCACTTTAGTAAACACCAAGGGATAATCAAAAGATGGTTTGATAAAAGAGCCAATATTAAAGCCTTTAGAATTGCTAACTTAGTATTATTGTGGGATAAAGCACATGAAAAGAAAGGAGACCATGATAAGTTTGATAACCTTTGGTTAGGTCCCTACCAAATATCAAAAATTTTAGGGGAGAATGCCTTTAGACTAAAGAATCTGAGTGAAGAAGATATCCCTTTACCCGTTAATGGATAGTTTCTGAAGCATTACTTCCATCCTTGAAACTACATGAATAAGACAACCATGTACTATAGTTTTTTGTTTTGTTCTATTTTGACTTTCTTTTGTTTCCTCCATTAGGTAGAGTTTTTGATATTGTTCCGATTTAGTATTGTTTTAGTTTTTTAGTTTTATCATCATGCTTAATGTTCAAATGTTGTTTTCTTTTCATTTACTTGATTGTGTTTCTTTTTATCCGCTTTTTTTTTGTTTTATTAGTTAGACTCTTTTGTTGTAATTTTATGAATAGTTATTTTGTTAATTTTCCTGTTTGTCTCATGTTTTAGTTCCCATCCACATTTTGCCAAATTGTGCATGTTTCTCTAATTGAGCAATTCATGTAATTGCAATTGCTTTTTGGTTCCTCTAAAGGGGAATGTACTTGTGTAATTGAGGATGAACTACTTGTTTGAAATTTGGTGAAGCTAGTGATTAAGTGAATCATATTATTTGGTTTTATTATTTTTTATGGAGCTACAACAAATGAAGTTGAAATAGTGTAACATAATGTTGAAGCTGCACATTTATTAACACCTTCAAATAATTCTTAGATCACAAGGATGAAGTCATATTGGTTTGATTATTGGGTGAAAATATACACCCTCTATCTTTAGCCTTATAGATCCCATATTAGAATGTTGTCAAATGATTTACATTTTACTAGTTGAGGTTTTATTTATTTCAAGTTGGGTTCTTTGTCCAAAATGCTCTAGTAGAATCACCATTTGTTGTTGTCATTGCACAACCCACCCCAATTGGTGACCCACTTCTTATTTTTTATTTTGATGAAATTGTGATTTTGAACTAAGTTTGCTTGCATCCACCTTTTTACTTTTTGTTTTATTTGAATGTTTTACAAAGTATTGAGCTTCAATTTGCCCTAGTTTTATTTGAATGATTTCAATGAGAAAACATGCACTCTCCATTAGATGCATGCTTACCACCAAGGTCATCTAGAAATTTTGAAACTTTAGATTCGCTAGCAACTTTAAAATGTTCCATGATTTTGGAGACCCTACCATTCCAATGTAATAAAATTCCATTCCATGCATTTAAGAATTAACTTTGGGTATTCAAATATTAGTTACTAATTTATGAAAATGTTTTCGGGTAATTAAAAATTGATGAAATTTATTCCCGATCAAAATCCATTTTTGGGCATGTAGAATTCATTCACTGGCAATGTAATGATTATTTCCAAGTTATTACAATACATTTTAGGACATATGGAAATCAATGCTAGACAATTGAAATTCATTTTCGGGCATATTATGATCATTTTAGAGAACATAAGAAATAAATTTTGATTTATTAGAGTTCAATTACGGGTATGTGGGATTCCCTTTCGGGCAATGCAATTTTTATTCCAAACTATGATATAATTTTTTGTGCACATTTGAATCAATTCTAATCCATTGAGAATCACTTTCAACTTGTTGTAATTCATTCCTCAACAATACGAATTCATTGCTAGGCTATTGAAAGTCATCTTAGGCAATGGGATTTATCTCCGGGGCAACCAAGAACTAGTTTCTAGGTATTTAAAATTAATTCAGGGCATATAAAATATTTCTCCACTTAAAATAATTTTTGGATTAATGAAATTTAATTCTGAACATTAAAAAATGCATTTTTAGGCAATGAGCTTGCATCCCCACATTTTAAGAATTTGTTTTGGATAATTAGAAAATCAATGTCGCATGTTGAAAATTAATTTAGCCAAATAATATTACTTATGATCCTGGGTGTGTGGAATTCATTTAGAGTAATACAACTTTATTTTTGAACTATTAAAAGTCTTTCACAAGCAATAGAAATCATCTTCAAGCTTGGAAAATCAATGGAGGATAATGAGAAAATCATTCAGAGTGTTAAAATATAAAATATTTGAAGCAGATAGACAAGAGGATAATGCTACGGTGACGGTGACCGAAGGTCTGCGTAGCAGCAAGCAAAGTCTACCTCCTGGTGACTTTCAGCCTTTTCTATGGGGGTTTGGTGTTTGACCATCCGTTTTCCTCCTTTTCTGGTTTTCGATTCCACATTTTTCCTTAGCAGATTGTTTCCTGCCCTTCGCCCATCCTCCTGTCGCTTCCTAGGGCTATTCGGGCACCTTCCTCGACTCCCAAAATTGGGTCGCATCAGTGAAATTATTCTCGCAGGCACTCCCCATGGCGATGCACTTAGATCCTGATCGCTACAACAGATACATCGAGGGCTCTGTCAGGTCTGGCACCATGGCCAAGCAAGGGCCCCATATCCTAGGTGAGGTTCCAAAAATAGGCGGTAAGCCATCCTTTGCTGACTTGCTCCAAAAAAATGAATTCCTATGTCATCTATGGCCAACAAATTCATCACGCAAGGGAATAATGTTCTATGCCCTAAATCCCTCATGGAAAACTATGAATCCTAGGATACCAACTCCTTGGTAGGCAAATTCATCGATGGGCGACCTGACTTAGATGTTATTCGTAGATGGGCAGCTTCAAAATGGAAAACCCTAGGAAACTTGGAGATCTCAACAATGACAAGGGGTTTTTTCATGATTCAACTCAATTCCCATGAAGACGCAAAGCGCATCTTATCCGGAGGGCCCTGGTTCTATGGAAGGTGAAGTTTGTTCCTCAAAAAATGGCAACTAGACTTCTACCCCGGCTCCCAGAACATCAATTTCATCTCCATCTGGGTTAGACTTCTAGATCTCCCAGCCCACTTCTTCTATGAAGATGCCTTGCTTGGTCTTTCTAATGTGATCAACGGTCTCGTGGCTATCGACCTGGCCACCCAGGAAAGAACCCGACTAACCCAGTCCTGCATTTGCATGAATGTGAACCTGGAAAGTTAGCTTCCAGACCACATGAACCTCATCTATGGTGACTTCAATTGGAAGCAGCCACTCTTCTATGAAAACAAGCCAAATTTTTGTCCTAAGTGTCAATCCCAGGGCCATCTTCAGTCACAGTGCCCCAAAATTCGGATCCCACCACAGTTAAAACCCGCCAGGGACCAGTCAAAGAAGATGCAGCATCAACCCCTGCATGTCTTGCCAGTGGCTAGCAAAGTTATTTCTAGACCCCTCCGGGCCTGCTCAATCATAAGGCAAGTACCTATGTTCCTCTAATCAATAAATTCAATCATTTTCATAGTTTTGTTATCAATGAGGATTTTTAGGAAGGTGATATCCTGACCACCTCTGAACTAACGGCCATCCTCTCGCCCCCTCAACCTCCCCTGGTCTGCCCCCCTACCACCCCCATCCATAATCCTCCCCCATCCTCGGTGCCCCCACTTCCCCGAGAATCCCTCAAGGCTCGCCTCCCCTCTCTCCTCCTTCATCCCCCCGCCCGGGTCCTAAAGACCCAGCCTCTCCTATGTACTCAGACTCTATCTCTCCTGATGACAAAGCTGAGGACCAGTCATCCCCTGAGAAAAGTAGTCCCAGGATAACTCGGAGCTTCCATAAATCCATGATGGATGTAGGAGGAGAAAAAAGAGAGGAAGACCCTCTGATTCGGACATAAGGAATAAAAATGTGGCTGAAGATATAGCCAATGGAACCCAAAGAACGCTATTTCAGGAAACAGCAAACAATTCCAAAGACAAAATTTGAAGATCCAAACCCCTTGCTTAGCAAGGAAAAGGGGGCAAGATAATTTCCAAGAGTTTGAAATGAAAGTCCTCTCTTGGAATGCGAGAGGCCTAAATGGGGTAGCCAAACAGAGACTAGCTACAGCCATGAGGAGAGAACATAATCCAACCATTTTTCTCATTCAGGAAACAAAATTGGGTGATCAATGGTCCCCTAACATTGCTAGAAATATTTGGCAAAACTACGATTTCATTCATTCCCCATCTTCTGGGACGTCTGGAGGGCTCTTGTGTCTTTGGAATCTTTGCCAAACTCCAGGGAAACCTTATTTCGAGCCACGATAGGGTAAGCAACATCCTGTTCTAGGATACTGAATCCTAGAATTCTTGGGTGATGTCAAATGTCTATGCCCCAAACACCTCTATGGGTAGAGAAGCTCTATGGAAAATGCTCACTTCAATGAGGTAGGTCTTCGAAGGAACTCCCTGGATCTTGGCAGGGGATTTCAATTCTCCTTTGCACCTCAAGGACAAAAAAGGAGGGAACAACATCACTCATAGAGATATTGCAGACCTATGAAACTTAATTAACTCCAATGCTCTCATGGATGTTCAACTTCAGGTGTCCCTCTTCACTTGGATCAACAGAAAGAAGAGCACCAATCTGATCCTAGACATATTCTTGCTTTCCTAGGAAGCCCTCCCCTGCTTTGGGGATGCTAGTTTTCGAGCCCTCCCAATGATAGGCTCTGATCACAGTCCCCTCATCTTGGAATCAAATTCTAGACCACAATTCAAGACCCCTTTCAAGTTTGAAGCAATGTGGATTCACCACAAGGATCTCAAGGACTTGATACAGTCATGGTGGATTTAGAAATTCTTGAGGTCTGTTATTAACCAGGTAACCCAGAAACTCATGTTCATCAAAGGGAACTTGAAAAAGTGGAATAAGGAAATCTTCGAGAACATCTTCGAAGACAAACAACAGGTCAAATTCCAAATCAACTAGATTGATGAGTCCTTTCAAAAAGGTGAAGGTAGTGACAGTCTTAGGGATGAGGAGAGCACCTTGTTGTCTGAGTACCACAACATCCTCACTAAGGAGGAAACTTTCTGGTGCCAAAAGTCAAGACAAATTTGGCTCAAGGAAGGTGATGCCAATACCAAGTTCTTCCACATCTCAACCTTGAGGCATAGGAGTGCCAATAAGATCAAAAGCCTTGTCTTGTAGGATGGGGCAGCCATTTCGGATATCCATGCAATCAGAGAAGAAGCCATCAATAATTTTAGAAGCCTCCTAGGTTCCAGCCTGCCCCAAGCCCCCGAGGCCATGGAATCCCTCTTGGCCATCATCCCCACCATCATCTCCTAGGAATCAAATGATTTTCTCCTCAGCCCCATCTCCCAGGATGAAGTTCACCAGGACCTCTTTTCCATGAAACCCGACAAAGCCCCTGGGCCGAACGGGTTCTCACCTAGGTTTTTCTAGACCTTCTAGGACATCATGGGGCAGGATATTTCTAACACCATTAGGGAAATGTAAATCTCCAGGTCCATTCCTAGAGATGTGAATTCCGCCTTCTTGGCTCTCATCCCCAAAGGGACCAATTCTCGATCCCTCTCTAATTATCGGCCCATCAACCTATGCAATGTCATTTAAAAAATCCTCACCAAAGCCCTGGTGTCCAGGCTATCCAACATTCTTTCATCCATCATTGACTCGTATCAAGGGAGCACAGTCAAAGGATGCAATAGTCTCGATGGGGTCATCACCATCCATAAATTGATCCATTCAGCCCAGGTTTCAGACACGGCTGCTTTCTTCCTCAAGCTGGACATGAACAAGGTCTTTGACAGAGTCAATAGGGAATTCCTCAGCCAAATCCTTCTCAAGTTTGGGTTCCATGAGTCCTGGGTAAACCTGATCTACAACTGCATTTCCTCTTCTTGGTTCTCTGTCATGGTAAATGGTTCTGTTGTGGGTTACTTCCCGAGTTCTCGGGGCCTGAGGCATGGTGATCCTCTGTCCCCCATTATGTTCATCATCCTGGCAGAGAGTTTGAGGAGAACTATCAAGGAGGCCTGCTCCTGCAGTCAAATTTTTGGGATCAGGGCAGCGTCCGGGCTTCCCCCCACCACTCACCAATAGTTTTTAGATGACACGTTGATGGCTACTAAGGCTTCGATAGCAGATGCCAAGGTGATCAAGGATATTCTCAACTGCTTCGAGGAAGTTGCTGGTCAGAAAAATAATTACACTAAAAGCAAGTTGTTCTTCATCCATACCCCAGCCAAAATACAGCGCAAGATCGTCAGAATCCTGTGATGTTCCATTTTTGAGTTCCCGACCACTTACCTCGAGCTCCCCATGTTCCATGACAGGGCCCGGCAAACCATGTGGGCAAACATGGTGGACAATATCCGTAACAAGTTAGTTGGGTGGAAAGGGGCCCTGCTCACTAGTGTAGGGAAGGCAACTTTGGTCAAATCCATCTTGCAGATAATCCCCACATATTTCATGTCTGTGTTCAAAATCCTGGCCTCGGTGGGAGAAGCCATTGAAAAAATTTAAAAGCAATTTCTTTGGTCTAGATCGGAGGCCTCAAGAAAGCTCCACCTAGTAGCTTGGGATAAAGTTTTCTCCCCAAATATCAGGGAGGTCTTAGTCTGCGCCCAATTTTAGTTGTCAACCTAGCTCTCCTAGCCAAGCAGGCTTGGAGAGTAGTGACTAAGGCCAATATTGAATGGGTAAACATCGTGAAAAGAAAGTACCTTCAACACCAGGCCTTCCTTCAAGCGCCTCCCCCGCGCAACGGTTCCCATTTATGGAAATCCATCACTCATACCTAGAACATCATCCTCAAAGGGTCTTCCTGGAAGCTTGGGAATGGGGCCAACATCAACTTCTGGGAAGATACCTGGGTCAGGAATTCTCCCCTCATCAGTAATCTGATTTTGATCCCTGCTAGGCATTTGACTAACAGCAGATTCAGGCTCAGGGTTGCAAACTTCATTTCCTCCAGCCTGGAAACCTAAGAGTGGAAGAAGATCAATTTTAGAATAAGAAATGAACCTGTCAGGGAAGCCGTGAAAGGGATTCAGGAGATCCAGCGATTAACTTTCCTCCCCCGTGTCAACAGGAGAGATGAGTGGTGTTGGGAAGGCACCAATGACGGGAATTTCTCTATCAAGACCGTGACCTAGCTTATTGAGAAGATGGGTTCCCAGGGCACCCCTAGCTACGAGAAGGTGGTCGCTAACAAGGTGTGTATCAAATCCCTCATTCCCAAAATCGTGCACTTCTGTTGGATGACCATCCACAATAAAATCCTTACCGAGGATAATCTCATGCGATGAGGGATCATGGTGTCGAATAGATGTTTCCTATGCCTCCAGGACTAGGAATATGTTCACCACATCTTGATGGATTGTCCCTACTCTAGAAGTGTTTTCTCCCTAGCCACCCAAAGCTTTCAGGTTAGCTAAACCTGGCCAAAATATATCAAAGAGTTCATTTGCCAATGGCCTAAGCCCTTCAAGCATCCCAGGCTAATATTTTTGTGGGAAGTACTCATCCATCACATCTTCTGGTAGCTCTGGTTGGAGCACAACAGGCGAGTTTTCAACAAAGGCCCCAGAACCTATGAAGTCGTAGTTGTCAGAGCCCTTATGCCACTGACAATTTTGGACTCATCCCTTGTCAGGCCAGCCCTGATCCGGGGATTGAATAATTGCTCTGTTCCACCCTCAAGATTCCCCAAGATCGTAGTAAGTCTCAAAAAACTAGAAAATATAGATCTCAAGTCACTTAGGTCCCTCCCCCCTAAGGTTGGCTCAAGGCTAACTTCGATGGTGCCTCCAAAGGGAACCCAGGCAAAGCGGGAGCAGGGGGGTCTTGAGAAATCATAGTGGCAAAATACTTAAGGCCTTTGTTGAAAATCTGGGGTCCCATATTAACAACTTCGTGGAAGCCAGGGCCCTCTGGAGATGTATTGACATTTCCAAAAACTTGGCAATCCCTGTCATCTACAAAGCAGACTCAGAGATCATTGTCAAACTCATCCAAAGAAATAGCAAGGGTCAAAAAAATATAGAGAACATTATCCAGGAATGCCAGCTAGGCCTTTGCAACAACGAGCAATCCCAGATCAAGCATGTGTTCAGGGAGGCCAATCAAGTGGTCGACACCTTGGCAAACAAAGCAATCAAAGAGAGCTCCCTCACCATTTGGGAAGACAACTTTCCCACGGAAGTCATCGAGAAAGTCAACCTGGATTTTGACAAAAGATCAAACACTTAGCTCTGCCGAAGTAGGAGGGTGCCTCTTCTCTAACGTTGTTAGAATGTTCGCAAAGGCCAATCATTAGTGGCCAAATTTTACCGGTGGTTCTAACCACCTAAAAGGTGTCTCTTCGACACCATCGGTCAGTTTGTTTTGGTTTAGCTTGGCTGTTAGTTTTTGTTGGTTTCCGACTGTGGTGTTGGTATTTTTTCCATGCATTACGAATGCAGATGAACTATTGTAAATTGGTGTTTTTGGCCTGCATTTCGGATGCAAATGATCTTCTTGTAAATAGGGGCGGGTCCCTTCAACGCGTAAGTAAATAAATTTTATTTTACCTACCAAAAAATATATATTTAAAGTTGGTATATATGAAATTAATATGCAATACCAAACCCTAATTTTTTCTTAAGTATGGAGAGAGCAAGAGATAATATACCCTACCGAAGTATGGGGTAGTGCAAAAGGTCTGATGTTGCTAAGTCTTGGTCTTCCCGAAAATAATGTACCATGTCGGAGTACGGGGAAGTACAAAATATCCAACAAAATTACTTGTGACTTTGTTCAATATCTCAATTATTTGTCTGATCGAAAATTATGTACACTGTTGGAATCTAGGGAGGTGCAAAATGTCCGTCCATGTGCCAAAAAGCAATTTTAAGATTTTTGTAAGTGTGGAGACTGCCGGAAATGATGCACCAACCGGAGTCTGGAGTGGTGCAAATTTTCGTCCGTGTACCGAAAATAAAGTTTAATATTTTGCTAAGTGAGAAGATTGCTAGAACATTGGTATTCCTAAGGTCAAAAGATAAAATTAAACTAAAGAATTAAATTTTTTGGCAAATAAAATTTCACCCGCACTCCAATTTGGTGAGATCAATGAAGCCCGATAATATAAATAAATAAATCCAACGATAAAAATGAACCTCAGCAAATTAAAATGAAGCCCGTCAAATTAAAGAATGAAACCCAGCAAATTAAAAATATAGCTAGACCAATGGAAAATGAAACTCTAAAATAGAAAAATATTAAACCTAACATAGCAATGAGTCCCACCAATGATAATTTATCATCCCAGTAATGAAAATTCAATATTTGGCAACGAGAAAGATAATGATAGCGGTATTTGTGAAGTGTTAGGGTTACTGGAGAAAGTGTTCCCTACTAGAGTCTATGTCTGGTGGTCTACCAGATCAAAGGATTAAAATTATTGTTTAAGTGTTGATATCACCAGAAGTAATGTACCATGCTGCAACCCGAGGAGTTACAAAAGGTTCGATAGTTCTTCAGATAAAAATCTTTGTCTAAATGTAAAAATTACTGGAACATTGGTATTGTTAATGTCATTAAGGATTAAAATCCGACAATTAAAAAAACAAGCATCTAGACATTAGAGCAATTTTACTTGATAATTAAAATTTCAAATTCGGTACTTCAAGGTGAAGGTAACAAATCCCAGTCATTACAAAAGTAGAACCTAACAATTAAAATTGCATTTGGCAAATTAAAATGGCAAATTGCATTTGGCAAATCAAAATTAAACATCATGATGAGATGAATTTCCAGACATTAAAAATTTTACCCGAGAAATGAAACCCAACAATGAAAAAACATATCCGGCAATTAAAAATAAAGCCTGGAGAATTTAAGTAAAGCCTAATGAAACCCAACAATGAAAAAACATATCCGGCAATTAAAAATAAAGCCTGGAGAGTTTAAGTAAAGCCTAACGAATGAAAAATGAAGCCTATTATTAATGATTAATAATAATATTTGACAAATTTAAAATCAAGCATGACAATCGAAGAACAAATTCAAGCATTAAAGAAAAGAGTGAACCCTGCAATTGGAATTGCCACCCGTTCATTCAAAGTTAAGTTTGGATATTGTAATTTTTTTTTATTAATACTTCTTATACACATCCACAGTTGGCTGGTTACATCACTGATAATGTAATTGACATCCTTCTGTAGGGATTGAAACCGGGCCACATCATCGATAATACAATTAACATCTTTACGTCATCTAATTAGTGACGCGGCGCATGAATGGATTAACGAGATTCCCACTGTCCCTATCTACTATCTAGCGAAACCACAGCCAAGGGAACGGGCTTGGCGAAATCAGCGGGGAAAGAAGACCCTGTTGAGCTTGACTCTAGTCTGACTTTGTGAAATGACTTGAGAGGTGTAGAATAAGTGGGAGCCGGTCTCGGCGCAAGTGAAATACCACTACTTTTAACATTATTTTACTTAAACACATCTGTTAAAATATATTGTAAAATTTTATTTAGCATTGAAGAATCAAGCATTTATACATCAAACATGAAATCTGACACATAAAATAAGGTTAGGCAATCAAAACAAAATCTGGTTATTGAAGATTAAACTTTGATGTGATAAATTTTATCTGGTTATTGAAGATTAAACTTTGATGTGGTAAATTTTATCCGACATTAGAAATTTAAGCTTAGATACTGAAAGCTTTATCAGGCACTTAGAAAGTTAGCACTCCGTAATTGGGAGCCACTCAAATTAATGCTGGAAGGATTAATGATATATTTTTATTATTGATAAAGGGTTTTGAAAAGGACCCAAAACCTTGTTATAATTCCGATAGGGGAGATCTCAAACGAAATTAGAAACCTTAAAGGCTAAAAAAATTACAAGCCAAAAAAGAGGACCAAGCATGGTAACCTCATAAAAGAAAAAACCATAGCCAAAAAGAGAAAAACCACAAAACTGTCGTGGGAAGAGGCTAGACAAATAGCAAACGATAAATGGAAAACCCAAAATCCAAAGGGATCATCTCCAAAATACATTACTCAAGGAGATAATCCTCATATTTGTCATCCTTGGGGGCATCCTCCCTAGATTTACCACCTTTTAAATCTTCATCTGATTGATAAGTTTATCCACCCTCAACAACATCGACATGGCCAAGGAGACAATATCATCCAGATCAATCATCGTGTCGACATCATCCAAGGGCTTAACAAGGAGTGCACCAGGGTACGGGACAACTGGCATCTTTTGCATTTTACGATTCGGTGAGGAGAAGTCAAGTGGAGTGGCAATTGCAAAAGGGAAGATCAAAATATTTTTACCTTTCTCAACCAATGACTTCATGTGGGTCGAGCACCTGCTAGGAGTTGATGCATCAGAAGAGGAATTTAGCATCAATCTCTATCTTCCCACCTTGCTAGAGGAGCCCACCTCGATGTCAATGGGCTAGCAATAGGAGCATCGTCCAAAATAACCAAAGGATGAATGATATTATAATGGAGGAAAAACATGATTTAAATACAAAAAATATATTACTACAGCATTGAAAATCATTTGATATTGAAAATAAAAACTTAAAAAATAAATAAATAAAAGAATTAAATACGTGATATTTTTCTACAAGGCTATTTTAAACTAATCCCCTTTGTATTCAATTATTTTATAGGTAATAGAATGATAAAAAGAAGGCCGAGAGAGGTCAAGAAGGATATAGAGAACCTATACCAAATTACAGTTCCTCAAATGCGTGACAACTCAATAGGAAAGATACACTAAACCTAGACTAATTTTAGATTATTGGTACATGAAAACTTAGGCCTTCTAGAATGTGATGATTCAACTACTCAATATTTAGAGATACCCTTCTCATATAGTTAGAAAATCAAAGGCTAAAATTGAAGATCAATATAAAAAAGAAGCACAAAGTGATACGTCATCTACATATAGCTCATCAATACAATTGTAAACCACTGAAAGTGCAACTATGAAGCACTGAAGTACAACTGTACAACACTAAAATTTAAAATTGTAAGGCTACAAATAGCCATTGAGACCCCATTTCAAAGGGTCAGATGCCATTTTTAGCAAGATTCATTTAGGAATTTTCTTTTCTTTTTAAGTTTCATGAGAATCTACACCCCTGTCATTGTACTTTGGAGAGTTGTTCTTGTAATCGCCTGATGTAAGCAAGTCTGAGAATGTAATGATTGAACATATTTATCAATGCAATATACTCAAATTCTTGGTGTGATATGTGCATGTTGATGGTGGTCTTATTTAAGTCAATTCTAGTGTATTGCTTCTTGCCCCTTTAAAGATGGCACCACTTTGATCTCAAATTGTGCAAATGTTGGTCAAGTCAGAGCTGGTTGAGTTTAGATTTGTTGCTTCAACAGATTCAATTCAAAGCTTTAAGGATTCAATGGCTAGTTTTATTTATCTTTTTAACCCTTTTCTTTTGAATTTTATTTAAAACTTTCTTATAATAGGAGTGGATTAGTTGAATTTCACTGTTGAAGCTCATTTTATGTGATATATTCTTTAAATTTTGAGAGAAATCATTGCTACATGATATAATATTTTATGGGTATGATGCAATGAATGATGTTTATTGATTATTTTGAGGTAGCAAGCCTAGAATATTGCTTTTATTGATTTCTTAAAAGCAATATTTGATCATTTGCTGAATAATTGAATCAGATCTATGTTTCTTAAAGCCTAGACAATGAATCAAACACTTGCCCTTGTAAATTTTATATAGAACCCTGAGTTATCCATCTACATTTTCTTTTCATTTTTTTATTTAAAACTTGACAATAACACACCTTATAACCCCAACTTTAGGGGATCAATGTTCCCTTTCAAAAGAGAACAACTATTGTTCTAACATTTAGTGTATGTTGGCAATTGGGTTGATGTACCACTCAACAGCTATAAAATTCTTGGCCTAGAAAGTGTATTGATATTTTTTAGGATACCACTAGGGGAACATTTTGGTTAAAGTTACCTAAACCATGAGAACATTGATTATTAAACCTTAAGGGCATTGGAAAACTAGATAATCAAGAGCACTAGATGGCCCATGCTATGCCAATGACAAGTGTTGATTCATGAACCTAAGGTGGACATGATACACCGAGCTAGCACTAGGAAACAAGTGTTGATGATAGTCGACCATGAAAATATTTTGATGCAAGCATCCACCTTAGAGATAGGGATAAATAGATTTGACCCACTAGTTGCCACTAAAATTGAAAAGGATAATTGCATACATGTTGGTAATTTAGTTTTGTGTTACTAAAATGAGAGTGTTTTCCTTTGAAATGACTTTGAGTTTGTCTGATCTTAAACCAAAATAACAAAGATCAATTCAACGGTGTAACAAGTCATCCATTTTTGTATGTGTGGTCATAGTAGCATTGATACTCTCTAGTATTTATTTAGGATATGGTTGAAATCGTATTTTAATTTTTTTCCCTTAATTTTTCTATAAGTAGGGATATGTGTGGTAAGTAGATAGCTAGTAATAATTTTATTCTAAACCTTGAATCAGTAGATGAGTGTGATTTATAGTTAATTTATGTGTGTTGAGAATTTTTATATATAATATTGCTAAAGATAACAACATTATTTAATTTCCTATACTTAGTTAATTTCCCTTTTCTTACCACTGTGGTGCATGGCCTCACTCCAATGTGGAGAGGAAAGGATTCTTCTATCATGTTTAGGGAGGTATGCCATAGCATAATTTGTTAATTGCATTTTTTGTTAACTATTACTTTTTGTTGTGTTATAGGCTACGTATTTTAATTCATGAATGTTGCTTTATGTTTTGATATTATGTTTTCTATAATTCACTCTTGGAAGGAAAAACTATATCATAATTAGATACTGGTAATTTGAATCATTAGTTTAAAGTTTAATTTTTAATTTTACTTTTCAAGGGTATGAGCTTAGTTAATGATCTCAATTTTAGATTTCTCATAAAACATGTGGTAAAATTAATTAAATTTGATTTTAGTCTTTTATTTTTAAATTTACTTCCATTAATCCAAGTGTAAGTGTGAGACTTTATGAGTATTTGACTTTAACATGCATAGACTATAGAAACCCTTACCAACAACCTTACTATTGAACTAATTCCTAGGGCATATAGCCTATGGACACCACCCTAGATTTGACAAATGAAAGTGTGGTTTAAAGACACCCATCTTGATTGTCAACCCATATTCTTCTTTGGTACTTTTGCTTCATAAGAAAGATGGGTCTTGGCAGTTATATGTGGATTTTTGAGAACTCAAAAAAATTACTAAGGATAACTATCTTATTCTCATTATTAATGAGTTAACGGATGAACTACATGGTGATTGATTCTTCTCAAATTTGGATCTTCATTCAAGTTATTATTAGATTATATTGTAGGAAGAAGATATTCTACAAATAGTATTCTACACTCATGAAGACCATTATGAATTCCTTATCATGTCATTCAGTCTTACCAACATACTATCCACCTTTCAAAATCTCATGAATACAATCGTTTGACTATTTTTGTGTAAATTTATTTTTCTTTTTTGATGATATTCTAGTTTATATTCATGCATGGGGGGAGCATTCACAATATTTATACTAGATACTATAACTCTTATATGATGATTAACTATGCACCAAATGATCCAAATGTTCTAGGGGAAGGGATCAACGTGGATCCTAAAAAGATTATTACCATACAAGAAAGGCCCAAACCACACATTGTCAAAAGTCTCTAGGGTTTCCTAGGCTAAATTTATTATTATCAAAAATTTATCTATGATTATGGAAATATTGCATCCCTCTTGTCAACTATGTTGTAGAAAGATATATTTTTATGGTAAAAACCCACTAAGCATGCAATTTTACAATTCAAACAAGCTATGATATCTACTCTCCAAGTAATTTTTAATTAAAAATTATACCTCTAAAAATGGAATTGGTTTATTGCTTACGCAAGAAGGGTGGCCATTGGCCTTCACTAGTATGGCACTACCAAGTAAAAACTTGGGAAAATTGACTTACAAGGAAATGATGGTGGTCTTACATGTTGTTAACCAATGGAGGTCATATATTATTAGGAGATATTTTCCCATCAAAATAGACCACCATAGCCCTAATTACTTTCTTGAGCAATGTGTGTCTATGATTTAACAACAAAAAATAGGTTGCCAAACCATTGGGATATGAGTATGAAATCATTTATAAGATGTACTATCCCACCAATATGAATATTAGGGTATGATATGTGCCATATCTACTTAACTTCCTCAATGAATCCACCAACTTCAAGGAGAAGTAACAAATTTTCCACATTGAAATCGTTAATTTAGCAAAC
This sequence comes from Wollemia nobilis, assembly GCA_028583015.1. NCBI lineage: Eukaryota > Viridiplantae > Streptophyta > Pinopsida > Araucariales > Araucariaceae > Wollemia > Wollemia nobilis. The sequence continues at coordinate 3,190,335 of JAQPPZ010001308.1, read as the reverse complement.
TCAAATTGATCTTGGCACTTGCTCAAGACATAAATGGGATGGACAATATCTATGATAACAAGGTTGTCTTAATATCCTTATAAATGTTCCACTCTATGAGTCTATACTATAGGAAGTGCATACTTTATTTAATATAGGACATTCATGCTTCTTAAAAATGTATGAAAATGCTAAATGCATGTTTTTGGGTAAGGATGAAAAAGGATATCAAAACCTCTATTGCAAAATGTGACACTTGTTGGCACATTAAGGGTGAAACTATTCACACACTAGGTACACTCTAGCCTCTTCCAATTATAGAGACCATATGGACAAATATATATATGGATTAATTAAAATACTTCCAAATTCTAGAGGCAAAATAGTCATTCTAGTGGTGGTGTATTATCTTTCTAAGTATGCTCACTTATGTCCTCTAGATCACCCTTGCAAGGCCTCAAATATTACCCAAATATTTCTTGATTTTATTTTTTACCTTCATGGCATGCCTCAGTCCATTGTATCTAATCATGACCCATATTTACTAGTCATTTTCTAGCAAGAACTATTTAAGCTACATGGCACACAACTCAAGATGAACTTAGCATACCATATCTAGACTAATGGACAAACTGAAATTATCAACATATGCTAGGAAACTTATCTCTATAGCTTTGCATTTGAGCAACTAACTCATTGGGTCAAATGGATTCCTTTGGCTGAGTGGTGATATGATATTTCCTATCACTCCTCCATTAATATGACACCACATGAAGCAATTTATGAACACCATCAACCATCAATTTTTTTATACATTTTGGGTAGTTGTAAGGTTCAAGAAGTGGATTCCACTCTAATGGAGCATGTACAACTACTCCAACATCTCAAATATAATTTGGCCATGGAATAGAACTATTTTCAACAAACAACTAATTAACACTATTTAAGCATAGATTTAAAATTAGGGACATAGTTTTAACAAGCAATCATCACTAAAACTAAATGGTAGTAAAAAAATAGTACTAAAATTCTATGGACCATATAAAGTTCTCCAATAGGTTAGCCCTATGGAATACAAGCTATTATTTCCACCTTATTATGTGATACATCTAGTTTTTCATGTATCATCTTTAAATAAGTTTATTGGAAATTATATACAAGTCCAATTCACACTACCCCAGTTGGATGATAAAGACTCAATCATTGTAGAACCCATGAGTATTTTGGACCAGCATACATGCATACTTTACAACTGCACTCTCACTGATGTTCTAGTATAGTGGCATGAATTGCATGCCACTTGGTAGCCACTCGATTGACTACAACATTAGTTTCCTCATCTCAAAATTTGAGGATAAATCTTCTTGAAAAGGAAGGGATGTTAGGACCTTATCCTAACACAACCATTGTTGTGTACTTGTCTATTTTTGTTGCATGTTTGCACATTATGTGCCTAGTTTGTAAGGGCCCATTATGATGTAACCTTTACTTTTATTATAAGTAGAAGTTAGTAGCTCAAGTCACCTCTTTAATGTTGTTTGACCCTTGAGGATTAGGGTTAGGGTAAATAAGAGTCTATATAAGGACATGGATTTGAAGTAGAATGTATCTCATATTTTTCTCAAACTATATTAGAGCTCTACTTCCAAGGAGTTTTACCCCTCAAAGAGGCCTATGATATATGTTCCACTTTATTAATATAATTTTATTCTATTTTCACCTAGTTATTTTATTGAGTACTTTTGTTATTTTTATATTCAGTCATTTTGTTTGTAAACATTTTCATTAATTCTTGCATTTCTATTGTGATTCTGCTTATTTTTATATGAAGGTTCCTAATATAAGAACATTGTTGGATATTGTAAGATTGTTCCTCTTCCCAAGGGAAACAACATTGATGGATATAATGAGTATACATCCAGTTGTTAGGTGGATACACATAAGGAATCCCTCATTGCTAAAGGGTTCTATGATATGAAGGAAATTATCTGCTTAGAGACATTTTCTCCTATTTTTTGGGTGGATTTTATTTTTAAATTTAATCTTCCTATGAAAAGGAAGTACTTCAAATGGTTGTGCAAAGTGTCCTTCATGGGGAGGTTCAAACCTATTATACATTCTATGACCATCTAATTTTGAGCTTAATCCATAGATTATGGTCAATACATTGTATGTTGATTATGTTCTTATCATAGGAATCTCAACATCATTGATCTATGAGATGAAGTTATGACATGTCCATGAGGTGCTTGATCTAGTCTATGTGCCTTGAATGAAGTAGATAATAAATATCATGACCAAGATCATGCTTTAGTTGTTTTTATATGAGTGCAAGAGTATAATACAATATATATCATGACCAAGGTCATGCCTTAGATGTATTTTGTATGAGTGTAGTATTTTGGAGTAGTGGGAGTCCCTCTTAAGAGGGAATGACTGAAAAGGGTCTCTCTATGTCCTCCATACAACTTAAGTATGATGTTAACATATGTGGTGTTACTCTCCACTTGAGATCACTACCAGCATTTTGTACTATGTTCATATGTATAGCCCTATGGGCTATTGTACACTTTGTATAGGTGGGTTTATTATAATCTTATACTAAATATAACTTAAGGTCACTTGTAATTTGGGTGTTTATACCCCTTGATACCAACCATTTTGTTAGTATTTGGAAGGTTGATCCTTTCTATTAGTGAAATTTTTTGTCTTTAAAAATACCCTTTATATTGTGTTGTGCTTATTCAAGATCTATATTTTCTTTGGTGGGTAATGAGTTAATTTAGTTTATTTCTAGAAAATATTAAACTTTGACATATCCAATGCATGCTTTAGAATTATTACACCTTGATTGTATAAATTGAAGGTTAAGAATTATTGGATGAAGGATTTATTTGTCCCATTGTGTCATAATTAAATGCATAAGTGATCATTGTTAAGAAGAAGGATGAATCTATGAGACAGTACATTCATTATAGAAAAATTGCCAAGGTGAGTATAATATATAAATGTTTTTTACCCTACATAGAGTATTTATTTAGATAAATACAAGCACCATTATCTTTTCCATGATAAAATTAAATCTTATTATCAACAATTCTACATCAAGGATGGGAATAAATCATAAAATCATAAGGCAATAGAAACTCTAAATTAAGATTTTAGAGTGTTATTTCTTCAAAACTTGAAATTAGTATTTTGGACATATTATTGTTTTTCAAAGTATTTAGTGGATTTTGATTAAGGCTATTATAGGGTGACCAATTCCTATTGATATATTGAAATTCAAAACTCTTATAGGAATTGAAAGATACTAGCACACGTTTTTGCAAGGTTTCTCTTAAACTTTAAATTGTGTCATCGCTCTTTAACAAAAATAAATAAAGATTTTTGTTTGGTCAAAGAAGTGTCATTCCATTTTCCAAGATCTAAAGAGACTTTTAAGTAATGTATTCATATTACCTATTTATAATCTAAATAAATATTTTATTACATAAATGCATCTATTGAAGGATTACAAGGTGTGCTAATATAGATACATATTTACCTATAAATTACAAAAGGTCAAATTATTACAAATTGAATTATCCAATTCATGACCTTTAATTAAAATCATTTGTACATACATTAACAATTAAGTGAGATTGACTTATTTAGAAAAGTTTGAATTGAGATCAAAAGAGTTTGAATTACATTTTGTCTCAACCAAACCTCAACGTTACTTTATGGCATTAGATAGATTTATTGTATGAAATGATGTTTATATTTCTTACATTATAAGTGAGGAAAAAAAAAGTAGCTAATTCCCTTAAGAAGAGATGTTATGGTTATTTATTTATAGAGATAGTTGTAGATTTAAAATATTGAATCAAAAATAATTTTCAAGAGGATTCTTCGTATAAATAAGTTGAGAAAAAATTTCATATAAAGAGATCCAAGAAATCCAAATATTGAGGGTATTCTTTGGATAGTAATGGTACACATAGATATAATAAAATTTTATATGTACCTTTGTCAATTTTATTGAGACAAATAACTTTAGAATAAGCTCATAAAGCACCTTATGTCACACAACCTCATATGAAAAATATGTATGCTAACATAAGAAATCTCTTTTGGCCTAGTATGAAGGAAGGTGGGGCTAATTTTATATCCAAATGCCTTGATTGCCACTAATTTAAAATAGAACATCACCATATAGCAATTTTATTATATCCACATGATATTCTAGAGTGTAAATAGGATGTGGCTTCAATGGATAACTTTTTACTTGTAAAGAATAGTTTTGAAGTGAAATATATAACATAGTTGTATGTAGTAAAAATACTATGATTACATGAAGTGCCAAAAAGATTTTTTCTTATTGTGATTCATTTTTCATTTTGTAATTTCAAAATACTTTTAAGAGGTTGTGAGCATGAGTTTAAAATATTTTATTGATTATTTGGTCAAACAAAAATTGTAAATAATATACTTCAAGACTTAATTTGAAACATATATCAGTCTAGTGGAATTTTATTGTAGCAATAGTTTAAATAAATTCCATAAGAATACAAATATACAAGGCATCATATGGATAATCATGTAAAATTCCTTTTGGTTGGGGTAAACTAAATATTGAGTTATTATTAGGACAAAAATGACTTAGGATATGGAAAACCAAGTAGTTATGATCATACATCTTAGAAAGACCTAATATAGGCAAAAGAGTTATTCTAATACCCATAAGACTAAAATATTATTTCAAGCTACAAACAAGTTTTCATTAGATTTTATCCCCATAAACTGTTATTTTGAGAAAGGCATAAATACTATATCTTAGTTCATAAGTACCTTTGAGTTTTAGGAATAAATGGAATTGTTGCTTATGGTTTGGCTCTATTATCCAATTTATATTACTTATATAATATTTTAATGTTACTATAATTAGAAAATATATGAAATATCAATCATGTGTCCTTAATTGGACAAATTTCCAAGAAAAAGAGGACATGGAATTTATCATTGATTCATACCATACCTTGGATAATCAAACCATGTAGCTTAGTGTAGACACCTAAAAAATATCATATTTCCTCTTGTCTAGTGTTAGCATTTAATTATTGTGCAATTGCTCCAAATATCCAAATATTTGATATTATCACCTTAAAAACATTAATTCACCTCATTTTAGCCCCTTTGACCCATTAAACCCCATCCTACACCTAGCCCATGGTCACCATATGACTATCCCACTCTCTCTAGCCTATGTGCACACTCCCCTAGTCTATGTGCACATTCCCCTAGTCTACCCTATCACCCTAGCCTAGCCTACCCCCTACTCTCCACATCCCCATGCACCCACACAACCCCCCATGCTCTTTAATACATATGGATGGGGTGAGGACTCTCCCCACCCAAAAACATTAATGAGGCATATCCCTTGGATGGGGTGAGGACTCTCCCCACCCAAAAACATTAATGAGGCATGGTGCACACATACCCCTTTGACCATCCAAGTGGAAAAACCCATATTTTTCCCTCCCCTCACTCAAGCCACTTATCAACTATATCACCTCCACCTCATATCTAGTTCACCACCTTCTCATCCTTGAGAAAATCTATAAATAGACCCCCATTTCTTTCATTTCATATGAGTGTGATATTATCGTAAGACACTCTACCAAAATTTGTCTAGGATCTATTTTTGTGCATTTGTGAGGAGTCATATTGCTTGGGTGTTAGCCATGAATAACATTGTTTGCTTGTACTTGCATGTTTTTATTTTGTAAGTTGCTCATAGGTTGAAGCTCCAAAAAATTCCAGAAACAGACCAAAGATACCTAAAAATCTATAGAATGTCTTCTCTAAAGGAAATTATATTTTTTTCAACACAACTAAGACCATCCACAAAGGGATGGTTTATAGTCAAAATTTTCTTGACAGGGATAGTTCCCGCTAGGAACTAGTCACACTCTGGCATACCATAGTAGACCATCTACAGAGATGAGCAAGGTAATTTTATGGTGTTTTTATCTCATTCTAAGGTTTTTTTAATGATTTAGTTCAAGTTTTAATCATTTTCTCCTCTCATAATCTTGGGTCCAACTTAAGTGGACCCAAGATGTATTATTAATATTTTCTTGGGTTGTGCAGGTGTGGAGACTTGGCTAAACTTAGGGCGGTAAGAAAGCATAAACTCACCCCTCTTGAGGTGGTCAAAGAAGACAAAAATACCATAACATTGCATTGTAAAAATGGTTTTATCATTGGAAACCCCTCATTATAGCCCAAAGGGCAGTCCTAAAAATCATTGTTGTAGTATCTTTTAAGTTAATGAAATGGCACATTTTCTTTACTACATTTTGATGATCATTATGGGACCCTTTTAACCCTTAATGAAACATAGGCAAACATATTTCATAGGTTACACAATTTCTATTTTATTACCTCTTATTCCACATTTTGCCTTGTGTGTTTTTGTTGGTCTTCTATCCATCTTGCTCACTTTCTATATTTTTCTATCTGTGTTTGCAGGTTTGAAAGCTATCAAAATCCATCCAAATAGAGACCATCCAATTCTATCCAAAAATAAAGTCATCTATCCTAGATTGTCTCAATGAGGATGGTTTATAGTCAAAACCGTCTGAACAAACAAGGTTTACAATCAGAATTGGGACCCATCCTGTCAGGTACCCAACTTCATATAACAAAACACTAGGTGAGTATAAGGTAAGAGCCCTTGTTTTTTGGTCATTTCTTATCATTTATCATCACCATCGCTAGGCATATTCTTGGGCCAAGTCAAATATATTAAGGTATACAAAGGTATTATTCCTTCCCCACCAATAATTTAGCATTTAGTCCATTTTGATCATTTTATTGCAAGCTTGGTATTTTGTTAGTTAGAGTTGATATTTGTTAGGTTAATTTATTTCAAATAGCTTTAGTGTTTAATTATTTAGTCTTATTACCTTTTTGTGTTTCTATTTGATTCAAAGATAAATTTTAACTTTTTTGTTCTCTAGTTTTTGCAATAAATTTCATGAGATTGGTCCTCTGAGGTAGAAAAACTAGACCCAATAGAGAGGAACACCAAAAGTCTCCTCCAGAATAAACCATCCTGACAGGGATGGTTTTTGCTATAAATTGTCTATACAAGAATGGTTTCTACTATGAATCATCCACATAAGATTAGTTTTTGCCATAGAGCCAGTTTCAAAAAATAGAGCCTTTGCAGTAGTTCTAGATAATTTCCAAAGAGCATTGGGCTTTAGGTAGATTCTCTTGCTTTAAATTCTAGGTTTAAATTTCATAAAGAGCACTTAATCTAGGATTTTGCAGTGTTTACAAATTTTATTTTTTAGCCTAGATAACATTAAGCAAAATCTCCCTTACTATTTGTATGCTCTCCTCTCAGACTAAAAAGTGATCTTGAGGATCAAAAAGGTGGTAATAGATTTTGACGTCAAAGTAATTTCATTTTCTTTCTAGGATATAAAATTACATTGCATTTTCTACATTTCTATACTCTTCATTAAATAGGAGACTTGACCCCTGTATGCTCTCTCCTCACACCTTAGGGTGATCTTGGAGATCAAAAGTGGGTCATTTCTTCTAGGTTAATGAACCCCCTCATACTTCACATTAAATAGAGGATTTGAATCTTGTATGCTCTCTCCTCGTGCCTTAGGGTGATCTTAGAGATCAAAAGTGAGTCACTTCTTCTAGGTCAAGGAACAACACACACATTCCACATCATATCACATTAAGAGGGTACTTATCCCATGTATGCTCTTCCCTTGCACTTTGTGCAACCTTGGGAATCAAAAGTGGGTAAGTCACCTCAAGTCAAAAAACCTCATCCTTTCCTTTATTTTTTAGATTATATTTCATTTCATGCATTTTTTGTTTTCATAGAATAGATTAGAATATATTTATTTTTCAAGTTATTTACTTTCAATTCATTTACTTTTCTATCTTGCATATTTCTTTTGTTATATTAGGTTTTCCTTTAACTGTATTGTTTATCATTTTCCTTAGAATATAATTATTTTACTATCTTGCAAATTTATTTTCGTTAATCTAGTTTGCTTTATTGTGCTTATATTTTACTTTCATTAGAATATAATTTCCTTCTTGCAATTTACCTTAGAAATTTTCTTGTCAAATAGCATAAATGTATTTGCTTGTTTGACTAGGGTAGGAATTTCTTTTTGTTGCTTCTTATATTATCTTATATTTTTAAAAAACATTTTTTTGGCTAGTCTTGGTTTTAGCTTTCTTAGATAGGGCAATCACATTTTATTTTCCTAATATAGGTTCATTTTTCTCATTTTATTAAAGCAAATTACATTTTCATTTCATAGATAGAATTCCATTTCCTTGCATCTTAGGTAGAAAAATAGCATTCCTAGATTAGAATTTGCTTTCTTGCATTTAGTTTAGGAAAAATTTGCATTGGCACTCCTAGGGTAGCTCTTGTTTATGAATCATAGTTAGATGAACATTAAAAATATAAAATAAAAATAAATACATAGTTCACATCACATTTGCACAACACTTTCAAAACCAATCGACAATGTTGAACTTCATCCCCAACCATTGATTGCCCCTTTAGATACCATAGTTAGTACATATAGTTTCTTGGACTTCATCACTAGGAAGTTGACAACCCTTAGGATTAGCTCAAGGTAGTCTAAGGCTAAACGCCCTTGCTCATAGGGTTATAGAAATAGTGAGTGTGCAACTATCATTTTTTACTAAGCTCGCTAAAGGGTGAAGTGGAGGATATCTAGTCCAATGCAAAATTAGATAGTTTCACCTCTTATATCCTCTAACAAGGATATTGGAGGTATTTTTTCCTTTTAGATACCTTGATCCACACCTACCTTAGGAAGCTCTTGGTCATTTATACACAACTTCTCTCCATATACTCTTAGTTATATCGACAAGCATGCATAGAGACACCTTTATATCTCATCTATCCATTTTTATAGCTTTTAGAGGTAGTCACAACAAAATACACACAAAAAGAAAATCATCCAAAATCTAAGAAACATCAAACACAAATAAAACCTAAATCATGTCAAATGCCTTCATTTTTATTGTTTTTTGTATTCTTTCTTGTTTGCTTAGTTAGGTCCTTATTAAAAAAACAACAAAATCAACAAAAAATATGAGAAAAATTTCCAAAAGAAACAGAAAATACCCGCTTTCTTATTTTTTTCCACTACTCCCTTTGTAACTTATCTCTGATAGAGATCATCCAGATAGGTATAGTTTCAAGACATAATTGTCCCAATAGGATGGTTCCTATTAGATTTGAGTTACAGTCTACAATTTTAATACCTTTTCTTACATCTACCTCTTGCTCTGTATCTAACCTCTTATGGTCATCACTAGAAGTCAAGCTAGAGCATAGTATCACCCTTCCATGGACCACTCTAAGGTGATCCTCCTCCTTTGAAAAGTTTCTTCAGCCTATCCAAAGGAGGCACCCTTCACCCTGCTTGGGAGTTTATCCACTATCCATCATATCTCGTATATATTTGCAAGTGAAACATTGCTACTCAACTTAAAATATCATATATTTGCAAATAAATCATTTCCATGCAATTAAAAAAAATTATATATTTGCAAATGAATCATTTATGTGCAATTCAAATTTCATATATTTGCAAATGAATGATGTGCATTTAACACTTTCATATATTTGCAAGTGAAACACTATTATGCAATTTAACATCTCACATATTTGCAAATGAATTATTGCGATATAATTTCATATATTTGCAAATAAATCATTATTTTCCAATTTAAAAATTTTATATATTTGCAAGTGAAACAATATTGTGCAATTTAAAATCTCATATATTTGTAAATGAATCATTGTTATGCAATTAAAAATTTCATATTTTTGCAAATGAATCATTGACATGCAATTAAAAATTTCATATATTTGAAAATAAATTATTGATGTGCAATTAAAACTTTCATATATTTGCAATAGAATGATTGTCGCGCACTTTAAAATCTCATATATTTGCAAGTGAATCATTTTTGTTATACAATAAAATATGAGTGCAATATATATGGATTGGGCAACTATAGTTGGCATGGTTTAAAATTTATCTTTCTCTTGCTTAGTTTCAATTCTTCTCGGCTTACATATGGTGCAATATCCATGTAATGGAATTGTTTTTAGATAGTTAAACATTTGATTAAAATATTGTACCCAAGAATTTATTTCTTTAAGTCTTACCAAAAAAGGCCCCTTGAAGGAACACCTATCAATGACCTCTAGGTTTATTTACACTGGTCAAGACCTGGCATACCCAAACCTTGGGGGAAAAGGATTCCCCTTTCAAAAGGGAATAAATCTTGTTCCAAGTATGTTTTCTTACCCTTGAAAATGTGTCATTTGCATGATCAATAGAACTGGAACTAGAAGGAGGTCCTATAGACTCTAAAATTTAAATTTTCTTGTTGTAATATTTATATTACACATCTTGATTTCCAAATCTAGAACCAAAGGTCATCATCACTAGGTCCAATTCAACTATAGGTGGCACTAAATTTATCACCATTCTCCATACAAAATACCTAGAACTAAAAACGTGAGATCCAATTCCCCTCATATTACTAAGAGTTATCCCAAATATATTATCTTTTTTTTTTATCCTTTCACAATTCTCCAAAGTCCACTAATAATAGCTCTTACTCTGTGGTTAGTAGGAAGTAACCCTTTGAACATACCAAGGCCGACATATTATATGCCTAAGAATTTTGAAAGGTATATTCCTTAGTGTAGGCATGATGGAATGAGATTAGTTGAAGAACATATCTAAGCACACAAAGATGCATTAATATATTTACAAATTATGCATGAGGATGTTTCTTGTAGGATGTTTTCACACATTGTATGAGTTTGCATATGATTGGCATATTAGCTAGAACATATTTACCAACTCAATAGAGGATATGGATAAGGTTATCTCATTAATAACCCCTCACTACCTAGATATATAATCATATATCGTATCATAATGAAATTATAAAATACTATATAGATCAAACAATGAATTCTTCTTCTTAATTTTGATCGAAAAGTGCTCTAGGAAGAGGTTGGCCAATTGCTCAAAATAAAAGAGGCTATGTTGAGGAAATTTGTTAAACCAAACTAAAGCTTATCCCCCAAGGTACATGGGAAAGGTTTTTTTTAATTGAAATTTTTTTATTTTGCATTCCACTTTTACCTTTAAGAGATCTTTTCCTAAAGCCTCAACAAGAATAATTAGAATATGAGGAGATAACGGTTCACCTTAATGAAGAATAAAATTTGATTCAAAGTATCTCTTATAGGATACATTGATCAAAGTAAAATATTTTGAAGTTGTAACAACATCTAATCCTTTATCAAATAGAATTAGCTCAATTGGTTAAATACATCAACTTCCAAGGTAAAGACTAGGGTTCAAAATATTATGAGGTGATATGTTAGTTATAGTCATGTTTGTGGGTCTAGGTGGATTGGTAAGTTGGGATGCTTACCGAGAGGAGACCTAGGTTCCAATCCCATGGCCATGCCCATGCATAGCCAGTAGCCTGATCTGACTCCTCTGTGTGTTGTACCTGACTAATGATGGCGATCTATTTCCTGCTTGTCCGGTGGTCCCCCTTCATGCCATGTGTTGAACCAGACTGACGAAGACGGTGTGAACCCTGTGTGTCCGACGGTCCCCATCTCACATCGGGTTACCATTAATGAGATGGTGGGTGTGTTGGAAGCCTTCGTTGATAGTTTGAACCTTGCCAGTTGCGCTGACAGTTACTAAAAATTGTGATTGTAACCAATTCATCTATGTAACCAAAAATAATAATATAGTTGTAATACCACTATGTGATTTGTTGAAATACCATGATAATACAATCATGATGTAACATGGGTTAGACTCATTTAAATATCATATAATTTTAAAAATATCTAACCCATGTATACCAACCTTGATTGGGTAGGAACTTGGAGAAGGTTAAGAAATATGGGCTAATAAGTGGACTTAAGCCTAGTAATAGCATCGACAAAATCACCCATCAACAACTTGTAGATGATACAACCCTTTTGAGAGGGCAAGGATAAATTAAGCTAGATCTTGGAATAGCTTATTAAAGGAATACAAAAGAGCATTAGGGTAGAAAATTAATAGGAGAAAATCCAAAATTTACTTTCTAAACACCTAAACTAGAATCAAAGTAGGGATATGTAGGTTACTTCAAATGGAAGAGGTAAATTTACCATCAACTTATCTAGGGATGCCCTTATTTGAAGGGATAATGATGATAGAAATATGGAATCTAGTTATAAGTTTAGAATAAACTACCAACATGGAAATATATATGGTTATCATTAGTAGAAAGAGTGCAACTAATTAAATCAGTCTTATAGGTCATTCCAACATATTATATGTTCTTGTATACTATGCCAAAATCAACAGAAACTTTTTTAATCTATATTATGCAGTCGATTTTGTGGTTGGTATTACATGATAAAAGGAATTTTCCTTTTGTGAAATGGAGCAAGGTGTGTGATGATAAAACAAGTAGAGGTCTTGGTTTAATAAATCTTACAGATTCAAACTCGGTTCTTAGGGGAAAAGTAATTTGGATATTGTATAAAGAGAGTCAAATCCAATTGGTAATAATTCTTCTTAGTAAATATGTTGAGAATATTTATTGCATTCTCACTACCAAATGGTTATGCACTATGAAACAATTTTAAAAAAATCAATTTATTTAGTGATTAAAGGTCTAGGATGGGTGGTGGGAACTGGAGATAAATTTTCTATTTTGATTGATACTTGGTGTGTTAAAAATCCACTCAATATAGATCTAAATTTAAAATTATATATGAGATTACCTCAAGAAAAATATCGTGATAGGGTTTCAAACATTATGTACAAGGATCAAGAAGGAAGATACAAGTATACAAGAAATTGATGCTAGGAGGTAATTGAGCAAAAATATAACAACAAAATTATTCTGAGGGGAACTGAGGATAAGCTAATTAGGGAGTTGAATAGCTCAAGATAATGCACAATAAGAAGTGGATATAATATAAAACAACAACAAAATAGAAATATCGCAAGAATATGGAGAGATATTTGGGATAGCCCAAGCATTTATAAAGTGAAAATGTTTGTTTGGCTAGTAAGTCATGGAAGAATTTTATCCTGATTTAAGAGTATGAAAAGGGGTTTTCATGGCCCCTCACAATGTGTTCTTTGTAAAAAGTAGGAGGAGAGTATAGACCATCTCTTTGGATACTACTCAATAGTCTAGAAATTATGGCAATGGATTCTTAATATGTTCGGTAAATGCATGGTGATGAATGGTTAAAGCAATGACATAGCACTTTTAAAAGTGAGGTCTTATAGACAATCTGAGATATATCAAAAGATACAATATTTTTATTTTTTTTTATTGGTTGAAAGGGTTTTTGAAAGGATCCTTGAACCTTTTACAAGAGATTACATTAAAAGAGACAGTCTTGAGAAATCTGAAGAAAAACCAAGATCATAAAAACTAGGGAAGATAATAAATATGTCATCTACAAGACCATCTATGAAGATATTAGGAATATGAAAAAGGTTTTCTCACTAGAACCAAATAAAACCAGCACACAAAAAATGGAGCTTACACCTTGGAGTGAGAATAGGAGAACACCAGGTCCCACTAAAACCAAAACAAAAAATCAAATTTAAAACTTGAATCCCGCTTAAAATATACAATACTTTGGACTATATGGCAATAAAGGAATAAAATAATATTTAAATAAATTGATAGTAGTTTAGAGGTAATGAAAATGAGCTATAGATGAGTCTAAACCAACCCTATCAACTCACCCAATCCATAATCTAGAAGTAGAGAGCCTTGATATATGGATTCAAATCATCAAATGGAATTATGATGTTGGGTATAGGAGAAACAAAAATAAGGCAAAGAATATAAAGTGGAAACCACTAGATGTGGAGTTGGTCAAATTTAATTCTAATGGATCATCTAAAGGAAATCCAAGACCAGTAGGAGGTAGAAATAATAGAGAAGATATTTTGTCTCATTATACTTTTAATAGTGGATTTAATACAAATAATTAAGCTAAATCTTGGGTGGTTTTTGAAGGATCAAAATATGCAAACAAATGAAATGGAATGAAGTATGGATGGAAGGTGATTCACTACTAGTAATAAATACAATTTTAAGGAAAGCAAAGGCTCCATGGAACCTATAATATATAATTATGGATATATAAGACCTTTCTATAGAGTTTGAAGAAATCATATTTATACAGATGTTAAGGGAAGGAAACAAATGTGCAGATAGGCTAGCAATAGAGGAAGAAGTAAGTTTAGTTGAAGCTAACAATGAAATTTTGATTGCCTGAATAATGCATAAGATTTAATTTAATATTTTCCATTGGTAATATTTACTTTATTTTATAACATTAAATGTTTTCATATAAACTATTTATTACAATTTTTGTGGTTGCACTTATGATTTAGGAAGGAAACTAGCAATCCAGGTTTGGTAAAGAGGACTATGATAGTGTAGTGTTTCATAAATATACTCTACTATGATGCAATGCATAGACAATAGAGGTGGATTTTTGGTATTGTGAAGGCTACTATAGGAAAATGTCAAGAAGAAGGATTTTCTATTTTAGAATTTTTTATTCACACAAAAAATTCAAGAAGATCAAAAAATGAAAATCAAGAATTTAAAAAATTTATGAAAAATGATGTAGGTGTCTAGCTATAGCAACTCAATTGAGATGAGAATTGAATCTATATGTAAAATATCAATATCTAAAGAAGCAAGTTATTATTTTTCAAGGGTGGGGGACCTGAGTATAACCCCTTGTTCTCCAACAAAAAAATAAAACCAATTTTATAAGCATACCTAGTATTTTCATGAATTAAGAGAATGTGCAATCACTTCTCTAATGGTTATACTATTGAAATATGTGGTGGCTAAGATTCTCTTGAGGCCATGACTAACTTTTTATTTTATTTACCCTTTGGTCCCATGTAAACCTTGAAAAAGGTATTTTTGTAATTTTTTAATATTTTATTCCTAAGGGTTAGTCTCGTAACCTTGATCTAAAGGTATCATGTAATTGGTTATAGTATCGATTCAAGAGTAATTTTTATTCTCTTTGAGTAAATATATTTTGGTGCCTATGGTAACTCCATTATATATTGTGTTTTTTCATATGTTATGTATTTCTTTCAATAAGCAATATTGGATAATGTTTGATTCCATTCATTTTTGGAAAACTACCATGAAATTTGACATGGAATTAGAATGGGTGTGAATATTCATTATTTATTTTCTCTTTTGATAACATTTATATTCCATATTCTCTTTGAAATTTTTTTGTGGGAGATTATGGGGAAGATTTTTTTGAAGCTAATGTCATAATATAAATAAGGGTTTCTTATAGAAAACCCTAGTGGGCTTGGATCTCGAGGATCTCTTTAGAATCAACAAATTTGTAGGAGAAATATTCACTAATAGGTTCATATTTCCATCTCATTGGCACTCAATATTATTTTTTAATTTTTTCTAACTAGATGGATGCCCTAGTTTCAAGATTAATCTTTTGAAACCTCATTTATCTTTTAGAAATTTTTCAAAAAACTCCATTTCCTTTTCTCTTCCAACTTTTGCTATCCAATAGCAGCATTAATGAGAGTAGAGATCAATAGGCCATTAAGAAAGAAGAAATGTAGAGGTTGAATATTTTTAAATAAATGCTTGGTGTTATAGAATTCATGGGAAGGATTTCATGCTTAGAAAAGGTCTCCAAGACACTTAACAAAGTTGTAAAAATGGTCCAACAAATTTTTTGCTACATAGGTATGAGAGGAGGGCCTTATTGGTTATGTTCAACAAAATAATTTTATAGGATAAACTATAAGAGATATGGACGAACCAACAACATTTTTGGATTCTTTACAAAATTTTATAGGGTCATAGTTTAACACTTTTCATAATTTTACCTCTAGGTACTTCAAGTTTATGCTTGAAATTATGCTCATTTCCCTTTATTTTTTGAATTTTTAATTTAAAATAGGGAATATTCTATAGAATATTCCTTGTCCATGGTGAGTAAAATATCCATTTGGCATGCATGCATCATGGTAACACATTTTTACACCATGCACACAAAAATGGGGTGGATGCATGGTTTGAGTGTTTTAATTTTCATTATTTTCTTTTCCCTCATAAGGAAAGCACTTGAGAGGATGGCAAACATAAGGGGTGCTAAGATATTATCTAATGGAGGTCCTAAGTTTGAACCTTCTCCCATATCATTGACATCAACATACCTTGTGCTTGAGAAAAATGATGACATCAGTACTTATGGCATGGCACTATTTTATGATTTGGAACCTTTATCCTCCCTAAGTGATGATGTGGCATGATTCTTGAGGCAATACATGGTGGTCCATAAAGTCGAATTGGTAGGATCACACATGCTAAGGTGACACATGGTGGTCTGTACAACTAAGGTAGCATGAATCTTGAGGTAACACATGGTAATCTATGTGGCCAGGTTCATAGCTACAAACATCTCAATATGATACATGGTAGCTAGCATGGCAAGCCATATAGGTGACTTGACAAGTGAGATGAAAATCTTGAGGTGACATAAGGTATATAAGGTGGTAGTTTAAGGTAGTTATATAGGTTGACATGTGGTATTTGGATTGGCACATATTTTGATATGACACTTGACAAGTTATTTGTCTAACATGGTTATCCATATAGTGGCTAATGTGGTAAACCATATATCAGTTAGAGCCTATAAAAGTGGGATCAACCAATCATATTCTACCATATCATAAAACTTGATAAGCAGCTAGCATAGTTAGAAGTAAACTTTGTGATTCATAAATTTTAGATCAAATTAGAAAATGACAAGTGGAATAGCATGGTTCATAGAAAATATACCAAATCATATTGTGAAACGTGGCATCACACAATTCACTAGTATGCTATATATTTAGTGAACAATATGCACCCTCTCAACCACTCACATAGCAACACATGATATCCTACCATTCATTGTAGGTATTGAATTTTTTTTAAAAATTTTAGATGTAATCTTTACACTTTTTGTAATTTTTAGGCTAAACTTTTGGGGGCCATAACTTTTGCATACAAAAGAATTTTGAGCCCATTTTTCAAATCACACATTTTTTGCAAGCTCTTTGTATTTGTGTTATTGTTTATAGTCATAACTAAATGTAAATTTTTGAATTTTGGTAAAATAATTATAGATCATCATGAACCCTTATTGAATGATCCTAACCATGTCACTTGGAAGCTCAATAATCCTACTTGTTAGTTTTACATAAAAGGACAGGGCATAATTTGTATAATTTAGATTAAGAAATTGGAGGAAGAAGCAAGAAAGGGGAGTGCTAATATCAATCCTTTATGTGCACAAGTTGAGGATAGTTTTGATGAAGAAACTTCATAGGCACATGTAGTTCATTCTGCATATTGGACATCCACTTCTTTAGATAAATGAATAGTTGATTCAGAAGATACTAGGCATAGGATGGATCACAAGAACCTTCTCAAGGCTATAATAAAACTCATATAGTGGAACATATTATAATTAGAGAGGACTCTTCATTATAGTTTATAGTAAATTGATACATCACTATTAGATCTTTATCATTTGATGAGGTACTTCATGTTCCTAATGTTGGTCCTAATCTGGTGTCTACTTATAATATTACTCATACAAATAAGAAAATAGAATTATGACCTAATATGATTAAGGGCATAGGCAATAGATTTAGGGCTATTGTTTTTTTATATTGTGATGAACTAATCATATGTTTAAGTTGGGTGAAAGATTCACTTCCTCTTCTATCAAGAAGAACTTTGTTACAATGATAGCACATATTGATGATGAGAGTTAGTAATGGAATCATAGGATTAGATATTTTAGTTAGAGTTCCTTAAGGTACATGAGTCAACATGAGATGGTAATTGGGCTTCCATGCATATCTCCTCAAAATAGTGTTTGTGAAGGATGTATTTTAGGAAAAAATTATAAGAAGACCTTTTTGAAAGAATTTTCTAGGAAGGCATATCACCCTTTTGAGATCATTCATAGTGACATCGGTGGACCTATGGACACATATATTTTAGGAAATAGGTACTTACTTCTTATTATTGATGACTTTTCTAGATATGTGTGGTTATATACCATTTGTACCATGGATGAAGTGCTTGAGAGATTAAAAAAATTTGAAGATATTGTTGAAAACCAATTAGACATAAAGATCAAATTTCTAAGAATAGATGGGAGTGGTAAATATGTTAGTCATGATTTCCATAATTTATTGGCCACTCATAGAATAACATGTCAGATAACTCCAAGTTCAAACACTGGTAATAGGGGGTCAAGATCCCTCATAAAAACCTATGTAAATTTAAATTTTTTGATTGCAAGCTTACTCTAGTGGTAAGGTCTTTGGCCTCTCTTTGAGAGGTCCAAGGTTCAAACCCCACTCAGCATGATGGGACCGATACCCCTAATAAACATTTATGTAAACTCATTGTAAAAACATGTCAAAGAAGTGTTCACTATACTCCTAAATAGAATGGTATAGTAGAAAGAAAAAATAGGTTAATCATGGATATGGCTTACTATATGATTCATTCTAAGGGACTAGATCATAATTTTTAGAGTGAGGTATTCACTTATGTAAGGTATATCGTCAACAGGTACCTAATAGGGCTATTTGAGATATCACATCTCTTGAGAAATTGATAAGGGATACATCAAATGTATCTATGTTCAAAATATTTAGGTCTTTTTCATGGGCTCACATATCCAAGTATCTTTATAAAATGAGCATATAATAGTTGTAAGTATATATTTGTAGGATATTATGATATCTCAAATGCATATCATACCTATGATTCTCAAATGCATGAGGTATTGATTAGGAGAGATGTCATCTTTAACAAGGTTCTTCCAAGTACTCCTTCCACTCCCCCTTTTGGTCTTTTAGCTTTTGATTCCTCTAATTCATTACTTCTTCCAAATATAATAGTTCCTTTAGGTATCTTGGGTGGTTCCATCCCTATTATAGCATCTACCTCTTCTAGTGGATATTCACTGCTTTTCAATTTGACTCCATCATGCATAGTTTTTCAAGTAGTTTTCTCTTCTCCTAGAATAGGATAACATGAACAAGATGGTTTAGTTTATAAAACTCTAGTATTGCATGATGAGGTGAGTATTGATGAGTTATATTCTTCTATTTTTGTTTCTAATTTTGATATGGCATAGGTTTCAAATATCGCACCCCAAGTGGATTAATATGCTTTTGAAGGATGTGCAACCCATTCTATCTCTTGAGTAGCACTAGAAGGCTCCTTCCCAAGATTTGAAGTCAAACCATTCATAGGATCCTCTCACCTACTTCCACTCTAAGGGGAAGCCTAAATTGGAATACGTCATGGAAATAGAATGTGAGACATTGATGAAAACAAATACATGGGAGTTAGTTTCTCTTTCAATAGGTAATAATATTATGGGGTGTAAGTGGGTCTACATGACTAAGTATACATCAAATGGTTATATTGAAAAGCACAAGGTATGCCTTGTTACCAAGGTTTTATCTCAATAAGAGGGAGTCCTCTGATATGCTTACACCTATAGCCAGGATGAAATCCATTAGTATGATCCTTTCTATTACAACTTTATGGGTGCAATTTTGCATTGTTGCACCCACATGCTTTTTGCAGGATGATGCTTCTAAAATGAGTCCATCAAAACTTTGAGGAACATTTATGGATGGATGGAAGATATCAACTGGTAGTTGATGTAGTGATGGGCATTGTAATGCAATGGGTTAATGGCAGGTTGAAGTAGGGTGGATGACAAAATGGGTGGATGATCCACCCTTGGCCTTAGGCAGAATTATCCAAAAGGTCCACCCACCTGTTGGATGAACCTTTCAAGTGGCTAGTAAGGGCACAAAATACATGTAACCCCACCCTTGGAGGAAGATAGAGAATATTTCCCATATTGAAAGGGATATGCAAGCATAAATTAGATGGAAGTTCAAACAAATATCCACCCTCTTCTCTCATGCCTCCATGGGTAGAAGGAAGGACGAATAAAGTAGATGCCCAGTGCGCAAAGCTCCCACCATCATCCAAAATTCAAGAATATGTACTTACTACCATAGCTCTCCAGTACCACGTGCTCATACACAAAAATGATAGATTTGAGGTGTGTTTCTTCCAAGATTATTAGTACCAGTCATTCACCGCCTAACCAAGGGATCACCAGTCAAAGGAAAGGATGATGTAGACAAACATTAATGAACTGGGTAGAAATTTTAGTGAATCCAAAGGCTTATATTAAACTAGATGTATCTACCTCCTTCTAGAAGATCAGTGCCATTTCGAGGAACATCATACCAGGTTGGCACCTTTCAACTTCAAGAGTTGTTTTCTCACCTACCGCAATTAATGTTCAAATTTTGAATTTAATGTAAATTACCCATAATTAGTGGAATGCTAGTCATTCCTAAGGGTGGATCTTTAGCTATTAAAATTCATGTGTAATATTTTTCACCATTACATAAATATAGGTTTATCACTGTTTTGTCTCTGATATTGCCTTCATGTTTTTCTTAAATGTATGAATACTTATTTTTATCTTGGTCGTTTAAGTTATCTCATGTTATTTTACAATATAGATTATGTGGGATTTGCTTAGTGACTCAAGGATGTGCATTTATAAACATGGGTTGGGGATTTATTTTTGCTAAAGCTAGTCAAATAGGATCACTCTAATTCTGCATCATGGATTTCATGCACCAATTTGCTGTTTTTGGAATTCACCCTCCATTCACTGCTTTGAAGAGCTTTACAAAGGTATCTTAGGCTAATATATTAGGTGTTGTGTCTATGTTTCTGCCTGTGGTGTTGTGCCTGCATATGTCTTGATGTGGCTATACCCATCCTTGTGAATTCTGTCTATGACCATTTTTCCTTATCTTTCCTCTTTTCCTTTTTCACTTTATGGCATAGATAGTTGGAACCATCCTCAAGGAATCGGCCTCCTCTAGAGATCGACTACCTCATCCTGACTTGATGGTCGTTCTATGCTAGCATTTATCCACCCTCTCCCTCCATGCAGTGTCAAATTGATGACCAACATTTTTTGGTGACTCTATTGGGGAACTCACTGAGTTTTCATGTTTTATGAAATCAAAGTCTTGTGACACTTTGATTTACCCATATCCTTTCAAAATTACCTAGCAACTTCGATTGCGTGGCACTTGCAGATTATGATACTGATCACCTACTCATGCTGAAGATCCAAACATCCTAGAGGACTCAAGGTGCAATGAAAAACCTTGACCTCACTAGTAGAGATATCATGTTCATCTGGAAACTTTGACTCTGACTCCAATAGAAGAACTAGGACCTCTAAATACTGGTACCAAGATGGCTCAGCTATGTTTTCCCCAGTGGAATGACCCCATTCCATTGAACCTTCAATGATAGAATGATATTCCCAAGGGTACCCTAAAATATCTATTCAAATAT
The DNA here is from genome assembly GCA_028583015.1 of Wollemia nobilis. Taxonomy (NCBI): domain Eukaryota; kingdom Viridiplantae; phylum Streptophyta; class Pinopsida; order Araucariales; family Araucariaceae; genus Wollemia; species Wollemia nobilis. Next base: position 3,168,723 of record JAQPPZ010001308.1, on the reverse strand, counting down.
AATGGCACCTTAGGAATTGCTCGAGAACATCTCAAATATATTGTTGCATTAGCACCTCTCCATGGTATAATGCATGAAGATATCATGATCAGGCTTTTGGTATTGTCTCTAGAAGGAAGGGCACTATTATGGTATAGATCCTTGGGGTAAAATACCATCTACTCATGGGAGAATTTGGTAGGAGATCTCATCGATACATTCAATAGCTCCATGGATCCCTTCAAACTCTTGATGTACCTCTCATTCATCAAGAAGGCACCTTTTAAATTTTTCATCAACTTCAATATTCAATTTGAAAGGAGCTAGAAAATAATTCCTCCTCAGTACCAGTCATTGCTTGCCCAGGATCACTTGTACTATATCCAAGATCTTAGCTCAAATATAATCCTCCTACTGCTACGTTCTAGGGAAAGGATATTCCCTCAAATCTTGTAGGAGATCATACAAGTAGAGCGATTCCTGCTTCAAGTACGAAATACATCTTCAAATAACTTTTCCCTCCCATCCCCTTTTCCAACTATTGTTATTTCCTTCTCTATTGAACAACACCCACCATGGATTCCATCTCAAGTTTTGCATGGGCAAAGGTTGCAGTCTGATGGAACACAAGGCGCATATGTCTTCTTGAGATCATGTGAGAGGATTGTATGCACTAGTCCAAAAAGGATAACCTTATCACTTGTACTTTCTTTCAAAATGCTAAGGATCACAACCAAGGCAAGGAATACCACTCATAGAGAGGGGGTGCTTTTGCACCCTTTATGTGTCCAGGGGCATGGCAGGCAAGGGCTAATTCATCTTCTCGATGGCTTAGTTGATCAGCATCCAACTCCCAATGAAATCCCATCAGTAGTAGGCTCAATTAATGCATTCTACGGGAAGAAATTTGTGAGGATGGTAGAGGTGTGTGAAGCTAGGATTTCACAATAGGTGGATCCTAAGGATTGGCAACATTAGAGCCTGTTTCCAGATGGACCATTACCAGAAAATGGCTCCCATGTGGAAAATATTTGGGCCACATTAATTATTGAATGCATGAGTACTGGTATGCATGATGATTTTCCACATCACATCTGGCACGTGACTTGCTAAGCAGTGGAAAAAGATCAGCCATATTTTGAATAAAAATTGAAGTACAATATGATCTGGTCAAGACATTGTAGATTTACTAGGTAATTTATTGAAGGTAATTTTAAGATGGTGGCATGCCTATCATGCCATAATTTTGCATAAATATGATAGCTATTAAATAAAATTGTAGGAGGCACGTAGCAATGCAAGTGGGATATCATCAAGATTTGGGTAACTCAACAGTGACACGGGTTCTAGGAAATGGGTATGATGCAAAGCATTCTCCTTCGTAGTTTGTATCTCCCTTATGTTTTTCCTAGTATTTTCCTCTTGTTTGTTATTATGACCCCATACCCAATGGATCTAAGGCTGGTGATTTAGGCATCTCTACATGCAAATCCCTTAAAAGATATCCACTACTTTTTGGAAAGAAATGTCTACTCCTCGTATGATGGGAAAACTAGTTTATAAAAGGAACCGTGAAGGGTAGAAGCAGCATGAGGTAAGAAACACGAAGCCAAGGATGGCACTGTGACTAAATATTCCTTAGAAAAGTGGAGATGAGCAAACAAAATTATTGCAATATTGCATCAAAAATAGATGTTGCACTAGAACTTGCAAATGCCCTTGGTATTCTATCTATTCTTGAATCTACCATGATCCTTTATGGGATATGTTAAAGGGAGTATGAATTGTGGGGGTACCCCATGGATCATATTCCCTTTCATTTAGTTTACTTTTTTTTTTCCTTCTCCTTCTTTCTCTTTCCTTGGTTTTCCCTTCTCGCTAACTCTGTTGGCTAGCGAGATCCCTCCTCTTGCCTCTATCACTTCTTATGCTTTTTCGTTCCACTATCCTTGTTTATCTCTCTTTTTCTTGTCCAACCCTCTCGTTTCTTCCTATACCCCTTCTTGATTTTTCCACTCTGTGTTCCACCATGTTAAATATTCCACATCATCTATTGGTTTGTCTCCCCTCCCCTCTTTCTTCCCTTTTCCTTCTCTTCAAAAATGTGTTAAATACTCTTCCTTTATGGTTCCTTCTTTCCTGCAAGGGAAAAGTCCCTGTGAGTTGCCAAGAGTGTGGGTGCAATTTTGCATTGCTACACCCACATGCTTTTTGCAAGATTATGCCTCTAAAAGGAGTCCACCAAATTTTTAAGTAACATTGATGTATGAGTGGAAGATATCAAGTGGTGGCTGATGCAGTGATGGGTGGCCTAATGCAGTGGGTGGATGGTGGGTTGAATTAGGGTGGATGACAAAATGGGCAGATGATCCACCCTTGGCCTTGGGAAGAATTATCCGAAAGGCCCACCCACTTGTTGGGTGGATCTTTCAACTGACTAGCAAGGGTGGAAATTCCATGTGACCCCACCCTTGGGGGAAGACAAAAACTCCCACCCATATTGAGTGGGATATGAGAGTAAAAATTGGGTGGAAGTTCAGACAAATTTTTGCCCTCTTCCCTCATGCCTCTGTGGGTGGAAGGAAGGATGAAGAAAGCACCTGCCTGATGCACAAAGCTCCCATCATCACCTAAAATTCAAGAAGAATACATACTCACTACTGTATCTCTCTAGTACCAAGTGCTCGTATGCAAAAATGGTATATTTGAGATGTGTTGCTTCCAAGATGATTAATGCTAGCCATTCACCATGTAATTAAGGGACCACCAACGAAAGGAAATGATGGAGTAGATGAAAATTAATGAACTGGGAAAAAATACCAGTGAATCCAAAGGCCTAGATTAAACTAGATGTATCTACCTCCTTCTATAAAATAAGTGCCATATCGAGGAACAACGTACCAGTTCGGTGCTTTTCAACTTCAAGAGTTGTCTTCCCACCTACCACCATTAATGTTCAAATTTTGAATTTAATGTAAATTACCTATAAATAGTGGAATTTTGGTCATTCCTAAGGACAACTCTTTAGCTATTACAATTCATATGTAAGGTTTTTCACCATTGTGTAAATATAGATTCATCATTGTTTGGTCTTTGATTTTGCCTTCATGTTTTTCTTAAATGTATGAATAGTTATTTTCATCTTAGTTGTTTAAGTTGTCTCATGTTATTCTATAATATGGATTTCATGGAATTTTCTTAGTGACTTAGGGGTGTGCATTTATAAACATGGGTTAGGGGTTTATTTCTACTTAAGCTAGTCAAATAGGAACACTCTAATTCTACATTCTGGATTTCATGCACCTATTTGCTAGTTCTAGAATTCGCCCTCTACCCACCACTTCAAAGAGCTTAACGAAGGTGTCTTAGGCTGATATATTAGGTGTTGTATTTGTGTTTCTACCCATGGTGTTGTGCCTGCATGTGTCTTTATGTGGCTATACATGTCCTTGTGAGTTCTAGCTATGGCCATTTTCTCGTTTCTTTCTTCCCTTTTCCCTTTTCCCACTCTACGATATAGATAGTTGGAACCACCCTCAAGGAACCGGTATCCTCCAAATATTGACCACCTCGTCTTGACTCGATGAACATTCTATGCTATTTTATTCTACCCTCACCCTCTGTGTAGTGCTAGATTAACGACCAACAAATTTCCAATGGATGGAAGGTGCATTAGATGGATGTCAAGAGTGATTTTCTCCATAGAAAACTTTAGGAGAAGAGTTACAAATAGAAGCCACCTATATTTGAGCTAGAGGGACCCACTCCATTGGTATATCACTTGAACCAATATTTGTATGGTCTTAAGTAGGCTCCTCCAGCTTAGTATGAGAAAATCCCTTCTTTTTTCTTAGTTGTGTATTTTAGTGATGTGAGGTTGAGCATGATGTTTACATTAAATATAATTATGAGAATACTATCGTGATTGTGCTATATTTTAATGACCTTCTTATCATGTATAGCTCCACTACTTTGATTCAAGAGATGAAATCATGGCTTTGTTCACCTTTAAGATGACAAGTTTAGGGCTCTTGTACTATTTTTTGGAAATCTAGATTTATTATTCAGATTCTAGTATTACCATTTCTCATTCTAAATATTCTTTATATCTTCTTAAATGGTTCTAGATGGAGGATTGCAAGCCTACTAGGACCCTCTTTACCTCAAGTTTAAATTTATAGATTGATTGTACTACACCTTTGGTTGATGTTTTTTTATATCAGTATCTTATAAGAGGTCTTCTTTATCTCACTCACATTAGACTAGATATATCCTTTATTATTAGATATTATTCCAAGTACATGCAATCTCCTCAAGAGATTCATTGGATAGAAGCTAAATATATTCTCATATGGTCATTCACTATGTTGGTGTAGACACCAAAATCTAGCCACTTGTCATCCATCCAGGTCTTCCCGCCATTTTTACCCATTTATTTACATATATTTAGGTATATTTGTTTAATATATATTAAAATATTAATATTTAATATTATATTTTATATATATTTAATGTGTGTAAATTAATCCCAACCATCCATCTTGTTTTAATCCCAGCCATTCATCCACCTTGATCCATGCCACATACCCAGATTTAATCTCTACCCTCCATCATGTTTTAATCTTGACCACACAAATTGTGTCATCGAAACCCTAATGTGCCCTAGGTGAGATTATAAATAGGAGCCATTTTGATGGCTCAACCCCTAAGATTTGTGTCCTAAATTCCTTGAGTTTTAATCCTAAGTCACTTGAGTTTTAGGAGTGCCTTAAGCAATCTAATAATTTCCCATCATCACCCTCGCCTTTGCATCCACCATTGCATCCATCACCACATCCCTTGTCTAAAGTAGATCTACTTCTATAGACCTCGCCTCACTCCCTGAACTCCTGCCTACTACTCTCAAGCACTGTTGGATACTTTTCTCCACTCTTGAGCATCTTTGGGCACTTTTCACCATCCCCGAGCACCCATAAGTATTTTCTACTACCACCAAGCACCCGTAGGTATTTCAGACTAGATTTCTGTAGCCCTACTAACCCTCGGGTGTCTCTAGGGCATCATCACACCATTTTCCTACAATAGCTACTATAGATCAGAGAACAACAAGTGAACAAGGTAAATCCAACATTGATTTATTTTATTTCATGTATTTTCATATTCTTCTCACTTTCTTTATATTGCATAGCTAGGGTTTGTATTAATTCTTGAGGGTCTCACACTATGGAGCCCTCATAGTTGCTACTAACTTGTTTGCTATCTTTTGTGTGCATATCTAGAGATACTACACCTACATTGTGCAGTTGCTTAAGCTGGAGTGGCCTAGTATTGGATAGCATGAAGCCCACTCACCTCTGTTGGGATCAAAAGTGAGTTTGAAGACACCACCAACACTGTTCACTAGGGTTTCAGAGAACCCTAGTATTGTAATATTTTGTATCAAAAGAAATCAAATTCTTTATTGTAACATTGGAGATTTGAGGCTCCCCCCATATCAATAAAATTATCTCTTTTGTGCAATATTATCTCTTGGTTTCATTTATCTGTTATATTTGGTGTTTCACTTTTGCATCTACAAATGGCGATCATGGTGGGACCCCCTAAGGGTTTCTCATTTTGATTTACTTTGTTGACTAACTTGTTATTTTCTATCTTATCTTGCAGGGTTTTCAGAAGCATAGATCACATGATTTTCATTGGATTAGGGTTTCTGAAGATTCATAGAAAGTTGCAGAAGGTGCACGAACACCCTGTGGCACTCGAGGGTCATCCAAAAATACCCAGGGGTATTTCAGAAGCACCTAGAGGTATTTTATAGGAAGATACAATGATTTTGTAGGCTTCTCTGTAAGTCTATAGAAGAAACCCTGAGCTTTCTATTTTTACGTATTTTCATATTCTTACGTTTTTATAGATTTTTGGATTAAAAAGAACATCACTAATAAATCTGGTAAAAACAATCATTATAGTTTGCATTCTAGGCATTAGATTAGTCATTGCATTCATTCACACATTTCCATTTTCCATTTAAAGTTTTTGGTTTTCTGGTGTATTGCAATTGAAAAATCTTGCATTCTGGTTGCATGTGAATTATTAAATTGCATAAATTAGACTACATTGTAGGGTTAGAAACCTCTCCTTTTGCTGGTCTAAGTAGGAACATCATTAGTGTGTCAAAAGTATCCCCACATTGGGTGATTCCAGGTGGAGGAGTGGATGAACCCCCCACTTTTTAGAGAGGGATTTAAGTGGTGTACTTCACATCCTTTGGAGAAATTGATACTCTTAATGTTGGCTTCTGATTTAGACTAGTGAAATCAGTTGTTTCTAATATTGTATGTGCACCATAGAAAACAGAACCTTAAAAGGAATCTCACACACACTTCACATTTCATATTAAATAGTAATGGTTGGATTTCATCACCAACCATTGCTTGAGATCTGGTGATGGTGGCTTTCATCTCCATCCACCAATATCTACCCCTAGACACCTTAGATTACCCTCAAGCAAACTTGTTGGATTTCATCACCAACAAGAATCTCGTTGCCCTATCCAAGCCATAGTATTCACCCATTTCTAATTCATATTAGCACATTGAAACACACAGAATCAAAATCTAAAAGAATGAATTCACACTAAAATGAGATAATCAATGAATGAGGTAAGACACATCTGTTGAACAAACTTAGCATTGATTTGTCTTAATTTGATTTTTGTGAAGTTTCAATTCTACATTTCATTTTACTGCACAATTTGTATTTGGTTTAGTTGCTTATGGTCTTAACAAGAAATCAATAGAAAGCATTAAATCAAAACAATTCCATGGAATATTCATCCACCTTCCCCACCACTTCTATGGTAGATTCCCCAAGTGTGACATAGATATATTTGTCTATGGGCCCATCACACACTGTATAGACTACTGATGTCTCATACAGGTATACCAACACTTCCCTTCCTCAAACTGAATCATCTTCACCATCCATTGACCACAATATCACCCACATAGACATGGCCAAAGTAGAGGCTCTCTACAAATCAGCTAACTATGTCTTAGAGCCCATTCATGATTCCCCTAGTCAAGATCCTACTTTATAGTAGGAACTTGCTCATTCCCAACCATCCAACTTTACCCAGGTGTACACTAACCCTCTTTTTGAGGCATCGGTTGCACCTTCCTCTCATGTATCCATTCCCCAATACCCAAGTGCTCCTAGCACTTCTATCCCATCTTCATACACATCCACCTATACCAACCCCTTGTATGAAGCACATGTAAATGTTGCTTCACAAGTTTTCACCTCCCAAGTTACCATGCCAAGTGTAACTTATCCCTTAGCCACATCTTCCATGCCATCTACATCCATACCTTCCATTTTTGATAGAGAAATTCATGAAGCATGGGAACATTTGAACAAATTGCTTAAGCAACATCAAGATGCTCAATAACAAGTGCAGGTGAACCCTAAGCCTCTACCAATTTCTACTTAGCCCATCCTCATTAACCAAATTCCATCATGGGCACCACAATATTCTATGGTTTCCATCCCTACTCCTCCACCAAACCATACCAATACCCATTCCATTCCCATAAACCATACCAATTCCATTCCCATAGGCCAACCCAACCATAGTCCCCATGCATTGTCCCCATTCCAACATTCTCCATCTCTTCATCATCAATCTCCTCTTCATCAATTCCCATCAACCTCACCTAATCATCATCATCAATCCCATCATCATCTAGTTACCCCACAATATTTTTCTACCATACCTTCTCAAAATCATCAGGTGATTCAGGGCTTCCACATCCCTAGGGAAGACCCTAGAATCAAGGCCATGCAACAACAAATAGATCAGTTGATACAACATACTCCTGGTATGACAAACTAGAAGCCAACCCTACGTCAGCTGATTAACCAACCCATTCACCCTTTGGTACCATCACCGCCATATCCGATAGATTTCATGATGCCAAAGTTTGATAAATTCAAGGGGACTGAGGACCCCAAAGAGCATGTAAGCACATTTGTACACTCATGCTTTAGAATCCAAAATGACAATGCTCTCATGCTTAGAACATTTCCTCAAATATTAGGTGGAGATGCCATAGAGTGGTACAACCAATTGCCTAGTCATAGTATTTATACTTTCGAACAATTGGTTGACCAATTCTTTGAGCGCTTTGTCCTTAATGTTAGAAAGAAAGTCTCATTGTCCGATGTTTATGCTTTAAGACAACATGACGATGAGTCTATCTATGATTTTGGCAACCGTTGGAGGGTCATCATTACCAAATTGCCATTCACCCTACCAATGGAAGAGCTTATCAAGCTATTTACCAAGAGTTGTTTAAAACCCATCTCTTGGATGCTTCAATTATAGATATATCACTCATTTGAAGAAGCTCTAGCATAGGCTAGTGTCATCGAGGAGATAAAAATCCAAGAGGGCATACTTAAGCCTAGGAAAAAGGAATGGCAAAACAAGGGCCAATACAAAAGCAATTATTCTGGCCAATCAAAATCAACATAGGCCACTCCAACCAATCAGCCTAATCATGTCAATCAAGTGGTCATGAGCCAATCGGTAATGGCTCAACAACAATCAGTGCAACAACCACCACAATAAATTGCCTATCATGCGGTGCCCTCAGTATCCCAATCAATGCAAAGCATAGTGCCAACTATGGAGAACCATCCCCGATGATAGTCTATCCAATAGAATCACCAATACACCCCCTTGTTCGAGTCGTATGCTTCCCTCTTTCAAAGGTTGTATGACACAAATAAACTTGCCTTACCCAAAATCAGACTAGATGATCCCGCTAAATATGGTAAACATTATCGAGAACATTTATTTTGTCCTTACCATAGGCAAAATGGGCATGACATCAATAATTGCCATGTATTCAAAGACATAGTTCAAGACCTTATTGACTTGGGGGCCATCAAGCTTGACAACCCCCTTGCTCAACAAAACCAAAATCTTGGTATTTTCCAAACACCACTTCCTCATCATGAGGAGGTGCAACCAACTATGGGAGGGGCTAACACCAAAACTCCTCCCAATCAAGTTAACCATGTTCAACAATACCAAGGTTTTGTAGGTGCCATTCATGTGGTAACTAGAGGTCAACAAAATAACTAGCAAAATGCAAGGCAACAACCTCAGGCAAGTGTGTCACAACCTACCACATCACCTCCCATTCAAATTTCCCCTAATCCTTCCCCACCAATTCATATTCCTAGCCAACCAAATCCCCCCATTCATCCCATCAATCATCCTCCATGACCAGTCATCTCATTGAGTAGCCGGTTAACCACAAGCCTAAAGATGGCTTTCACCAAATTATCAATATATGAGCTAATTCAACAATCTCCCCCACATCATGAGGCATTAATGGACATTCTAAAATCCATTGAATTACAATCTCAAGATGCTAATGCCTTCAACAACTTTGTAGGGAGCATTCAAACATGCATGGAGCCTTCCATTACATTTTATGACTTTGAGATTAAGCCAATCTCATCGGAATCAGTAGATCCTCCATTGCACATCATGGCTCTAATTGATAGGAAGCCTTTCAAAAGAGTTCTAATTGACATTAGCTCCTCCATTAATATCATCACCACATCTGCCCTTCATCATCTTAACCTTCCTCCATCTCATATCACCAAGTCATATTTCACCCTAAAAGCATTCAATGATGCTTTATGTTCCATAGTTGGCACTATTGTTTTGCCCATCGAAGTGGGGGTCAAAATATTGCACACTATGTTCCACATCTTGGAAGGATCCATGGCATACAATGTACTCCTTGGAAGACCTTGGATGAGGGATATGAGATGTGTCCCCTCCATACTACATCAATGCCTAAAATACATTCATGAGGGACAAGTACATTGCATACCAATGGATGTCAAACCATTTAAGTATTGCAATTTTATCTCAAATCCTTATGAATCCATGCTTCCTTCCACCCACATTTTTCTATCACCATCAACCAATCCATCTACCACTCCACCCATTTCTTCATCAAAATCTCCCATTCCTGAGGAGCCCCTTATCACCAATCCCCACCAAGCTTCCATGCCCCCATCATCTTCATCATTGACTACATGCACATGTGGTCAAAGTCAATCCACATCATCATCTTTCACAACTTTACCTATATCATCATCCATCCAAAAACCTTCCCAATCCAATCCATCTCCATCAGCCAATGTTTCACAAGTCGAGTTGATGGATTGTGAGACATCTTCATCTCCACCATTCCCCGAGCCATTATCCAACCATGATCCTTCCACATCATCCCAAGTTGAGGTCCACCTCACTAATCTTGGTATTGGTGAATATGTGGTCCAAGACATCATAGTTACACCACTCACCATTCCAACTACTAAGGATTTTGGTCACCCATGTGACCCACCTTTATCTATAGGAGCGGTATATGACATGGGTTCAGCTCCCAACAACATAAATTTTGTATATGGGGGGATTGATTCTTCATCCAATCTAGCTCCCCTAGAAAAACCCAAAGAACCAACACCTACCAACATACAAAACATGTCGAGATTTCCATCCCATTATTTTCACATAGTTAATTGGCAGGGACATGGTTTAGGACTACATGAATAAGGAATGCATGACATTATTGATGTTCCATATTAAGAAATGCATGACCATTCAGGCTTAGGTTACACTCCACTTTCCACCACCTCTTCTCTTGAAAAAGCCTTCCAAAGGCTTAATATAAATTTAGGAGAAGAAGCTCTCCACCTTGATGACTCTAATGATGAAATCTATGAAGAATTTGAACTCATGTCGATAATTTTTTATGAATCTGAAGAGGAATCGGAGCCCATCATTCCCCACACCGAATATGATGAGTTTTATCTCAGAATGTTCCCCATCCATGAGCCCATATTTCACTTGCTTCTTCCACAAGAGTGAGCCACACCTACCGGTGAACCACCACCTCCATATCATTAATCCATCTCATCATCCAAACTTGTAATATATGTACATAACACAAAAAATAAAAATAGTGGTTTTCACCACTACAAAAAAAAATAAAACAAAAATATTTTTTCTACATTGCATGTATATAGCATTTAGTTAAGTGCATTTATTTGTGTTGCTTGCTACTGTCCAGGTTTACCAAGCTCCTAGCATCGGTTCTTAGGCTCCATTCATCCCATCCATTCCAACCTCCTACATTTTCCCCTTAAGTCAACATGAATCCTATTGACTTATTCACCCCACTCCGTAATCCATATGATTTGGCAAAGCCAATTCCAATTGACATGAGCCTTATTGATATGGATCAGATCTCTTCACCTCCATCCTTCTCTGAGTTTGTCTTGTCCGAGGAATTGTTAAGGGCTTCAGCCAACTACATTCCTCCATCCCCTCCACCTTCACCTTCACCTTCACCTTTGAATCCTAAGGTTTTCTAGGTAGACATAGATGAGGATAAGTCAGAAGAGTTTGATGATATCATAGATGACATTCATCTAATCCCTACGCCCCATCAACTTGAGGAAGGTTCCCACATGTCCATTGAAGATACCATCGATGTGGACCTTAGTTCAGACAAAGACAATCCCCAAATTGTCAAACTTGGCAAAAGCTTATCCAACGATGAACAAGAGCAATTAATTGCTCTCCTCAAGAGGAAGAAGGGCATTTTTGCATGGTCCTACAAAGACATGCCTGGTCTTGACCCTAACTTGGTTGTCCATAATCTCACCTTACATCCTGATGCTAAGCGATCAAAAAACACTTAGAAGGATGCATCCTACCATTGCCCTCTTGGTCAAAGAAGAGCTCCAAAAGCTATTAGATGTGGGTTTCATTGTACCCATTGATTATCCTGAGTGGCTCTCAAACATGGTACCCATTCGTAAGCCTAACGGGGTGATACATATTTGCACTGACTTTCGAGATCTTAACAAAGCATGTCCTAAGGATGACTTTCCTCTTCCAAATATTGATACTCTTGTCGACACTTGCACTAGCCATGAAATGCTTTCTCTCATGGATGGTTTTTTAGGATACAACCAAATTCGAATAAATCCTGATGACCAACACAAAACAACATTCACTACACCTTGGGGAACTTTTTGTTACAAGGTGATGCCCTTTGGCCTTAAAAATGTAGGTGCCACTTATCAACGTGCCATGACATACATTTTCCATGACTACATGCATAAGATTATCGAATATTATGTGGATGATCTCTTGGAAAAATCTAAAACTCGACAAGAGCACATTGGTGTATTGGAGAAAGTTTTTGATCGACTTCTAGAGCATAATGTAAGGTTGAACCCCAAGAAATGTGTCTTTGGTGTTACCTCTAGAAAACTACTAGGGTTCATTATCTCCAAAAGAGGCATTGAGGTGGACCCAAACAAGGTCAAGGCCATCATGGAGATGCCTCCCCCAACAAATTTAAAGGAATTGTATAGTTTACAAGGAAAGATCCAATCAATCCATCATTTCATTGTGCAACTTTCTGATAAATGTAGGTCATTCAATCACCTGCTACAAAAGGGGGTACCATTTTCTTGGATAGATGAGTGCCAAAAAGCCTTTGATGACATTAAGCAATACCTAGCTTCTCCACTAGTCTTAGCTCCTCCTCATTCAGGGGTCCCATTCTATATTTATGTTTTAGCAATGGACTTTGCATTAGGGACAATGCTTGCACAAAATAATGAAGAAAATCGAGAGCAAGTTGTCTATTACATTAGTCGAACATTGGTAAGCTATGAAACTAGATACGCTTATGTAGAAAAATTGTGCTTAGCAATGGTTTTTACCACTAAGAAACTTCGACATTACATGCTTAGTCACACAACATATGTCATAGCTAGAGAAAATCCTCTGCATTATATGATGTCTCACACTTACAATAACACCCACACCGCTAAATGGATAATGCTTCTTACTAAATTTGACCTTGAATTCATTAGCCAAAAATCCATTAAAGGTCAGGTTATAGCTGATCAACTTGTGGAAGCTCCACTACCTAGTGATCATCCTTTGATTATTGAGCTCCTAGATGATTTGGTATTCATTATCATTGAACAAGAAGAATATGTCATTCTAGAGGAAGATATCGATATCACACTATTCTTTGATGGCTCTAAGTGTAAGAAATGTCAAGGTGTTGGAGTCATGTTTCATACACCCTAGGGGGTACCTATCCCTTTATCATTCAAACTTGACTTCCAATGCATAAACAACATTGTAGAGTATGAAGCCTTAATATTAGGCCTTCAATCAACTATAGCTATGGGCATTAAGTGTATCAAGATATTTGGTGATTCTCAACTTGTTGTCAAGAAAATCAATGGAGAATACCAATGCAAAGAACCTACCATTAAACTTTACCATGAAGTAGCAATGAAATTGCTCTCTAAGTTTGATTGGTATGAAATCAATAGTTTACCACGTTTGACTAATAGATTTGTAGATGCAATGGCCTCCCTTGGATCATTGATTCCAAAAGACTCCTTAGGAGAGGTACAACCCCTTATTATTTCAATGATCTCTAAATTTGCAATTGTTCATGTTGAATCTAAGGATGAAAAGGATGTTTGCTTCATCCATTCAGATCCATATGAGCCTTGGTCAAGCCATATAGTAGCCTTTCTCAAGTTTGGAACACTCCCATCTGACATGTCTCGAACTAAAAATGCACTTTCAAGCAAAAAGTAGCTCATTTTGTTCTCTTGGGGGATGTGTTGTATAAGCATGGTTATGATGGAGTCCTCCTTCGATGTCTCGAGGCTATTGAGGCACAAAGAGCCATAATTGAAGCTCATGATGGTACTTGTGGTGGTCATTTTAGTGGGATGGCCATCACAAAGTGTATTCTATGCATGGGTTATTATTGGCCCACCATGGAATGAGATTATTGCACTTATGTTAAACATTGTAAGAAATGTCAAGAACATGCTAATTTAACTCATGTGCCATCACAAGATTTACAACCTATTCAAAGCCTTTGGCCCTTTTCACAATGGGGTCTAGATTTAATTGGAAAAATTTTACCTCCTTCCTCGGGACAACATACATTCATCATTACAACCACTGAATACTTCACAAAGTGGGTTGAGGCAATTCCTCTAACTAGTATGATAGGACCTAGAATTGTGGAGTTCATACTTCACCACATCATTTGTCATTTTGGTATCCCCTCAAAAATCATCTTCGACAATGGCAAGTCTTTCAAGAACAAGGATGTTCGAGCACTTTGCGAGAAATATAACATCCAACATAGTTTCTCGACTCCTTATTACCCACAAGCCAATGGACAAGCTGAGGCTACCAACAAGACCTTAATTGCTATTCTCAAGAAACTCGTTAACAAAAATCATAGAGATTGGCATACAAAAATTCCCTTGGCATTATGGGCTTATCGAACAAGCATCCACACACCTACTAGGGCAACACCATTTTCATTGGTCTATGGAGCCTAAGCAATCATGCCTCTTGAGCTTGAGATCCCCTCCTTGCAAATTTCTTTGCAGGAATTCATAGATGATGACACTGCTAGACAAGCACGTCTTGACCAACTCACACTTCTTGATGAGAGGTGAGTCAATGCTTTAGAGCATTTACGAGTTTATCAAGACCGCCTAAAGCATGCTTACAACACCAAAGTTCATCTACATGAATTCCAAGTAGGAGATCTTGTCCTTAAAGAGAATCAACAAAACACCAATGCATTGCCGCATCTTCATGATAAATTCATGGCTAATTGGTTGGGTCCATACATTATCACTCAAAAAGTGGGTAAAGGTACTTATAGGCTTTCTAGTCTAGAGGGAGAGGAAGAACCCAAACCACTTAATGTTATACACTTGAGAGCATTCTATGCATAATGTGATTTATATATATGTACATATACATGGCTAATACACAAAAACATTGCACTTCATTTGCACACATTTCATTCAAAAACATTGCATTTCATTTGCATACATTTCATTTAAAAACAATTGCATTCATACATTCCATTTCACAAATTCCATTCCCATTTCACATTTCATAGTAGGGATCATTTATTAAGTTCAAGGTCTTAATTGGTCCAATAAAGTCATGTTGCCTTAATCAGGGGCACCTTCACAACATCATCCACAACATTCCACCAAGCCAAATTGTCATTTGCCTCCATATGTCCATAATTCCTAGGTGTTTTCGGTCACTCAGCCACTCCTAGTGTTTTAAGCAAACCACAACTACATGTCGAGTTCTTTTTAGGACCATTACACATCTTCACTAAGAAAATATTGAGTTCTAGGAATTGACTCCAAAACATTCTTGAACCAACCATAATTTCACATCTTAAAAACATCTTGTGTCAAAGAGGGATAACACCATACTTGGTTTGAACCTCAAAGTGAAAAGGGTAATCCTCACCTATCCCATCATGCAACATAGTCCACAAAAATAGTGGTTTTCACCACTATCACAATTCTAAAAATAAAATAAAGAGTAGGGAAAAATCCCTAACAAAAACTCTAAATATTTTACATCACACACCACTGATCATTGGGTTGTAAGGATCGTACTACATTTCTAGTCAGACGGTTAGGTAGTCATCCCCAAAACTTAAGAGATCAAAATTCTTGGACTATGGAGTTAGCCTCCATCGAAGCTATAGATGCTTGACTGGTAATGGAGTACACTCATGCATGGTGACACATCTCTTTTAAAGAGACCTCTAACCGCACATATGGACAAGCTAGCTTCTTGGTCTCATCCATAATAGGTCATACCCAATTTACTCAAGATGAGTTAATGAACTCACTTGCACACACATTGGTTCTTGATTACCTCGAGTCATTACCATGCTCTTGATTTGGTAAATGAATTCATTGCACACACACATTTGGTCCTAGAGGAATTAGGTAGTTTTAGTGAGTTTGTTTGATACCACTAGCATGTCTGAGTCTCTGCAAAATAATCAGTTTTCCATATCAACATCCATATCTTCTTCCATGTCAACATCCATGTCATTTCATGAGTCATCCACTTCATACACCACCAAGTCTGGTGCCCCTGATTAAACAACAATGCTAGAACATGGCCAAGAAAAATCTAAACTATAAATGATCATTAGAACATTTGCATTCCATACCTTGCATTAATCATCCATAACATATCATAGCATTAATCATCCATATAAACAATGCATTCCACAAAAAAGCATTTACACAAACATATAACACAAAAAGTAAAAGCCATGTATATATATATATAAATATCACATATACAATGAGTGCCCAAAAGGCTACATACAATGGAGCACCAAGGCTCATATACAAAAAGTGCATCTAAGCACTAGCTAAGCCCTCCAAGAGGACCCCTATGACCTAGAAGGAGCCCTAGACCTAGAGCTATGCCTAGACTCGCTATGCCTAGTAGCCTCGGATATAGATGAAGTAGGAGGATCTGGAAGTGGAATATGATGCTCCATCAACCTATCCTCCAAAGACTCAATATACCTATGTCGAGATCGAAGGTGTGCTATGTCAATATTATGATGATGCTCCCTCTCTAGTAGCTCTACCTAGAGCCTCATGATCCTCTCATCTTGAGCCATCACCATCACATCTCGCTCTACCACCTACTGCTCCAACCTCACCCAATCCTCCTCACTCTAACCTGGAGGTCCATCTGGAGTCTCCTCCACATCATCCCTATATCTACCATCTCCTCCACTCCTTAGAGCCTACCTCATCACACCCTTAGTCCTCCTCCTTCGACTATCAGATCGAAGGTACCTCTACCACTTAGGAGCCTCATCGGTCTCCTCAACCTCAGCCTCATCCCCATCTCCACCAGCTACTACTAGAGTCGGTGCCCATGGTGGTTGTGTAGTGAACCATGCATCATACTCCATAGTAGTCCTCACATCATCCACATTAGGGAGATCTATCTCCTCATCATCCTTGTAAGCCTCCCTCCATGGCTCAGCACATGGTAACCCTATCTCCTCCTGATACCTCCTATAGAGCACTAGCTCATCAGGAACCCCCTACCTCAAGCTAAACTATCAGAGTACCTATGAGAATTGAATATACTCAACCTCACTCTGATACCTCCCAACCACCCACCTAGCCTACCTCACCCATCATAGATGCTCTCTATCTCCTATCCATCTGGCACCCCACCATGGCCTCCATATCACTTGGGTGGATGTCAATCCAACCCATAAATCCCTGTACCATTGACTCATCTACATAAGATGACTCGATTGTACCTCCTCTACCACTACCCATCTCCTAGCATAGGGTTGATCCCTATCCTAACCTATATCTGGTAGACCCTCTAGTTGAGCCATACTAAAATGCTCCCATCCCTAGCACTATAGTAGCAAACTACACCCCAATCCTTTCCTCTTTTACCTCCTCACCTCATAGAGCTCTCGGTACACCTACACCAATAAGGTAGGAGCCCATGCATACACCTATGGTGTAGCGAGCATATCACTCACCAACCCTATCAGGTTCCAAGGGAACCTATAATCGATACTATTTGGGGCCATGATGTTGGCCAACATGAACATTACCAAAGCTCGAAGGGCATCCAGTTCCTTGTCCACATACATGGACAAGTATGGAATAACCTCACACTCTACAGTTATCACCAAACATCTTCTTCATCTCTACCCCTCGATCATGTCCAACCTCGATATGAATCCCCTCCATCGGTAGCTTGAGGATGTGGTATACATCCTCAAGTGTAAGGGTAACCTCTCTAGTAGGGAGCTGAAAGGTCCCCCTCTCTGGATCCCACCTCTCTACCAAGGTAGAGAGGTACCCCTCATCCGCCCTCACCACATCTATCTGAGCTACCTCCTCTAGCCCCACAACCTTCAACAAATCCCAATCCTCACTCTGTAGTACCTTCCTCATCCCTAGGATGAGAGGTGAGAACTGGTGTCAAGCCTCCAAAATCCTCAGCTATAACACAACACAAAAACATTTGTTATTAATACATGTTCATAATTAAAAAAAACATAAATTTTTTGCACAAAATAAAAAGAGCCTCCAAGTGGGACTTACCTTAGAAAATCATAATCCAGCCCCAACTTTGGCCCTCACATCCACTCCCTCCACCACCATAGCTTCCGTACCCACCTTTCTTCACCTCACTCCACTCCACCTCACCTCACTCTCCTAGATGCAACTTCACAAATTTAGAAATGCACAAATGAGCTCCATTTTCACCCTGCAAGCTATTTATAGCTACTTCAGGTGCCTTGAAGCACCCATGGGCATTTCCTAGTGCATTGAAGTGCACCAAGGCATTTGCAAAATGCCCAAACATCGATGGGCATCTGCGCATGCTGAAAGCGCCAACCGATGTTTGGCATCAACATTGACAAAAAGGCAAAATCAATGCAAAATAGTGGCTTACCCCCACCAAATCACTCCAAATTGCATTCATGCATCCATTTCATCATCTTATCAAGTTTTGTGAAGGTCCAAACCGATTTGGATGCATAATTTTTGTTTGCACCCAAAAAGGCGCAAAATCACTTATCAAATTCAAAAGCACTCCAAAATGGTCCAAATTTTCACAAAATATCCATAATCATCATTCTCATCATCAATAATTCACTTTCACATCATTTCCAATCATCAATCATGACATTTGCATATTTTCCAAGTTCAAACAACATTCAAGTGAACCTCGTATCTAGTGGTTTATTCTATCTACTTGGCGATTGCAGTGATTTGCATCCATGCAATTTGGTAAGATGAATAAATTACCATAAGGACACTTGGCCATATTCATCATCCACTATCTCATTGCTCAAAAACAACATCACATTTGGTACTTCACATTTTGCGTGAAACCTTGCCAAGAACAATTTGCACAAAAGTTGTCATTGATGGCCTAGTTCATGGGGCTTAAAACATGGACAAAATCACATTTCATCATTTCACATCTCCTTGATAGTCATCATGGTGATTGGCCTTAGCTAGGGTGATTGGTTCCGATCATAGGAATTATCTAACAGTCACTAGTTGGCCCTCCAAAGTTGACTATTTTTATCTTTGCATATCAATGATGCCCAAAGGCACATTCTTCAATAGCATCGAATCACCCCAAATTTGGGGTAACCACATTTGGTTTTGATTTTCCCACAATGGGATACATCTTACATGATCATGGCATCTACACTTGGCAAAAACCCCTTCATCTATTAGGGCAAAAATAGAATCAATCATTTGCATCTTCCAACAACCCCCTTCCCACCATTGGGGTAAAAATGGTATCACATTTACATCATGCATATCATCCACAATCACACCATTCACTCACACAATCATTTGCACTCATTTATCAATTGGCTCATGAGATTCATCCACAAACTCATTCACCAATTGAGGGGGTAAGCTACACAAATCAAAATTCTTTTATCTCCAAGCTCATGTCCACATCTCAACAAAGTTGCTTCTACATCAGGCCAAAATATGTGTCTTGTGTTTTTGCACTGCATTGTGTTTCATGCAACGCAGTACAAAAAGGGGTATCTATAGACACCAAAATCTAGCCACTTGTCATCCATCCAGGTCTTCCCACCATTTTTACCCATTTATTTACATATATTTAGGTATATTTGTTTAATATATATTAAAATATTAATATTTAATATTATATTTTATATATATTTAATAAATGTATATATATGTGTGGTGTGTAAATTAATCCCAGCCATCCATCTTGTTTTAATCCCAACCATTCATCCACCTTGATCCATGCCACATACCCAGATTTAATCTCTACCCTCCATCACGTTTTAATCTTGACCGCACAAATTGTGTCGTCGAAACCCTAATGTGCCCTAGGTGAGATTATAAATAGGAGCCATTTTGATGGCTCAACCCCTAAGTAATTTGTGTCCCTAAATTCCTTGAGTTTTGGTCCTAAGTCACCTGAGTTTTTGAAGTGCCCTAAGCAATCTAAGAATTTCCCATCATCGCCCTCACCTTTGCATCCATCATCGCATCCCTTATCTAAAGCAGATCTACTTCTGCAGACCTCGCCTCACTCCCCGAATGCCTGCCTGCTACTCTCGAGCACCTCTGGGTGCTTTTCACCACTCCTAAGCACCTTTGGGCACTTTCCACCATCCTCGAGCACCCACGGGCATTTTCTGCTACCATCGAGCACCCATGGGTGTTTCAGACCAGAGTTCTACAGCCCTACTAACCCTCGGGTGTCGCTAGGGCATCACCGCACCATTTTCCTACAACAACTACTACAGACCAGAGAACAACAAGTGAACAAGGTAAATCCAGCATTGATTTATTTCATTTCATGTATTTTCATATTCTGCTCACTTTCTTTATATTGCATAGCTAGGGTTTGTATTAATTCCTAAGGGTCTCACACTGTGGAGCCCTCATAGTTGCTACTGACTTGTTTGCTATCTTTTGTGTGCAGATCTGGAGATACTACACCTACATTGTGCAGCTGCTTAAGCTGGAGTGGCCCAGTATTGGATAGCATGAAGCCCACTCACCTCTGTTGGGATCAAAAGTGAGTTTGAAGACACCACCAACACTGTTCACTAGGGTTTCGGAGAACCCTAGTATTGTAATATTTTGTATCAAAAGAAATCAAATTCTTTATTGTAACATTGGAGATTTGAGGCTCCCCCCATATCAATAAAATTATCTCTTTTGTGCAATATTGTCTCTTGGTTTCATTTATCTGTTATATTTGGTGTTTCGCTTTTGCATCTATAGTTAGTTCTCTAATTTTTATAGGTTTCTTGGATGAGCCACTTCCCACCACATGCTTTGTGTTCTACTTGGAATTCAACATAGTTTCATGGGGTTCCTCTCATTGATCCACCATTTTCGAATCTTCT
Source organism: Wollemia nobilis (assembly GCA_028583015.1). Taxonomy (NCBI): domain Eukaryota; kingdom Viridiplantae; phylum Streptophyta; class Pinopsida; order Araucariales; family Araucariaceae; genus Wollemia; species Wollemia nobilis. The sequence goes on along the minus strand of JAQPPZ010001308.1, from coordinate 3,147,835 downwards.
ATAGAGGTTGAATATTTTGTTGCTAATGAGGCAACCAAGCATCTTAGATGGATGTTGATGATTTTGGAGGATAATGGCATTCCTCAAAGCTCTTCAATTTCTATTTACTATCATTTAGAGTATTATTTAGCTTATCTACAATCCTATGTTTCATTAATGTATGAAGTACACTGAGATATGGATGCACTTCATGTTATGGCTTCATACTCATAGGATGTTATATCTAATGTTACTTCCTTCAACAAAGCAAGAAACAAACATTTTGACCAAGCTTTTTCCTAAGGTCATTTTTGTACAGATGTAGGAGCTTCTTAGAGTGGGAGAGTGCCCCTTAAGGAGATATCCAACATAAGGGCCTCTCTTTGTGACCTTCATTTATCTTAAGGAGATATGTTGAAATATGTAATTGTTAAGCTTCTCTTGAGGCCATGACCTACTTTTTATTATTTTTTTCCTTTGGGTCCATGTAAACCTTAAAAAATATATTTTTTTATTTTTTAATATTTTATTCCCAAGGGTTGGTGTAATAGCCTTGAACTAAATGTAACAAGTAATTGGGTATAAATACCTTCTCTAACTAATTATTTTAGTATTGGTTGATGTAATTTTGATTCTCTTTGAGTAAAGACAATTTGGTGTCTACGAACACCCCATCACATGTGTTTTTTCATATGTTGTGTATTTATTTAACAAGTAATATTAGGTAATGTTTGATTCCATTCATTTTTAAAAACTACTTGTAGAGGGGCAAAATTGCCCTACCATGTATGATTCTTAATTAGATCCACTAGGAGCCAAGGTGACCGTGAGGGTATGTTATATATTCTATACTCGAGGGCTCGAGGGATTGAAGGGTTCACTAGGAATTGTTTAAGGGCTCGTTCCAAAGTCTAGGTTGGAAATGTTTGATGTATTTATTGCACAAGCACCTATGTTTGACCTCACTAAGAGCCAAACTAGGAAGAGTTAAAGAACAATGTAGGGCAAACAATAATGCAAGGAAACAAAGACTATCTATAGAATGATTTTTTATTTCAATGAGAACTAAAACCTTAACTTTACAAATACGTAAATATTTTCCTCTTAAAAAAGGATCCAAGAGAATGCACAAATAGATTTAACCTAATATGCAAACAATATTTTTTTTCTCTTTCAAATACGTAAAAATAAAACTAGATGTCTTTATTTAGTTATGATTTAAATCTAGAATAAAAATGAGTAGAATACAAACAAAAAATAGCCTAAGAATTCTATTAGAGCACTTACTTGATCTGGTGATTGACCCTAGCTTTTAATTTCCATCTTGAAATATCCAACAACTTCAACCTACAAAACACCTTCAAAACCCTTGGAAAATTTAATCAGTGTTTGGGGGCCTACTTAGGCCACTATGTGACTAAGCTTGGAGGTGCAACAGCCAAGCCTGCTTGGTCCTTTTATTTGACAATGTAAAAATGAAAGAGATTGTTGACCTTCAGAACAAGCAAACATGAAAAAGTAAAAACAAAGCACAAACAAAAGGAATATGATGGAAATAAAGCATGCAAGAATATGGATTAGGGATTTGGGAATATAAACTTGCCCCCAAGTCCTAATTACCAAATTTGCAGCATGTAAGAGGCAGATGCAAATTTGGTAAGCCAAATTTGCACCCTATATGGATTGGGTGTGAATTTGATCTAGAACCTATATTAGTCTATAAAAATACAAAAATACGATGCAAAATAAAAAATTAATGCTTAAAATAGACTAATAATGCATAAAAACCTGATTAGCTAATGGAGAAAGCAAGGAGCAATGAGAAAGTGAAGGTAGCGACCAAAATGGTAGACCTCTCCTATCGTCAAGACTCCTCCACTTGTTCACCAAAGGTAGTTAATCACAAGAAGCACAAAAGCAAAGCAACACAACAATCCAAAAGTAGAGATTCATCAAGAGCACATTTCGTAAAAGAAAACTTTGCAACTTATCAAAAACTAGGAGGAAAAAGAAAATCCAATCTCTCTATTTGGTAAAAAAATAAATTAATTAGTTAATTAATGTTAAATTTTAATGATGAAACTAATGAAATTTTATTGAATTTTTATGATTGTAGCATGATGTACTCTTGAGTAGAGAGTGGTGACCAAGCACTCTAGAGGACACTATGAGAGGACTCATAGTGGTGGATCAATATACCCTATAGGATGTGGGATTACTGCATCTAGCATAGATACCTTGATTGAAGCTGATAGAGTACTACTGATGACGTTGGTTGGGAGATGATATCTAAATTCATCCATATTTTGACTACCAATAGGGGATATGACCATCACACTAGAGGATGTGTGGTACATATTGAGGATCCCTATCAAGGGAGGATTATTTACATGGTGCGAGTGTTGCAAATAAAATTAGAGATATTATTAGAGAACCCAAAACATGAGATCCAATAGAGAAAAATTCATGTTGATAAGATGCTACGAAGATATGGAGTTAGGGCATTGACCTTTGTACTCTATGGGGTGGTGGTAGGAATGCTAGTGTGTCATACAAGCTGGTGAAACCTACCATGGACACTAGTAGGAGTAGTGGTAAACATGCGAGGCTAGTATGTTAGGTTCACATGGGGACCATATATGTTGACCCATTTATATAGTACTTTGCATGACATCATGTATAAGTAGCATACAAGGTTGGTATACATGATGTTTCTCTAGGTTTGGTGCTAAAAATTAATAGAGACCTAGAGATCGAATGCATTTATAGGGCTACTGTCCAACCTAGAGTAACAAGCAGCATATAGATAGAGGTCATAGAGCATATGCAAGTATCCTTCCACTAGGGATATAGGTAATAAATGAGCTATGAGACCACTAGATCATATAGTGACCATGGCATATACACCCCAAATGGGATGAGGATGCGAAGTAGCTAGCTCAAGTTTGGAGGATCCGATGGGTCATCATAGAGAAGGATGAACAAGAGCTATATCAGTTTGATTGAGTACAGTGATAATTTAGCATTCTCTAAGAGATTCTAAATATTGATGACTACTGGTTTAGGTAGGTTCAAAGGGATCCATCAAGAGTCAAAGGGGACCTTGATGTGGGGTGGTTTGTAGAGAAGGATCTAGATGATCCCATCTATGTCAATCTAGGAGTGGATAATATTGTGGTAGCTCTCTAGTTTCTGAGATGGTACAATGGCATTATGCCCCTGATATTCTCCTGACCAGTGCCAATGTAGAGACATCAAGTCATGGATTGATGAGTATAGTTGACACTTCGATAGGCTAACCGATGCACAATAGAGTGATACCAAAGGGTTCTAGACCCACCTAAATAGGTATGGGTGTAGATCAAGATAGATATGGTGATGGACATGAGGACAACCATGACCCTCTTTGGAACAAAAGGAGAGGTATCATCCAAATATGCCCCCATGGTTACACAAGCAAGACCAAGAATAGTTGTGGGTCAGGAGGACCCAATGAGGGAGATAAAGGAATTATGGGCTAGGATGGTAGTGATGCAAGGGGATATGGATACCCTTCACACATGGCTAGACCAAACCTTGATAGAGTAGGATACAGTGAGGTCTAAGGTAGACTGTCTTAGAGGGGAGATGAGATGACTAGAGTGAGAGTGGTAACAATCCTGAATAAAGGGGATGGTTGTCATCATAGGCATCCAATAGGGTGAGGGGATCTGACTGATGTAGTAGGAGCTATAAAGAGTGAGGGAGGCACATGAGGTGATGACTTAAAGGAATTCCTACAAAGCATTGTACTTTTAGGTAATTCTAGTATAGTAGAGGATCCTATCATCATTGTCCCTATGATCATAGAGTCATTCACAATCATGTACACGATTTGTTTCATGATCCATGAACATGCCCCCACTAGGACCACCTCTAGCAAGAAAATTAGAGGGGACATGCTCACATGGCTAGGGTGAGGATCGATATGAGATGTTGATTTTTATTGTGGCATGCATCCCTGGATATGGTCAAATGTGCCAATATTTCTACTGTGGCATACCGTTGAACTGACATGCACTTTGTACTTTATGAGTAATACATGTTGCTTTTATTATTTATGGTGTAAAATGTGTGTGCATTATGTGTGTGCTTTTTATTTTTTTTAGTTATGCATGATTATCACAAACATAATGAATGCAATGCATAATAATATTAACTAAATGAATGCAGAATGAAAATGAATCTAACTAATGAAATGTATATGAAATCTATCTAAAATGAATGCAAATGATAAAGTGAATGAGTGGATGTAAATAAGAAGGTAATAGAAGAAAATGAAGAATAAAATGAGATAAACAAATAGCAATAGGAGGAAGAGAAAGAAAGAAGAGAGAAGCAAAGTTCCAAAAGAATTCAAAAGCAAAAAAAAAAGGAAAACAAAGAAAAAGAAAAAAGATGTAGAACCCTGTAAGGGTGTATGATCACAAATGATCAGATGTGGAGGTTACCCCTCACTAGTGGCCATGAAGCTATCTTTTAAGGGTGTTATGTTCTCAAAGTAATCAAGTATGGAGTAATACTTGCTATGGTGTGGTGATCACTAATGGCTATAGTTGGAGAGATACCCGCTAGGATGTATAATCGTAAATTATTGAATGGAGGTTGCTCCTTGTTGGTGACCATGAAGCTATCTCGTATAGGGTGTAGTGATGTGATTTATGTTGGAGATATTAGACTATTTGTCCCCCTTGCTATATTTTTTTTTTTGGTAGGTTAAATTAAAGTGGGTTTTTATCAAGGGACCCAAAACTTGATTACAACAAGTCAAAAGACTTCAAGTAAGGCCAAAGGACGACCAACAGGAAAGGCCTAAGGATGGACCTAAGGAAAGGATCTAAGAAAGGAAACAGGATCCTGGATAGGATGCCTAAGGTGGGAAAGCTAAAAAGTCATACCCAACTACAAAGTTGAAAAACCCACCCAACGAGAAAAAGAGAAGGCAGTAAAATTGAGTTTTAAAACTCCTGCCCAACTAAGCAAGTTGAAAAAAATCCCACCTAACTGTAGAACCAATAAGTGGGAAAATTCAAAAATAAGGCACTCCTACCAATACATAGAGATTTAAAAAACCCAAGAAGTGGGAAAATAAAGTATAGGAGTACACCATCCCATGCAAGGGAGAAACTACAAACTGGCAGGAAATGCTGGAAAACCATAAGTTTTACAAAAAATAGCCCTTCACCATAGGGTGGACCAGAGAAACTACAAAAAACTAAAATCCTATCTAAGAAAGGATGGGAAACAAGCAAGGATACCAAAATATCAAACAAACTATGATGAAACTACATCCCTCACAGGTCTAGAAAGTGGAATAGCAAACTAAGGATCTCCACAGGCCATGAAATCCTCTTGTAGTGAAGAGAGGAACCTATGAAGATGCCAACTAAAGTAGAGGAAGCAGTAGATGTAGAACAACTAACCGTAGGAAAGAGATGGGAAAGTTCCCAAGGAATCCAAAAGGAAGGAGCAACAGGGAAAACTAGTTGCATGTGTTAAATACATGTCAATATAGACCAAGAGGATGCAGCCAAAAACCCCAGACTACCTTCAGCACCACCAATGAACAACTTTAGGAAAACAAATGAGGAAAACCATTAGGAACACAACAACAATCAAAACAAAGACCCCCAGGCAAGTCCACAAAAAATATTGAGAGTCCATTGAGCCCACATCAATGATCCCAAAGAGCAGAGTCATAGTAGAAAGCACATGGTCCATAAAACCAAAAATATGTTGTGCAAAACTACTCATGAAGCCACTCTCCCACAACCACAATAGTCCACACCTAGAGAACCACTAAAATCTAGCACCAAGTAGACACCTACAAAAAACTGGGAAAAATCTGAGAACTCCAAGGAAAATAATCCCTGAAGCAACCCAAAAAACCCAGGGAAGGTCCCAGGGAAAAACCCAAAACCATCCCAAAAACTAGACACTAAAAAAAAACCCCACTAGAGGGTAAGGAAAGGGGTAGACAAATGGAGAAGTGACCTCCCACCCCAAGGAGATCATCTGCAACACCATCCAACCAAGGAGGAAGGGTTAAGGAAGTGCCAGGGAAACTGGGATAGGATCAAGGACCTAAGATAGGACTAGGGAAGGGTTGTAGGAAAGTGGAGAAGAAATTCCCAAGGAAGTCCCTTGCAAAGCCCAAACCCCTTTACAACTCGCCCCCTTGCAATATTATTTTTGGTAGATGATTTATATTTGTATAATGTATGTGTCAATGAGAGAGAAAGTGCAAAGTGTCAAGAGAGTATGAATATTCACATGATATATGGCAATTTGAGAGCTTTGTCTTTATGAGAGGAATATGAAAGGTTGCATCTCCCAAATGAAAGAGGAGAGAAATAGTTAGAGAACTAAAAAGTCATGAAAAATGATATATTGGAGGTAAATCTCCATGCAATGTAACCAAACTGTATCATTAATGTAATCTTTGTATATTGTGCATATTTGAGTTATATTCTATGAGATATTGTTGTTCATTGTTATGAGAGATTGTTGATATTGTTAGTAGCATTGATTTATTTTATTCTTGATCATTGAATAAGTTTTCTATGAGTTAATCCATTAAGAAAGCTAACATTGGTATTAGAGGTATTGTTTGGGACAATCATCTCCATTCAACAACATGCCTATTTTAAGATAGGAGAATCATTGAAAGAGGTTCAATTTATGTTTTAATGATGAATAGAGAGAGAACATAAAGACATCAAGATCAATTTGGATTCAAGGACAAAATTTGAAGCTTTTTGGAAATTGAATTTGAGCAGCAATTGGAGGAAATAATAGAGTTACAAATAAAAAAATTTAGGTATATTTTTGGGAAGCAATTAGAGATGTGAGTTTCAAAAAAATTGGGCAGCAAAGTAAAAGAGATAAAGCATATTTTTAGACTGTGTTATTGGAAGAGAAAGTGTTGTATTTTTTTGTAAGTTTGGGCAGTAAGTTTGGATAGCGAAAAGTAAACTTAGGTGGAGAGAAGATCCAAGAAAGCCAAAGGAGAGGCCACCAAGAGAGTGGATGAACCACCAAGTAAAAAAAATTTGGAGCCATAATAAGTGCCATCTATAGGAGAAAAGGTAGGTGAAGGATCACGATATAAAAGGTTGTTGAGTAAGGAGGTAGAATGCTAGTTTAAGAGCCATCAAAAGAAGATTGAGAATTTTTGAGAAGATATAATTCTATAAAAAGCCTACCAATATCAAGAGAAGAAGAAAATAATCCAAGTTGCATAAGGATAAAATTAGATCCAATTACCAAAGGCAAGAGCCAAACAACACTAAAATCGAGCACCAAGGAGACAGCGTTGAGAGCCAAACAAAACTAAAGTGACGTGACTTAGAGTAATTTAGGCACAATACAGAAAGTAAAACAATGAGCGTTAGGTTGGATTCAATTGCAATATGGACAACATCAATTGAATCTAAAATGCCAAGGAATGTTTTATCAAATCAAAAAGTGTAATGCATGCATTGAAGTGCAATATCAGGAAATCAAATATAGAAGAACCTAATACAAAAATAGATGCTATATGTGATACAAGTGATTTTAATATAGTTCGTAATTGTTCATAAAAGGCTAATGCTATGTTGATATGGATTCAAATGATGATAGAGGTAGTGGTGATCATAGTTGTGTTGATATTGATAAACATCAATCTAATGATGTTTTTGGTTATTTTGAAAAACATACAAAATGATTTGGTTCAAAGTTGTTAAATAAAATAGGATTTTAAGATACAGGTTTGGGAAAACATGAACAAGAATGAAAGAGGTAATTATACCAAAAATAAGACCAAAATATGAAGGTCTTGGATATACAGGTCAAACTAGCAGTAATGAGCAAGGAACTAAATTTGTGGTAGGAAATAGTGATATCAAATATATGACAATGACTGATAGAATCAATGACAATCAAAGACAATGAAAAAATAAATTTTGTAATAGAAAATAAATGTAGTCATTGTGGTAGACATGGACATAAGATAGAGAAATTTTGGAATTTTCATAGTTGTAAAATTTATGGTGGACATAATCATTCACAAATGATTTTTCTACAAAAATAAAATAAAGACTTCATATTAAGAATGGATTGTGGTTGGATAAATATGAATTAATGGGATAAGATAAGAACAATTTTGTATGGTTTCTATATAAGAAAACCAAGTATAATCAAATTTTGCTTGAACAAAACTTGAAAGTTGCAAAAGATAAGTATTACCACTAGATTGCAGTAAAACTAGTGATGATTAAGTTTTAGAATTTTGAGAAAGAACCAACTCAATAAAGTATAAGATATATTGAGTTTACCTATTCCAAGAAATCTATTTGAAATAGAAGGTGGTCTATAATATTGAATTAGGTCTCGAAGATAGACCTTGATATTGAAATTGAAAAGTAGATTAAGGAGACCCATGGAAAGAGGTCCCATAGTATATCGAGAGAAGCAATACCCAAGCATAGATTGGAATATGGCTTACAATGAAAGCATATATAGTGATGATCCTATAGAGATGATAGTCTTATGAATATTCTAGTGGATGATCTAGAGATAATGATAATCCAAAGGTGACCTAGAGGTATAGTTACAGAGGCTATGACCTAAAGGCAGTGATCCATTGAGAGTGACCTAGAGGTAGTAACCCAAAGACAGGGATCCAGAGGTGACTTAGATATATTGATCTAAAGATAGACACAGATTATTTACCCAATCATGATAGAGTCAGAGCTAAATATTGAAGAGAAAGAAGAATCAAATAATTAAGGCACAAGGTATTCCTACCAAATAATATAATATGGGGGGTATTGGATATATTACATTATTTGGCCCCCTTGCAATATTAGTTTTGGTAGATGATTTATATTTGTATAATGTATGTGTCAATATGAGAGAAAGTGTAAAGTTTCAAGAGAGTATGAAGAGTCACATGATATGTGGTAAGTTGAGAGCTTTGTCTTTATGAGAGGAATATTAAAGGTTGCATCTCCCGGATGAAATATGAGAGCAATATTTAGAGAACTAAAAAGTCATGAAAAAATATATATTGGAGGTAACGCTCCATGCAATGCAACCAAACTGTATTATTAATGTAATATTTATATATTGTCCATATTTTAGTTATGTTATGTGAGATATTGATATTCATTGTTATGAGAGATTGTTGATATTGTTAGTAGCATTAATTTATTTTATTCTTGATCATTGAATAAGTTTGGTGTGAGTTAATCCATTAAGAAATATAACAATTGATTTGTCAAAATAAGTGTAACCCAATACGGGTGTGGTGTGTACAAAATGTGAGTGAGCAAAGCAAAGCATAGCAAAAAATTATGTGGTTATGCACGTGTTATATAGAAGGAAGATAGAATAATAAGAGAATTAATAAGTAAATTAGATTGTGTGTGTGGTCTTTTTGAAATTTCAATAACCAAGAGATGTGCATAAGATAGTCAGTGGCAGTATGAACACCATAAATGATATTCATGTGATATTTGTCCTATCCCACAAGAATCCCTTAATAGTTGAAATATCAAGAAGGAAAAAGTGTGAGCAAAATAAGATGCAAAGATAGAAGAAGCAATATATATCCTTTATCTTAGATAAGAGAAGAAATGATTGAAATATTTTAAAGGATAAAATATATACAAGAAATGAAGAACTATATCCCTTGACTTGGAGAAAAATTATGATTATTGAAACTTTCAATATCAAGGAATATATGAGAAGAGAAAATAAGGAAATAAATTAGCAAAATGCAATGATAAAAATTCATGGAGATGTGTCCTAGATTGGGGTTTCGCTAAGCATAAATGACCTAGTATGGGTGCAATACATGTGAGATAGAACCTAACTATATTTCATCACTTGCCTCATTGCAAAGTCCCCAAGAATCTATATGATCAAGTAGTAATGCAAGTATGATCAAGTAGAAAAGTATCGATGTGACAAACAAAGATGCAGAATGGAACAAAATGTCAAGAAATTCATGCAAAATATGATAGATAGTCATGCAGTATGATCAAGCAAAAAAAATGCAGGATGAAGAGTGAAGATGTAAATTGTGCATAATATCATTTTAAATGCATTATGTTCATTGGTTCTTAAATTTCTTTACCATATAACAACGCTAAACGATATGCTCTTGAGCTAAATTTGGTTGTTATGACAAAGGGGCCTACCCAATTATGATAAAATTTACCTTTTAGATCTGATCGAGCATTTGTGTTCTTTTGGTTTTCTTTGAGAAAAAGGTTCCAACCTCAAAAGAATTATTGTAAAATTTCTTAGAGTAAGATTGCTCAAGCCTATTTTGATAGTCTTAAAGATGCTCTAAGGCATGGATGCACCTTTCATCTAGTAGCTCCAATTGATTTAAATGATCTAAATTATACTCATCATCAACCGAGGCATCTTGCAACAAGATGCACAACAAAGGAAACTCTAACTTGAACAAAATAATTACCTCAATATCATAGACCAAGACATATGGGGAAGCACCTATAGGAGTATGTACGCTATTATGATAGGTCCATAGGGCAAGATACAATTGGATATGTCAATATTGACCAATATTTCTAACTAGCTTCTTAAGGATCTTAACTAAAGACTTATTGGATGCATCAAATTCACCATTAACCTAAGGATAATATGGAGTTGACCACTTGTGTTGAATATTTTACTTAGAACAAAGTTTATGGACATCCTTGTTCTTGAAAGCAGTATCATTGTTATAAATAATCACCATAGAAATCTCATACCTATAAAGTATTTGGTTGAAGATAAACTTGGAGACTTGAGCTCCAATCACCATGGCTAAGGGTATGGCTTCAACCTATTTAGTTAAGTACTCCATTGTCATGATGATAAATGTATGACCATCAGATGACATTAGGTTAATCTTCCCTATAATATCCAATCCCCACATAGAAAATGTCCAAGATCACAACCAGTGAAAGATTTTGTAAAAATGAGCATGCTAATTCATCATAATTGGCAATACTTTATACCTACATTCTTTTGAAGGTGTCCTCTTGTGATGCTTTAACTTTGATGAAGCCTGACTAGCCCTTAGTGAACCTCATGAAGGATCATATGGAGGCCATTTTAGTGATAATGCTATCTCTAATAAGCTCCTTCATATTAGCTATTATTGGTATTCCATGGAGAAAGATGCATGTGACTATGTTTAATGTTGCAATAAGTTTCAACACCATGACAACCTTGTTCATGCTCCTAAATTTTTTTAGGTTATTTCTTCTCTAAGCCATTAGGCATTGAACCATCCTTAAGGAAGTTAAATATGTCAATGTACCAAGGCTTAGATTGAGAAACTTTAATGTTTAGGACATCTAACAGAATGAGACTAGAACTAAGAGATGTAGGCTCTTAGAGTTGATGAATGATAATCAATGCTTGATCATATTCTAACTCCAAGGGGATCAAGGATGTAGTAGCATCCATGGCATCCACATGGTGGTTGGAGGACCTAGGAATAGACTCTATGGTTACTCTATCGAAGATGGACAAAATCTTGGTGATAATATCCTTGTAAGGTTTTAGCTTATCATCTCTAGTTTGATAAACATCGTTGATCTAATTAACCACAAGTTGAGAATCACCAAAGATTGAAATGACTCTAACCTTCAAGGCTAAGGTGACTCTAAGACCTAGGATCAAGGCTTCGTACTCTATAGTATTATTAGTGCAAGAGAAATAGAGCTTGAAGGAAAGGGGGATGAGCTATTTTTATGGGGTAACTAGAATAATTCTAGCACTAGTGCCCTTCAAGCAATGGGCTCCATCAAAAAATAAAGTCCAAGACTCTTGCTCTTCGACATCTAAGCTAAAACACTCATCAAGAAACTTGATGACTAAGGGATGGGTGGATTCTAGGGGAGCAATGGCTAACTGGTCAGCAATCACCTAACCTTTTATAGCCTTCTGACCTATGAAGGTTAGGTCAAACTCACTAAGGGCTAGAACCCACTTAGTAGCTTAACCTGAAAGGTGGGGCTTTGACATTAAGTAGTAGAGAGGATCAAACTTTGCCACTACCAATGTCTTATGGCTAAGCATGTAGTGTCTCAAATTTTGAGAAGAAAACACTACAATGAGGTAAAGCTTCTCTAAGAGAGTATACCAGGTTTCATAGCTAACCAAAGTTCTATTGATATAGTAGATAGCTCACTCTTTGTTTTGATCATCATGTTGAGCCATCATGGCTCCCAAAGCATGAGTTATGGCTGCTATGTAAAGCATTAGATGCTTATCTAGTCTAGGGGAAACTAAGATAGGTAGGGAAGTGAGATACTTCTTGAGTTCATCAAAGGCTTTTTGACACTCATTATCCCACTTGAACACTACATCTTTCTTAAGAATCTTAAGAAAGGGTTGACACTTATCAGCTAACTGGGCTATGAACCAATGAATAGCTTGAAGTTTACCTTGCAAGCTATGCAACTCAATTAGGTTATGGGGAGGAGGTATGTTAGTGATAGCTACTATCTTAGTAGGATCCACTTCAATACCTCACCTAGACACTATGAAACCTAAAATCTTGCCAGATGTCACTCCAAACACACACTTAGAGGGCTTAAGATGAACCTTGTATTATCAAAGTCTTTCAAAGATCCATCTTAAATCATGAACATGAGTTTCTTGATTTATGGAATGACCAAGAAGATCATCCACATAGTCCTCAATAATATCATGCATCATGTCATGAAAGATATAAGTCATGGCCCTTTGGTATGTGGCACTAATGTTCTTCAAGCCAAAAGGTATGACTTTATAACAAAAGGTACCCCATGGAGTGATGAAAGTTATCTTGGCTTAGTCCTCAAGGGTAATCATGATTTGATTGTATCTTAAGAAACCATCCATGAGCGAAAGCATTCCACATCTAGCAAAAAATCTATGATCATATCTATGTTGGGGAGAGGAAAATCATCCTTGGGACATGCTAAGTTAATGTCCCAAAAGTTGGTACATATTTTGATTGTTCCTTCCTTAGCTATAAGAACGATGTTGGAGATCTAATCAGAATAGTTGATAGCTTTGATAAATCTGATGTCAAGGAGTTTTTGGAGCTCCTCCTTGACTAAAAGGGTATGCACTTCCTAAGTTTTTTCTTAATAAGCTTGGCATTGGGTCTAACTACCAAATGATGCATAACAAGGGAGGGATCAAGCCTTGGCATGTTGACATATGACCAAGCAAAAATATCTTGAAATTATTTTAACAAATTGGTCAACTACTCCTGCTCATCCATGGACAAGGCTTTGCCTAACTTAAGGATTCTAGGGCTTTCCTTAGAACCTATATCTACCTCTATGGTCTCCTCTATGAGGATGTGGGATTCATCATCATAATGAGGAGGGGTAGGGATGACACCTAGTTGCTCAAGGTCTTTAGAAGATAGGAATAAAATCCTCTTGAGAACTAGAAGACTCAACATGGGTGACACAAGGGACTGACCCATCAAAGAAGAAGCTATTTTAAAGGATATCTTCATGATCCATATCACAAAGAGTATCCCCTTCAACATACTCCCTTAGGGTCACAACTAACTCAGGGTGCACCAAAGTTATCACATTACAAAATAAAATGTTAGAGGGAGAAGGTGGTCCCTCATCCTCATTACTCCACTCTAAGCCATGATGATCCAAAAATTTAGCATAAGTGACAAGTTGATCATCATCAATTGGTAAGGGTTGGTTTTTATTGGGAATGTAGCCTATGCCACATCTCCCAGGCCAAATCTCAACTTCCAAAGGTTCTTGAATACCTTTCTGTTGTGGCCCCAAACCCTTACCTACATATCCCATACTAGATAGGATCTGCTTAGGAAGTGGGTAATCATTGGATAGATAACAATGGGAAAAGGCTCACTCTATAGGAAAGGGATTGCTACCATAGATCTTCTCTTTGAGGGATGTACCCATATAGATAAAGGTACACATATCGATGTGTACTACTTCACCCTTTTTATGGGGTAAACCCATAGTTTGGGGTGAAGGTGGTAGCTTTGCTAGATCTAGAAGAGGATTTTCATCGAGCAAGTTGATTTGATCCCATGATGATATTATGGTTGATGGTTCCTCATTTATTTTGAAATTTTCAAACTCCTTGATGTTATATTATGAAAGAGAAGTAAAAAAAATAGAAGAAATTTTGTGGAGAGAAATAGATGGATAGAAATTGAGATTGGATTGAGCTTGCTCAACCATTGAACAATATTGAAATGGATGAGGGTCACCTTGAATGGTGACAAGTTGATCTTTGAATTCATACTTTAAACATTGATGAAGAGTAGAAGGGACAACCCTCATTGCATGAATCCAAGGGCATCCAAGAAGAAGATTGAAAGATGTTGGGCAAGATACCACATAAAATAAGGTATCTAAGATCTTGGGTCCTACCCTAAGGGGAAGGGATAAAATACCATAGGCTTCTTGGGACTCATTGTTGAAAGATTTTATGATGACATCAGATTTGGTTAAATCTTCCTCCTTTAATCCAAGATTTTGGAAAAAATTATAAGTGCATAGATTGAGGGAGGAACCATTGTCCACCAAGATTCTCTTGATAAACTTATCCCCAATGTATGTAGTGATGTAAAGGGGAGAATCCCCTTGTAAATTTGAGGAAGGAAGATCATCATCATAAAATGATATATGATTAATCCCAAGAGAACCTACAACATTAGCTAGGTTACTAGGGGGAAGATCTTGCAGGATAGATTGTTGACTTAGAAGCTTCAACAAGGCTTCCCTATGAATAGGAGAAGTTTGTAAAAGCTCTAAGAGGGAAATCTTGGTTGGTGTGTTACTTAACTATTGTTGAATGTCAAAGGAGACTTTTGGTTGTGGCTTCAACACTAAGGTTGGTTTTTCTACACTTGTGCTCCTTTTTTGGGTACTCTTCAAAACTAAAGGTGGTCTAGAAGGTTGGTTGGATGTAGAACTTATCTCCTATTGAGATTGTTGAGTCGGTTGAGCTTGAGCTTGTTGCCTTGTAGTAGCTGCTATCATACCAACCATGTTGTTGTAGGGTGGTGGCACATTATGATAAGACACTTGGTTGGTTGTCTATTGTTGATGATTGGGTAGGGGATTTTGGAAGATCCCCATATCTTGATTAGTCGTAGGTGTCTATTGAGTAGGAGGTTGATTTGTTGGAGGTTTGTGGTTAGGAGTAGGTTGGGAGTCCTCTATGACAAGATGACCCTCATCTATTAAGTCTTGAACCACATGTTTCAACCTCTTACATGAATGTGTCATGTGCCCTTCCACTCTATGATACTCACAATGTTGATCAGGCTTATACCAATTTATTGTGGTATCAGGTTGCCTTATGGGAGGTAACTCAATCATCTTAGCTTCCAAGATTTGCTTAAGGACCAATAAAATAGGTTGGTTGAGTCTAGTAAAATTCCTTGGTGGGATTTTTGAGGCCTACTAAGTACCATCTTCTGCAAGGTACTAGCAACATTAACATTATTGGTTTACCTATTATCTATTACCCCATCACCAACTACATGCTTATTCTTATATTGAATTTTCATGGTCCTATCCTCTTCTTTTCTTGATTTAAGTTGACCTCTTTGAATGAGAGCCTTCTCTACTCTCCTTGCCAAATCTATTGCTTGTTCAAAAGAGGTAATAATTGTTGTTTCCAATTCATATGAGATCTGTTCTTGTAAATTTCCAATAAATATCTCTAACATGTCTCGAGGAGGTAAGGTGTATCTTAATCATCCAACTAAACTTCTCCATCAAGCCAAAAACTCTGAGAAACTTTCATCTTTACCTTACTTCAAAAGATATAAATCTTGCATAGTCACATTTTTCTCAATACAAGCTCCAAATTGTTGAATGAATAACCCAGCTGTCTCTTCAAAATTCCTTAAATAATGATGAGGTAGTTGATAATACCATTCCAATGCCATACCACCAAGGCTCTTAGGGAATATTTTTAGCAACAACATGTCATCATATATAATATCATGGCATGTTGTTCTAAACATCCTTAAATGTTCAATTGGGTCCTTTGTTCCCTTATAAATAGGTAAGATCGACATTGGGAAATGCTTAGGGTAGGGCCTAGCGGTGACCATAGGGTCTAGAGGTTGATTGCACATTTCCTTATAGTCATAAGTGAAACTTGGAGGTTGAAGCATATCCATTCTTGACACCAATTGTTTCACTACACTTGTTAAACTTTGCATATCAGGATTGTTGTTGTGCAATACCCCTAGATTCCCTAGAGGGTTATAGGTGGATTGTTGAAAAGGGGTTTGGTTAATGTTAGAAATATTAACATTGTTATGATATGGGTTATGATATGGGATGTTTTGTATGGTATCTTGTTGTGGAGGATAACTCACATTTGGTGGAATAGAAGAAATGTTATAAGGAGGGATAGAATGAGGAGGAAATTGAACATGATTTTGAGATGCACTACTAGTTGGAAGAACTTGTAGAATTCCCCCAATATTGGTGGTTGTAGTAGTGGCATATGTAGGTTTATGAAATGGATTAACATCATGAGAAGATTCAAACAAAGGATTGACTCAAATATTTTGAGGAGAAATGGTTTGATGATGAGATGTCCCAACCTCTTCGAGTTGGGCTTCTTCATCCATAGCCTTATTCAAAGCATCCTTGTGATGCTTAAAGAAATTCTAGATATGATCAAATGATTTAAAGGTGAGGTGTCCATTAGACCCCTCAATAGGATCAAGGTCATTACCAGTCTCTATGTCCTCTTCCACATCTAGATTGGGATTCTCCCTATCAATCTGATCATCCCCTTGAGGATTCTCATCAGATTCTAAAAGCTTTCACTTACTCCTAAGGTTGGGAGCCATTAGGATTAAGGGAAAGGATAGGAGAGATGAAGGGAGATCTAAAACTAATGAAAGACACACAAAATATTTTATTAAGCATTTTTATGTTTTTCTAATCTAAACAAACAAATTTTAATGGTCTTATTTATGGTTTAAAACAAAAACAAAGAAGAGCAAAAAGAAAAGGCTTCCTAGATGGCCACTAAGGACATGTTTCATGTCGGGTTCACCAAATATGTAGAGGGGGAGAAACTGCCTTACCACGTATGATTCTCGATTGGATCCATTGGGAGCCGAGGTGACCACGAGGGTATGTTGATATCCTCTACACTTGGGGCTCTAGGGATCAAAGGGTTCACCAGGAATGGTTTAAGGACTCATTCCAAGTCTGAGGTGGAAATGTTTGATGTGTTTATTTGAAAAAGCACCTATGTTTGGCCTTACTAAGATCTAAGCTAGGAAGAATAAAAGAACAATGCAAGGCAAACAATAATGCAAGCAAACAAAGACTATCTTTAGAATGATTTTTTATTTCAATGAGAACTAAAACCCTAACTTTGCAAATAAGTAAATATTTTCCTTTTCAGCAAGGGTTCAAGAGAATGCACAAACAAATTTAACCTAAGATGCAAACTATATGCTTTTTTTCTTTTTCAAATGCCTAAAAATAGAATTGGATGTTTTTCTTTACTTATGATTTAAATCTGGAATAAAAATGAGTAGAAAGAAAATAAAAAACAACCTAAGAAGTCTATTTAGAGCACTTACTTGATCTGGTGGTTGATCCTAGCTTTTAACTTTCATCTCGATATATCCAACAACTTCAAAACCCTTGGAAAATTTGATCAGTGTTTGGGGGCCTACTTAGGCTGCTATGTGACTGAGCTTGGAGGTGCAACAGTCAAGCCCCCTTGGTCCTTTTAGCTGACCATTTGAAAATAAAATAGATTGTTGACCTTTGGAATAATAAAACAAGATATAGCAAACATGAAATAGCAAAAATAGAGCACATACAGAGGGAATGTGATGAAAATGAAGCATACAAGAAGATATATTAGGGTTTTGGGAGTAGAAACTTACCCCAAATCCCTAATTACCAAATTTGTATCCCATAAGGGGTAGGTTTGAATTTGGTAAGTCAAATTCACACCTTGTATGGATCGGGTGTGAATTTGATTCAGAGCCTATATTAGTCTACAAAAATACAAAAATGTGATGCAAAACATAAAATGAATGCTTAAAACAGACTAATTGTTGGACATTTTGAGTCAAATTTATCATTGATGTCAAGGAAAGAAGTTATCATTGATGTAAACAAATAAGCTACTGTTGATGTAAAAAGGTCAAAAGGAACAATGCAAAGGTTAACGGAAAAATAACTTCATAATATTTTTAATATTACGTGGAAGCATAAGTAGGAGGGTTTTTATTAAAACCATGGGTGAGCAAAAATAAAAGGTTTTTCATAAAAGCCCAAGGAATTTTTAATATTATTTTTATTTTTGTTTTATTTTTTAATTTTTAAGGTTTTGATTGTGTTTATTTTTCTTGTTTTTTTTTGGGTTATGTCTTTGTAGTGTTCTGTTGTTTTTGTCTTGTCTATGTTTTGTTATGTGTTTCTTGTGTTTTTCTATGTGGTTTGTGTTGTGGTTTATTTTATCTTATTGTGCGTGTTTGGTTGTGCTTTTGTTTTTGACACACTCAAGGAGCATGTTTTTTATTTTATTTTATTATTTTTGTTGTTATTTGCTTATTTTTAATTGGTTTTGTGTGTTTGTTTGCTCCTTGAGTGTGTCAAAGGTGGTAGGTCAGGTCCAAGTCCTGGGCATTTTTGGTGGAATGGATACCCCTGCCTCCTTGGGTCTTACCCGAAAGTGGCATCCCTTTTGGGATGTTTTCCACAAATTAAAAAAAAAATTAATATTTATTTTTAAAATATTTAAATTCAAATTGAATTTTAATTTTATAAATAAATATTATTTATACAAAGTGGTAAAATCAAAGAAGGCTTTAATAAAGCCAAAATGATTTAAAAGTTAATTTATAATATTTAAATTCTAAATAATTTAAATAATTTATAAATTAATTATTCAAATTTTGAAGCCACCGACGTTCAAGTTTAAATGAGGTAATTGGTATATAAACTATATGCCTTAGTGGCATTTAAATCATCCTTCGTTCAAACAAATAAAAGAGGCAAGTGTTGTGTTGTGAGAATTCATGCGAAGAAGAAGACAAGTTTCTTTTCTTAAGCACCAGCGAAAAAGGGATAAATTTGTCGAGGGCAAAAATTCAATAACCAACGAGGCAGTGTGGCCTAGTGGCAAGTGGTCACGACTTAAGGTGCTTGGGTGCAGAGTGGTCCACATTCGATTCGTGGCAAGAGCATTTTGGCAATGTTAAGGTTGAAGCATCAAGGAAGGACGCGTGTTTTTATTTTTGATTGGGCACCAGCGAAGAGGATATAGAGCACGTAGCGCTCTTTGGTTTTCAAATGAGCGCCTAGCACTCGCGGTAGCCGAGTCCACGGCTAGGACATATGAGGAGGAGTCATCGAGGGTTCGAGTCTCACCTAGGTGAAGGTAATAAATTTTACATTAACTTTAATTGCCTAAGGTGTAAACATAAGGTTTAGGGAGCAATAAGGGGTTATGAAAAGGTGCTTATTTTAATTATTAATTTTTGACTAAATGAAGGTATAAGGTGTTAAACTTTATTTTAAATAAAGTTATTGTGACATATTTTATTTATCAAAAGGTGAATTGAAGTGTGATTAAATTTGATAGGACTTCTTATTTGAAGTTGACATTATTGACATTATTTTTAGTGGTAAATATTATTTTTAATTGGGATATCATAAGGTGTAAATGGTCAATTGATTTTTGTATATGTCGATGGATGTCTTCTTCAAGATGGAGTAATAAGGTGTATGTATGTTTTGATATTTGCATTGTAATCTTGAGAGAGAGTTTTATCATCTTCTAACCTTCCTTTGATCTTGGTAAAGAAGTGTTTGTGGCTATGGCAAATGATTGAGGTTCCTTCATCAACAAGAAAAAGGTATGAGCACATTCTTCCATAGTTGAGTTGATTGTTTGTTTTTTTGGAAAATAAGTTTGGAGTGAAAAGGACTTGATTAGGGTTTCCTTATTGAGTTTTTTGAGTTAATGCTTCAAGGTTTTATGGAATAAAGAGTTGTTAAAACCTTTTTTATAAGCATTGTTGTTGAAACCATTAGTTGAGTGAAGAACTCAAACTAGGGTTTGAAAAGAACATGAGTATCATTGTTATGTGAAGATTGTCTTATAAGCATTATTTTTGAAGTGA
Source organism: Wollemia nobilis (assembly GCA_028583015.1). Taxonomy (NCBI): domain Eukaryota; kingdom Viridiplantae; phylum Streptophyta; class Pinopsida; order Araucariales; family Araucariaceae; genus Wollemia; species Wollemia nobilis. Next base: position 3,127,632 of record JAQPPZ010001308.1, on the reverse strand, counting down.
GTTGTTGAGTGAAGAACTTGAACTAGGGTTTGAAAAGAACATGAGTATCATTATTATGTGAAATTGGTTGATAAGCATTGTTGGAAATATTTTGAGTGAAGGATCATATGCTTGTACTAGGGTTTGTAAGCAAGGATTGTTTAATTGAGTGATTGGTTGAGTAGAGTTGGTTGAGCCTAGTCAAGTGGATGTGTGAAGTGATTGTTCAAGTTCCATAAAACAAACTATTCTATATTTTGAATTGATTTGAGAAAGTGATTGAGTATTGAGTTGAATTTGAAGCATATTGAATCTCTAACAATTCTTTGTATATTTCTAAAAGAGTTATTGAAAGTAATTGAGTATTGAGGTGAATGTGAAGCATATTGAGTCTCTAACAATTCTCTGTATGTTTCTAAAATAGTGATTAAGCATTGTGATGAGTATAGAGTATATTGAGTCTCTAACAATTCTCTTTATGTTTCTATGAGATTGGAAAAGTTCTAGTGTGGACTTGTTGAGTAGATTTGAGGTAAGTCTTTGAGAAGACTTGTGGACAAATTTGGGTAAGCTTTTGTGGAAGCTTACAATACAGATTGAGAGCAGATTTGGATAAGTTCTTGTGAGAATTTATTGAGCATATTGGACAAGTTCTAGAGAGAACTTGAGGACAAATTGGTGTGAGCTTTTGTGGAAGTTTACAAAGTAGATTTGAGACAAGTATTTGAGAAGACTTAAGAGTAGAGTTGATTGATTGATTTGTTCAAACCTTGAGTTAAGGTTTGGGACAGATCTAGCAGAGTTGATTTGATATTGATTCAAGCTTTGAGTTAAGGCTTGAGGACAGAGATTGAGAATAGATTTGTGCTAGATCGAAGGACTGTGTTTAGTACAGATTCAAGGATAGAGTTTGGTGCAAATTTGAGGATAGGTTTGTGCAAGACCTGAGACAAATATTGAGGATATATTTATGCTAGACCGAAGGACTATGTTTAGTATAGATTTGAGATAGAGCTTTGGAAGTGACAAAGTTGAGGATAGAAATATCCAGCCAGAGTAGGGAGGACATGTGTCTTCTATAAATAGATTTCCATTTGCTAAGAGCAGTGGAGGTAAAGATCTTCTAGAGGATCACCAGCCAGAGCAGAGTTAGGTTATTGGTGTCTCCTATGGATAGATATCCATGAACTTTATTAAGAGATTGATGTTTCCTTTGGACAGAGGTCCATAAGAATTGTACTAGGGAAAGGATTCCCAAGATATTGATTGAGAAAATTTTAGTAAAATATTTTCTTCGTGGAGTATCCCATATTGGGTGAACCACATAAATTTTGTGTCTCTATTATGTGTGGTTATTTGTGCATTTATTTTATTATTGCTATTGATATTGTTATCTTTACATTGCATAATATTTATTGGGAAATAAAAGTAAAAAGTGGTCTTATATTGTTCACCCCCCTCTCAATATAAGCTTGTGTTCTTCAATTGGTATCAGATTGGGTTCCTTCAAAAGAGTTTAATAGCTTGAAGGAAAATCTTAAAATAACACAATGGATTCTAATAATGGATCATCAGATAATTCAGCATCATTATTTGATGGAAGTGACTACATATATTGGAGTATGATAATGAAGATTTACCTAATGGCACTTGACAATGAGATTTGGGAAGCAATTAAAAATTGATACATATCACCAGTTAATCCACCTATAGATAAGGAAGGTAAGCTTCTACAACATTACAATTCAAAATCAATAAATGCAATTTTGAGAGGTTTGCATAGAACAAAGTCCATAAAGGTTATGCATTATCAATATGTAAAAGGAATGTGTGATAAGTTGCAAAATATATATGAAGGATATAAAGGTGTCAAGAAAGCAAAGATACGAAACCTCAAAGGACAATTTGAAGAGATAAGAATGAAGGATGAGGAAAACATTAGCACTTATCTACTTCGAATCGATGAGGCTTTTAATGATATGCAAGGACTTGGACTTAAGGTTGAAGAATCAAATGTTTGTGATAAGGTCTTAAGATCTCTTCCCAAAATATTTAGTGAAAAGATTTCTGCTATAGAAGAATCAAAGGATGGTGATTCTTTGACAAGATATATGTTGCTTGGTATTCTTACAGCTTTTGAGTTGAGAACAAAAGAACCTAATCCCCAGAAGGAAGCAACCTTCAAAGCAATCAAGAAGACAAAGGGGAAGAAGTTAGAATCAAGCAATGAGTCATCCAGTGATGAAGAAACTAATAATGGCAAAAGGAATAAGGATTCAAGAAGATCTAGATATGCAAAATCTGTTAGATGTTTCAATTGTGGAAAGTATGGTCATTATGCAACTAATTTTCAAGAAGCTAAGAATAACAATGATGAAGAAAAATAGGATCACACAAATAGGGAATCAAAAATATACAAGCATCAAAATAAAATCAATTATGGACAAAGTAGACAAGGAAATAAGTTCTTTCAAAGGCAAAAGAGGAGATAATATGCAGACAAGGCAAGTAAGTACTCAAGTTATAGTGATAACAGTTTTTTAGATGATGATAAATATGAAGTCCTATTTATTATTGAAGAAAAAGAAATCAAGAAAATATCACCAATAATTCTCAAGTGTTTTAGATGTGGTAACTTTGGACATCTTGAAGATAGTTGTACAAGAAATGGCTTCATTTTTAGTGATGATGAATATGAAGATACATTTTAAGGACCAGAAGAGAATATTCTAATGGCTCTATAGAAAGAAGAAAGTGATCCTATAGAAGACAAGTCAAAAGAAAATGAATATGTGGACAAAGGTAAACAAATAGAGGAAGAATTAGATAAAGAAAGATATGATCTCAAGGGAGAATTTATTTATGCTCTTGAAATAGTAAAGAGGTAAAAAAGCAAAACTCTAAACTTGATTTTTAGTTTCAATAATGTGATGAAGAGAGAAAAATACTTATATAGGATCTAGACAAATCAAAGGCTAAGACAAAGAAGTTCAAGTATAAGTTAGAAGCAAAGGTCTTAGAATGTGAAAGGCTAGAACAAGAGGTAGCTTCATTAAAAATGGAAGTCAAAAACTCCAAATTCAAGCTATAAGGGTTCAAAAGTCGCTCAAAGAACTTAGATAAGTTCATCAAGATACAAAATCCTACATCAAGTAAGATAGGTCTTGGATTTGAACAGGAATAAAATAAATGGGAAGAGAAGTCAACCTCAAGCTCTTAAGGGGAAAAAACTTAAGAAGAAGATAGTGTAAGAGCAAGTGAGACATCTGAGTATGAGTTGGACAACAGAAAGTTCAACAAGGACAAGAATAATGCACAAAGAAGAAATAGATGGAACAACAATCAGAATAGGTCAAGAGAGACTAAGATACCAATGAGGTCAAGACAAAGGAACTTCAATGGAATATTTTTCTCATATCACAGGTTTGGGCACATGGCTTCAAAGTGTAGGACACATGAAAGATAGGAATATGGGAATAAACAGCTTTTCCATGGGTATTGCTACTCATGTAATCAGTTTGGTCACAAGGCAATGAATTGTAGGGTTCATGATAGAAAATGATATGGCTTCACTAGGAGAAATCTTAAGACATTTGCACCTCCAAGGAATAATAATATTAAGTGTTATAAGTGTAATAATGATGGTCACACAACAAAGTGGTGTAGAGCAAACATTCCAGAATCAAGTATGAACTGGAATAGGAACAGACAAAGGGATATGGCTATGAACAAGAATAGGAATAGAAACATGGATATGAACATGAACAAGAACATGTATAGGAATAGGAACAAGAATATGGACATGAACAAGAACAAGGATATGGAAAGGAACAGTTAGAGGAATTAGAAGGATCAGATAAGAAGAAAAGAGTATAAAGGTAAATACCATTGCTTATTGGGAATAGAAATACTCCCACCCTAGAATTAACCACCTCAAGAAGATGTGTGGGAGGGGCTAAGCTAAGAGAATAATTTTTAACCCCGATCCCCAAAGGTGAACCTTTGCCATTGATTTCAAAGGGGAGAGATTTGAGCAAGGGGGAGAGATTTGGTATTTGAGTAAAGAGGAGAGATTTGAAAATAGCATTGAACCAGGGGGAGTAATGTCCCAGGGGGAGCAAAATAAAGAAAAGGTTAAGTTTCTGGTAAAAATAATTTGGGTTGCCATCAATGACGAAGGGGGAGAATGTTGGACATTTTGAGTCAAAGTTGTCATTGATGTCAAGGAACAAATTTTTCATTGATGTAAAGGAACAAGCTACCATTGATGTAAAAAGGTCAAAAGGAACAATGCAAAGGTTAACGATAAAATATCTTAATAATATTTTTAATATTATGTGGAAGCATAAGTAGGAGGGTTTTTATTAAAACCATGGGTGAGCAAAAATAAAAAAAAATTCGTAAAAGCCCAAGGAAGTTTTAATATTTATTTTTATAAAATATTTAAATTCAAATTGAATTTAAATTTTATAAGTAAATATTATTTATACAAAGTGGTAAAATCATAGAAGTCTTTAATAAAGCTAAAAGGATTTAAAATTTAATTTATAATATTTAAATTCTAAAGAATTTAAATAATTTATAAATTAATTATTCAAATTTTGAAGGCACTGACATTCAAGTTTTTGGTATATAAACTATATGCCTTAGTGGCATTTAAATCATCCTTCGTTCAAAAAAATAAAAGAGGCAAGTGTTGTGTTGTGAGAATTCGTGCGAAGAAGAAGACAAGTTTCTTGTCTTAAGTGCTAGTGAAAAAGGGATACAATTTTTAAGGGCCAAAATTCAATAACCAACCAGGCAGCGTGGCCTAGTGGCAAGTGGTCATGAGTTAAGGTGCTTGGGTGTAGAGTGGTCCGCGTTCGATTCGCAACAAGAGCATTTTGGCAGTGTTAAGGTTAAAGCGTCGAGGAAGGATGTATGTTTTTATTTTTGATTGGGCACCAACGAAGAGGATATAGAGCACATGGTGCTCTTTGGTTTTCAAACGAGCACCTAGCGCTCACGGTAGCCGAGGCTACAGCTATGACACACGAGGAGGAGGCGTCGAGGGTTCGAGTCTCACCTAGGCAAAGGTAATAAATTTTGCATTAATTTTAATTGCCTAAGGTGTAAACATAAGGTTTAGGGAGCTATAAGGGGTTATGAAAAGGTGCTTATTTTAATTATTAATTTTTGACTAAATGAAGGTATAAGGTGTTAAACTTTATTTTAAATAAAGTTATTGTGATATTTTTTATTTATCAAAAGGTGAATTGAAGAGTGATTAAATTTGAGAGGACTTCTTATTTGAAGGTGACATTGTTGACATTAACTTTAGTGGTAAATATTATTTTTAATTGGGAGATCATAAGGTGTAAATGGTCAATTGATTTTTGTATATGTTGATGGATGCCTTCTTCAATATGGAGTAATAAGGTGTATGTATGTTTTGATATTTGCATTGTAATCTTGAGAGAGAGTTTTATCATATTCTAACCTTCCTTTGAGCTTTGCAAAGAAGTGTTTGTGGTTGTGGTATATGTTTGAGGTTCCTTCATCAACAAGAAAAAGGTATGAGAAATTCTTCCATAGTTGAGTTGATTGGTTGGTTTTCTGGAAAATAAGTTTGGAGTGAAAAGGACTTGATTAGGGTTTCCTTATTGAGTGTGTTGATTTAATACTTCAAGGTTTTCTAAAATAAAGAGTTGTTGTTAAAACCTTGTTTTATAAGCATTGTTGTTGAAACCATTGGTTGAGTGAAGAACTCAAACTAGGGTTTGAAAAGAACATGAGTATCATTGGTATGTGAAGATTGTCTTATAATCATTGTTGTTGAAGTGAGTTGTTGAGTGAATAACTTGAACTAAGGTTTGAAAAGAACATGAGTATCATTGTTATGTGAAATTGGTTGATAAGCATCGTTGGAAACATTTTGAGTGAAGGATCATATGCTTGGACTAGGTTTTGTAAGCAAGTATTGTTTCATTGAGTTATTGGTTGAGCCTAGTCAAGTGGATGTGTGAAGTGATTGTTCAAGTTCCATAAAACAAACTATTTTATATTCTAAATTGATTTGAGAAAGTGATTGAGTATTGAGTTGGATTTGAAGCATATTGAGTCTCTAAAAATTCTTTGTATATTTCTAAAATAGTGATTGAAAGTGATTGAGTATTGAGGTGAATGTGAATCATATTGAGTCTCTAACAATTCTTTGTATATTTCTAAAATAGTGATTAAGCATTGTGATGAGTATAGAGCATATTGAGTCTCTAACAATTCTCTTTATGTTTCTATGAGATTGGACAAGTTCTAGTGTGGACTTGTTGAGCAGATTTGAGGTAAGTCTTTGAGAAGACTTGTGGATAAATTTGGGTAAGCTTTTGTGGAAGCTTACAATATAGATTGAGAGCAGATTTGGATAAGTTCTTGTGAGAACTTATTGAGCAGATTGGACAAGTTATAGAGAGGACTTGAGGATAGATTGGTGTGAGCTTTGTGGCAGCTTACAAAGAAGATTTGAGACAAGTCTTTAATAAGACTTGAGAGCAGATTTTATTGATTGATTTGTTCAAAACTTGAGTTAAGGTTTGGAGCAGATCCAGTAGAGTTGATTTGAGATTGATTCAAGCTTTGAGTTAAGGCTTGAGGAAATATATTGAGAATAGATTTGTGCTAGACCGAAGGACTATGTCTAGTACAGATTCAAGGATAGAGTTTGGTGCAGATTTGAGGACAAGTTTTTGCCAGACTTGAGACAAATATTGAGGATATATTTGTGGTATAATGAAGGACTATGTTTAGTATATATTTGAGACAGAGATTTGGAAGTGACATAGTTGAGGATAGAGATCTCCAGCCATAGTATGGAGGATAGGTGTCTTCTATGGATAGAGTTCCATTTGCTAATGGTAGTGGAGGTAGAGGACTTCTAAAGGATCACCATCCAAAGTAGAGTTAGGATATTGGTGTCTCCTGTGGATATATCAATGAACTTGATTAGGATATTGGTGCCTCCTTTGGATAGAGGTCCATAAATATTGTAATAGGGAAAGGATTCCCAAGATATTGATTGAGAAAGTTTTAGTAAAATATTTTCTCCATGGAGTAGCCCACATTGGGTGAACCACGTAAATTTGGTGTATCTATTGTGTATGGTGATTTGTGTATTGCTTTGATTACTGCTATTGATATTGCCATCTTTACATTACATAATATTTATTGTAAAAGTAAAGTAAAAAGTGGTCTTATACTGTTCACCCCCCCTTTGAGTATAAGCTTGTATTCTTCACTAATAATGCATGAAACCTAATTATTTGATGGAGAAAGCAAGGAGAAATAATAAAGTGAAGGTAGCGACCAAAATGGTAGACCTCTCCTATTTTCAATACCCCTATACTTTTTCACCAAGGGAAGCTAATCACAAGAAGCACAGAAGCAAAGTTGCAAAGCAATCCAAATGTAGAGATTCATCAAAATTATATTTCACAAAAGAGAACTTCATAACTTATCAAAAATTTAGAGGAAAAAGGAAGTCCATTCTATCTATTTATAAGAGGTTAGAGTGGTAAAAAGGTAGGAAAACAAAATTTAACCCCGAGAAAGGGCCGACATCACAAAGATTCAATGCCTTAAGAGAAAAAACCTAATATTGTTAAATTCACACCCAATCCTTATAGGGTGCAAATTTGGCATGCCAAATTTGCACCCTATAAGGACTGGGTGTGAATTTGGAAAGGCTAAGGAAAAACAAGCAAAACAAAGGGGAAAAGGGGGTCAAACTTGCACTTAGAAAATTTGAGGGGAAAACTAAGGATCTAAGGAAAATGACTCATCTTGATGGGTCAATTTTCCATGTCTACACTACAATGAAACCTAACATATACTATCAAGGACTTATTTTTCATAAATAAAACTACATTATTCTACCAAGATAACAACATCTAAAATTATTTCCAATCTATTTGCCATAAATTTTTAAATTGTCCCTGAATAAAATTACAAAGGCTTATGATAAAAAATTATAAAAATATTTTATTTCATATTTATTGAGAACCAATGCAATAAATATGGCATTGATTTAACTTATTATAGCCTTATTTATCCTAGCCTCTTCAAGCACAACCAACATTTCTTCCTTCAACATACTCTAAATTTTTTAAAATAAAATTGTAAGAAATTAGTTGGGACTAGGTGCCTTGCAAAGGTGGAAAGAGAAAATTTGTGTCATATAGCTTGTTTATCAAGATCTTTCTCATCAAGTTATCATTTTATACTTATATGATAAGTGATTGAGTATTTTAAAAAATCAAGTTCACCCCGATCCTCCTTATCCTACCCAACTTCTAAAAATATATATATTTAAGATAATTGCTTACTTCCTCCATGATATTTTCTTCTCCTTTAATATTTTTTCCTTTTATATTTGAAATATTTGATTTGATAAAAGGATAAATTTGATTTGGTAGTAGCATGAATAAATTTGGTATTTATATCATTTTTCTTAAGCCATCTATGAAGAGAAATAATACCTTGATAAAAAAATTATAGAAAAAACAATAATTGCAAAATCAAAAGAAAAATAGAGAAGAACACATTACACAAGAATTTATCTTTGGAAACATTTTTGGAAAAAATACCAGCAATAATATCTCCTTATTGTATAAACTTCACCCATCTCTAATTGTTAGCGTACTGTTATAGCAGTATTTCATTATTTAGCATTCTACAGTTGCACTGTTACAACTTCGTAACAGTTCCGTCAACCGGTGCTATTTTCAGCCATTGTAAACTCTATTTAATGCCTGCTGAATAATAAACCATCTAATGCGTGTTTTATTTCATGGTATCAGAGCAGTTCACAATTTATCTGGGCGTGTTTTGAAGCGGAGACCTATTTTTTCATCGTCAGTCATCGCGTAGGCCCCGGGCAGTGAAGAGGGCGGAACCCCGGTTGAACGCACACTGCGTTCGTTGCTCCGGGAAGGACACGCAGGGCCGAGGGCGAGCGGACATCTGTGCGCCCCCCAGCCCGAGTCCAGGTCTGTGGATGACCCCGCTCGACGTGCTGCATCGCGGGAGCCGTGGCCTCGACTGCTGCGCAAGTGCTACGACAGGCGTCAGGGCGCGCAGGCGACAGCTATCGTGCACGCAGGTGACAGAACGCCCCTGTCGCAAGGCCAGGGTGACAACCCCCCCCAATCCCCCCGCACAGTGCAAACACTGCGCGTTGGAGGGAGGACGCGTCACGCATCAACGGACGCGCGCGTCGAGGGAGCCCCCCCCGCATGCGCGGGAATTTCAAATTCCCATCGCGCGGGGTATAAACCCCCCCCCCTTTCGCGCACAGTCGCGCAGAAAAAAAAAAGAATCGGATATTTCCTCTCCCTGGGACGAGAAAAGAAAAAATGGACGTTGCGGTTAAAAAAAAATCCAGAACGGTGGGACGCTGTGATTTTTTTGAGCTGCGATTTTTTTTCGAACAGTGGTTTGCGCAGGAGCCGCGAATTTTTTTTTTTTTCGAACGGTGGTCTGCGGACGGTTGTTTTTTTTCTGAGGAGGAAGCAGCGTCGCAAGCCGAGGCCGTTGCAGAGGAGGAGACAGAAGGAGGGGTTGAAAGAGGAGCAGGTCCACTGTTCCTTCCGGATCAGCCCGCTGGCTCACGTGGTCGTGAGCCGTGCGATAAGGCTCAGGGAGCCTGCAGGTCGGGGGTTCAAATCCCGCCGACTCCCCTCAGGTATATTTTTTTTCAAAGTCATTTTTAATTATTATTATTTTTAAATTGAAATTATTTATTTTAATTTTAAATAAATAATGATTATAAAAATGCTTTGTTAAAAAAAGCCTTTTAAGGGGGGATATTTTTTCAAAAATCAAAGGGGGATTGAGAGTAATTTTATGAAAAATAGCAATTTGGCATTGTAAAAGGTGCATTTTCGCCTGTGACCGACACCTTGTGGGTTATTCTTGTGGGCAATTTTTTTTTGTTGTATGTTGCATATTTCATTTTTGCACTATAACATTAAAAATTAAAATCAAAACACTCCCTAAGTCCCCGGAATATAAAACCCATCTGTGCAATTTTATTGCACTACAGCGTTCGGTATTTGCGATACCTCTGGCCAGCACTTACAGGTAAAGCTGTCGTGATTTGGCTACTGTATCCGCCGCCTAATATAGCTGCTATAACGACGTCTGAGCTTGTTCTCTATAAATCGTCGGGGAGGAATAAGTACGCCATTTTTGCATTTTTTACTCCATCCACTACCCTTTATCGCACTTGTGTTTAGGCGTAAATCCCGACGAAGTATTCTTCATAGTGTTTAGGGGAAGTTACGCCCCACGCATGAGAAGAATCTTCTATGGTAGGTGCCATCAACAAGGCGATTGCCTTTCAGTATCGCTTATGTTCCACGTATCGTATGATCTCTAAAATTCACCTATAGTCTCCCTCACATAAGGGCGGGTGATTTTTGTTGATCTTTCTAAATACCTATAGTTTCCCTCATGTAAGGGCGGGTATTTTGTACGGTATATTGGCCTAGCAAAAGGTATATCGAAAGGGGGACCAATTTGGTGATATAAGGAACCTTCACTATGGCCGCTGTTGCAAAGTTGATGACTGATCCGCATCAGTTATTAAAAGGTCCAAATTATACACCATGGAAACATAAGATGAAGGCAATTCTTCAAATGGAAGATTTGTAGGATATTGTTACTGGAGTAGCAACCAGGCCTTCACCAACAGCAGGATCCACAGGTCCTTCAGCAGATCAGATTGCTTTTGACAAGAAAGACAGGAGAGCAAAGGTGCTCATTTTGTTTGCTATTTTAGATGAAGTGCAACCTCATATAGCTGACAAAGCAAGTGGTAAAGAGTCATGGGATGCCCTTAGAACCATCTATGAGGGGAAGAATGAATCCACCATTCTTCATCTTCAACAACAACTTCATAACCTGAGTTTGAGACAGGGTGAAATAGTTGAACTCTTTCTGTGCAGAGTGTCTGAGTTGAAAGAGAAATTGAGTTCTCTCGGAGATATTGTGGACGAAAAGCTTCTCATTTCACTTGTGATGAGAGCTTTACCTTCTTCATTTGATATGTTGATAACCTCCATCCAGGTGTCTCAACGACAAATTACCTACATCGAGTTGGTCAATCTGCTTCAACAACAGGAGGCACGCCAACTTCACAAGGATGATTCTTCCAATACAGCCCTATACACCAACAGGCGGGGTTCTAGGAAGAAAGGTAATGGGAAAAAAGGAGGCAACTTTCAGAAAGGAGGAAATTCTCAACAGGATACGAAAGGAAAAGGCAAACAACCTCAACAGAAGAAGAGGTGGTGCAAGATTTGTGAGAAATACAACCATGACACCAACAGGTGTTGGCATAAGAACAAGCAGAAAGGCCAAAACAAACCACAAAATAAGAACAAGCAGAAAGGCCAAAACAAACCACAAAATAAGAACAAGCAACCCCAGGTGAATGTTGTTGTTGAAGAATCTGACTCAGATTCTGAATGGGCACACAAGGTGCTCATGACTACCACAGATTCCACTCAGAGGGATCCTATTTGGTATGTCGATTTTGGAGCTAGCAAACATATGACTGGCGACAGATCGTGGTTTGAATCATTTGAGGCCAAAGAGGGCAAACCTATCATAATTGCTGATGATAAAACCTACAGGGTTCAGGGAGAGGGTACAGTTTTAGTCACCCTTCCTGATGGCAAGTGTCAGATTGACAAGGTCCTCTATGTTTCGGGATTGGCCAACAATTTGTTGTCAGTGACACAAATCCTGGAGAGAAATATGGTTGTCAACTTTCATGTTGAGAATGGAAAGAAGTGTTGTACAATTACCAGGAAGGGTAAGCAGATTGCAATAGCTTCTTATAAGCATGGCTTATTTGCACTAGATGCTATCTCTACTCCACATGTTGCCATGACTGTCTCTACCAAGGAGGCAACTTCCCTATGGCACAAGAGATATGGGCATCTTAGTTCTGGCTACTTACTTGAGCTCAGCAAGTATGAGATGGTAAAGGGTCTTCCTTCCCTTTCTGCCACATTGCCAGTGTGCTCTGACTGCTTGGCAGGAAAGCAGCATAGAGTACCATTTGAGAAGAGCTCTACAAGAGCACGAAAACCTCTGGAGCTAATTCACACCGATCTATGCGATCATTTCACACCCAACAGTGTTGGAGGGAAGAGGTACTTTCAGTTATTCGTAGATGACTACTCACGAAAGATGTGGGTTTTCTTTCTCAAACTGAAATCTGAAGCTTTCGCATTCTTCCAACAGTTCAAGAAATCCGTTGAGGAGTCAGGAGCTTCTATCAAAACCCTTCGCTCAAATCGAGGGGGAGAGTTACCTCTAATGAATTTTCTGCATTCCTAGATAAGCATGGGATCAAGAGACAGTTAACAACTGCCTATACTCCTCAGAAAAATGGAGTTGCTGAGAGAAGGAACCGTTCTATCATGGAAATGGTTCGTTGTATGCTCACAGGAGCTACTCTTGGGCAACAATATTGGGCAGAAGCTGTCACCACTGCAGTGTATCTTTTGAATAGGGCACCCACAAAGGCCCTAAAAGGAATGACTCCATAGGAAGCATGGAGTGGTCGAAAACCCTCCATATCTCATCTACGTATTTTCGGATGTCAAGCTTTCATGCACATATCGAAAGAGAAAAGGAAGAAACTAGATGAGAAAACACTGAGATGTATTTTTCTTGGATATTCTGAGCACTCTAAAGGATATCGATTGATAGATCCTTTGACCAAGAAAATTCATATCAGTAGAGATGTTGTCTTTTATGAAGCTTTCACATCACAGAGCACATCTACAGTACACCAGGATATTGTGGAAACTAAGGAAGAGGAGATTCCTTCGTCAACACAGACAGGAGGTCCTTCTACATCTTCTTCACCACCATCGAAGAAGAATCCTAAATGGTGTACAAATACAATCAGAGATGCAAATTTATCCACTCCTCCCAATTTGAATTTGGATAGACCTCGTACACACAGTATGGCTCAAAAGGAAAGAGAAGCCAGAGAAACTGGTGAGGTTGATGATCTTTGTCAATCTTTTGAGGAACTTTCTATGACTCCAAGTAGAGAAGTTGAGGATATGGATATTGATGATGACAGGGCATTCATGTCTACCATAGATAGTCTTGAACCTGCATCAGTGCAAGATGCTCTCAGTGAGCCTCAATGGAAGGTCGCTATGGATACAGAGTATGAGTCTCTGATGAAAAATAAAACTTGGAAGCTTGTTGATCTGCCACATGGAAAGAAACCTATTGGCTGCAAATGGGTATACAAATTCAAGTACAAGGCAGATGGAACAATTGATAAGCATAAGGCCCGTCTTGTTGCAAAGGGCTATGCTCAAAAGGAAGGCATCGACTATGAAGAAACTTTTGCACCTATTGCTCGGATGACCACAATTCGGGTTATGTGTGCTATGGCAGCACAATATGGGTGGAAAGTTCACCAGATGGATGTCAAAAGTGCCTTTCTTAATGGTGATCTCCAAGAAGAAGTCTATATGACTCAGCCTGAAGGATTTGAAGTGGAAGGCCAACAACAGAAAGTTTGCAAATTGGTCAAATCCTTGTATGGTCTGAAACAAGCTCCTCGAGCTTGGTATATAAAAATGGACAATCACCTTATGCAGCATGGATTTAAGAGATGTCCGTCAGATGCAAACCTCTATTTCAAGAAACAAGGTTCTGAGATTGTGTTGCTTGTACTCTATGTGGATGATCTGCTCATTACAGGGAGTTCAGAAGATATGATCTCTACTGTCAAAAGAAACTTGTGCAAATATTTTGAGATGACAGATCTCGGACTTCTCCATTACCTGTCTTGGTCCTGGAATTCAGCCGGAAGGAGCACACCATCAAAGTGTCTCAGGAAAAAGTATGCCAAGACATTGCTGGATAAATATCGCATGACTGACTGCAAGCCAATGGCAACTCCTATGGAGAATGGACTTCAGTTATCACGATATGATGACTCACCTCAGGTAGATGGTACTCTCTATCGACAGCTGATTGGGAGTCTCATATATCTGACCAATACTAGGCCAGATATCGTTTTTGCTGTCAACTATCTTTCGAGGTTCATGCAGGAGCCTAAGACCACTCATTGGAAAGCAAAAAAACGTGTTCTTCACTATGTCCGTGGTACTATGGAATATGGCCTAGAATACAAGAGGAACAACAAATTCTTCTTGCAAGGATACACGGACTCCGACTATGCCGGATCATTTGATGATCGCAAGTCAACTTCCGGATACATTTTTCATCCGGGATCCGGTCCTGTCTCTTGGCACAGACAAGAAGCAACAGGTGGTTTCTATTTCTTCAACAGAGGCAGAATATCGCGCCGCACGTGAAGTTGTGTGCGAAGTGATATGGTTACGTCGCATTCTGACAAGTATGGGCCATCCATCAAAATCTCCAATACACTTGTTTTGCGACAATCAGGGTGTTCTGAACCTCGTCAAGAATCCAGTCCATCATGAAAAAATAAAGTACATTGACACACAATGTCATTTCATTCGAGAGGAAGTTCCAAAGCACCGAATTCAGCTTCAGCACATTCCCACCGATGCTCAAGTTGCAGACATTTTCACTAAGGCACTTGGACGTGTCAAATTTGAATTGTTTCACAGCTCAATTTGTATTGCAAAATGATGTAAGGGGATGTTAGTAGTCTAGTATAGCTATTAGTTATTACATTACACAAATAATGTAATAAAGGGGGATGTTAGCATACTGTTATAGCTGTATTTCATTATTTAGCATTCTGCAGTTGCACTGTTACAACTTCGTAACAGTTTCGCTAGCCGGTGCTATTTTCAGCCATTGTAAACTCTATTTAATGTCTGCTGAATAATAAACCATCTAATGCGTGTTTTATTTCACTAATACAATAATAGTTTCTTTCCCTCTTGCTCTACCACTTGCAATTATATTTCTTGCATATTGTGCTCCCCCCCTTTGGGGGTGTCTGGACATTCACCACCCATAAAACCTCATGCAAGTGTTATTTTATATACCAAAAACATAATAAGGGATTTTACAATACCATGGCCATAAAACCTGGGTTCAAATATATTAAAACATGGATTCAAATATATTAACCCAAATATATATATCCATTGGTTCAAATATATTAAAACATGGATTCAAATATATTAACCCAAATATATTAATCAATGGGTTCAAATATATTAACCCAAATATATTTATCCATGGGTTCAAATATATTAACCCAAATATATTTATCCATGGGTTCAAATATATTAACCCAAATATATTAATCCATAGGTTCAAATATATTAACCCAAAACCTGCCCATAATAACATGGAAAATATTCAACATATTTTCAACATTCTCTCACTTGTTGAATACTTTCTATAGGGTCCAAAAATTACCATAGTAGTCCAATGTTCCTTCCTTGGATTGGACATATATCTGCTAACTACTCCCATTGCATGTGCAATATCTAAACATATTAGCTTCACCTGTTACCCTCAGCCATATACCAGTAAGGTAACAAAATAGTCCAAAAATCCACTTTAAAAAACATTACAAATATTACTAGAGCTAACTCTAAGAACATTACACCAGGAAACCACCACTAGCATCCATGCCAGTCTCTTTTTGGCCACAACTACACAAGTTACAGTAGTTATAATAGTTAATTCTTGCCCAAAATCTTGTAGTACAACCAATAAACCATCTCAAATATTTCTTTCAACAACTTTGAAATAAAGCCATTAGAACAAGCATTTCTAGTCGTAATATTGAAATCTATCATTTTCGAAGCTCACCAGATATATCACTACCAAAACTCACCATATCTACCACTATCAAAGCTCATAAAATCTATCACTATCGAAGCTCATAAGTTCTACCATTGCCAAAGATCACCAGCTCTACCATTTTTGAAGCTCATCGAATCTACCATTACTGAAGCTCATCGGATCTACCACTATCAAAGCTCAATAGATATCCTACAACTAAAGCTCAATGGATCTCTCATTGTTGAATCTCATCAGATCTACCACAATAGGAGCTTACCAGCTCTACCATTGTACTTCTTATTATTTTTCCTTCACCTAGATTCTTCCACACACTACTTCCACTCAAGAATTGATTTATCCCAGGGTTGAAACCCTTTCTCCTCAAACCAAGCTACAACCTAGATTTGATACCAAATGAAGAGAAATAACACCCTAATAAACAAATTCCAAAAAAATAGTTGTAGAATCAAAAGAAAAATAGAGAACACATTACACAAGAATTTATCCTAGGAAACCCTTTTGGGAAAAAACCCAGCAAGAATATCTCCTTATTGTATAAACTTGACCATCTCCAATACAATAATATCCTTTAGTTTCTTTCCCACTTGCTCTACCACTTATGATTATATTTCTTGCATATTGCATTTCCCCCTTGGAGGGTGTTTGGACATTCACCCACTTGTTGAATACTTTTAATAGGGTCCAAAAACTACCATAGTAGTTCAATGTTCCTTCCCTAGATTGGACATATCTACTAACTACTCCCACTGCATGTGCAATATCTAAACATATTAGCTTCACCTATTACCCTCAACCATATACCGATAAGGTAACAAAATAGTCCAAAAAAACACTTTAAAAAACATTATAAATATTACTAGAGCTAACTCTAAGAAAATTACACTAGGAAACCACCACTAGCATCCACATCAATCTCTTTTGGGTACAACTACACCAGTTATAGTAGCTTCTTTAGGTACAAGCTACACTAGTTACAGTAGTTAATACTTACCCAAAAACTTGTGGTACAACCAATAAACCATCTTAGACATTTTTTAGCAACTTTGCAATAAAGCCACTAGAACAAGCATTTCTAGCCTTACAAGATCTACCATTTTTTAATATCACTAGATCTATCACTACCAAATCTCACCAAATATACCACTATCAAAGCTCACCAACTCTACGGCTATTAAAGCTCACAAAATATACCACTATCGAAGCTCACAAGATCTACCCACTACCGAAGTTCACCAGATCTACCATTGTCAAACCTCACCAGCTCTACCGCTACCAAAACTCACTAGCTCTATTGTTGTCAAATCTCACAATATCTATCACTATCGAAGCTCACAAGATCTATCATTGTTGAAGTTTTCTAGATCTAACACTATTGAAAATCACCATATCTACCACTATTGAAGCTCACCAACTCTACCGTTGTCGAAGTGTTGAGTGGAAAGTTTGCCCACTTGCAAAATAACCATCATAGCCAATATTTTAAAATGAAAATCCTCTCTTGCAAATAAATAGAAATTTATCCAAGGTTCCTTTTACTTAATATGTGTTTGTATGTTGTGAAAATGTGTTAATAAGTGCTTAGAATACCTTAGTGATTTGCAAGAAACTGTTAACAAGGGGCTTTTTTGGTATTATTTTATTATGCTATGCTATTGATTGTTCATGAAACTTAATGAAATGATGAGTGAATTGATTTTTATGTCACTTTAAACATGAAAGAAAAATTATCCAAATGATTAACCTTGAAACACCTTATAAATTAACCACCCTTTGATGAAATTATAATTTTCATAAAGGAAAGTTAATTTATAGCTTTGAATACAATGGCCTTTTGAATGCCATATAAATTACCCCCTTTAATGAAATTAATTTTCATAAAGGTAAGTTAATTTATTGCTTGAGAATAAAATACAAAGCTTGAAATGTGAAATAAAGCTTGTGAAATTATAAAATTCCTTGAAAATATGAACTTTATAAATAATTTTATAATTTCCAATTTGCTTCAAACTAAAATCAAAATTGCTTTAAATAACAATTTAAAGCTTATTCTTTGAACCTATGCATCTCTCTTTTTGGATTTTATTTTTTACATTTTTTATTTTATTTGGAAAACTTAAAAAAAATGAAAAATATAGGGTTAGAGAAATAAAAATAAAATAAAATAAAAATTTAAACCCTCTAATTCCCATAGACCCTGTAACATTAGTATCCTATAAAACCAGTATTAATGAGATTCATATTTATGCAATCTGACATTTAATACGGTGCCATATTCAAAGGAAAAGTGCAATATATAAAAATGACAAATGAATTAACCATCAACATTCATTATATTCTCTACATTTCTAATATATCTGCAAAAGAATATTTTC
This sequence comes from Wollemia nobilis, assembly GCA_028583015.1. NCBI lineage: Eukaryota > Viridiplantae > Streptophyta > Pinopsida > Araucariales > Araucariaceae > Wollemia > Wollemia nobilis. The sequence goes on along the minus strand of JAQPPZ010001308.1, from coordinate 3,109,450 downwards.
AATAAATTCTTAAAACTATAGAATACCCTGTTCTGAAATAGCATCCTATGTGAAATTATCCGATCTAGCATGGAAGGAGAGCTCCAAAACGAATCCAATGCCAACGCTCTTTTCTACCTGCAATTCTAGCTCTCTCTCTCAATCAATAGCCTATTTATAATTTACATTTCTACGGTTTTCCAAAATTTGATGCAGAAACTGTTCTGTAACAGGCTTTACAACTAATTTTATAACCATTTCCCATATCAGCTCATTGATATATTCATTTTTAAACTATCAAAATTTGTCCATCCAAGGCCTCTCATTTTATTTTCTTTCATAATATATTAACCATATATGTGCTTCATGGTATAATATTCAATTTAATGATTTATAGTTTATATCAAACCATGTCCACCATATCATTTATTTTCCCTTTTCGATGAATCATCAATGGTAATAGTGAAACCTCATCAACATTATTTTGAGTGATGATGTCGTGATTGTTTATGATATATAACATCTATTTTCAGTGTCGTTGTGAATCTTCATCGTGTTGGTGAATAACCTCGTGGATGTCTAAAATTAACATCTTTTCGAGACTGCTTAGTGTGCTTAAACCATTTTATCATACAAAAATTTGTTCCATCTGAAGCTTGCCATACAAAACCATTGGATTCAATTACGTAAAACTATCTGCAATGCAAAGATTTGTGAATCTAGAAAATTATATCCGTTGGTACCATACAAATGATAAATTAAGAGCTTCTTCTTCTAAACAATCAATAGTGACCTCATCCTGCTAACAATGCAACTAATGAGGGAAATAACATCTTTGGATAATGCAATCATAACATGCTTCTGTCTAAACCATCCATCCAATATCTATGCATTCTCAAATGCTCCCGTCAGCATCAAAAGACTAATGTTGCTTTCACCTTCTACCATACCTGAAAACAATCACTAGTATTGCAAATTTAAATCATATTACTCGTGCCTTTATAAATTTATCATTCTTAAATGAATATGTGCTATGTGATTGTGCACCTCATTGTGTATCTGGTAAAATCGACTATGTAACTTATAAATGTGATGCCAAACGAACATAAATGTTTTCCTCTGGCACCAATATGACACAGTGTATCGTGTGTGTCATGAATTGAAAACCTTGGCACTGTCACTCTGAACCCCTAGTTTACCATATTATAACTAAAAACCTTATTCTTCACTGTAGCATTCAAATAACTTACAATCTCCTTCACTGCAATGTTTGAATTGTTAGAATTAATGTAATGTGCACTATGCCTTCCTTGACACTTTTTAGTTTCACTTGACAAGTGTCATGCATATCATATAGGCTTATGCCTATATAATGTAACCCATTTGTATCAATTAAACATCTCATAAGTTTTAGTCCCAACATTTGGTATCAGAGCAAGTTCCCTCTCCTGCCTGTGAAACCCTAGAGGGGGGATTTCCCTCATGGAAATCCTCCCTCCCCCCTCATTTTTTTCCCTTTGGCCATTTTTTAAAACTGAGGGAGTATGCTCTCCATCTTTGATGGATCAGAAACCAGAAGTTTTCATGGCTGCCAATTTTTTATGGGATTTTTTTTTAGTTTTAGTTTGCCTCTGCATAGCCATGATTGCTCTTTATTGGAGGGAAGCAATTCATTTTTCATTGGATCCATCATGAGGCGAGGCTCTTCTGGTAGCTATACCAAGTCATGGTGAGCCAGACCAAAATTTACTTGGTAATGGAGTATGTGAAAGGCGGCGAGCTGTTCAAGAAGTTGCAGCAGAAGGGAAAATCTGTTGCTCGACGAGAACGGGGATCTCAAGGTGTCCGACTTTGGTCTGAGTGCTCTTTCCGAGCAATTCCGGCAGGATGGACTCCTTCATACAACCTATGTGGCACCCGAGGTTATCATCAAGAAGGGCTATGATGGTGCCAAGGCGGATATCTGGTCTTGCGGGGTCTTAACGGTGACAGGACCCCAACGTGATGGTGATGGTCATGTACAGGAAAATAATATTGAAAGAGGAATGGACTGCGTGTGGGAAGGGGATGCAACAGTCTCCCATCGATGTGGTGGAGAGGCGCGCCAAAGTGTGGCCGAATCTCGATCGTCTCCGCAAAATTTATCATCCTACAAACGCTACTCTTGTCAAGTGGCCCTCTAATGCTGATAGTATACAGATTGATGGCAATGGCGGTGGTCGAACGTCTGCTTTGATTTTGGATGTCTGCGTTGATCATTTTTTTACTATAGTTTTTTTGCTATCATTGCACGGGATGTCCACCGTGCTCAACATGTCACACATGCGTAGTGGATGTCAATAAAATATTTCTAGTCAAGTCATGTTAAACTACATTTTGCTGAGTTTTAACCCAGAGTTTTGTTGAGGAAGATATGCCATCACCGAGAAGGAAATGGGGAAGGTCCAGCAGGTTCTGTGGATGCTCAACAAGCTGGCCTCGCCCTACGACAACTGCTAGCAGTGCCTCGCATGGTATTTTCTATAGGCACTTTTCTGTAACATGACTATCACAGAGCCCATCGATTGCCATTTGTTTGCTATCTACGCATGAGGAAGGGTGCAGATTCTCACTAAAAAAAATGCTACATCAAAATGCAGTGGGAGGTCTGCAGACTATGCTATACTTCGCTTGATTTGCACAGAGGAGGGGTCTATTTTGCTGTGCGTGTTGAGCACGTTGAGTCTCTGTCAGCTCGGGTTTCGAAACCGGGACCTTGGGCTTTGTCGTTAATGAAAAATTTGAACCATGATTCTTGGAGCCACGCTGCAACTCTGGCGGGAATTAGAAGGCGTGTTCGCCCAAAAACGGTTGCATTTCTATCTATGATGGATGGTGTTGTTGTGGTGGCAGAGGCGGATGCAAAAGCGAAAGCGAAAGCTGCATCAGATATTCTCTCCTTGTTAGGTTTTGAACTTTCTCTCGGTGAAAGACAGGTGGTGATGATGTAGTTTCTGGAAAAAGTGTCACTCGATGTAAAATCCAGTGCAATTTTTGAAGGGAGTGGGAGGCATGATAATCACAGCTAAATATAGACATTGAAGATCTTCATTTAATGGAGATGCAGTGCATTAATATTATTTTTTGATAGGCGACGACATGATCCGAAAGTAGCGCATAAAACAAACGATGATGTCCATGTGAAAGTTTTTTTTATAAATGATGGTGGCGCTGGCATTGTCGTCATGGAAGAGCCAAAACATTTCCCACCAAGGAAGCTTGCAAGGTCCATTATTCTTGGCGTGCGATCCTGAAGAACAAATGGTGGGGCTGCAACTTAGTATACAAGCGCTGGTGTGTTGACCGTTGTCGCGCTTCGATTTCCATGCAGGAAAACTACAACATATTCCCTCCAAATCCTTGGCTTTCCCGCGTCGTGACTCCTCAGAAGCTCTATGGGGTCGCATGGATTTAACAGTTAATGGAGAATTCCACTAACGGTGAGTTTTTGAGAAGCACCGAAAGGTGATAAATTTTATTCTACGCGATGGACGTGTGAAACAACAAATGCCATGTTCTGTGTTTTGTTCATTTTTTAATTGCCATGTTGTGTCTGCTGCTGTGAAATGTTTTTTAATTAAAATGATGATATCCTAAGATCCCATTTTATTAGTGGGGGAATCTTGAATTGTATGGTCATGGGATGGCCCTTTATTAAATGCTTTCATGGGCGCATGTCCCCTGTTTTGTTTGACCTCAAGGAGATGGTCAAAGGGCTTCCTGGGTAAAACCCGATGTCTTGATTTGTATGGGGCTTTGAATCCCCTGAACATTGGGGCATGATTGGCATTTTTTATTCATATTATTTCCACATAGGAAGTGGAAGTGAAAGGATTGATGGCCCATGTAATTCCCCTGCGAGGGAAGTTTTAATGCTATTTTTTCCGCCTGAGAGCGATGTCGCCATTGAGCGATGTTGTCTATTTGCTGCCTTAGATAGGCATGATAGTTTTTTCACAAGATGAAGGCCCCTTTGATGGTGGAATATAGGGGTATTTATAGTCGTTGGAAATGTTTTTCCACGACGAACACAATGGTGGTGTCATATTGTAATTTTGAGGCTATTTCAATTGAGTTTTTTAGCCTCAAAGTTTTTTCTACCTTGGAGTGCACTTTCGGTTGTACCCGACACTCCCAAGGCACTTGTAAGTGAACCTAGTATCTAGTAGTCTCCTATTTCTACTTGGCGGATGCAGCGGCTGGTTACCCATGCATTTCGGTAAGATGAGGTGACTACCATAAGGACACTTATTCTAGGGACTACAGACATAGACACCCTAGACTCTATTCGAGGTTTTTCTAGATCTACTTCTAAAGACTACAAACGAAGACACTTCAGAAGATTCTCTTCTTTTCTTCTTCTCCTCCATATTTGGCATCTATGGCTCCTTTTACTGTATTGAGTGCATTTTCGACAGAGACCGAAAATATTATATGGCTCATTTTTCATTTGTATTAAGGTGTATTTTTGGTAGAGACCGACACCTTCTAGATTGAGTTCACCATGAGGAGGAATTTGATATTCGTGGTGAATCTAGTCAGTGACCTATGAGAGGTAACATCCTCTGAGGAAGACCTGCAGAGGCAACAGACCCATAAGTGGCTGACCCTGAGGCACCCATGATGACCTTGAGGCACTTAGATGGCTGACCCAGTGGCAACAGACCCATGGAAGTGGCTGACCCTGAGGCAACAGACCGAGATGTATACACAGTGAATCTAGCATTATTCATAGTTGGAGAGTCAAGCGCAAAGAGCATGAGCCTAGACCAAATCAGCAATAAGAGAGGATGATAGGTTGTTTTAGAGAATTCAACATTAAGGGGGAATGTTACCTAATGTTGACTTGTTTTGTTTCTTCTTTAGTTAGGATAGTGCACATTGACTTGTTTTTTTCTTTAGTTATGATAGTGCACATTAAGGGGGAATGTTAGAATTAATGTAATGTGCAGTAATGTGCACTCTGCCTTCCTTGACACTTGTCAGTTTCACTTGACAAGTGTCATGCATCTCATATAGGCTTATGCCTATATAATGTAACCCATTTGTATCAATTAAACATCTCATAAGTTTCAGTCCCAACATGAATAAATCACAACCTCGTCAGATGTCACATATTGTTGTTACTGCTATGCCATCCTTCATAACTATGCTCATATAATCCATTGAATTGTGCAAAAGCTAACCAATATGTATGACTTCTTCTCAAACAGTAGAACTATAATTCATTTCCCACCAAATGGTATCACTAAAAAAACTATGCATTATATGACAACTCCTTTGAATAAAAGTAACCGCCTCCTAAATCCACGTTTTTTCATCTACTTTATATATGTAATAATCATCCACAATCTCCATTATTTAGAATGATAAATAAGTTTTGTTTGTAAAATATGGGCAATGAGAAGCGTTGTTAATACGTATACAAGATAGAATGATCAATAACAATTAAACCTTTTGTTGACCAAATGAAAACTTGAGTTTCTATAAATCTATGAAAGGTGATGAAAAATTATCAAAATCTCCTCTTTAACAGACATTGAATCCTCTCTTCAACCTCTAAGAACTCTCCAATGAAGCCATCATCTCGTTCATTGCTTATAAGTAATATTTAGCCCTTTATAAAAATTCTACATGTAACAAGCAGCTACCCAACGAAGGCTTTATAACCACCAGCACCCACTATGGCTATTGATTCAGCCAAGCCATTGGGTGGCTCCTTGATATGTGCCTCTCCTTGACCTCAAAAACCACACCAGGTGTTAACCACATTGACCACCTTGTGTCGAGTCCGTTGGTCCACCTTGGAAATCATGCTACATACCTTCACAAACCTACGAAACCAAAAATAAACATTTTATTAAACCCTTTTCAAAAATAAATCTTTTAAATTAGTTTAAATATATTAAATTATTAACCTTTTAACTTTAAAACTTAAGATATTTAAATAATTAAAATTCTTTTAAACCTAAATATTTAAAATTTAAATTAAAACAAACAAACATAAAAATAAACTAAACATTACAAACAAAAACATAAACAATTAATAAAATAATAATTTAAACAACACAAACATTAAACATTATACTAACATTAAATACACATGCAAACCAAAACATTCAACATAGTCATCAAAATTTTAAAAAAAATTAGTGGATCCCCAATTTTTAAGTACGTTGTGAAATGATCACAACAAATGGTGACTCTGCTGGGAAATGTTTCAGAACATTTTGGATTAAGAACCCAAATTTGAAACCAAAAAAACCTAAAAATCAAAAAAATAAGCATCAATAATATCCAAAGAATGTGAATAGATAATTTCAATATGGAATAGTTGAATCTATTAGTAATGGAAGATATGAGATAATATTGATACAAGAATGATTACAATATATAGGCATGAGGCCTATATGAGAACATGACAAGTATCAAGGACACATGTCATAACATGCATAGATAAAGTACACATTAATATTCTAACATCCCCCCTTAATGTGTACTTTTCTAAAAATAGAACCCTAACATCCTCCTTTATTACATGATTTTGGTCTAGGCTCATGCTCTTTGTGCTTGGCTCTCCAACTATGAATAATTTTAGATCAACGATGTATACATCTCGGTCTGTTGCCTCAGGATCAACCACTTCCTTGGGTCTATTACCTCTAGGTCAGCCATCTTAGTGCCTCAGGGTCATCCTGGGTGCCTCAAGGTCAACCTCTTCTATTGGTTCTATTACCTATATAGGTCATCCTCTAGGTATGTTATCTCTCGTAGGTCGCTGACTAGGTTCACCATGAATATCATCCCCCCTCATGGTGAAACTCCATTTATAAAGTGTTGGTCTCTGTCAAACATTCACCTTAATACAAATAATGATCCATATAAGAGTGTCAATCTCTACTGAAAATGCACTCAAAAATACAATAAAAATGATCCATAGAATCCAAATGTGGAGGAGAAGAAGAAAGAAGAGAATAGAATCTTCTAAAGTGTCTATGTTTGTAGTCTTTAGAATTTGATCCAAAAAGTCCTCGGATAGAGTCTAGGGTGTCTATGTCTATAGTCCCTAGAGTAGGTGTCCTTATGGTGACCTTCTCATCCTACCTGAATGCATGGGTAACCAACCACTGCATCCGCCAAGTTCTATAGATAAGGTGACTAGATACTAGGATCACATACAAATGTCTTTGGGAGTGACGGGTTCAACCAAAAGTACACTCCATGATACAACATTCTTTGAGCCTCAATAAATCTATCTTGAGCACCGTTGTGCATTTTTCACCATCCCCAAGCACCCACGGGTATTTTTTCTTCCATCGAGTGCTCGTAGGTTTTTTAGACCAATTTTTTGTTGCCCTACTAACCCTCGGGTGTCGCTAGGGCATCGTTGCACCATTTTTTTACAACAGCTACTACAAATCATAGAATAGCAAGTGAACAAGGTAAATCCATCATTGATTTATTTCATTTTATATATTTTTATATTCTTCTCACTTTCTTTATATTGCACAACTAGGGTTTATATTAATTTCTGAGGGTCTCACACTGTGGAGCCCTTACAGTTTCTATTGACTTATTTGCTATCTTTTATGTGCATATCTGGAGATACTACACCTATATTGTGTAGTTGCTTAAGATAGAGTGGCCCATTATTGGATAGCATGAAGCCCATTCATCTCTGTTGGGATCAAAAGTGAGTTTGAAGACACCACCAACATTGTTCACTAGGGTTTCGGAGAACCCTAGTATTGTAATATTTTGTATCAAAAGAAATCAAATTCTTTATTGTAACATTGGAGATTTGAGGCTCCCCCATATCAATAAAATTATCTCTTTTGTGCAATATTATCTCTTGGTTTCATTTATCTATTAGATTTGGTGTTTCGCTTTTGCATCTACAGTTGGTTCTCTAATTTTTATAGGTTTCTTGGATGAGCAACTGTCCACCACATGCTTTATGTTCTACTTGGGATTCAACATAGTTTCATGGGGTTCCTATCACTAATCCACAATTTCCCAATCTTCTATAGAGGTTGAATATTTTGTTGCTAATGAGGCAACCAGGCATCTTAGATGGATGTTGATGATTTTGGAGGAGAATGGCATTTCTCAAAGCTCTTCAATTTCTCTTTACTATCATTTAGAGTATTATTTAGCTTATCTACAAATCTATGTTTCATTAATGGATGAAGTACATTGAGATATGGATGCACTTCATGTTATGGCTTCATATTCATAGGATGTTAGATCTAATGTTAATTCCTTCAATAAAGCAAGCAACAAACATTTTGACCAAGCTTTTTCCTAAGGTCATTTTTGTACACATGTAGGAGCTTCTTAGAGTGGTAGAGTTCCCCTTAAGGATATATCCAATATAAGGGCCTCTCTTTGTGTCCTTCATTTATCTTAAGGGGGGATGTTGAAATATGTGATTGTTAAGCTTCTCTTGAGGCCATGACCAACTTTTTATTATTTTTTATTTTTTTAATATTTTATTCCCAAGGATTGGTCTCATAGCCTTGAACTAAAGGTAAAAATTAATTGGGTATAAATACCTCCTCTCTAACTATTTTAGTAACGGTTTGATGTAATTTTGATTCTCTTTGAGTAAATACAATTTGGTGTCTACGGACATCCCATCACATGTGTTTTTCATATGTTGTGTATTTCTTTTAACAAGTAATATTGGGTAATGTTTGATTCCATTCATTTTTAAAAACTACTTGTAGAGGGGGAAAAATTACCCTACCATGTATGATTCTTGATTGGATCCACTGGGAGCCAAGGTGACCATGATGGTATATTATATTCTCTATACTCGAGGGCTCGAGGGATTGAAGGGTTCACTAGGAAATTTTTAAGGGCTCGTTCCAAAGTCTGGGGTGGAAATGTTTGATGTATTTATTAAACAAACACCTATGTTTGACCTCACTAAGAGCCAAACTAGGAAGATTTAAAGAACAATGTAGGGCAAACAATAATGCAAGCAAACAAAGACTATCTCTAGAATGATTTTTTATTTCAATGAGAAGTAAAACCTTAAATTTACAAATAAGTAAATATTTTCCTCTTAAAAAAGGATCCAAGAGAATACACAAATAGATTTAACCTAAGATGCAAACAATATTTTTTTTCTCTTTCAAATACCTAAAAATAAAACTAGATGTCTTTCTTTACTTATGATTTAAATCTAGAATAAAAATGAGTAGAATACAAACAACAAATAACCTAGGAATTATATTAGAGCACTTACTTGATCCGGTGATTGACCCTAGATTTTAACTTCCATCCCTATATATCCAACAACTTCAACCTACAAAACAACTTCAAAACCCTTGGAAAATTTGATCAATGTTTGGGGGCCTACTTAGGCCACTATGTGACTAAGCTTGGAGGTGCAACAGCCAAGCCTGCTTGGTCCTTTTAGTTGACCATGTAAAAATGAAAGAGATTGTTGACCTTCAAAACAAGCAAACATGAAAAAGTAAAAACAAAGAACAAACAAAAGGAATATGATGGAAATAAAGCATGCAAGAAGATAGATTAGATTTTTAGGAAGAAACTTGCCCCCAAGTCCTAATTACCAAATTTGCATCCTGTAAGAGGTAGATGTAAATTTGGTAAGCCAATTTTTTCTACAATAGCTACTACAGACCAAAGAATAGCAAGTGAACAAGGTAAATCCATCATTGATTTATTTCATTTTATATATTTTCATATTCTACTCACTTTCTTTATATTTCACAACTAGGGTTTATATTAATTTCTGAGGATCTCACACTGTGGAGCCCTTACAGTTGCTATTGACTTGTTTTCTATCTTTTGTGTGTATATCTGGAGATACTAAACCTACATTGTGCAGCTGCTTAATATAGAGTGGCCCAGTATTGGATAGCATGAAGCCCACTCACCTCAGTTGGGATCAAAAGCGAGTTTGAAGACACCACCAACACTGTTCACTAGGGTTTCGAAGAACCCTAGTATTGTAATATTTTGTATCAAAAGAAATCAAATTCTTTATTGTAACATTGGAGATTTGAGGCTTCCCCCATATCAATAAAATTATCTCTTTTATGCAATAGTATCTCTTGGTTTCATTTATCTGTTATATTTGACATTTTGGTTTTGCATCTACAGTTGGTTCTCTAATTTTGATAGATTTCTTGGATGAGCGACTGCCCACCACATGATTTATGTTCTACTTGGGATTCAACATAGTTTCATGGGGTTCCTCTCACTAATCCACCATTTCCCAATCTTCTATAGAGGTTGAATATTTTTTTGCTAATGAGGCAACCAATCATCTTAGATGGATGTTAATGATTTTGGAGGAGAATGGCTTCCTCAAAGATCTTCAATTTCTCTTTACTATAATTTAAAGTATTATTTAGCTTATCTACAATCCTATGTTTCATTAATGGATGAAGTACATTGAGATATGGGTGCACTTCATGTTATGGCTTCATACTCATAGGATGTTAGATCTAATGTTACTTCCTTCAACAAAGCAAGCAACAAACATTTTGACCAAGTTTTTTTCTAAGGTCATTTTTGTACACATGTAGGAGCTTCTTAGAGTGGGAGAGAGCCCCTTTAGGAGATATCCAACATAAGGGACTCTCTTCGTGTCCTTCATTTATCTTAAGGGGGGATGTTGAAATATGTGATCGTTAAGCTTCTCTTGAGGCCATGACCAACTTTTTATTATTTTTTTTCTTTGGGTCCATGTAAACCTTGAAAAATCTATTTTTTTATTTTTTAATATTTTATTACCAAGGGTTGGTCTCATAGCCTTGAACTAAAGGTAACAATTAATTGGGTATAAATACCTCCTCTCTAATTATTTTAGTATCGCTTTGATGTAATTTTGATTCTCTTTGAGTAAATACAATTTGGTGTCTACAAACACCCCATCACATGTGTTTTTTCATATGTTGTGTATTTCTTTTAATAAGTAATATTGGGTAATGTTTGATTCCATTCATTTTTAAAAACTACTTGTAGAGGGGGAAAAATTGCCCTACCATGTATGATTTTTGATTGGATCCACTAGGAGCCAAGGTGACTGTGAGGGTATGTTGTTTCCTCTATACTCGAGGGCTCAAGGGATTGAAGGGTTCACTATGAACTTTTTAAGGGCTCATTCCAAATTTTGGGTGGAAATTTTTTATGTATTTATTGAACAAGCACCTATGTTTGACATCACTAAGAGCTAAACTAGGAAGAGTTAAAGAACAATGTAGGGAAAACAATAATGCAAGCAAACAAAGATTATCTCTAGAATAATTTTTTATTTCAATGAGAACTAAAACCTTAACTTTGCAAATAAGTAAATCTTTTCCTCTTCAAAAAGGATCCAAGATAATGCACAAATAGATTTAACCTAAGTGTAGCACCTTAAAATTGGCATAGTTAAACCCTTAGTAAAAAGATAAAATTTGAATTTTAACCCCAAAACCGCCCGTTAACCACTCACCCCATTTTTTACACCATTTTTAGGAGTTGTTTTGACTGTTGGACAATATCGTCATCGATTAGACGAAATCGTCCCAGATCGGACGAATTCGTCTGGAACAAAATGTCCAGACGATTTCATCCCAAAACCGAATTTTCATAATTAGCTTCTGTTTTAACAGCCTCTCTGTGTCACTCCAAATTTTTTGCATCCTTACCTTTAGGCTATATGATCCGTGTCCGAAAGGGGGATGCGATAAGGATGGGACAATACCTCGTACTGAGAGGCCCTTTGAAGGTCCCACCTCTCGGGGGAGGGGTATAAGGGTGAATTTTTGATGGATGGTGGGTTCACCAGGAAAATTTTGAGTGGCAGTTTCCACGCCTAGGTTGACAGTAGGTTTGATGTGTTCATTTTGTGCTTTAATCATTCAATTCCTAGGTTTGGCCAAGATGAATCTAAACTATTCTATATGCCAATGTTGATTCTATGAATACAAAAAACATGAATAAATGCTAAACACAGAGAATATTCCAAATAGGATAGAACATACCTAATTTTTGGATGTCTGATGAAGATTCTGAGTCTTGTAGCAGTCCAAATCATCTCAAATCATACGTAATCATCTGGAATTGCACAGAATCATCTCAGATCTCAGTCGGTCATCTAAGATCAGACAGGATCATCGACGATCTAACGAATTCATCAACCGAATTCGTTAGAGACCTATAATCATAGAAATAGATACAAAATACCAAAAATGCAACTGCAAAAGCAAGGGGAAATGATAAAAATAATAATGAATTTATCTAAATAATAAATCAAAATAGCAATTAAAAGGAAATGCATCGACTTAACAATTTATTTTGGCTTTATCATGCATTTATATTAAATGAGGTGAACTCCAAGATGCATAAATACAATAACTAAGACAATGCATAAAGAAATGCAGAAAAAAATAAGGAAATGCAAACTCTAGGCTCTGATTGCCCCCAATCTGGACTATAGTCGAGATCGCCTCCAATCGTATGCGATTGTCATCAATCTGCGACAGGATCGTCCAAAAACATCTGTAATCACCTGCGATGATCCAAGCTTGTTTCGGCTGAAAAACAGTAAGATTCCTGCAAGAAAACTTGAAATATGCAATGCAAACGATGGTGCGGGGATGCTCTAATGTATAAGGAACTAAATATAAAGGAAATCCGTCAGGTAAGGGGTTCAGGGGGATAAATTGAGAAAGTCCTAGTTTATATAGGATTAGGGAGAGGTTAGGAGGTTGGAGATCATCCCAATTTTGGAGATCTCCAACGGGGGAGACTCTAACTGCGCAAACACACTTTCTGCCCAGGTTAGAGAAGCTATTGAAATAGAAGCTAAGTATGAAAATTTAGTTTTGGGACGAAATCTTTTGGATGTTCTGTTCTAGACGAATTCATCAGATCTTGGATGATTTCATCTAATCTATGATGATATCGTCCAACGGTCAAAACAAATCCTAAAAATGATGCAAAAAACAAGGAAAGCAGGTAACGGGCGGTTAACGAGTGGTTTGAGGTTAAAATTTGATTTTTTATCTTTTTACTAAGGTTTAACTGTGCCAATTTTAGGGTGCTACATTTTTCCCCCTCTTTAGCGAATTTTCTAAATAAAACGCGTTAAAGACGAGTTCTTCCCGTTTTACGAGAAAGCAAAAATGTACTCAATTTTCTAGACGATAATTCTTGGTCAAATCATAAGACTGCTGACTATGGTGCCCCCTCCGTGTTTTTACCCAAATCAGACGTTTGAGGTAAAAGCACAAAAAAGCAAAAATAAAAAAGAAAGTTGTTTTTTTTAAATAAAATTAAGAAAATAGGGTAAACCCTAATTCATTTTTACTGGTTTTAGAGCTCTGCAGGCAAAATGGTCGAGACAGCGCACCGATCGACAGAGGTTCGGCGCAGGCTATGGGTAAGGATCTAATCCTAGTAAATTAGGTTTGAATTTAATTTGTGAAATTGTTTGTTTTTAAATTTTTACTGTTTGGGTCATCGCAGCCATTTTTAGGCCATCGACGACGTCGGGACGAAATCATCCCTATTTCATCAAAATCTTCCCTAGATCGTTGATTTCGTCGAAGGACGAAATCAATGAACTAGGGGCGATCCTGTACAAGGGGCGATCCCCAAGTTGCGAAATCGGAGATGATTTCATCCTACAAAGGATGATTTTATCCAATTTGGGATGATATCATCCAATGGTGGATGATATCATCATATTTATGAAATTTTGCTTTGTTTGAAATGCATTTAATTGATTTTAATAGTTGGTTTATTAATGAAATTTGTTGTTTTATTTTTTATTTTGCAGAGGGGATTACTAAAGAGTCAGGAATGGAAATACGACGGGCTGCGAGATGACATAGTCATGCTCGATCAGGCAGAGCGTGACTGACTAGCACAGGTCGGTTTGTAGCATGTGGTAGAGATGCCACAAGTATCGATGGACATGGGGCTACTGACAGCCCTAGTAGAGAGGTGGTATCCGAGGTTGTCCTACTTCCGATTATCGATAGGTGAGATGGCTCCCACACTAGAGGACGTATGGAGGATCATGACGATCCCCATACAAGGATGGTTGATGACTCCTATGGCCAATCATGGCTAGGATATGATGAGGCTAAGCGGAGACCCGAGCTTTGCCCTGGAGAAGGGCAGAGTGAACATCGAGTCTCTAAGGTAGATGCATGGGGCATCTAGGCTGACTCGGTTTTTAGCAAGTGTGGTAGGTGTCTTACTGTTGTGCCACCAGAGCGGGTGCAGATTACCATGGCTCCTATCATATGTGGTCTATGACATGAGAGACCACGAGCATAGGTTTGCATGGGGCAGCTTTGTACTATGCCGCTTGTATAGGATCTTGCATGGGGTTGTATACAAGGGAGGTCGATGTTTGGTTTTGATATCGCTGCTATAGGTTTGGTGCTGGGAGCACATCGCGGTACGGAGGCTGGTAGGGCTCCCACTAATATGGGTTGACTGGGAGAGGCCCTGGGTTTTCTACTGGTGGTTACAAAGGGGGTCACAGTGATGGATAGATCTATCGATGTCATAGAGGTTGCTGGACGACCTCATCCTAGACCAGATCACCTAGAGGCCATGGCAAGAGCACCCCAGGTGGGCAAAGGATGGGCAGGAGCTGGCTCACATCAGGCAAGTCTACTGGTTGTGGATGGAACGGGGAGAGGTAGAGCTCCACCGCTACGATCGGGTTCTACAACAGTTCGGTCTATAGCAAGGGATCCCTTCTCTCAAGGATTATGAGTACTCACAGACTATTCAGGATAGTACCACACTGAGTGGGGATCCAGACATGCAGCGATTCTAGAGTCAGGACATGGACGATGCCCCCATCTAGCCAGTGGATGGTGACGACATTGGGGTTGCCGACAGATATGATGCCTGGTACGTAGGCATCCACCCTCCTTAGATGACAAGGGCACAGGATCCAGTGTACGTCATGGTACAATGATTGGGGAGGCGGTGTCAGGCTGCTATTGAGGCAGCTCGAGGTCACGGTGGGAGAGAGCAATGACGGTCTCCATAGGAGAGACACCAGAGGATGGGTCGGGTGCCACAGAGACCTCAGGAGACAGGGAGGAGGGAGAGGGGAGTCCCTTCTCAGCAGATGGATAGACCACCATCGTCCAATAAGGGCAAGGGTGTCAAGGTATGGGAGAGCAATGAGATGGCGGCTCTCCAGGATGAGGTTTCCTATCTCTGGGCTCAAGTGCAGACACTCCAGGATGAGGCTACATGGCTTAGGGCTCGGAGTAGAGGGGCAAGCACTCGAGATCTGGTGCGGTCTATTGCTCAGACCGCATTCTACCAGGGGCTATACTATCACATGGTCCCAGAGGGACAGAGGGTACCACTGCCAGCCCCCATTGCAGAGCCGGTCATGATGGGATCATCGAGGACATCCTCATGATCGATGGCAAGGACCTGGGACACAATCCAGACCTCTATAGGACCACCTCCTCCACCTCAATGCGGGAGAGGAGATGAGGCTGAGAGATCGAGGGCTTCTCGAGGCTAGCTGCTGCAGAGGGTAGATTGTATTATTATTATTTTTTGAGGGGATTGAGTATGCCAGGGTTTTGATTGTGGCATACCAATCCAGATGATGTATAATTTTTTGAGATATATATATGGTCTTTTTGATTATATGACTTGTGTATATGTTGTTTTATGCTTTAATATTTGGATTTGTTGATTGATGATTCATGTAATTATGTTGTTTGGAAATAAATTATAATTTTTTATGTCATGGCATAAAATTGTAAATGAAATAATCTGATGTGAATAAATTGGTTGTTTTGTGGTGTTATTTGATGAAAAATAAAAGAGACTTCTAACAATAATTGCAAAGGACATTGTCGCTATTATAGACCGTTTCATGGATTCGCCACTCGCTAGGTCGTCAAGCTAATCCCAAGATAGAAATATTGTTAAAAGTAAAAGAGTGCTTAAGAGACTGTCTTAAGACTTTTGTGTTGTGATGATGGGAGTGATGATGGTGATGATGTGTTTTCAGATTTTCATAAAAAATATTATGCATGACATATTAAAGAAATATGATTTTGCTAGGCATAAATTCCTAAGTGTGATAAAAATTTTGGAATAAGTCCCTAGGAACTATACCATCATTGCAAAATTGAATGTTGACATAATGAAATAGAATAAGTGTTCGTTCGTTTTAAAGCTCAATTGTGTAACATAATGATGTAAGTCATATGTTTTTTATGATTTTTTTTTTTTAATTAATGGGAAAAATAAAATTAGAACAATGGTTTGCACTAGGCATAGAATTATAGGTATAGACTTATACCATCATCACGAAATTCAAAGAAGAAATTGATATTTTAGTTTTATTGCATGATTGATTTTTTATTTTTGATAAAAAAAAAATAATAATATACAAACTTAACTTTATTTGCTAGATTTTGTAATAGGTTGTTTAAAAGAATTTTGGATTTTTGAAAACAATGTATGTAATTGTTTTTATACTAAAAAGATGTTCTGAAATAAGAATAAAATTTATTCCAAAAGAGTTGCAAAAATATTTTAAATTATCTCAAAGACAAATGTAGATTTGTAAGGAACCCTCATGTGCATATGTGAGTTCATTGCCGATCTTGATTTATCATAATGATAGAGAATCTCTCAAATACAAATGTGTGTGCAATTGTATTGTTCGTTCACCAATTTTGAGCAAGATAATTTGATACAAGTAATTTGAATTAACCAAATGAATGTTCGTTGACCATGATTTATATGCATGTAACCATACCAGACTATTGTGTAAGTTAGGTTATCAAGAGCTAGCTAATCCATAAGCCGACATAGGTCTGTACAAAATAAGGTCACTAATATGACAGACATATCACCATGCTAGGTATTACCCAAGGCCAAGCGGGTTGGGCACAAACCACTTGTTATGGGGCTTACCTCACGAGTTTCGAATAATTGAGAATTCCAGGGATTCAAGCTCATTCACCCTTATTTTCTTTTCAAGGGGTAGGGAAAGGGATTTATTGCATTTTGCTTTTGCCTTTTCTCTTTTGCTCTTTTTTTTTTTTTTTTTTTTTTGCTTGGAACTGAGACAATGCTGAAATATGGCTACGATGGTACAAAATAATATTTTTCTTTTTCTCATTTTCTTTGACTTTTTCTTTTGCTTCCTATACTAGGGATACTTGCTTGGATTTTTTGTAGAGCAAGGGATTTTTATTCTGGGTAGGGGTGAGCTTGTCCTTTTTTCAATTCTCAAATATTCTAGACCATGTGCATGATAGGATAGCAGAGGAAAATTTCGCTCAAGAAACCACTTCTACTATGTAGCATCATATTGAATTTGCAATGAAATCATTTTAATGTGAAAATATATGCTTGGTTCAAGTAAATAACAAGATCAATTCTCTATGCTCAAAACTTTATTTAATTCAAATGTGGACTTTGATATAAGAGAGAGTAATAATCATACCAAATAAAAGCAAGATATTTATGTATGTGAGTGTGAAAGTGCGGGATTCCAAATAAATGCTAATTTATCCAAAATAATTGAGAATATAACTGCAATACTTCAAGAATTGATATGTACGAAAATAAAAGATGTTTTTGAAGATTTTGACGATTTTGATGTTTTTATATTTTGATTTTGATTGATGAATTGCAAGAAGAAATACTATTACTGTTTTTTTGAAATTTTACTAAAATGAAACAATATGCAAAATACACAATATATATAAATGATGAAAAAGGACCAAATGTTATGCATAATAACGCTTAAGATGCACAATGTTCATAGGTTCTTTAAGATCTTTACCATCTAAGGTAGCTAATCGATATGCTCTCGATCCAAATTTAGCAGTGATGACATATGGTCCGAGCCATTTGGGTTCAAATTTACCTTTAAGGTATTTAGTTGCATTAGTATTTTTTTATTTTCTTTTAAGACAAGGTCACCAATCTCAAAGGATTGATGATGAACTTTCTTGAGGTATGCTCTTTTAAGCTTGTTTTGGTAGGCACAAAGATGCTCCAAAGCATTGATGCGCTTTTCATCTAGGAGTTCCAGTTGACTAAATCTACCAGCATGATATTCATCCCCTACTTCAATATCTTGAAGTAGTAGAGCTAAAGAAGGAACTTCTAATTCAAAGGGAAAAACAACTTCAGTGCCATAGACCAAAACAAAAGGTGAAGTACCTGTGGGGGTGCGAACGCTAGTTCGATAGGCCCACAAAGCAGGATATAATTGGATGTGCCAATCTCGACCAGTATTTTGAGGATTTTGATTAATGTTTTATTATATGCTTCTGCTTGGCCATTACCTTAAGGATAATACATAGTGGACCATCGATGTTGAATTTTATATTTTTGACATAATTTTTTGACATATTTATTTTTGAAACAAGTTCCATTATCTGAGATGAGATTTGCAGGGATTCCAAACCTACAAATAATTTGATTAAAAATAAACTTGGAAACTTGGGTTCCAGTGCAAGAAGCTAATGGCATAGCTTCAACCCACTTCGTGAAATACTCAGTGGCGATTATGATAAATTTGTGTCCATCAGATGACACAGGGTTGATTTTTCCAATGATGTCTAAGCCCCATTTTGAAAAGGGCCAAGGAGATGAAATAGCCTACAGCTCTTGTGCAGGCGCATGGACAAGGTCAGCATGTTTTTGGCACTTGTCGCAATGACGCACATAAGCATGTGCATCATTCTCCATGGTAGGCCAAAAATATCCTATCCTAAGGAGCTTCTTAGTAATGGCACTACCACTAAAATGCCCCCCACAAGATCCATTGTGGGCTTCACTCAAAGCTTATCTAGATTCTGCTAGATTCAAACATCTCAGTAAGATGCCTTCAAAAGATCTCCTATACAAGGTATTACCAATAATCACGAAGTGACTTGCTCATCTACGTAATATCCTATGTTGGTTGCTATTACAACCTTCAGGAAAGGTCCCATTTTGAAGAAAATTAAATAGATTAGTGTACCAATGTTCAGGAGTAGTTTCGTTGATTAGAAACACATCCAAAGGTTCTAAGCATGATTTGCTTGAAGCGGGTTCTTGGAGTCGATGAATAATTATGGTAGCATATTCGTCATCTAAATCCAAGGGCAAAAGAGATGCAGCTGTAGCCATAGCATCAGTCGCACGGTTGTTAGTTCGAGGAATAACTTCCAAGGTAACTTGATCAAATAAAGATAATAATTGTAAGCAATACGCTGTATATGGGCATAATTTATCATCTTTGGTTTGATAAACATCATTTATTTGATTTATGACAAGTTGAGAATCATCGAAAACCAATAAATTTTTCATTTTTAGTGCCAAGGCAGCTCGTAATCCAAGGATTAGAGCCTCATATTCAGCAGTATTATTAGTACAATCAAATGTTAGTTTGAAGGACAGAGGTATAATATGTTTATGTGGAGATATTAAAATAATACCTGCACCAACCCCACTCATACATCGGGCTCCGTCAAAGTATAGGGACCATTGCTCAGGATGGTCTGCCTCTAATCAAAGGCATTCATCAGGAAACTCAATGATGAGGGGATGAGTAGACTCTAAGGGTGCAACATCTAATTGTTCTGCTATGATTTGACCTTTAACAAACTTTTGTCCTATAAATGTGAGTTCAAACTCGCTTAGCGCAAGAACTCACTTGGCTGTGTGACCAGATAAGTATGGTTGACTCATGAGATACTACAATGGATCGAATTTAGCAATAACATACATTTTTTGACTGAGCATATAATGGCGTAGTTTCTATGTAGAAAATATGACTACGAGACATAACTTCTCTAATTTCATATAACGAGTTTCATAACTGATTAGGGTTCTTCTGATGTAATAATTAGCACTTTCTTTCTTCTCATCGTCAAGTTGAGCTAACATAGCTCCTAAGGCATAATCTGAAGCAAAAATGTACAAGATAAATGGATGATCAAATCTAGGTTGGGAAAGCACCGGTGGGTTAAGGAGATATTGTTTGAGGAGTTTGAATGCTTCCTGACATTCGTCATCCCAATGAAAAGAGACATATTTTTTAAGAAGCTTAATAAAGGGTCCGGTTTTGTCTTTCAACTTATCGATGAAGCGACGAATAGCTTGAAGCTTACCTTGTAAACTTTGTAATTCAAATATATTTGTGGGTGCAGACATATTAGTGATAGCTGCGATCTTGAGAGGGTCAATTTCAATGCCACGTAATGAGACTATAACCCCCAATAATTTATCAGACTTTACTCCGAATATACATTTGGTTGGATTTAGTCGGATAAGATATTTCCTTAACCGGTCAAAAACTTTTCTCAGGTCATCTAAATGATCATCTTCTTTTATGGAATGAGCTATAATATCATCTACATAATCATGTAAAATATCATGCATCATATCGTGAAAGATATAAGTCATAGCTTGTTGATATGTTGCACCTGCATTCTTTAAACCGAATGGCATCACTTTCCAACAAAAGGTTCCCCAAGGGGTAATAAAGGTTGTTTTAGCCTGATCTTCAGGAGCTATCCTGATCTGGTTAAAACCAAAAAATCCATCCATTAGGGATACCATTCCACTCCCAGCTGTAAAATAAATGATCTAATCCATGTTGGGAAGAGGAAAATCATCTTTAGGGCATGCAACATTAATATCTCTAAAGTCTGTGCAAACCCTAACTTTGGTAGCTTCTTTCTTAGTTACCGGAACTACATTCGAGATCCATTTAGTATAATCAATGGCTTGTATAAAAATAACCTTCAAGAGCTTTTCTAATTCTCCTTTGACTAGTAAGGCCACTTTAGGATGCATTTTTCTAAGTTTTTGTTTAACAGGTTTAGCATCTAGATGGACTACTAGGTGATGCATAACTACATAAGGGTCTAATCTCGGCATATCTTCATATGTCCAAGCAAAAACATCTTCATATTTTTTAAGGAATGAAATGTATTGATCTTGTTTTTCTTGGCTCAATTCTGATCCAATGTTGATTATGTGAGGGTTATCTTCAGTTCCAATGTTAATTTTTATAATGTTTTCCAATTCCATATGTATATCTCTCTCAAAATTAGATGGGGCGGGTGAAACGCCTAATTCTTGTAATTCTTCCAAAGTTAGCTTGGATAATTCGTCTTGAGGAGCCGTGGCCTCAAGCTGGGCTACACTAGGTATAGAGCCATCGAAATAAAATCTATTATGTAACAATTCCTCAACCGAGACATCATGGAATATATCCCCCTCCAACTCATTGTTGGATTCAACAATCATCTCAGGGTAAGCTATGGATAGCATATTACATGTAAATGGATTATCCCTTAAATGCAAAGCATCGCATTTATCCAAATAATCTCGGTAACATATGATATGGTCATCATCCTCGAATGGGAAGGGCTGACCTTTACTAGAAAATAGGCCCACACCACATCGGGCAGACCAAGGTTCTACCTCAAAAGGTTCTTTCATACCATTCTGGAAAGGTCCCAAACCTTTCCCTTTATATCCCAATTTAAGCATTATAGGCTTAGCTTTAATATACTCATTAGCAAAATAACAGCAAGCATACCCATCATAATGAGTCTTGATGTTTCTAAGTATTCTTCCCCAGTCATATCCCTTATAAATAAAAGCACAACTCCCGACTTGGTAGATACTTCCCATAGGGTCGTGGGAGGCCCAAGGTACGAGGAGAGGGTGGCAATTTATTTAAAATATGGGAATCTTGCATAGCAACGTTTGTTTTCTCTGATACAAGAATTTTAGATAAATCGGGTAAGAGCTTGTCAGTAAGAGTGTAAGAGGTAGAAGGATCATTTCCTATGTTTTCAGATGCGAAAAAGATGCCTTTGATAGGCATAGACGTTGTAGAGATGTCGATGGACGTGTCTAAAGGTATGGAAGTTATAGGAGTAAAACAAGAAGCATTGGTTGTGGGTTTAGGATACTTTTGGGGTCCTAATGTGGTTTGTTTGGAAGATGGTTGAACTATATGTAGAGGTGTAGTTGGTGGGGAAAAATTAGATGATGTTATTAGTGTGTGTTTCACACGTTTAGGCGGATGATTAGAATTAGGATGTGTGGATGACAGAGCAGGGCAAAATTGAACTCCAACAGGTTCTACCAAAGCACACATATCAAAGGGTCTAGGATCACCATGAATGGTAACCAACTAATTTTTAAATTTGAATTTAACACACTGATGTAAAGTTGAGGGAACAGCTCACATTGCGTTGATCCAAGGGCGACCCAATAGTATATTGTACGATGTAGGGCAATGTACAATAAACACGATCGTATCTAAGGTTCGAGGACCAACTTGCAATCGGATAGTGGTAACTCCACATGTTTCTTGTGTTTCGTCATTGAAGGCTTTTATAATCATATCAGTTCTTTTTATTTCATCACTTCTAAACCCAAATATTTGTTAGAAGTCAAAAGTGCATATATTTAAAGATGAACAATTATCAATCAAGACTCGTTTAACTGCTAAATCTCCAATTAGGGCAGTAATATATAAGGGGTTATCCTTATGTAAACTATGTTGTGGTATATCTTTATCCCGGAAGTCAATACAATCGACTTCTCGAGTTATGATAGTATTGGACATGGCTTTAGGTTGAATATTTTGTGGTACCATCATTTGGCTTAATGTGAGCATTAATTCATCCCTATGGGTAGGAGAAGATCTTAAAAGGTCCAAAAGGGATATTCTAGTTGTAGTATTTGATAATTGTTCATTAATATTATAATGAGGTTTAGGTTGAACATTAGGCGCATGATTCCCTTTATTGGGATTTTTCAAAACAAATGGAGTTGATCCATCGTTTTGAGTTTGATCTTGTTGAGAATTTTGATCCTGTTGTCGAGTAACAACTCCGATGGTACCTACAATATTATTTTGTAGATGATGAATGGGTCTTGGTCTAGCGTTTATGGCTTGTTCATTAGAAAGTAATTGTTGAGACGATGGTCGAGTAGTGACTCTTCTTGGAAATGGTTCTTCTGGAATCATAGAACTTGTGATAGGTTGAATAGGATATGATTCATCTTCAGAACTATTCAATTGATTTAAAGTGATTTCCATGTAACTTTCAGTCTCATATTCGGTATCACTAAGATCACGTGTCCAAATTTTATGTAGAGGTCTGGCCATAACCATGGATAAAGTGGTGTCAAAGATTTACAGATCATGAACAGGTAAATGTCCACTAATAGCTCCTACATATCGAGTAGGAGGGGGAACATTATGATGCTCAATTTGATTAGCCACATCTTTACCATGCTTTGGTAAAGGATGTTGAAATATGTCCAATGATTGATTGGCATTCTGATTTTGATTTTGGGGAATGTTCTTTTGAGCATTATTAGGAGGATTTTGTTTAGGTTGAAAGGCTTGGACCTCCATCTCATTGTTATCAATCAATTCTTGTATTTTATGTTTTAATATTTTACAAGAATTGGTAGCGTGTCTAGGTCCTCTATGGAAATCACAATGTAAATCAGCTCTGTATCCGGGTATAGTTGGATTAGGTTCTCGGATATTTGGTAATTGAATCAAACCTCGTGCTAATAGTTGTGGGAGAATGGTTTATAAAGGCTGATTTAACCTAGTAAATTCTTGAGGTGGTTTATCAGGAGGTTTCAATATGAACTTCTCTATTGTTTTCATAGTATTAACATTGGCAACGTTTCTACTATCAGTGACTCCATCACCCACAACTTGTTTATTTTTATATTGATTTCTGGATGTTTTCTCATCATCTTTCTTTTTAATCTGACCTCTCCTAATAAGAGCATCTTCCACTCTTTGGGCTAAGTCTATAGCTTGATCGAAGGTGGTCAAGGTAGTAGTTGATAATTCATAGGATAGTTCTTGTAAATTATTGATAAAGATATCCAACATTTCCCGATAAGGTAACACAAAGTGTAATTTTCCTATCAACTGCCTCCATCAAGATAAGAAGTTAGCAAAACACTCATCTTTGTCTTGTTTTAGGTTGTAAAAATCTTTAATGGTTACATGCATTTCAATATAGGCACTAAATTGATGCACAAAATACTTGGTGGTTTCTTCGAAATTCCTCAAAGAATGAGTGGGTAGTTGATAATACCATTCCAATGCCATCCCTCCTAAAAATTTCGGGAACATATTTAGTAATAACAAGTCATCATGTGATATATCACGACATGTTATCCTAAACATACGAAGATGCTCTATGGGATCTTCAGTTCCTTTGTATATAGGTAGGACAGGCATAGGAAAGTGTTTGGGATATGGTTGTGCTACAACTATAGGATCTAGAGGTTGACTACACATCTCTCGATAATTGTACGAGGGATGGTAGGGATCTATCTGGTCCATGCGGGAGACTAACTGTTTCACCATGGCTTCCAGATTACCAGTTTGTCCACCATATTGGTTCGGTGGTACATGAGCATGGGATTTGTGAGCGTATGCTAGTGTGACATAAGGATTAGATGCTATATTGTTGTTATGCAAATGGTTGGTAGGAAGAGTATTATGAAGAAGATTTGTTGTGGCATTATGTTGTACCCCAGATTTTTGGAAATTGGCATTTGGTTTTATTTTAGGCTTTTGTTGATTTGAGGTATTTTGATCAATAACTTGATGAAATAAAGCAGTGAATGATGGTTTCTTTTGTGTGGGAATAACCCTAGGCTTGGTAACAGGCTCTCTAGGTGGTTGGGTAACCTGTTGTTGTTGCATGTTCTGGATTATAGCGGTCATATCCAAATTGGATGGTCTAGCTTGATCACTTTCTTGATCAACGAAGGACAAGGGATTAGTGCATGCGTGATATATGTCTTCTAAGGTTGCTTGAGTGTCACTAATTTGATCCTTTTCCATATGGACTGCTCTATTAAGAGTGCCAATATTAGTATTGAGGAACTTCTAGAAATGTTCCATGTTCTCAAAAGTAACTGCTCCTTCTGAGGATATTTTAGGAGGTGAGGATCCTTCCTCTCTAACAATTTCTCTTTGTTCATTTGCGTCAACAAACTCTTCTTCTTGTTGGTTTAGGGTTCCTTCTTCCAGAATTGGGTCTTCAGGAAGGATATCTGGTTTATTTACTGGTCTTCCTAACCAATCTTCTTCTACTTCAGTCTGTTTTCCATTCCTGAGTCTAGTCATTATGTTTAAATTTATATTTTAGCAAATATATATTGATATATATATTTGCAACAAATTTGGGAGGTATATATTTTAATTATATACCTACTATAATACTTAAAAGAAAAAATTTTGATTTTTTTTTTTATTATTTTGTTTTGTTTTTATGATTATAAAGACAACAAACAGTACACTAAATGCAAGACATAATAATAATAAAAGAATGACTTAGTTTTCTATAAATAGTTTATAGATGTCATTGATAGGATCAAGTTCATCGGGAGTCATGAAATGCTCCTCTTGAAATTGGAAATGGTTTTTCAGGAACTTAACAAAATGTGCTATGGTGATGTTATCTACTTCTAACTCTGTCTTGTAAAAATATAGCTCATGGCAATACTCTCGGTATAACACAGCTCTAGGAACTCTATTCCATATCTTTCTATCCGTAAGAACGACCTCTTGATCCTCTATACGAGATAGAAATTTATGTACTACAACTGCATTGTCGAGGTATTCCTCAAAGGTGTACAATTTAGAAGACATAAGGGCTCTTTTATCTGCTAACCACCTATGGCAAGCTCTCTGAAGCTCATGATACAAGGTCACTTGATCAGGATCCAAGATTCCATCTAGGACAAACCTCTTGATTTTCCTAAGTTCGGTTGATCTATATTCAATGATATTCAATCTCCTATTAAGTTCGTCCCATAAAGGTTGAACCCTATTTGTTTGAGGTACTCTAAGTATAGAAGTAATCTCTATAGCTGCTAATTGATTCTCAAAATTAATGGTGACAGCTCATCTTTTATTATAATCTACCATCTAAATGTGATATGCAATCTTTAGTTCTAAATGCATTTATGTTTTGTTTTTTTTTTTTTTTGGATTGTTTTCAAAAGGTTTTTAGTTTTCATGTAGGGTTCACCAAAATGTATCGCTCCAAATTTTTTGCATCCTTACCTTCAGGCTATAGGATTCGTGCCCGAAAGGGGGATGCGATAAGGATGGGACAATACCTCGGACTGAGAGGCCCTTTGAAGGTCTTGCCTCTCAGGGGAGGGGTATAAGGGTGAATTTTTGATGGATGGTGGGTTCACCAAGAAACTTTTGAGTGGTAGTTTCCATGCCTAGGTTGATAGTAGGTTTGATGTGTTCATTTTGTGCTTTAATCATTCAATTCCTATGTTTGGCCAAGATGAATCTAAACTATTCTATATGCCAATGCTGATTCTATGAATACAAAAAACATGAATAAATTCTAAACATAGAGAATATGCTAAGTAGGATAGAACATACCTGATTTCTGGATGTCTGATGAAGATTCTGAGTCTTGTAGCAGTCCAAATTGTCACAAATCATACATAATCATCTGGAATTGCATAGAATCATCTCAGATATTAGTCAATCATCTGAGATTAGACAAGATCATCGGTGATCTGATGAATTCGTTAGCCGAATTTGTTAGAGACTTGCAATCACAGAAACATATACAAAATACCAAAAATGCAACTGCAAAAGCAAGGGGAAATGATAGAAATAACAATGAATTTGTCTAAATAATAAATCAAAATAGCAATTAAAATGAAATACATCAACTTAACAATTTATTTTGGCTTTATCATGCATTTATATTAAATGAGGTGAACTCCAAGATGCATAAATACAATAACTAAGACAATGCATAAAGAAATGCAAAAAACAATAAGGAAATGCAAACTCTGGGCTCTGATTGCCCCCAATCTGGACTACAGTCGAGATCGCCTCCAATCGTACACGATCGTCGTTGATCTGCAACAAGATCGTCCGAAATCGTCTGTAATCGCCTGCGACGATCCAAGCTTGTTTCGACTGAAAAATAGTAAGATTCCTGCAAGAAAACTTGAAATATGCAATGCAAACGATGGTGTGGGGACGCTCTAATGTATAAGGAACTAAATTTGTAGGGAAATCCATCAGCTAAGGGGTTCAGGGGGATAAATTGAGAAATTCCTAGTTTATATAGGATTAGGGAGAGGTTAGGAGGTTGGAGATCATCCCAATTTGGGAGATCTCCAATGGGGGAGACTCTAACTATGTAGACACGCTTTCTGCCCAGGTTAGAGAAGTTGTTGAAATAGAAGCTAAGTATGAAAATTCAATTTTGGGACGAAATCATCTGGATGTTCTATTCCAAATGAATTCATCAGATCTGAGACGATTTCGTCTAATCTACGATGATATCGTCCAACGGTCAAAAAAAATCCTAAAAATGGCATGGAAAACAAGGAAATCCGGTAACGAGCGGTTAACGAGCGGTTTGAGGTTAAAATTTGAATTTTTATCTTTTTACTAAGGTTTAACTGTGCCAATTTTAGGGTGCTACACTCTCCAACTTGGGTAGAAGCGTGTCTACGTAGTTGGAGATTCCTCCGCTGAGGATCTCCTAGATTGGGATGATCCCCAACCTCCTAACCTCCCCCTAATCCTATATAAACTAGGATTTTCTTAGTTTATCCCCCTGGTTGGCTGATCCCATGATTCCCTGATTGATTTTCCTTGCCATTTAGTTTTGTTGTGTCAAGATGTCCTATCCACCATTGTTTGCACTCATAGTTTTAAGTTTTCATTGCAGGTTTTCACTATGCTTCAATTGGAGAAAGCTCGGATCGTCGCAGGTGATTCCAGATGATTTCGAATGATCCTGTCGCAGATCGGTGATGATCTCGTACAATTGGAGGTGATCTCGACTACAGTTTATATTGGGGGCAACCAGAGCCCTGAGTTTGCATTCCTCATTTGTCTTCTTTATTTTACTATGCATTAGTTTGATTTATTTTCATTCTGCATCCTGGAGTTCACCTCATTCAGCATAAATGCATGATGAAGTTAAAATAAGTTATTAAAACAATGCATTTCCTTTAATTTGCTATCTAGCAGTAGCAGTAGCATTATTCTAGTAGTAGCATTTTTGTTTTTTGGTGTTTGTTTCTGTGATTGTAGGTTTCTGACAAATTCGTCAGATCGATGACGATCTTGTCTGATCTCAGACGATCGACTATGATCTGAGATGATTCTATACAATTGCAGATGATCTTGTCATATTCGAGATGATCTAGACTCCTACAAACTTTATAATCTTCATCAGACATCCGAAATCAGGTGCATTCTTTCTCATTTCGTATAATCTTTACATTTAGGATTCATTCATGCTTTCTGTATTCATATAAATCAACATTTTCATATATAATAGCTTAGATTCATTCTTGCCAACCTAGGATTATGAATGATCGAGTATAAAATGAACACACCAAAACCATTCTCAACCTAGGCATGGAAACTGCCACTCAAAGTTTCCTGGTGAACCCACCATCCGTCAAAAATTCATCCTTATACCCCTCCCCCGAGAGGCACGACCTTCAAAGGGCCTCTTAGTCCGAGGTATTGTCCCATCCTTCTCGCATCCCCCTTCTAGGCACGAATCCTATAGCCTGAAGGTAAGGATGCAAAAAAATTGGAGCAGTACATTTTGGTGAACCCGACATGAAACTAAAACCTTTTGAAAACAATCCAAAAAAAAAAATTATTATTAAAAACATCTAGAATCATCAGACAAACAATTAAAGTTGCATATCATATTTATATGGTAGATTATAATAAAAGACGAGTTGTCACCATTAATGTTGAAAATCAATTAACAACCATAGATATTATGTCTGTGCTTAGAGTACCTCAAACGAATAGAGTCCAACCTTTATGGGGCAAACTTGACAGGAGATTGGATATTATTTCATCTAGATCAACCGAACTTAGGCAAATCAAGAGGTTTGTCCTAGATAGAATCCTGGATCCTGATCAAGTAACCTTATATCATGAACTTCAGAGAGCTTTCCATATGTGGTTAGCAGATAAAAGGGCACTTGTGTCTTCTGAATTGTACACATTTGAAGAATACCTTGAGAATGCAGTTGTAGTACATAAGTTTCTATCTCGTATAGAGGATCAAGAATTCATTCTTACGGATAGAAAAATATGGAATAGAGTTCCTAGAGTTGTGTTATATCAATAATATTGCCATGAACTTTATTTCTATAGGTCAGAATCTGAGATAGATCATATTACCATAGCACACTTTATCAATTTTTTGAAAAACCATTTCCAATTTGAAGAGGAGCATTTCATGACTCCTAATGAACTTGATCCTATCAATGATATCCATAAATTATTTATAGAAAACTAAGTTATTATTTTATTATTGTTATTCCTTTTGCAACTAGAATGTTATTTGTTATCTTTATAATAATATTATAAAACACAAAAACAATATAAAAACAAAAAAATCAAAACATTTCCTTTTTTTATAGTAGGTATATAATTAAAATATATACCTCTCAAACCTATCGCATATATATATATATATATATATATATATATATATTTGCTGAAATCTAAGTTTAAGCACAATTCCTAGACTTAGGAATGGAAAACAAACTGAAGAAGAAGAAGATTGGTTAGGAAAACCATTAAATAAACCCTCATTCCCGCACAAAATAAACCCTCATTTACTACTTTATTTTTCCAAGCCATTGAGCAATATACCTCAAATCAACAAAACCCAAAACAAAACCAAACACCAATTACCAACAACCTGGGATACAACATAATACTACTACAAATCCTCTTCATAATACTCTTCCTACCAATGCTTTGCATAATAGCAATATAGCATCTAATCCTTATGTCACACCGTCATACACTCATAAATCCCATGCTTATGTCCCACCGAACCAACATGGTGGACAAACTAGTAATCTTGAAACTGTGGTGAAACAGTTAGTTTCCCGCATGGACCAGATAGATCCCTACCATCCCTCATACAATTATCGAGAGATGTGTAGTCTACCTCTAGATCCTATAGTTGTAGCACAACCGTATCCTAAACATTTTCCTATGCCTATCTTGCCCATATATAAAGGAACCGAAGATCCCGTAGAGCATCTTAATATGTTTAGGATAGCATGTCATGATATATCGCATGATGACTTATTATTGCTAAAAATGTTCCCAAAAAGTTTAGGAGGAATGGCATTAGAGTGGTATTATCAATTACCCACTAATTCTTTGAGGAACTTTGAAGAGACTACTAAGTCTTTTGTGCATCAATTTAGTGCCTACATCGAAAGGCATGTGACCATTAAAGACTTGTACAACTTAAAACAAGATAAAGATGAATGTTTTGCCAATTTCTTAGCTAGGTGGAGATAGTTGATAGGAAAATTGCACTTTGTATTGACTTATAGGGAGATGTTGGACATCTTTATTAATAATTTACAAGACCAACTATCTTATGAATTGTCAACTGCTACCTTGACCACCTTTGATCAGGCTATAGACTTAGCTCGAAGAGTGGAAGATGCTCTCATTAGGAGAGGTCAGCTTAAAAAGAAATATGATGAGAAAACATCCAAAAATAAATATAAAAATAAACAAGTTGTGGGTGATGGAGTCACTGATAGTAGAAATATTGCTACTGTTAATGCTACGAAGACAACAGAGAAGTTTATACTAAAACCTCCTGATAAACCTCCTTGAGAATTTACTAGATTAAATCAACCTTTATCAACCATTCTCTCGCAATTATTAGAATGAGGTTTGATTCAATTACCAACTATCCGGGAACCTGATCCAACTATACCTGGATACAGAGCTAATTTACACTGTGACTTCCATAGAGGACTTGGACACACTACCAACTCTTGTAAAATATTAAAACATAAAATACAAGACCTGATTGATAACAATGAGATGGAGGTGCAAGCCTTTCAACCTAAGCAAAATCCTCCTAACAATACTCAAAAGAATATTCCTCAAAACCAGAATCAGAATTCCAATCAGTCATTGGACATATTTCAACATCCTTTACCAAAGAATGGCAAGGAAGTGACTAATCAAATTGAACATCATAATGTTCCCCCTCCTACTCGATATGTAGGAACTATTAGTGGGCATTTACCTATTCATGATTTGGAAATATTTGACACAACTTTATCCGTAGTTACAACCAAGCCTCTACATAACATTCAGACACCTGATCTTAGTGATATAGAATATGATACTGAGAGTGATATGGAAATCACATCAAATCAATCGAATAGCTCTGAAGATGAATTGGATCCTATTCTCCCTATCACAAGTCATATGGTCCCAGAAGAACCATTTCCAAGAAGAGTCACTACTCGACCATCGTCTCACCAATTACTTTCTAATGAGAAAGCCATAAATGCTAGACCAAGACCCATTCATCATCCGCAGAATAATATTATGGGTACCATCGAAGATGTTACTAGACAACAGGCTCAAAACTCTCAAAAAGATCAAATGCAAAACAATGGATCAACTCCATTTTTTTTGAAAGTTCCTAATAAATGGAATCAGGCACCTAATGTTCAACCTAAACCACCTTATAGTATTAATGAGCAACTATCAAACATTACAGCTAGAATCTCCCTTTTGGACCTTTTAAGATCCTCCCCTACATATAGAGATGAATTAATGCTCACATTAAGCCAGATGATGGTACCATAAGACATTCAACCTGAAGCCATGGCTAATACTATAATAACTCATGAAGTTGATTGTATTGACTTCCGAGATAGAGACATACCTCAACATAGTTTACATAAGGATAACCCCTTATATATTACTACCTTAATTGGAGATGTAGCGATTAAACGAGTCTTGATTGATAATGGTTCATCTTTAAACATCTACACTTTTGACTTCTACCAAATATTTGGATTTAGAAGTGATGAAATGAAAAGAACTGATATGATCATAAAAGCCTTCAATGACGAAACACAAGAAACATGTGGAGTTATTACCATTCCATTGTAGGTTGGTCCGAGAACCTTGGATACGACCGTGTTTATTGTACATTGTCCTGCATCGTACAATATACTCTTGGGTCACCCTTGGATCAATGCAATGCAAGTCGTTCCCTCAACTTTACATCAATGTGTTAAATTTGAATTTAAGAATCAGTTGGTTACCATCCATGGTGATCCTAGACCCTTTGATATGTGTGCTTTGGTAGAACCTGTTGGAGTTCAATTCTACCCTGCTTTATCATCCACACATCCAAACGTGTGAAACACACACCCACAATGCCATCTACTCCTTCTACATCAGTTCCACCTCTACATGCAGCTCAGCCATCCTCTAAACAAACCACATTAGGACCTCAAAAAAATGCTAATCCCCCAACCAAGGCTTCTTGTTTTAGTCCTATAACTTCTATCCCTATAATAGACTCATCCATCGACATCTCTACAACATCTACATCCACCAAAGGCATAGTTTCCACATCATAAGATGTAGGAAATGTTCCTTCTACCTCTTATGCTCTTACTGACGAGCTCTTACCCGATTTATCTAAAATTCTTATATCAGAGCAAACGAATGCTGATATGCAAGATTCCCTTATCTTAAATAATTTGCTGCCATCTCCTCGTACCTTGGGTCTCCCACAACCTATGGGAATTATTTACCAAGTCAGGAGCTACACTTTTATCTATAAGGGATATGATTGGGGTAGAATACCCAAAAACATCAAGGCTCATTATGATGGATATGCTCGATGTTCTTTTACTAATGAGTATATTAAAGCCAAATCTATAATGCTTAAATTGGGATATAAAGGGAAAGGTTTGGGACCTTTCCAAAATGGCATGAAAGAACCCTTTGAGGTAGAACCATGGCCTGCCCGATGTGGTGTGGGCCTATTTCCTAGTAAAGGTTAGCCCTTCCCATTTGAGGATGATGACCATCTCATATGTTACCAAGATTATTTAGATCAACATGATGCTTTGCATTTAATGAATAAGCCATTTACATGTAATATGCTATCTATAGCCTACCCTAAGATGATCGTCGAATCCAACGATGAGTTGGAGGGAGATATCTTCCATGATGTCTCCGTTGAGGAATTATTACATCATGAATTTTATTTTGATGGCTCTATACCTAGTATAGCCCAGCTTGAGGCCACGACTCCTCAAGCTGAATTATCCAAACTAACCTTGGAAGAATTACAAGAATTGGGTATTTCACCCGCCCCACCTAATTTTGAGAAAAATCTACACATGGAAGTAGAAAATGTCATAAAAATTAACATTGGAACTGAGGGTAATCCTCACATAATCAACATTGGATCAGAATTGAGTCAAGAAAAATAGGATAAATACATCGCATTTCTTAAATAATATGAAGATGTCTTTGCTTGGACATATGAAGATATGCCAGGATTAGACCCTTCTGTAGTTATGCATCACCTAGTAGTCCATCCGGATGCTAAACCTATTAAACAGAAACTTAGAAAAATGCATCCTAAAGTGGCCTTACTTGGTCAAAGGGGAGTTAGAAAAACTCTTAAATGTTATTTTTATACAAGCCATTGATTATGCTTGAATGGATCTCGAATGTAGTTCTAGTAACTAAGAAAGAAGCTACTAAGGTTAGGGTTTGCACTAGACTTTAGAGATATTAATGTTGCATGCCCTAAAGATGATTTTCCTCTTCCCAATATGGATCAGATCATTGATTTTACTGCTTGGAGTGGAATGATATCCTTAATGGATGGATTTTTTGGTTATAATTAGATCAGGATAGCTCCTGAAGATCAGGCTAAAACAACCTTTATTACCCCTTGGGGAACCTTTTGTTGGAAAGTGATGCCATTCGGTTTAAAGAATGCAGGTGCAACCTATCAACGAGCCATGACTTATATCTTTCATGATATGATGCATGATATACTACATGATTATGTAGATGACATTATAGCTCATTCTACTGAAGAAGATGACCATTTAGATGATTTGAGAAAAGTATTTAATCGGTTAAGGGAATATCTTATCCGATTGAATCCAGCTAAATGTATATTCGGAGTTAAGTCCGGTAAATTATTGGGGGTTATAGTTTCTTTACGTGGCATCGAAATTGACCCTCTCAAGATTGCGGCTATCACTGATATGCCCGCACCCACAAATATATCAGAATTACGAAGTTTACAAGGTAAGCTTCAAGCTATTCGTCGCTTCATCGATAAGCTGGCGGATAAAACCGGACCCTTTCTTAAGCTTCTTAAGAAGGATGTCTTTTTCCATTGGGACTACGAATGTCAGCAAGCATTTGAACTCCTCAAACAATATCTTCTTAACCCACCTATGCTTTCGCCACCTAGACCTGATCGCCCATTTATCTTGTATATTTTTGCTTTAGATCTTGCCTTAGGAGCTATGTTAGCTCAACTTGATGATGAGAAGAAAGAACGTGCTAATTATTATATCAGCAGAACATTAATCAGTTATGAAACTCGTTACACAACATTAGAGAAGTTATGTCTAGCAGTCGTATTTTCTACATAGAAATTATGCCATTATATGCTCAGTCAGAAAACCTATGTTATTGCTAAATCCGATCCTTTGCGGTATCTCATGAGTCGACCTTATTTATCTGGTCGCACAACAAAGTGGGTTCTTGCTCTAAGCGAGTTTGAACTCATGTTTATAGGACAAAAGTTTGTTAAGGGTCAAATCATAGCAGATCAATTAGTTGCTGCACCCTTAGAGTCTACCCATCCCCTCATCATTGAGTTTCTTGATGAATGCCTTAAACTAGAGGTAGACCATCCAGAGCAATGGTCCTTATACTTTGACGGAGCCCGATGCATGAGTGGGGCTGGTGCAGGTATTATTTTAATATCTCCATAGAAACATCTTATCCCTCTATCCTTTAAATTAACATTTTCTTGTACTAATAACACTACTGAGTATGAGGCTCTAATCCTTGGATTACGAGTTGCCTTGGCACTAAAAATTAAAAATCTATTAGTTTTCGATGATTCTCAACTTGTCATAAATCAAATTAATGATGTTTATCAGACCAAAGATGATAAATTGCACCCATATAAAGCATATGTATTACAATTAATATCTTTATTTGATCAAGTTACCTTGGAAGCTATTCCTCGAACTAGCAATCGTGCGGCTAACGCTATGGCTGCAGTTGCATCTCTTTTACCCTTGGAGTTAGAGGACGAATATGCTACCATCATTATTCGTCGACTCCAGGAACCCGCTTCAAATAAATCATGCTTAGAACCTTTGGATGTGTTTC
Source organism: Wollemia nobilis (assembly GCA_028583015.1). Classification (NCBI taxonomy): domain Eukaryota; kingdom Viridiplantae; phylum Streptophyta; class Pinopsida; order Araucariales; family Araucariaceae; genus Wollemia; species Wollemia nobilis. Next base: position 3,074,130 of record JAQPPZ010001308.1, on the reverse strand, counting down.
TAATCAATGAAACTACTCCTAAAATTTGGTACATCGATATATTCAATTTTCTTCAAAATGGGACCTTCCCTAAAGGTTTTAACAGAAACCAGTGTCGGTTATTACGTAGACGAGCAAGTCGCTTCGTAATAATTGGCAATACGTTATATAGGAGATCTTTCGAAGGTATCCTACTGAGATGTTTGAATCTAGAAGAATCTAGATCAGCTTTGAGTGAAGCCCACGATGGATCTTGTGGGGGACATTTTAGTGGTAGCGCCATTGCTAAGAAACTCCTTAGGATAGGATATTTTTGGCCTACCATGGAAAATGATGCACATGATTATGTGCACCATTGTGACAAGTGCCAGAAACATGCTGACCTTGTCCATGCGCCTGCACAAGAGCTACGAGGCTATTTCATCTCCTTGGCCCTTTTCAAAATGGGGCTTAGACATCATTGGAAAAATCAACCCTGTGTCATCTGATGGACACAAATTCATCATAACCGCCATCGAGTATTTCATGAAGTGGGTTGAAGCTATGCCCTTAGCTTCTTGCACTAGAACCCAAGTTTCCAAATTTATTTTTAATCAAATTATTTGTAGGTTCGGAATTCCTGCAAATCTCATCTCAGATAATGGAACTTGTTTCAAAAATAAAGATGTCAAAAAATTATGTCAAAAATATAAAATTCAACATCGTTGGTCCACTCCCTATTATCCTCAGGGTAATGGCCAAGCAGAAGCATCTAATAAAACATTAATTAAAATCCTCAAAATACTGGTCAATAAATCTGGTCGAGATTGGCACATTCAACTATATCCTACTTTGTGGGCTTATCGAACTAGCGTTCGTACCCCCACAGGCACTTCACCTTTTGTTTTGGTTTATGGCGCTAAAGCAGTTTTTCCCTTTGAATTAGAAGTTCCTTCTTTGGCTCTGCTACTTCAAGATATTGAAGTAGGAGATGAATATCGTGTTGGCAGATTTAGTCAGCTGGAACTCCTAGATGAGAAGCACATCAATGCTTTGGAACATCTTCGAGCCTATCAGAACAAGCTCAAGCGAGCATACCTCAAGAAAGTTCATCATCGATCCTTTGAGATCGGCGACCTTGTCTTGAAAGAAAATCAAAAAAATACTAATGCAACTAAAGATCTTAAAGGTAAATTTGAACCTAACTGGCTTGGGCCATATATCATCACTGCTAAATTTGGATCGGGAGCATACCGATTAGCTACCTTAGATGGTAAATATCTTAAAGAACCTATGAACATTATGCATCTTAAGCGCTATTATGCATAAAATCTGGTCATTTCATCATTGTATATATTGTTATTTTGCATATTGTTTCATTTTAGTCATTCATATAAAAATTTCAAAAACAATCACATTGTGTATCTTCTCAATTCATAAATCAAAATCAAAATATAAAAACATCAAAATCATCAAAATCTTCAAAAACATCTTTTATTTTCGTACTGTCAATTCTTGAAGTATTGCAGTTATATTTTCAGTTATTTTGGATAAATTAGCATTTATTTGGAATCCCGCACTTTCACACTCACATGCATAAATATCTTGATTTTATTTGGTATGATTATTAATCTCTCTTATATCAAAGTCCACAGTTGAATTAAATAAAGTTTTGAGCATAGAGAATTGATCTTGTTATTTACTTGAACCAAGTATATCTCTTCACATTAAAATGATTTCATTGCAAATTCAATATGATGCTACATAGTAGAAGTGGTTTCTTGAGCGAAAAGTTTCCCCTGCTATCCTATCATGCACATGGTCTAGAATCTTTGAGAATTGACAAAAGGACAAGCTCACCCCTGCCCAGAATAAAAATCCCTTGCTCTACGGCCAATCCGAGCAAGTATCCCTAGTATAGGAAGAAAAAGAAAAGTCAAAGAAAATGAGAAAAAGAAAAATATTATTTTGTACCATCGCAACAATATTTCAGCATTATCTTAGTTCCAAGAAAAAATACAAAAAAAAAAAGAGAGAAAAAGAGAAAAGCAAAAGCAAAAAGCAATAAAATCCCTTTCCCTACCCCTTGAAAAAGAAAAGAAGGGTGAATGAGCTTGAATCCCTAGAATTTTCAATTATTCGAAAACTATGAGGTAAGCCCCATAACAGGTGGTTTGTGCCCAACCCGCTTGGCCTTGGGTAATCCCTAGCATGGTGATATGTCTGTCACATTAGCGACCTTCTTTTGTACAGACCTATGTCTACTTATGGATCAGCTAGCTCTTGATGACCCGACTTACATAGTAGTCTGGTATGGTTACATGCATATAAATCATGGTCAACGAACATTCATTTGGTTAATTCAAATTACTTGTATCAAATTATCTTGCTCAAAATTGGTAAATGAACAATACAATTGCACACACATTTGTATTTGAGAGATTTTGTATCATTATGATAAATCAAGATCGGCAATGAACTCACATATGCACATGAGGGTTCCTTATAAATCTATATTTTGTCTTTGAGATAATTTAAAATATTTTTGCAACTCTTTTTGGAATAATTTCATCTTCTTATTTAAGAACATCTGTTTCGTATAAAAACAATTACATACATTGTTTTCAAAAATCCAAAAATTCTTTCAACAACATATTCAAAAATCTAGCAATAAAGTCACGTTTATATATTTTTTCTATTTATCTCAAAATCAAAAATCAATTATGCAATAAAACTATTATATCAATTTCCTTTTTGGATTTCGCGATGATGGTATAAGTCTATACCTATAATTCTATGCCTAGCGCAAACCATTGTTCTAATTTTATTTCCCATTCATTATTATTTATAAAAACATATGGCTTATATCATTATGTTACACAATTGTGCTTTAAAAAGAACGAACACATTTTTCTATTTCATTTCATTATGTCAACATTCCATTTTGCAACCATGGTATAATTCCTAAGGAATTGTTCAAAACTTTATCACACTTAGGAATTTTATGCCTAGCAAAAATCATATTTTTAAATATTTCATGCATAATATTTTTATGAAAATCTGAAAACAAATCATCACCATCATCATTTTCATCATCACAACACAAAGTCTTAAGACAGTCTCTTAAGCACTCTTTTACTTTTAACAATATTTCTATCTTGGGATTAGCTTGACGACCTAGCGAGCGGCGACTCCATGAAATGGTCTATAACAGTGACAATGTCCTTTGAAATTATTGTTAGAAGTCCCTTTATTTTTCATCAAATCACACCACAAAACAACCAATTTGTTTACATCAGATTATTTCATTTAAATTTTACAGCATGACATAAAATTATACTATTTCCAAATGACATAATTACATGAATAATCAATCAACAAATCCAAAATTGAAGCATCATAAAACATGTGGACAAGTCATATCACAAAAATATCATATATATATATATCAAAATATATGTACATCATATCAAAACTGGATTGGTATGCCACAATCTATACCCTGGCATACTCAATCCTCTCAAAAATATACAATCCAGTCTATGCCGCTAGTCTTGAGAAGCCCTCGAGCTCTCAGCCTCATCTCCTCTCCCACCCTGAGGTGGAGGAGGTGGCCCCATCGAAGTTCGTCCTGTGTCGTGGGTCCTCGACGTCGATCATGAGGATGTCCTCGATGACCCCATCCTGATCGGCTCCACAATGCTAGCTAGTAGCTGTAACCTCTGGCCCTATGGAACCAGCTGGAAGTATGCTCCTTGATAGAACGTGGTCTGAGCAATAGACCGTGCCAACTCCTGCATGCTCGCCCCTCCACTCTGAGCCCTGAGCCGTGTAGCCTCATCCTACAGAGTCTACACCTGAGATCGTAGGCGGGCATTCTCAGCCCGAGAGCCACCATCTCGCTACTCTCCCCCACCTCGATACCCTTGCCCTTATCGAGCGATGTTGGCCTATCCCTCTACTGAGAAGGGAGTCCCTCCTCTCTCCTCTCTACCTGCTGTGGTCTCTCCGGAGCCTGTGGCACTCTCCGACGTCTCTCCTGAGGAGACCATCGTTGCTCCCTCCCCTCGTGACCCCTCGTTGCATCAATAGTAGCCTGGCGCCACCTCCCCATCCGTCGCACCATGACGTGCATCGGACCCTATGCCCTCGTCATTCGAGGAGGGCGGATGCCTATGTACCAGGCATCATACCCGTCTGTCACCCCTACGTCGTCCCCATCCACTAGTTAAATGGGGGCATCGTCCACGTCTTGACTCCAAAATCATTGCATATCTGGAGCCTCGCTTAGTGTAGTACTATCCCGGATAGTCTAAGAGTACTCATAATCCCTGAGAGAAGGGATCCCCTATTGTAGACCGAACTACCACAAAACTCGGTCATAGCGGTGGAGCTCTACCTCTCCCCGCTCCATCCTCAGCCAGAAGACTCTCCTGATGCGAGCCAACTCTTGTCCATCCTCTCCCCACCCTGGATGCTCTCTCCATGGCCTCCAGGTGATCTGGTCTAGGATGAGGTCATCTAGCAACCTCCGAGACATCGATAGATCTATCCACCGCTGTGACCCTCTCTGGAGCCACCAATAGAAAACCTGGGGTCTCTCCCGGTCAACCCCTGTCAGTGGAAGCCCTACCGGCCTCCGCACCACAATGTGCTCCCAACACCAAACCTATAGCAACGATGTCAAAACCAGACATCGACCTCCCTTGTATACGACCCCATGTAGGATCCTATACAAGCGGCATAGCACAAAGCTACCCCAAGCAAATCTATAGTCGTGGTCTCTCATATCGTAGACCACATCTGAGAGCAGCCATGGTAACCTGCATCCGCTCTGGTGGCATAGTAGTAAGCCACCCACCACCCTTACCAAAACCTGAGTCAATCGAGATGCCCCAGGCATCTACCGTAATGTCTCGATGTTCACCCCGCCCTTCTCCAGGGTGAAGCTAGGATCTCCACACAGTCGCATCATGGCATGGCCCTGATTGGCCATAGGAGTCATAAACCACCCTTGTATGGGGATCCTCAAGATCCTCCATATGTCCTCTAGAGTGGGAGCCATCTCCCCTGTCGGTAACCAAAAACAGGATGACCCCGGATACCACCTCTCTGCTAGGGTCATCGGTAGCCCCATGTCTATCGGTATTTGTGGCATCTCTGCCACATGCTATAGTCTGACCTCCGCCAGTCGGTCTCGCTCTGCCTGGTCGAGCATGGCTACGTCGTCTTTGAGTCCCCCATATTTCCACTCCTGAATTTTTAGTAATCCCCTCTACAAAATAAACAATCAAACAATAAAAATCATCAATAGATAATCATTAAAATCAGTTAAATCAATTTAATCTTCTAAAAACAATGATGATATCATCCACCATTGGATGATATCATCCTAAATTGGGTCAAATCATCCTTGGTAGGATGAAATCATCTCCGATTTCACAACTTGGGGATCGCCCCTTGTTGGACGGGATCGCCCCTATTTCGTCGATTTTGCCCCTAGACGAAATCGGCGATCTAGGGACGATTTCGATGAAATTGGGACGATTTCATCCCGACATCGTCGACGGCCTAAAAACGGTCGTGATGCCCCAAAATAGTCAAAATTTAAATCAAAAATTACACAAATCAAATTAAAAACATAATTCACTAGGTTTAGATCCTTACCCGCAACCCGCGTCGGACCTCTGTCGATCTGTGCGTTGTTTCTACCATTTTTCTTGCAGAGCTCTAAAAATAGTAAAAATGAATTAGGGTTTTACCCTATTTTTCTTAATTTTATTTAAAAACAACACCATTTTTTAAAAATTTTGCTTTTCCACGCTTTTACCTCAAACGTTCGATTTGGGTAAAAACACGGAGGGGCACCATAGTAAGCAGTTGTACGATTCGACCTAGAATCGTCGTCTAGAAAATTGAGTAAATTTTTGCTTTCTCGTAAAACGGGAAGAACTCGTCTTTAACGCATTTTCTTTGGAAAATTCGCTAAAGAGGGGGCAAAATGTAGCACCCTAAAATTGGCGCAATTAAACCCTTAGTAAAAAGATAAAAATTTGAATTTTAACCTCGAAACCGCCCGTTAACCACTCACCCCATTTTTTGTGCCATTTTTAGGAGTTGTTTTGACCGTTGGACGATATCGTCGCCGATCAGACGAAATCGTCCCAGATCGGACGAATTCGTCTGGAACAGAATGTCCAGATGATTTCGTCCCAAAACCAAATTTTCATAATTAGCTTTTGTTTTAATAGCCTCTCCAACTTGGGTAGAAGCATGTCTACGTAGTTGGAGATTCCTCCGCTGAGGATCTCCCAGATTGGGATGATCCCCAACCTCCTAACCTCCCCCTAATCCTATATAAACTAGGATTTTCTTAGTTTATCCCCCTGGTTGGCTGATCCCATGATTCCCTGATTGATTTTCCCTGCCATTTAGTTTTGCTGTGTCAAGACGTCCTATCCACCATTGTTTGCACTCGTAGTTTTAAGTTTTCATTACAGGTTTTCACTGTGCTTCAGTTGGAGAAAGCTCGGATCGTCGCAGGCGATTCCAGATGATTTTGGATGATCCTGTCACAGATCGGTGATGATCTCATATGATTGGAGGTGATCTCGACTGTAGTTCATATTGGGGGCAACCAGAGCCCTGAGTTTGCATTCCTCATTTGTCTTCTTTATTTTACTATGCATTAGTTTGATTTATTTTCATTCTACATCCTGGAGTTCACCTCATTCAGCATAAATGCATGATAAAGTTAAAATAAGTTATTAAAACAATGCATTTCCTTTAATTTGCTATCTAGATTTATCAGTTAGGCATTTATACTATCATTTCTATCATTTTGCATTATTCTAGCAGTAGCATTTTTGTTTTTTGGTGTCTGTTTCTATGATTGCAGGTTTCTGACGAATTCGTCTAACGAATTCGTCGGATCGATGATGATCTTGTCTGATCTCAGATGATCGACTATGATCTGAGATGATTCGGTACAATTGCAGATGATCCTATCATATTTGAGACGATCTGGACTCCTACAAACTTTAGAATCTTCATCAGACATCCGGAATCAGGTGCATTCTTTCTCATTTCGTATAATCTTTACATTTAGGATTCATTCTTGCTTTTTGTATTCATATAAATCAACATTTTCATATAGAATAGCTTAGATTCATTTTGGCCAACCTAGGATTATGAATGATCGAGTATAAAATGAACACACCAAAACCATTCTCAACCTAGGCATGGAAACTGCCACTCAAAGTTTCCTGGTGAACCCACCATCCATCGAAAATTCACCCTTATACCCCTCCCCCGAAGAGGCACGACCTTCAAAGGGCCTCTCAGTCTGAGGTATTGTCCCATCCTTCTCGCATCCCCCTTCTAGGCGCGGATCCTATAGCCTGAAGGTAAGGATGCAAAAAATTTGGAGCAGTACACTAAGATGCAAACACTATTTTTTTGTCTTTCAAATACCTAAAAATAAAACTAGATGTCTTTCTTTACTTATGATTTAAATATAGAATAAAAATGAGTAGAATACAAACAAAAAATAGCCTAAGAATTCTATTAGAGCACTTACTTGATCTGGTGATTGACCCTAGCTTTTAACTTCCATCCTGATATATCCAACAACTTCAACCCACAAAACACCTTCAAAAACCTTAGAAAATTTGATCAGTGTTTGGAGGTCTACTTAGGCCACTATGTGACTAAGCTTGGAGGTGCAATAGCCAAGCCTGCTTGGTCCTTTTATTTGACCATGTAAAAATGAAATATATTGTTGACCTTTAGAACAATCAAACATGAAAAAGTAAAAACAAAGCATAGACAAAAGGAATATAATGGAAATAAAGCATGCAGGAAGATGGATTAGGGTTTTGGGAGTAGAAATTTACCCCCAAGTCCTAATTACCAAATTTGCATCCTGTAAGAGGCAGATGCAAATTTGGTAAGACAAATTTACACCCTATATGGATTGGGTGTGAATTTGATCTATAACCTATATTAGTCTACAAAAATACAAAAATATGATGAAAATTAAAAAATTAATGGTTAAAATAGACTAATAATGCACAAAAATATACTTAGTTGATGGAGAAAGCAAGGAGCAATGAGAAAGTGAAGGTAGCGACCAAAATGGTAGACCTCTCCTATCGTCAAGACTCCTCCACTTGTTCACCAAGGGTAGCCAATCACAAGAAGCACAAAAGCAAAGCAACACAACAATCCAAAAGTAGAGATTCATCAAGAGCACATTTCGTAAAATATAACTTTGCAACTTATCAAAAACTAGGAGGAAAAGGAAAATCCAATCCCTCTATTTGGTAAAAAATTAAATTAATTAGTTAATTAATGTTAAATTTTAATGATGAAACTGATGAAATTTTATTGAATTTTTATGATTGTAGCATGATGTACTCTTGAGTAGAGAGTGGTGACCAAGCACTCTAGAGGACACTATGAGAGGACTCATAATGATGGATCAGTGTACCCTATAGGATGTGGGATTACTGCATCTATCATAGATACCTCAATTGAAGTTGATAGAGTACTACTAATGACGTTGGCTGAGAGATGGTAAATAGCAGCATCTGAAGCACCTCTTAAATATCTAAGTATTCACTTCACTGCATTCCAATTCTCCTTACCAATATTTTCCATGTACCGATTGACTACACCCACTATTTGGGCAATACCGATATAGTGCTCACTATGGCATACATGGGGCTTCCTACTACTGATGAACACGGTACATGATATATGCTTGTCTTCTCTACTTCTATTATATGACACTGTTCAAAATATAATTTGAAGTGTGAAAGAAGTGTGGTACTAACTAGTTTTGCATTCTTCATATTTAAGCGTTGTAGAATATTTTCCACATATGAATTTTGACTTAACCAAAGCTTTCTTCCTATTTTTTCCCTGTGTATCTTCATCCTTAAATTTTGGTTTGTTACTCCTAAATCATTCATTTCAAATATCCTAGCCAACTAAGCCTTAAGTTCAATAATTTTCTTCATGTTGGGGCCTACAACCAACATATCATCAACATACAATAGTAAAATAATAAAACTGCCATCATCAAACCTCTTATAGTATCCACAATGGTCAACTTCACTCCTGTTAAAAACTTGGCTCTTCATGAAGGTGTCAAATTATTTTATACCACATCCTTGGTACCTGTTTCAAACTATACAGAGATTCTTTAGTTTGTAAACCAAATGCTCTTTGCCTCTTTCTTCATATCCCTCAAGCTAATCCATATAAATCTCCTACTCGAGATCACCATATAGGAAGCAGTCTTTATATCAAGCTGCTCCAATTCTAAATCTTGTGCTACTACAAGTGCAAGTAAAAATCTAATAGTAGTCATCTTCACAACTAGAGATAAAATTTAATTAAAGTCTATACCTGAATTTTACACATAATCTTTTGCCACCAAGCAAGCTTTATAGCATTCCAACAACCCATCATTGTTATTCTTTACTTTGTACACCCAATTGTTTCCAACAACCTTTTTTCCAGGTGGGATATCCATAAGTTCCCACATTTTATTCTTGTGAAGTGTCTCAATCTCCTCCTCCATGGCTTTCATCCACTTTTTTGCATTATCAAACTCTCTAGCTTTCTAAAATTAACTAGGCTCACCATAATCATTTAACAAAGAGAAAGAGGTCTGATAAATAGGATAATACCTTTTCAAACACTTTTTTGGACATGTAGATCTTCTAACCCAATGATCTGTTGATTGTGGCTCTTGGTCTTGTGACCGTTGTGCTACTCTACTTGTTTTTCTACTTGTTATTCTACTTGTTGTTCTACTTTTTGTTCTGCATGTTGATCAAAAACTTTAGCATGTTGATTTTCATATTCATATTCGATCATATCTACTTCAACTGGTACAACATTAGGAGTTTGTTTTACCTCCTTCCTTTGCATGGATTTTCATCAAAAATAACATCTATGCTAATAATTACCTTGTGGGAAGTAGGATCCCATAGTCTATACCCCTTCATTGTATCTCCATAGTCAATAAAAACACATTTTCTTGACTTTGGGTTAAGTTTAGACCTTTTTTCTTTAGGCACATAGGCAAACGCATCACAACCAAAGGTACGCAAATGAGAGTAATAAACTGGCTTACAACACCAAACCTCCTCTAGAATTTGTCCATCCAACGCAAATATAGGTGACCTGTTAATAAGATAAATAGATGGATTAATAGCCTCTACCTAGAATATTTTATCCAACATGGATGCGTTGAGCATGCTTCTTGCATGTTCCATGATTGTATGATTCATACACTCAGCCACACCATTTTTTTGTGGAGTATATGATATAGTCTTTTGGTGCTTAATACCTTCTTGCGTATAAAATTTATCAAATTCCTTGGAGCAATATTCACCCTCATTATCTGACCTAAGACATAAAATAGGTTTGCCCAAACTTTTCTCTACTCATGCTTTGAACTCTTTTAATTTTTGCAATGCTTCTAACTTCATAAAATAAAACCACACTCTCCTAGAATAATCATATGTAAAAGTTAGAAAATAGATAGCACCATTTAAAGACTGAGTGGTTACTGGTCCAAATATATCTGAATGTATAAGTTATAGAAAATTAGAACTCTTACTAGGGATTGCAGTAAACTGAACCCTCTTTTGTTTACCAAAAATACAGTGCTCACACAAGTCTAAAGTGCAAGACTTAATCCTAGAAATCATACCTTGATCATGCAAAAATTTTAGATCTTTTTTCACTCATATATCTTAGGCATTGATGACATAGCATTACTGCATCTGAGCATTTCTGGAATTTGCTACTATTGCATAGTTTATCATGGTATAGGATCCCATAAGATTCTCCTTATGCTACTACAAGAGCTCCTCTAGTAATTTTGCAGTAGTTGTTACCAAAAGTGATAGAACATTCTAGCTTATCCATCATCTTGATTAAGAGTAGATTCTTTCATAAATCGGCTACATGTCATACATCATATAACATCCTTTCTATACCATCGTCTAGTTTTATCATTATATACCAAATTCCCATAATTTCTAAAGGATGATCATCACCTAAGTAGACCATCCCACCATAGTATAATTGATATTTTTCAAACCAAGCTCTGTGAGGAGACATGTGGAAAGATACACTCAAGTCCAAAACCCAGGTATATAAAATAGATCTATTGTTGTTGATACATAATTCCTCACATATTATCATATCTCTTGAATCTATTGTACTGGCCTCAGCTGATGGCTTAATTTACTTTTCACCATTATTTTCCTTTTTTAATTGCCAACAATCCTTCTTTGAGTGTCCTAGCTTCTCATAATGCCATCATTCCCTTTATGCTTGTATCCTTTAGACTTTGATATGGACTGTGATCTACCTTGTTTAATCCTCTTGAAAGATGAACCTTGGATAGATAGAGCTTCATTGGTTGAGGGTTCCAGAGATATTTTTCACCTTAACTCTTCTGCCAACAAAGTTGTTACCACATCATCAAATTTTAGAGCTCCTAATGATGCATTACTGATGGTCATCACCATATGATCCCAAGGAAGAAATAAATTAGGGTGATAGCTTTGTCCTCATCCTCCATATTCACACTAACTAAAACCAATTTACTAATAAGGGTATTAAACTCATTCAAATAATCTGCTACAAATGAATTCTCCTTCATCCTTAGGCTATAAAGCTATTTTTTAGAAAAAACTTATTTGTTGTTGATTTTGTTTCATACAACTTTTCAAGCTTCTACTAGAGGGCTTCCGTGAGATTTTCTTTAGCAATACTGAACAAGACAATCTTCTAGGTAGAGATGAATTGTAGAAACCACCTTCCTATCCAGCATTACCCACTTCTCATCTTTCATGCTGCTTGGTTTACTCACGACTCCTTTCAAGGCTAGAGCTTGGTCATTTTGAACCAACAAATCCTCTACCTTCATCTTCCATAGGGTGAAGTTCCCACCATTAAATTTCTCAATCTCAAACTTGGTTACACCTATTTTCCTTGTTTCAACTCCCACTCACACAAAATCTTAGGCTCTGATATTAGATGTTAGTTAGAACTTTCAATTTTTACCTACAATTAGAAAACACAATAATAAAAAAATAATAGTAACATAGATATTTTACGTGGAAACTTGCAATGTGTAGGAAAAACCATGGGGTAATGGTAGCTTCTTTATTTTATTGATTTCATCAAAATTTACATTCACACAACTTATGTATGTGCAAGGGTTTATTTCCTTTTCTAGATAAATGAAGGAAGGCTTCGAAAACTTCATTTTCTCTCCCAAAGAAAGACACTAAAAATGGTTCATTTCATCTTTCAGAGCTACACGTATAGTGGCTACCCATCTGGAGCTACACGTTTGACCACTATCCATCTGGGACTAGACATTTGGTAGGTTACCCATTTGGAGCTACATTTTTTGTGACTACCCATTTAGAGCTAGACGTCTGGTAGGACACCCATCTAAAGCTACATGTTTGATGACTACCTATTTGGAGCTAGATTTCTGGTAGGTTACCCATTTGGATGTCTACAAATAAATATTTGTAGACTAGATATCTTGTAGTCTAGACGTCTATAGCTAGACATCTATAGACTAGATGTCTGTAGATGTATTTATTGATAGATATTTGTAGACTAGACGTTTGTAGACTAGACATCTACAGATGATACGTCTATAGATAGTCATTTGTAGATAGATGTCTATAGAGAGACATCTATAGATTGGACATCTGCAGCTACCCTTTTGTTGAAGAACATTAGAGATATGGATAGTGAGCAAAATCTTATGTAGAAAACTGCAAGAGAAACTTATAAATGGTTATGGATGAAGATGGTTTTCAACTTCCAAAAATAGATCTAAAAAAATGAAAGAAAATAAAAAATGGAGACCAATAAGGAAGTATATTGGAAGAAATACCAACTCTTTTGAGACTTTAACATATGAATAAAAAGTAGATCAAAACATAGAGGACAAAGTACAACAATTTCAATATATTAACAAGGAATCATCTATTTAGTATGATCATGATTTAAGGAAGAAAATTCTCAATGAACCTAAGGAATGTGTCTTGTCAAATTTTGAAGACTCTCTTGAAGTACCATGCACCATTCAAGAGAAAAATATTGATAAAGAAAATGGAGTTTTAGAAGTTAATACCTTTGATATTAAGAAGGAAATACCAAAAAATGAGAAGGAAAAGTCAAAAGCTTCTATAGTAGAGCTAGGATAGGATAAATATGATGAAAAATAAAATTGTGAAATAATATTGAGAAATGGAATAATAAGACCTACTTTTGATATAGGCAAGGAAAAGAGGAAAACCCTCAAATTATCAAGCAAAATCCATGGAAGTAAGAGAAAACATAGAGAAAATAACACAAACTAAGTTGGTTAAACTTTTGTTTACCAAACAATAAAATGATATCGGTAATATGTAGGTGGGACCAAAAGCCCCTAATGAGACATGATTATCATCTCATGGAATATAAGGGGTGCTAATACTCCCTTAAAGCAGAGGTGTATCAGGGACCTATGTTTAAGTAATAAGCCTAATATTCTTTTTATCCAGGAAACTAAAATGATAAAATAAGTGTGACCAGGAGATCTGAATGATTTGATAATTGAATAATTGCATTAACAATATATTTTAGAAAGTATAGTTTAAATAGATTACAAAATAGCTAATCCAAACTGAATAAACTATTGTCATGCCAAAAAATCTGCCAAGAGGAAGAGATTTTGGTTTAGAACTCTTCACCTAGGATATTTAGGAAATGACCATTAGATATTTAATACAGTAAATATCTACATGGTAGAAAGTAAAAAAGTAAATGTAATAATATACCTATGTAGTATAATGTAATATACTACCTATTTTACCTAGTGGAGTAAAAGAGTAAATATCCCAAAGAATGGAATATTACTCTAACATCCCCCCTTATTACATTATTTGGGTAATGTATATAACTACCCCAATACAGTGAAAAAAGATGTTGAATTGTTGGTTCTTGCTCTATCACAGTGCTCTGGCTGATCCTAAGCAAAAAGTGGATCATTCCTCACTTTGTCTTCACATCAACGAATGTCCTTATTGTAATCTTGTCATCCAATCAAATTGCATGGGTAACCAACCGCTGCAATTGCTAGGTGTAGTAGAGTAGATCACTTCATACGAGGTTCATTCGGTTACAAAATTAGTTTGCAAAAGATAAGGTAGCTAAGGTGTTGATCACTGCCGAAAATGCACCCTTATAAGTTCCCCCCTTGTTGCAAAACATGTAATTAAATTTTTGAAAGAAGTTTGACTAAGGTGTCGGTCGTTGTCGAAAATGCACCCTTATAAGTCTTCTTCCCTTTTTACAAAAAATTGTGAAGAAAATAAATGTATATCCCCCCTTAATTGCAAAAATATGTGCAACTCAAGAAGATTTGTGAAGGATTTGTACAAAGATTGCCTCCTAGGCAACTCTACACCAGAAAATTCCCTCCTTTTGTTACAAGAACTTCAAACAATGAGAGTTTGCTATTTATGAAGCCTAAAAGAGGTACAAACACCCCTTTATTACAAGTAATTCAAACAAAAACTTATGCTATTTATGAAGCCTAAAAAGAGAGAGAGGAAATGGTGCTTGCTTAATGTGACAAAATGTGTTTTCTCTCTACAATACTGTTATAGCCAAGAGCACTCTGTGTGCTTTTTCTGAACTAGAATCAGAATCAGAACTAGACACTTCACTAGAAATATTGCCTTTGTTTTGCTTCTGTGATGTGCCTTTGCCATTTTAGTTTTGCTTGTTTGGAAACCAACACTGAATGGTGTCATGGTTGTCCTTTTTTACAATTTGTGCAAAACTTTACCTCTTAGGCAATGTTATCAAAAAAGTTCACCAAATAGTCCTTCCTTATTGCAAGTACTTCAAGCATGGTTGCTATTATTAAGCCTAAAAGAAAAAGGTATAATGTTGATGACTTCTACTTTTCTGATTGCCTTTATAAGTTTTATCTCCCTCTTGTTAAAATTTGTGTTTGAAAGAAGAAAGGAAATATCCCCCTTTAGTTCAAAAGATTTGCTACTTTCAAGGTTCCTTATTTTTCAAAAACTTGCTCTTTCTTTTGATATACCCTAGAAGAGTACCAAAAGATAACTCACTCAAAAATATATTTAATGGCACCTGCCTAAAAGTCCTCTTGAAGAGGAATAATCAGTTTGAGGAAATTAAGCCAAACAAATAAGAGTGAATTAGGGGTGTTGATTTAGGAGAGAATATCAGTTGTAATTGGCTTTAAATATGTGCAAGGATTTACACAAATTTGTGAAATTTTGGGGTATAGAGTGTTCTTGACTCTATGACTTATAATTGTAAAAAAATAATACAAGAATCAAACAAGAATACCCACAAAATTCTTATCACCTAGGTGTCGGATGCAACCGAAAATGCACCTAATTGCCAATAAAGGTGTCGAGTAAAATTAGAAATGCACCTTTTAATTTTTGCAACAAAATATGAATGTATGTTGTGCAAAAAAATTGGTATGTTATGTCTCCTCCTTGTCTTACAATTTTTCAAAAGAAGTACAATGTTGTCTTCCCCCCTTTATTTTGCAAAATTAACAAATCGAGCACTCCTTCCAAGACAAGTCGACACACGACCCGCATTTGAAAGGCTTCCAGACCAGTCGAGAAACGACTTGGTTTTGATGGAGCCAAGGCTTCAAGTTATCCTCAAGTTTGTAATAAAAATGTGCAATTTTATGTCTTATATCCCCCCTTGGAGAAAACAAATGCACAATGCCAAGTTTGATGTTTTACAAGTTTTTGTGTCTCCTTGTGTTACAATTTGGCAAAAAAGAATTCAAGTTTGATCCTTTATTGTATGCTAAATTAACAAGGTTTGAAAAAAGTTGAAGTATTTTTAAGCTCTCTTCTTTATGAGACAAAACTAGTGATTTCCAAAAGTTTGAAAGAGTCTCATAATTTGCAACAAAATTATGTCTTCTTTCTTGTCTATTTATCCCCATGTGTGGAGAAAACAAGAAAACATGTAATTCTTGTAGTTGCAAAAAAAAATATTGGCTTTAATGTTTTTCTATTTTAATGCACAAGATTATTAAAGTTCTAGAATTTAATTTAATAATAAAATACCTTTCAAAGTAAAAAATCACTCAAATTTGGTAAAAAAGTGATTTTTTATTAAAAAAAATACTAAAGTATTAAAAAAAATCTAAAAATATAATAAAAAAATACATAAAAAATAAAAATATTTTATAATATAGCCATATTCTTTTAAAAAAATGATTACCTTTGTAAAAATGGAGTGCACGGGGGTCGATCCAACGACCTCACGTGCGTCAAGTTTTGAACTTGACCACTGCACTGCTGGGGCGGCTTTGGAAGCTAGCCCCACGTGCTAGTATTTGAAGACTAAGCAGGCAACAATGGATTTTGTGGGATTTTTATCCCACTTTCATCTCAAAAGGGATGAATGAAGGCTTTAAATGGGGCTCTGGTGGTCTCCGACGGATAGTGTCCTACCTGGGCGATCGCCTACCATCGCCAGTAGACAGAGTCCTGCCTAGTTGATCGCCTGCAGGCCCCACTGCCTATTGAGGTGAGGTCGGGTGGGCCTGGAAAAAAAACCAAGTTTCTACCTCCTATGCCTCCAGGCTTAGTGGGTTAAATAAATCATTAATCAAACATAAACTTAGGAACTTTAGGAGGATTAGGAAGATAGGAAAAATAATAAATTAAAGTCACCAAATGAAAATGGTGCTTCCTCCTGCATGAGATCGCCTTCTCCAATGGAACGATTGCGCTTCTTCCCTCTAGCTCCCTCCAGCTCTGATGCCAATGTGACCAGGAGATCCGAATGATTTGATAATTGAATAATTGCATTAACAATATAGTTTAGAAACTATTGTTTAAATAGATTACAAAATAGCTAATCCAAACTGAATGAACTATTGTCACGCCAAAAAATCTACTAAGAGGGAGAGAGTTTGGTTTAGAACTCTTCACCTAGGATATTTAGGAAATGACCATTAGATATTTAAGATAGTAAATATCTACATGGTATAAAGTAGAAAATTAAATGTAATAATCTACCTATGTAGTATAATGCAATATACTACCTATTTTACCTAGTGGAGTAAAAGGGTAAGTATCCCAAAGAATGGAATATTACTCTAACAATAAGTTTCAAAAACTATGAAAGCAGTATGGGCAAGATGTGAATGGGATGCTATGTATTCGAAAGCAGTGATAGGGGGAATTCTAACTTGTTGGAATCCTTCTAGAACATCTTGTGTAACCATCCATAAAACTAAGCATCGGATAGCCTCTTTAATCACTTGCTACTTTGCAGATATTTATTTGATCCTTATCAATGTCTATGGACCTCCAACTCAGTTAGGTAGATTAGAAGTTTTGAGTGGGATTGAAGCCTTTATGAGAAGTAAATACCAAGAAACCTGATTCATGGTCATAGGATATTTTAATGTCATAACCAAGCTAGATGAAAATTTTGGGGGAATTAGGAAATTAGCCCAATGTATGTGAGATTTTTTAGCTTTTACTCAAAATATTCTATGGGAGGTTGAGTTTGAAGAAGACAACTATACTTGGACCAACAATAGGAGAGGCCATAACCTAATAGAGTAAAATATTAGATATATGCATTCTCTCATATCATTGGCTAGATGAAGGAACTTGTGCTAAAATTAATAACTTAACAAGGATTGGTTCATATCATTGGCCAATAAGAGTTAAAATGGTGGTAAGTGAATTCAAAAAATATTATATTTTAAATATGAGCAGATGTGGGAATACCATCCTCAATTTGTTGATATGATGGCTAAAACATGGAATTCTTTAGGTAATGGTGGGTTGTATGCTCTTCCAAATCAAATTAAATCAGACATATAGATTAAAAGAATGGACGAAGAACACTTTTGGAAATATTTTTTAGAAGAAATAACTAAAATATGAACTTTTTAAATTCCAAAAAGGTGATCATAATAATCCAAGCTCGGATAAAAGGGAGTTGCTTAGAGAATATCACAATATTTTGAGTAAGAAAGATAAATTTTGGAGATTAAAATCAAGACAAACTTGGTTAAAATAAGGAGATAAAAATACAAAGTTTTTCATAGGATGGATATAGTACAGAGATCAACATCCAGAATTAGTAGAATTAAATTAATAGAAGGGGTTTTGATTGAATATCAGAGTGAAATTAGAAAATAGGTAAAGTGTTTTTATCAGAATATTCTAGGATCAAAGGAGACTGAAGTTCTTAATGATAAAGTTCTTCAAGATGTTCCTTCAATTATAATCAATGGAGACAACAAGAAACCTATGGAGCCTATTACTCTAGAAGAAGTTTATTTTAGCTCTTTTCTCTTTTAATAAGGTAAATCCCCATGTCTAGAAGGGCTTTCTATAACTTTTTACCAACATAATTGGGATATAGTGAAGGATTATTTATTGGTGGTAGTGGAATAGTCTAGGGTAAAACAATACATACCTTATAAAATAAATGCAACATATCTTACCCTAATTCCAAAAAACAAGGATGCTAAATTGTTTGATTCTTTTAGACCCATAAGCCTATGTAATATGGCATATAATATTATATCCAAAGTGATGACGAATCGATTAAGGTTGTTGTTAGACAAAATTATTTCAAAAGAGCAAGGAGGATTTGTGAAAGGGAGACAAATTATGGATGGGATCATAGTAGCTCATGAAGTTATACATTTAGAAGCTTCAAGAAAAGAGAAATCAATGATCTTAAAACTTGATATGAGTAAAGCCTATGATAGGGTAATGGGGTTTTCTTTTTGCGGTTTTAGAAAAGTTTAATTTATGGAAGAAATGGGTTAGATGGATTAAAGTTTGTGTCTCTATAGTTTCTTATTTAGTGTTGGTCAATGGGTTAGTAATAGAATATTTTAAAGTCAAGAGAGTCCTTAGACAAGGAGATCCTCCATCTTCTTATTTGTTTATTATTATGACATAGGTTTTGAGTAGGAACTTAAATAAGGCTTAAAATGATGGGCTTCTAAGTGGACTTAAGGTTAGTAATAACATCGACAATATCACCCATCAATAGTTTTTAGATTATACAACCCTTTTTGGAAGGGCAAGGATAAATGAGGCCAGTGCTTTGAATAACTTTTTAAAGGAATATGAAAGAGCATCACAAAAAAAATTTAATAGGACAAAATCAAAAATTTAATTCCTTAACACTCCAACTAATATCAAAGCAATAATTTTTAGGTTACTTCAAATGGAGGAGGAAAAATTTATAACAACTTATCTAGGGATGCCTTTATTTGAGGGGAGAATAGGGATAGAATTATGGAATCCAGTTATTAGTAAATTTCAGAATAAATTTCCAGCTTGGAAAGGTATATGGTTATCATTAGCAAGAAGAGTGTAGTTAATTAAGTTAATCTTACAAGTCATTCCAACATATTATATGTATTGTATTCTATGCCAAAATCAATTGAAAAAAATTGATCTATATTATGTGATCCTTTTAATGTTCAGGTTTACATGATAAAAGAAATTTTTCTTTGGTGAAATGAAGCAAGTGTGTGATGAAAAACTAGGGGAGGTCTTAGTTTAAGAGTTATTATAGATGCAAACTTAGCTCTAGGGGGAAAAATAATATGGAGATTATATAAATATATCCAAATACAATGGCTAAGAATTTTTCTAAGTAAATATGTTGAGCCTAATGACCCAAGTTTAATATTTACTGCATTCTCTCTACCAAATGGTTCTGCTCTTTGGAATGGTTTAAAAAAATATATCAATCTAATGATTAGAGGTTTAAGATGGGTGGTATAAACTGGAGAAAAAAATTATATTTGGATGGATACTTGGTGTGATAAAAAATCACTCAATTTGGATACAATTTTGAAACCTTGGATGATATTGTTTCAAAACAAATATGGTGATAGGGTTTCAAACATTTTGTACAAGGATCGAGAAAGAAGATTTTTTTACAAGTATACAAGACATTGATGCTAGGAGGCAATTGAGTAGAAAAATAACAACTATGATTATTTCAAGAGAAGCCAAGGATAAATTTATTTAGGAGTTGAATAGCTCAAGATAATTCACAACAAGAAGTGGATATAATGTAAAATACCAATAAAATAGTAATATCACTAGAATATGAAGATATATTTGGGATAGCCCAAGCATTCTTAAAGTCAAAATATGTTTTTGGCTAGTAGGTCATAGAAGAATTTTATCCTGGGATAACCTTATGAAAATGGGTTTTCATGACCCCTCTCAATGTGTTCTTTTTAAAAGGAGGAGGAGAGTATAGACCATCTCTTGGTACATTGCTCAATAGTTTGGAAACTATGGCAATGGATTCTTAATATTTTTGGTAAATGCATGGTGATGAATAGAAGAATTGAATATTGGTTAAAGCAATGGCAAATCACTTATAAAATTAAGGCTTTACATACAATATGGGATATATCAAAAGATACAATAATTTAGATTGTATGGCTAGAAAGGAATAGAAGAATATTTAAAGGAAAGGAAAGTGATTTAGAGGTAATAAAAAGGAAGATATGTTTAGCCATAGAGGAGTCTAAACCAACCCTATCAAATCACCCAGTCCTTAATCTAGAATTAGAGATCCTTGATAGGTGGAGTCAAGTCATTAAATGGAATTATGATGTTGGGTATAAGAGAAGCAAAAATAAGGTAAAGAATATAAAGTGGAAACCACCATATGTGGAGTGCGTTAAATTGAATTTTGATGGAGCATCTAAAGGAAACCCTAGACCAACAAGAGGAGGAGGAATAATTAGAAATAATAGAGGAGATATTTTATCTCATTGCGCTTTCAATAGTGGATTTAATATAAATAATGAAGTTAAAGCTTGGTCAAATTTAGACGGGCAAAAAAATAAAATGGAATAAAAAATGGATGGAAGGTGATTCTCTCATAGTAATTGTAACAACCCCAAAACTACCAACCCAAAATTTTTGAAGAGCACTTATAAAACAAAGGCTCTCAAGGGAGACACCCTTACTATATTTATTTTAGCATACAAGGCTTCACCACATTTGAGTTCCAAGTCGTTGCAAATGACACTCAATGGATAGGAGAGGCCAACTCCTATAATTTTTAGGGTTCACCTTACTAAACCTACATATTTAGAAGGATGTCATAAGTGGTCCCCCTACCTTTCCTCCACCCTCCTCAGTAGAGGACCATGTGACCATGATATAGGGATTATCCTTTAAGGCCCATAACACTTAAAGGAGAATGCCAATTCCCTAACCTAATGTTATCTCCTCCTAGACATGTTATTCGACATAGAGACTTGGTGCTTAGTTACCATACCTCCATGAGCTAACTAAGTTTATTACCACTTCAATGACAACTAACATGATCTTTGGATCCTACATGATCAAGGAGTCACCACTATTATCTTGTGAATAGGTTTTCTCACACACTCGATCCTACTCGTTCAAGGTGTGACTACTCATAAGTACCCTAGCTATTGTATACACACAAATCCTTCCAGGTTCATGAGATCCTAGCTATTGCATTCTTGCAACTCCTTCTAGGACTTACGTCTACCTAGCTATTGCATTCATGCAACTCCTTCTAGGATTGGATTTCATGGTTTGCAAGAGGAAATTCTACCCACCCCAAGGATAGAACAACATCATTTACCATAAATATAAACCAAAGCATTAAGCATAAAAGTGCATTGCAATATTCATCTCAAATGAAAAGCATAAAATAAATTCCTCTTAACCATAAACCAAACTATGCACTTATCAAAGCTTAAATCTCAAATGCTTTCCATCAACATTTATGCACTAGCAAGATAACCTATATCTCTAACATAAGCATGCATTACAATTAGTTAATGGAACACATTAGCAACTATCTCAAGATATTACTCAGAAAGCATAAAGTGCAACCCCAAGTTGCCATTAGACAACATAATCTTACATTGTACAATAACCAATATAAATGTTTAACTTAATCATTACAAAATCTTGAGTTACCACAACATCAAAACCTTCAAGCTCTAAGAAGCCATATCCAAATATCCTTGATCCAATTGCAAGTTAGCAACCTCTTTGTGATGGGAAAAACCACCATAGTCTTTATGAGGTATACTTAGGGATCATAACAACTCTCTCATGCAATGCAACTAACAACATGCCATATTCAAAAAATGCAAGCAACCATGCATCATAACATAAGCAAGCTACAAGAAGAGAACTCTACTTCTCTCTCAATGATTTCTTAAACTATCATCAATCTCAAGAATCAAAGTAGAATATTTCCTTTCAACACATAAAGCATTAAACAAAGAGAATCCCATACTTCTCTTAAGATGATTCTTTTACTATCCCAAGTCTCAAGAATCAACATAAAAGTTTTTCTTTCAACACATAAAGCATTAAACAAAGAGAATCCCATACTTCTCTTAAGATGATTCTTTTACTATCCCAAGTCTCAAGAATCAACATAATAATAGTTTTTGTTCATTAAGCACAAGCAACTTAAATAAATATCCTTACAACAAAAAGGATAACAAGCAACTTTTCACACAACAATAATCAAATATTGCATTAACCAAGTTATTCTAAGGTTACCATTTAAGTGCTTATTAAACATAAGGAAACCAAGCATAAAT
The DNA here is from genome assembly GCA_028583015.1 of Wollemia nobilis. Classification (NCBI taxonomy): domain Eukaryota; kingdom Viridiplantae; phylum Streptophyta; class Pinopsida; order Araucariales; family Araucariaceae; genus Wollemia; species Wollemia nobilis. Next base: position 3,051,452 of record JAQPPZ010001308.1, on the reverse strand, counting down.
ATTAAATCCAAAACCAAGGCACATGAACAACTTTTAAAAAGGTCCACATTTCACGCAAGCCAAAGGTGCTTAAACAACAAATAAGCCAACATTTAAACCTTAGCTTAGGACCAAATAAAAATCCAAGTGCATAATAAAATGAACATTAGGCAAGCACCTAATTAAATCAATAATCAGACCTAAGGTGGCATTGGGTTCATCAATGTCAACCAACACAACAAAGAATGCATAAAAACCAACCACAACACAACGTAAGCCAAAAGTAAGGTATTTGATTAAATCAAACATTAATCAATGTAGCCAAAGGATAAACCATAGCCAACTTCAAAAATCACATGTGGTGCATGCAAAACCCTAATCTACATCCTTAAAACTTGTTTTGCCAAGGCGATGCGTAGGTAGGAGGTAACGTCATCCATATTCCTTGTGCTTTAGCCAACTCAAGGGAGAAATGATACACACCATCCCCTTGATTCTCGAAGGCTCTCCAATGAGGAACCTTCCACAAGTAAGACAATAAGCAAGACATGATAGACTAGATAATAAATAAAGAAGGTATAACATCAAAGCATTCACCAACATAACTCAATAGATAGTGTGGGTCTACACATGCCTTACAACCAATGAATAAGGGAGAAAGCAAGCATGTAAAATCATACAAGAAAAGCATTAACCAGATCATAACAAAGCTAACATAAGGTGTAAGCAAAGCCACCTGGTAAGAGCTCTCTCTAGTTCTACACAACACTTGATCTAATCCACCACCTCATTGTTCTAACAATTCTCCCACTCTTTCCTTTGATCCACCAACCAACAACAACCTTGCCCCCTGATTGGCCATCTTAAGGAGCAAAGGAGAAATGATGTGCCTTGGTGCATGGGCATTACAAAGAATGCTCAAGAATACGTTCTTCCAAGCACCACCCGATTCTCATCAAGAGCCACTCCCTTACATAGCAAGGTGGATATTAATTAAGTTTATTAAAGCAAGAGCTTAGTGGTTATTTTAAAATAATCCAACATTAGAATTAAACCCTTAATATTAATATTCAATGCCAAGATTTAGATTTATTTACATAACTCCAAGTTTAATAATAATTACTTCCTAAATCTAAAGCAATTCAGCCCAAATAATAAATATGCCACAAACAAGCATTAATACACTCTCACCATGTTCTACACCATTGTTTTATCCTTAAGTAAGTGGCCTATATTAAGATAGACAAATCTATCACCGTCCTACTTTAAGGAGACTCATTGCAAGCAACTTCCCGATCCAATGGTGCAAAACTATGGAAATAAGCAAACATGATATGCATCTACATGAAGGGTAATTATCCATGTTACCCCGAGTTGTTGATGAACCAGTCATCCTCATCATTTCCCTAAGTATCTCTCTTGTAGGTGGTTTTCCCATATGGTCCCACCAAGGAGATGACCTGGTCCTGCATCCACAAATACATCAATAGTACCACATTCCAAGTTTCCAAAAGAATACATCATTCCAACATATATAAATAATACTATACCATTAAACCTTCACATTAATACATAGTTCAAAGCACATAAATATTCCTATTGAAATAGGGGTTCTACAGTAATAAATGGAATTTTGAGGAAAGCAAAGGCTCTATGGAACATACAAGAGATAATTATGAAAATTCAAGATCTTGCTAAAGAGTTTGAATAAATCAGGTTTACACATACTTTAAGGGAAGGAAAAAAATGTGCAAATAGGCTAGCCAATAGAGGGGTTTTGATTGAGGATCATGAAGTTAAATTCTTCTTTCCATGGTTAGAGGAAGTAGTAAGTTTAGTTGAAGCTAACAAGAAAATGTTGATTGCCTTAATCAAATAATGATTAAGATTTACTTTAATGTTTTCCATTGGTAATATCTATTTTATTTTGTAATAGTAATGTGTTTTCATATAAACTATTTATTATCATTTTTGCGGTTGCAATTCAAGAAGGAAAATAGCAATCCAGATTTCATAAAGTGGACTATGATAGTGCGACGTTTTGGAAATATTACTCTACTAAGATATAATGCATAGATAGTAGAGGTAAATTTTTGATATTGTAAAGGCTGCTATAGAAAATTTTCAAGAAGGATGTTGAATTCTGGAATATTTGTATTCAAACAAAAAATTGAAAATATCCAAAAAATGAAAATCAAGAATTCAAACATTTTATATAAAATGATGTAGATTTCTAGCTATAGCATCTCAATTGAGATTAAAAGTGTATCTATTTGTAAACTCTAAAGATCTAAAGAAGAGAGTTGTAATTTTTCAAGGGTGGGAGACCTAAGTACAACCCCTTATTATTTAGCCAAAACAAAAGTGGTCATATAAAGGAATTTGAGTAGTGTTGACAGAGATACGACCCTGTGAAGTCAATTGTCTACAATAAGGCAATGATATTTTTTCACATTGTTTTTTCCAAAAAAAAAAAATTGATATATCTTTTGCTTGAGGTAAGCAAATTATCTATTGTGTTTGAAGGAGAAGTTTTTTGGAAGTTTATCTTCAAATTACTAGGGAGATATATATTTTTATGAAACTCTAGTTCATAAAACCCTAGTTTGCATTATCATTTTGTAGGGGCGTGAACATATGAAGATATAAAAGTTTTTTGGTGAAGATGATATTGATGTTAGATAATGTTGGAAACAATTTAAATCCTTATGTTCTATTGACATGAGACTTACTTTTTATTTTGGAGGAGACACTCTCTCTTGGTTTCAACGTTTTCCTATGGCCATTATGAATTGAGTTGGGAAGAAATAGAGCAAACATTTTTGAGTCAATGCAACCCATATAAAAAGATAGCTAGGCTTTAGGATGAATAAATGAATAAAAAATAGAGTTAAAATTTTAATAAATTGACAGAATAAAAATATAAGGATGATAGTGTGCAAGTTGAGGGAACCACAACTTAGTGTCAGATAGGCTAAATAGTGATTAAAAGGATTTGTTTAAAATCTAAAAATTCTATTTTGTAGGTTCATGGCTATATTGAAAGGAAAAAGGTTATTATTTCCATAAATCCTAGCAATAGGTTTAATTTCATTAATATTTCTTTAGGTTCAAGAAACAAAAATTAAAGACATACAATTAAGCGTGTGAATGTTAATATTTTTTAAGATTACCATAGATAAATATGTCTCACATTCATATTTTCATGCTATTGAGATATATGATATAGATATTATTTTAGGTTATCCTTGATTGGATTCTTTGGGTACTGTTAACATTCATGTGCAAAATAATTTCATGAAGTTATGGTATAGAAAAAAGAAGATAACACTATAAGATATTTCTTAGCTTAAGGAGCAAGGATCCAAGGATAAACTAGAAGCAATTATGGCAAGGAAATAAGTTAAGGAACCAATAGAGAAATCAAAAGCTAAGTCTACAATAGACATTGTAGCAAAATCCCAAAAAGAAGTAGTAACAAGATCCAAGGAATATTCGTTAGAAGAGCACATAAATGCACCAAAAAATGGCACATGAGAAGAGCTTGAGGAAGAATTTAAAATAGTAAAACAAAATATTGAAGAATCAAAGGAAACAAAACATTAGATTAAGGTTACAACATATCGCCACCCACACCACCATAAATGACAACAATATTAGAATCAGGGCTTAGGGCATCAATATAATCATCGATCTACATGGAGTTAGAAAGGTATCAATTATGTAGTGTTTGGCAAAAAAAGCATAGTAATTCTAGATTTTAGAGTCGTGCAACAACATCATGGAACAATATGACCAATCATTCATAATAGAGCAACAAAAGCATGTAGCCAAAAAAGTAGTTATGGATATTTAAATGGCACAATAGCAACTTGGCATCATTGCAAACCACCACCAATCAAGATTTCACTTGGATGGATGGATGTTCAAGATTTTTACTAGTTGTCAACATTGATTAGAAAATCATATTATCTAGTTTTTTCTCATATTTCAAGGATGAAATATTTGTAAGAAGTGTGGAATGTTATGGTACCTAGGGATAGGAATATGGGGATATGATATTATATTTTATAAGAGTATTATGGATAGTTGGCATGGCCCACACATAACCCAAGGTTGATTATATTATAATATTGAGTGGGATGAGGATTTAGTAGTTGGCTCCCCAAAGTAGAATGAGAAGATGGTTATATAGAGAAGGGATATTGGCATTGTAATCATCATCAATCATGTCAAGTATTTTGTTATAATAGTCTTGGCTCATGGAACATATCTCATTTTGGAAGATATTGTGGAGTGGTTCCTTTCCTAAGGAATTATATTGGTATTGCTCGGCCTAAAGGGTATTATTACATTTTATCTTGTGTGGATTAATTATTGTGGTTGAATTATTTAACATTTAGTATATTGTGTATGATTTTATATTTATGAGAATAAAAGGTTCATAATAGTAAGTTATATATCTAAGGGAGTGGATAAAAATTCTTCACAATAATGTTATTCAAAGCTCTATAGTCAATAAAGAGTCACCATGTTCCATATTTCTATAAATCCAAGCAATTATACTACCATTTATTGAAGCACTTGGTCTGATGTGCCCTTCTTGAATCAATTCTTGGATCTATATCTTGATTTCATCCTTTTCAAGGACTGATCTATAATAAACAAGTGCATTAGGCAAAGGAGAACCAATAACTAAATCAATGGAATGCTTTACCTCACAATGAAGTGAAACCCTAGTTGGTGACTTGAACAAGTCATCATATTTTACCACAATCTAATTGTAACAATCCTAATATAGCTATGTCGACTAATTATTTTTATTATTATCTTAGGTGATAGATTTAGTTAGTCAGACCTTGTGCATAGGGTTAGGTTATTATTGATTTCATCTATAAATAGGAAGAATATTTTATTAGTTTAGATCATCGCATTATTTGGATTTAAGTGACCTCAGTGTACGTATGAGACTTATGTTAGTAAATCACCTGTATTCTTTCAGAATTATTAATCATCAATATCAAATAATATCTTAAGAATATCAAAGGATTTAATGAATATAAATCACTCAAATGATGCAAAATAAACACACTAAAATTTTAATAAAAATTCATCTACAAAAGCATGCATAAATGCAATGCTTGTTCGATACATATTACATGGTTTTATCTTCAATAAATAGACACATGAGACTCTTCACATTAAATGACTCTTAGCCTTTGTCCTTTTCAAAAACAAATCTTCACATTTTTCTTTTACATAATAAATCTCACATATTACATAAAGATAAAGTCTCTCATTATTGCTCATAACTCCCTACTTCTAAACATGACACCTAACCTACATAACTCACACTTACTAAGTTGACACCTCACACACTCATACTTGACACATACTATAGACTCAAATATTAAACTCACTTCCTAAATATTTTTTCAATGAGTTTACACATGTTTTTATGAGGGGTCCTGATCCTCTCATACTAAGTGTGGTTTGAACCTTGTACCTCTCAAAGAGATTCCAAAGCCCTTACCACTGCAGTAAGCTTGCAACTTCACTTCCTAAATATCAAACACAACCTACTCTAAATATTTACAAAGATACCAAATTATGTAATACCTTCAACAACTTCACCCTCCCAAAGTGGCTATGAGACTTTACCCTCTTCGAGTGGATGCAAATTTTCTATTGTATTAATTTATTTCTAGATTTGATATTTGCGTATTGCTCATGGCAATTGATTGCATATTGTTTGTGGTATTTGAATCTAAATTATTATTGTTTGCATGTTGTTAATAATAGTTCAATGTTGAAGTGTTATTTTAGATATTAAATATTTATGTAGTATTGTAACAAGTGGTATCAGAGCACAATTTTGAAACCAATAGAAATTAACGAAGATGTTTGGTATGCTAAAAATAAAGTTTTCATTTTTTTTGTAAAGAAACAAAGGTTTTCAAAATATCTCTTCCAAAAAGGTAAATTTTATTTCCCATAATTAATTAGGGATTTTTTTAATTATTCAGTGCAACTCCCCTTCCTTCTTTAATTAATTAGGTTTTTTTCTTTTATTCGGCACAACTCCCCACCCTACTTTATATTAATTAGTTTTTTTAATTATTTTGCATCTCCACACATTTTGTTCTCACATTTTATTTTATTTTTCTCCCACTTTGTATTTGCATGCATTTCATTCCTTTGCGTTTTCTCTCGCCCTACGTCTCCACGATCTCACATATATTTATTTTTTCAACACCCCCTTGCTTTCATATTTATTTTTATTAAACCCCCCACCCCCCACTTTCATATTTATTTTTTTATAAATTATTAAACCTCGTGCTATTAAATACCCCAAATCTCACTCTTTCTTATATGTAAACCATTTCTCCCTAATCAAGAAAATTATTTAAATAAAATATTAATCAAGAAAATTATTTAAATAAACGTTTTATTTAAAAAAATAATAATAAATAAATTAGACTAGTGAGGGATACCATAGAGGTGAGTCCTTGGATTTTCATCTATGAGTCCCAAGTTCAAATATCAATATGAGGGGACCAGGACCCCTCATAAAAACATGTGCATTATCCTAACATTCTTCCTTGTATACTATGCCAAAGTCGATAGAAAAAAGTTTATTCTATATCATGTGGTCATTTTTATGGTTAGGATTATATGATAAAGGAAATTTCCTTGGGTGAAATGGAGTAAGGTGTGTGGTGATAAAACTAGGGGAGGTATTAGTTTAAGAGTTCTTAGGATGCAAACTTAGCTCTTAGGGGAAAAGTAATTTGAAGCTTGTATAAAGAGAGTCAAAGATAATGGGAAAGAATTCTTCTAAGTATATTGAGCCCAACCCAAGCTTACTATTTACTGCATTCTCTCTACCAAATAGTTTTGCACTGTGGAATGGTTTAAAAAAATCAATTAATATAGTGATTAAAGGTTGAATATGGATGGTGCTAACTAGAGAAAAAAAATTATATTTGGATGGATACTTGGTGTGATAAAAACCCACTCAATCTAGATCTAATTTTGAAACCATGGATGAGGTTGCTTCAAGACAAATATGGTGATAGGATTTCAAATATTTTGTACAAGGATCAAGAAGGAAGATATAAAAGGAAAGAAGATGTTTTTACAAGTATATAAGACATTGGTGCTAGGAGGCAGTTGAGTAGAAAGATATTACCAATAGAAAGGATCCAATGATAAGTTGATTTAGGAGTTGAATAGCTCAAGATAACACACAACAAGAAGTATATATAATGTAAAGCACCAATAAAATAGAAATTTCATGAGAATATGGAGAGATGTTTGGGATAACCCAAGCTTTCCTAAAGTTAAAATGTATGTATGGCTAATAGGTCATAGAAGAATTTTATCCTAGGATAACCTTATGAAAAGAGGTTTTCATGGCCCCTCACAATGTGTTCTTTGTAAAAATGAGGAGATATAGACCATCTCTTGGGACACTGCTCAATAGTCTAGAAACTATGGTAATGGATTCTTAATATGTTTGGTAAATGTATGGTGATGAATGGTAGAATTGAAAAATGGTTAAAGCAATGTAGAGCTATTTTAAAAGTGAGGCTTTATAGATAATATAGGATATATAAAAAGATACAATACTTTGGACTATATGGCAAGAAAGGAATAGGAGAATATTTAAAGGAAAGGAAATTAATTTAGAGGTAATGAAAAATAAGATTTTTCTAGCCATAGAGGAGTCAACCAACCCTATAACTCACCCAAACCCTAATCTAGAAGGAGAGGGCCTTGGTATATGGAGTCAAGTCATCAAATGGAATTATTATGTTAGGTACAGGAGAAACAAAAAGAAGGTAAAGAATATAAAGTGGAAACCATTAGATGTAAAACTGGTCAAATTGGATTTTGACGGAGCATCTAAAGGAAATACAAGACTAGGAGGAGGAGGATGAAGAACATGTGCTTATACTGAAAAGGGGGGGTGAACAGTATAAGATAAAACTTTTTACTTTTCAATCCATATGATAACATCAGTAATATTAAAGCAGTAAACATCACACAAAGCATCACACACATGAGAGACATGATTTAACGTGGTTCACCCAATGTGGGCTACTCCATGGAGAAAATATTCCTTATAAAATTTTCTCAAATAAATTCTCTTGGGAATCCTTTCCCTATTACAATGTTTATGGACCTCTGTCCAAAGGAGACACCAATCCCCTAATCAAGTTTGTGGATCTCTATCCATAGGAGAACTCCTTCTCCTCTGCTCTGGTTGGTGATCTTCTAGAAGAACTACTACCTCCACTACACTGGCTTATGGATCTCTATCCATTGAAGACTCCTACCCTCACTCAGAAGACCTATCTTCACTACCCTGGCTAATGGACCTCTATCCACTAGATACTGTTGTCCTCTATACTCTATCACCTCCAAAGTTTGCTCTTACTCTTATATTCTCTATCTCTAATCTGCACTAAACACGATCCTTCGGTCTAGCACAAATCTGCTCAATCTCTATCTCTGGTCTGGCATAAACCTATCCTCAAATCTACACCAAATTCTATCCTCAAATTTGTCCTCAAGCCTTAACACAAAGCTTGACTCAATCACAAATCAACTCTGCTAGATCTTCCCCAAACCTTAACTCAAGGTTTGAACAAATCAATCAATCAACTCTGCTCACAAGTCTTCTCAAAGACTTGCCTCAAATCTATCCACAAGTCCTCTCTAGAACTTGTCAATCTCAAGTCTTCACCAAGACTTACCTCAAATCTGCTCAACAAGTCCTCACTAGAACTTATCCAATCCTGATTGTAAGCTTCCACAAAAGCTTACTCAACTCAACTCAATCAAACACTCAATGATATTTCTTTCAACAATGCTTATCAAACAAGGTTTCTATCATCAACTTTTATTCTAGAAAAACCTTCATCAATCAATATTGGATATCTCAATACCAAACTCAACAATGCTTATCAAACAATCCTTTTCACTCCAACTTAGCATTCACAACATCCAATCCAACAATATTTTTCTCACAAGGAATATGTACCCATACCTTTTATTTTGATGGAGATATGTCTTCAAAACCTGTCTTAACCACAATCAAATTTTTCTTTACCAACACTAGGGTTAGGTTACCACAACCTCTCTCAAGATCTCCACAAAATAATTTTCTCAAAGATTATTTTTCATACAAAATAAAAAATCCTTTTGTACACCTTATAATCTCCAAACTCACAATATTCAACTTAATAATTTCATCATAACACAACACTTAACAATTTTCCTTGCACACCTTATAATCTCCAAACTCACAATATTCAACTCAATAATTTCATTAAAAACAACATGCATAGCAAAACCCTTATACACCTTATAAATTTCAATCACCAAAAATCAAAATAAAAATATTTTAATTTTTCTTTACCTTATAACTCCCCTAAGCACTTAACATCCACGATAATCTCAAAGCATTTAATTTTCAACACCTTGGAAAAACAAAATTGAATGGCATACCTTTTATTTTGTTCTACCCACAAAAAACTAACTTTGGTGGATTCGACCATGTGACCTTTGCACTCCCAATGCCCTAGCTCCAAGCTAGGCCACCAAGTGGGCTGCGCACCCACATGAAACACAATGCGCATGCTATCCCACAAAACCTGTCGCCTCACAAAAATGCCAAACAAAATGAATGAAGGGCTCTTCCTCCAAAATATCGATCACATGGATCGAACCATGATCTCCTCCATGCAAACCTTAACACTCTCCCAACTACCATCTGTGCTACCACCGTCGGTGGGAAGTCAAACCACTATGCAGCCTTTGTTGTTTCGTTTCCCTCCAAGCACTTTAAATTCAAATTATCCTCTTCTTAAACACAACGCTCGATATCCTCTTTTCGCATTCGAAGGTGTGATGAAGAACTTAGGAAATAGAAATCATTTCCTATATAAATACTCATTCCTCTTTTGATTTCTCACGTCGGCCCTTTTTTGAATTTAAAAATTTGAATTTAATTTTTAAATATTAAATTTAAAAACCTTTGCCTCCTTTATTAATTTAAATTAAAATTTTAATCAAAGATTAAAATATTTTAATTTAAATTAAACCTTTGAAAATTGCTCATGGGTCTTTTCAATTTGGACTTCATTTTTCTTCACCTTGTTATTTGGCTCGAAATATTATAATAATAAAATATTATTATTTAATTTAAACTTGCTTCTCCTTTCTCGGGTTTTCATCCTTTGGGCCCTTTTTAGGCATATAATATTAAAAATAAATATTATATCCTATTCCTTTCCAAGACCTTCTTGCTTTTGGAAAAACCACTTGATGTCCTTAATGATGACGACATTAAACCAATATTCTTTTGACATCAATGACAACAAAACTACTCAAAATTTCCAACAATCTCCCCCTTTGTCATTGATGGCAACCCCTTTATTTTTACCATTCCTTTTTCTTTTTCAAAAGCTACTTTCCTTGAGAAACTGCTCCCCTGACTGAATGCTCTCCCCTAACTCAAATCTCTCCCCCTTTGTCATCAATGGCAAAGGGTCACCTTTGGGGCTCGGGGCTAAGAATGAGATTCTTAGCTTAGCCCCTCCCCCACCTCCTCTTGAGGTGGTTAATTCTGGGGTGGGAGTAGAACTACTCCCAAATTTTCTCGAAGGTACTCAAAAGTCTCTTTCGAAAGTGGCTTAGTGAAAATATCTGCAATCTGCTCCTTTGTAGTAACATATTCCAACCTGACTTGCTTGTCTATCACCTGTTCTCTCAGAAAGTGATACTTGATCGAAATGTGCTTTGTCCTAGAGTGCATCACTAGATTCTTTGAAATATTTATAGCACTTGTATTATCACACAATATGGGAATAGGATGATCATGTTTTATCTTGAAATCCTCTGGAGTTCACTTCATCCATAATACCTGTGTACAACTAGCAACTACTGCAATATACTCTACCTCTATTGTAGATAGAGATATTGATGCCTATTTCTTACTTAGCCAAGAGACTAAACAGTCTCCAAGAAAGAATGCTCCTCCACTTGTACTTTTTCTATCATCAATATTGCCAGCCCAATCTACATCTGTATAAGTTGTGAGAGTGAAACTATCACTTTTGGGATACCAGAGCCCAAAATCCATAGTCCCTTTTAGATACCTGAGAATCCTCTTTACTACTGCTACATGTGTCTCCTTGGGTGCTGCCTGAAACCTTGCCACTAATCCCACTGCCTGCATGATATCTGGTCTTGTAGTTGTGACGTACAATAAGCTGCCAATCATAGATCTGTATAATTTTTGATTTACCTCTAGAGATTCATCATCTTTACTTAACTTACATCCTGTAACCATGGGAGTACTTACTGGCTTGCAATATTCTAACTTGAATTTCTTTAGCATCTCTTTTATATACTTGGTTTGTGAAAGAAACACCCCTTTCTTTGATTGTGAAATCTGAAGTCCAAGAAAGAAGGACAACTCACCAAGCATAGACATCTCAAATTCATTTTGCATGCTCTTTGCAAATTTTTGACACATCTTATCATTGTTTCCTCCAAAAATGATATCATCAACATAAACAACCACAATTAGTAAGTCATTCCCTTCATTTTTTATGTATAAGTTATTGTCCACTATTCCTTTCCTGAAACCCTATTCCTGTAGGTACTTATCCAATCTTGAATACCAAGCTCTAGGAGCTTGCTTTAGTCCATAAAGTGCTTTCTTCAATCTGCATACATAGTCTGGTTTATCAGTCAAATTGAAACCTTCTGGCTGCTCAATGTAAACCTCTTCTTCTAGAACACCATTTAGAAAGGTTGATTTAACATCCATCTGATATACTTTGAAGTTTTTGAAGCTTGAAAAGGCTAAGAACATTCTGATAGCTTCAAGTCATGCAACTGGAGCAAATGTCTCATCAAAGTCAATTCCCTCTACCTGTGCATAACCTTTGCACACTAATCTTGCTTTATTTTTGACCACCTGACCATCTTCATTTAACTTGTTTCTGAATACCCATTTAGTGCCAATCACATTTTTATCTTTTGGTCATGGAACAAGTTCCCAAGTCTTGCTTTTCTCTATCTGATCTAATTCCTCATCCATTGCCTTAATCCAAAACTTATCTTCACTTGCCTGATTGAAGTCTTTTGGCTCAATCTTAGATAACAAAGAAAAATTTGCTTGTTGAGATGGTGTTATTATCCTTCTCCTTGTCTGTCTCTCATCTGGATTCCCAATGATTAGCTCTTTTGGATGATGTTTCTGTACATACCTGGATGGAGTTTTAGGAAGAAGTCTTTGTGTTTCTTCCTCTTCTTCATCTGATTCCTCATGAAACTCTTCTTGACAACTTCCATCTTCCTGATACACAATTTGTTGAACTGGTTCTCTTGAATCTATCTTCTCATCAACTGTTACATTTATACTTTCTACAATAGTGTGTGTCCTTTTGTTGTAGCATCTATAAGCTTTACTCTTAGTAGAATAACCAAGAAAAATTCCCTCATCACATCTTGGGTCAAACTTGCCCAAGTTTTGCTCTTCCCGTCTTATGTAACACTTGCTTCCAAAAACCTTGAAGTGTCTTTACAGTGGTCGGTCTTCCTTTCCAAAGCTCATATGGAGTCTTGTGATGGTTTACCCTCATTTGAGCCCTAGTGATTATATATATTGTTGTGTTGACTACTTCCCTCCAAAATCCATCTGAAATCTTGGACTCATTTAACATAGCTCTAGCCATATTCTCAATAGTCCTATTTTTCCTTTCAACTACTCCATTTTGTTGAGGAGTTCTTGCAGTTGAGTATTCTCTCTTGATTCCATGTTGTTCACAAAAATCTACAAATTCATTTGAGGTAAACTCTCCTCCTCTATCAGATCTCAAACACTTAATCCTTTTGTCGGTTTCATTTTCGACCCATTCTTTAAATACCTTGAATTTATCAAATGCTTTTGACTTATCTTTTAGGAAAGCTACCCAAGTCATTCTGGAGTAATCATCTATGAACAATATGAAGTAACTTTCACCTTGAATACTCTGTGTTCTGGTAGGACCACATAGATCAGTATGTATTAGCTTTAATGGCTCTGATGACATATATCCCTTTGATTTGAAACTTGTTCTAGTTTGCTTTCCATGTTGACAAGGTGCACAAATTGTGTTTTGTGGCCTTTTTAGCTTGGGTAAATCTCTGACAACCTGTTTATTGCTTATGTTGACTATGTTGTCAAAATTCAAATGACCCATTCTTCTATGCCACAACCAACTCTCATCTTCTTGTGATAGAAAACACTTTTCCCCTTTGATCTCACTAAGCATATAGAGGTTGTTTGGAGTTCTACTTGCATTTGCAATGACTTTTCTAGTTTTTGACTTTCTTATCTCACATCTATCTGGGTGAAATGTAACCATATGACCTTGATCACAAAGTTGGCTTACACTTAGCATATTGTGTCTTAACCCTTTGACATATAGTACATTTTTTGTTCTTGTTTTCCCATTATCTAAACTCAGAGTTCCTCTTCCACCAATTTTTGTTGATCCATTATCACCAAAACTTACTGATCCTCTATTAGTTTCTTTGAGTACAAGAAATTTATCTTTGTCTCCTGTCATGTGTCTAGAGCAACCACTATCAAGATACCATTGTTCTTCTTTATCCTGAGCATGAAGAGTTGTTTGAACTAACATTGATCTAGCCTTTTCATTCCCCTTTTTCTCTTTCCTAGTTGTTGAAGTTGTATTCTTTTTACTAGACTCAGGAAGTACCATTTTGCACCATCTAGCCTTGTGCCCAAAATTATTGCATTTGTAACATATGATATCATTATTCATAAGAGGTGCAAAAGAGTTGAAATTTCTATTGACATCATTTTTCACATAACCAATGCAATGTACAACTCTATGACCATATTTGTTACAAGAAAAGCAATAGCCATGGAAGAAATTATGTAACCTATTTGGATGCCTTTGAGATTGTGGTTGAGTGCTTCTCCTTTTGTGATTAACTCTCGTCCATGGTTCTTCTTTGCTTTCTTCCTTCCTGATGTCTTTTCCTTCTGGAGTATACTTCACTTGCTTATCTTTGTTTGAAGTTTCTACTTCTTGAAGACTTGACTCCTCTTTCTATTTCCCAAACTTTATATCTGGTAGTACCTTGGTCTTTTCAACTTCATTCCTTAGATAAATAATTTTTGCTTCCAATATTTCACATTCTTTTTCTCTTGCTCTTAATAGATCTGTCATATCCTATTCAATTTTCTTTCCCTCTTCTACCTTTATCTTGAGTTCTGTGAGACTCTGTAGAAGTTCTATCCTTGCTTCTTCATCTTCTTGAATTTGATCCTTCAAACTTGAGTTTTTATTTCTAACCTTTTCAAGGTTCTTAAGAGCAGCAAAGAATTCCTCTTTTATGTCAAACATGGTCTCTTCTTCACTCTCTAAAGTCATGTGTGTTTCTGATGGATCTTCCTCCAAGTTGTTAGTCTTTTCATGGAGAAACTCACTCTGATACCAATTGAAGAACATGTGCTTATACTGAGAGGGGGGTGAATAGTATAAGATAAAACTTTTTGCTTTTCAATCCATATGATAACATCAATAATATTAAAGTAATAAACATCACACAAAGCATCACACATATGAGAGACATGATTTAACGTGGTTCACCCAATGTGGGCTACTCCACAGAGAAAATATTCCTTATAAAATTTTCTCAAATAAATTCTCTTGGGAATCCTTTCCCTATTACAATGTTTATGGACCTCTGTCCAAAGGAGACACCAATCCCCTAATCAAGTTTATGGATCTCTATCCATAGGAGAACTCCTTCTCCTCTGCTCTAGTTGGTGATCTTCTAGAAGAACTACTGCCTCCACTACACTAGCTTATGGATCTCTATCCACTGAAGACTCCTACCCTCACTCAGAAGACCTATCCTCACTACCCTGGCTAATGGACCTCTATCCACTGGAGACTATTGTCCTCTATACTCTATCACCTCCAAATCTTCTCTTATTCTATCTCTATCTCAGATCTGCACTAAACATAGTCCTTCGATCTAGCACAAATCTGCTCAATCTCTATCTCTGGTCTAGCATAAACTTATCCTTAAATATGCACCAAACTCTATCCTCAAATCTGTCCTCAAGCCTTAACACAAAGCTTGACTTAATCACAAATCAACTCTGCTAGATCTACCCCAAACCTTAACTCAAGGTTTGAACAAATCAATCAATCAACTCTGCTCTCAAGTCTTCTCAAAGACTTATCTCAAATCTGCTCCACAAGTCCTCACTAGAACTTGTCTTTTACTGCTCTCAAGTCTTCACCAAGACTTACCTCAAATCTGCTCAACAAATCCTCAGTAAGACTTGTCTCAATTCTGCATTATAAGCTTCCACAAAATCTTACTCAACTCAACTCAATCAAACACTCAATGACGTTTCTTTCAACAATGCTTATCAAACAAGGTTTCTATCATCAACCTTTATTCCAGAAAAATCTTCATCAATCAATATTGGATATCTCAATACCAAACTCAACAATGCTTATCAAACAATCCTTTTCACTCCAACTTAGCATTCACAACATCCAATCCAACAATATTTTTCTCACAAGGAAGATGTACCCATACCTTTTATTTTGATGGAGATATGTCTTCAAAACCTGTCTTAACCACAATCAAATTTTCTTTACCAACACTAGGGTTAGGTTACCACAACCTCTCTCAAGATCTCCACAAAATAATTTTCTCAAAGATTATTTTTCATACAAAATAACAAATCCTTTTGTACACCTTATAATCTCCAAACTCACAATATTCAACTCAATAATTTCACCATAACACAACACTTAACAATTTTCCTTGCACACCTTATAATCTCCAAACTCACAATATTTAACTCAACAATTTCATTAAAAACAACATGCATAGCAAACTCCCTTATACACCTTATAAATTTCAATCACCAAAAATCAAAATAAAAATATTTTAATTTTTCTTTACCTTATAACTCCCCTAAGCACTTAACATCCACGATAATCTCAAAGCATTTAATTTTCAACACCTTGGAAAAACAAAATCGAATGGCATACCTTTTGTTTTGTTCTGCCCATAAAAAACTAACTTCGATGGATTCGACCACGTGACCTTTGCACTCCCAACGCCCTAGCTCCAAGCTAGGCCACCAAGTGGGTTGCGCACCCACATGAAACACAATGCGCACGCTGTCCCACAAATACTTGTTGCCTCACGAAAATGCCAAACAAAATGAACGAAGGGCTCTCTCCTCCAAAATGTCGATCGCGTGGATCGAACCGTGATCTCCTCCATGCAAACCTTAACACTCTCCCAACTACCATCTACGCTACCACCGTCGGTGGGAAGTCAACCCACTGCGCATCCTTTGTTGTTTCGTTTCCCTCCAAGCACTTTTAAATTCAAATTGTCCCTCTTCTTAAACACAACGCTCGATATCCTCTATTCGCATTCGAAGGTGTGATGAAGAACTTAGGAAATAGAAATCATTTCCTATATAAATACTCATTCCTCTTTTGATTTCTCATGTCGGCCCTATTTTCGAATTTAAAAATTTGAATTTAATTTTTAAATATTAAATTTAAAAACCTTTGCCTCCTTTACTAATTTAAATTAAAATTTTAATCAAAGATTAAAATATTTTAATTTAAATTAAACCTTTGAAAATTGCTCATGGGTCTTTTCAATTTGGACTTCATTTTTCTTCACCTTGTTATTTGGCCCAAAATATTATAATAATAAAATTTGCAACAGAGGAATAATTAGAAATAATAGAGGAGAGATTTCATCTCATTATACTTTCAATAGTGGTTTTAACACAAATAATGAAGTTGAATCTTGGCCAGCTTTGGAAGGGTTAAAATATACAAACAAATGAAAAGGAATGGAGTATGGATGGAAGGTGATTCACTCATAGTAATAAATGCAATTTTGAGGAAAGCAAAGGCTCCATGAAACATACAAGAGATAATTGTGGAAATTCAACCCCTTGCTATAGAGTTTAAAGAAATTAGGTTTGCACATACATAAAGTGAAGGAAAAAAATGTGCAGATAGGCTAGACAATAGAGGGATTTTAATTAAGGATCATGAAGTTAAATTCTCTTTTCCATGGTTAGAGGAAGTAGTAAGTTTAGCTAAAGCTGACAAGAAAATGTTGATTGCCTGATTCAAATAATGATTAAGATTTACTTTAATGTTTTCCATTGGTAATATATGCTTTATTTTATAACATTAATGTGCTTTCATATAAACTATTTATTATAATTTTTGTGGTTGCACTTATGCTTTAGGAAGGAAACTAGCAATCCAAATATGGTAAAGCATACTATAATAGTGAAATATTTTAGAAATATTACTCTACTAAGATGCAATGCATAGATAGTAGAGGTGAAGTTTTGGTATTATGAAGGTTGTTGTAGGAAAATGTCAATAAGAATTTTGAATTCTAGAATATTTGTACTCACATAGAAAATTGAAAAATATCCAAAAAATGAAAATCAAGAATTCAGACATTTTATGTAAAATGATATAGGTTTCTATCTATAGCAACTCAATTGAGATGAGAATTGAACCTGTTTGTAAACTCTCAAGATCTAAAGAAGAGAGTTATAATTTTTCAAGGATGTGGGACCCGAGTACAACCCCTTGTTCTCCAATAATAAATAAATAATATATGAGGAGAAAGAAGCACCAACCTAGAAATCTTGGTAATCATCACAACACTCCCTTTAATATCAATAGTTTTGATCAATGTCTTCTTTCTTCCTTAAATACCATGGCTTCTTCCCCACCCAACACATCTGGTTCTTCTTCTCCTCCTCCCACTGACCCTACCCTTGCTACCCCTCCAAGTCATATTCCTCTTCCTAGTAATATTGACCTTGGTTTGCATCAATATCTTTTGCAACAAGAACAAGTGGTTGCTTCCATTGTCAACCTCTTGAATAATCAAACTGAAACCTTGAATAAAATTCAAAGAATCCTAGTTCCATCCACTACTGTGCCTCCTCTTGTCCAAGGGTCACAACAAATTATTGGGCCCCAACCTTTGACCATTCATCAAGCACCAAATACTAATGTTCTTCCACAACAACCACCTTGTCATAATCCTCTAGATTTTGGCTCTTATGACCTAGGCTTTGCCTCTGATCTAGACTCCTCGATAGGCAGTGCTTCCAATTTCTTGGAATGGCCTCATGATGTTAAGGTTCCTCGCATTGACATTCCCACCTTTGAAGGTGTCGACCCTCGAGGATGGTTGGCCAAAATGGAAGGCCTTATCCATTTGTACCATATTCCTAAAATAGGTCATGTCGCATTAGCAACTTCTAAGTTGGGTACCCAAGCTTATCAATGGTTGTTATGGCAGCTTTGCCAACATGGTGGCCCTCTTTTATGGCTTGACTTCAAGGAACGATTCCTCCAAAGATTTGACAAGGGATCTTCCACATCATATGTGGTACGTCTTATGCAAACTAAGCAAATGGGAACAGTGGAAGACTATTGCTCCAAGTTCACAAGTCTCCTCACCTATACCCATCAATTGAGTCCAACAGTGGTGGTCTCTACCTTTTGCTATGGCCTTAAGGATAAAATTTGGAAGGAAGTCGACATGCACGATCCTTATACTCTTGATGATGCACAACGTATAGCTCTAGCAACAGAACAAAAGCTCCAAGATTTTGGTCCTCCATATAGATGTGATTTCAACTCTCGTCGTCCTTACTACAATTTTGAGCGTTCCACAAGATTTTTCTATTTCAAATGTCATTCACACCATCCCCGAGATCAGGCCTATGAAGAACATCGTAACTTTCTCTTGGAATATGGAGACACATCAGTTTCTGAGGATGAAGATTCATTACAACATGAGCAATCGATAGAACTAGGACAACAACCAGCAGAAGTGGATGAAGTAGAACAAGAGAATGATATTGTGGCTCTCTTTGCTCATGCACTTATGGGTCTCCAAGCTCACCACACTATCAAGATACAAGGATTTATCAAATGATAATGTGTCAATGTGTTGATTGATTCAGGTAGCACACATAACTTTATAGATAGTAAGACAACAAAATCCTTGGGCTTGTATATCAATACTTCAAATCAAGATAAATTTCAAGTCTTAATTGCAAATGGGGGTACTTCTCAATGTGTGGGTCGAATGGCTAAAGTTAACATCCAAATGGGAGATTATACTTGGGTGGGCAATCTCTTTGCTATGAACTTGGGAAGTTCAGATGTTATCTTGGGAGCACAATGGCTATCTCAACTCGGTGATGTTACTATTAATCTACAAAAATTATATGTCAAGTGGATAGAGAATGGAAGGGTCATTTGTCTCCAAGGAATTCAACCCCCTCCCTCCAAGGTAGTTAGTTCCCATCGCATGGAAAAGATATTGAAGAAGGGTGGTCTTGGATTCTTTGCCCAAGTCAATTGCATGGAGGTTCAATCCTTGGATCCATCTCTTCTAGCTCTTCCATTGGATCTCCAAAGCATTATGGATCGTTATGAGGAGGTATTTAGTGAGCCAAGGGGTCTACCTCCTAAGCACACACATGATCATGCCATCCATCTAATTCCAAGAAGTCAACCTCCTAATGTGCATCCTTATCGCTACCCCCAACCCCAAAAGTCAGAAATCGAGAAGCTGGTCCAAGAAATGTTAGAGCATGGAATCATCCATCCAAGCATTAGTCCATATTCCTCTCTGGTGGTGATGGTACAATGTAAGGATAACTCATGGCGCATGTGTCTTGATTTTCATCCTCTTAACAAGATCACTATCAAAGATAAGTTTCCTATTCCTATTATAGATGATTTGTTGGATGAATTGCATGGTGCTAGATACTTCACTAAACTAGACTTGCGTTCTAGTTTTCACCAAATTAGGGTTAGAGAAGAGGATATCCCTAAGACTACTTTTTGTACACATGAGGGTCATTATGAGTTCCTAGTCATGCCTTTTGGACTCACTAATGCTCCTTCCACTTTTCAAAGTCTCATGAACCATGTCTTTCATCCTTTTCTCCATAAGTTTGTCCTAGTTTTCTTTGATGATATTTTAATTTACAACAAATCTTGGGAGGATCATCTAGTTCATATTGACAAAGTCCTTCATCTATTACAAAAGGAAAAACTCTTTGTTAAAAGGTCCAAATGTGCCTTTGGGGTCCAAGAGGTAGAATATTTGGGACATATAGTATCTCACGAAGGAGTCAAGGTAGATCCTAATAAAATCAAAGCTATTCAAGATTGGCCCTTGCCCAAATCCCTTAAAAAACTCCATGGATTTCTAGGACTCACAGGTTATTATAGAAAATTTATCTGCAACTATGGCAAGATTGTCGCGCCTCTCACCACCCTCACCAAAAAGGATGCTTTTGTTTGGACTGAAGCTGCTTCCCAAGCCTTCCAAGCCCTCAAAGAAGCTATGTGTTCCACTCCAGTTTTGGCCACTCTTGATTTTAGCAAGCCTTTTGTCATTGAGTGTGATGCTTCTAGCATAGGTATTGGAGTTATTTTAATGCAAGATGGTCACCCATTGGCCTTTGAAAGTAAGCAACTTTTGGGCAAGAATCTGGGATGGTCCACTTATGAGAAGGAAATGCTAGCTATTTTACATGCCATAGAGAAATGAAGGCATTATTTGTTGAGTAGTCATTTCATCATTAAGACTGACCATAGTAGCCTGAAGCATTTCTTAGAACAATATCTCTCATGCCTTGAACAAAATAAATGGATGACCAAACTCTTGGGTTATGATTTTGTCATTGAATATAAGAAAGGTAAGGAAAATGTGGTGGTTGATGCTTTATCTCGCAAATACGAGGATGATGTGGCTATCAATGCCATCTCTGGTCCTTGTCCACAATGGCTTTCTCAACTTCGAGAAGATTGGCTTTCTAATTCAAAGACTACTCAGATCATTCAGGATATGAAAATAGGATCATCATTGCATTCTTGCTTCTCATACTCTGATGGAGTGCTTCGCAAAAAAGATCACATTTATCTTCCTCAATCTTCGACTATTAAGTCAAAGGTTCTCCAAGAATTGCATGCATCTCCTTTGGTAGGACACTCAGGATTCTTGAAAACATACTAGTAGGTGAAGCAATCATTTTCTTGGAAAGGATTAAAAGCAGATGTCAAGACATTTGTGGTTGAGTGTGAGGTATGTCAATGTAACAAAGGGAAAATAGTTAAATCTCCTGGATTGTTGCAACCCTTGCCTATCCCTAACCGCCAATGGGAGCACATATCCATGGATTTCATTGAGGGCCTTCCCAAATCAGAGGGCAAAACAATGATCTTTGTGGTAGTAGATCACCTTTCCAAGTATGCTCATTTCTGTGCATTACAACATCCCTATTCGACAAGTAAGGTGGCCAAGGTATTTCTTGATTATGTTTTTAAGTTACATGGTATGCCCAAAACCATTGTGAGTGATTGTGACCCTATCTTCACTAGCAACTTTTGGAAGGAATTGTTTCATCTTAGTGGTACCAAGTTGAGTATGTCCTCCTCATATCACCCTCAATCTGATGGTCAAACAAAGATTGTTAATAAATGTTTGGGTACTTACCTTCATTGTTTTTCTCAAGATAAGCAATATCACTAGGTCCAATGGCTTTCGTTAGCAGAATGGTGGTACAATACTTCTTACCATTTTTCCCTTAAGATGTCCCCATTTGAAGCATTGTATGGTCAAAAACCTCCATCAATCATAGACTATGTTCCAAGATCTTCCAAAGTTGCCCAAGTAGATGATTTGTTACAACAACGACGAATCATGCTTTAACTTCTTAAGGATAATTTGACCCAGGCCCAGAACCGTATGAAGCAACAACAGGATTCACACCATTTTGAACGACAATTCAATATAGGAGATATGGTCTTTTTATGCCTACAACCTTACAAGCAATTGTCCTTAAAGACCAAGTCTAGTCAGAAGTTGGCTCCTCGATTTTATGGTCCCTACAAGGTGGTTCATCACATTGGTGAAGTAGCATACCAATTGGAGCTTCCATTGTCTTCCTGCATCCATCCAATTTTTCATGTATCCTATCTCAAAAAGGTTATTGGCCAAAAGGTGCAGTCCCAGACAGAGCTTCCATTACTCAATGAAGAAGGTCGAATCACTCTTCAACCTGAAGCAGTATTGTAGTCCAGAGTTCATCATCTTCGATCTCGAAAAAATTCAGGAGTTTCTCATCAAGTGGCAGGACCTTCTAGAAGAAGATGCTACATGGGAGCCTGAGAGCATTTTCCAGTCTTTTCCAACTTTGAGGATAAAGCTTTCTGAAGGGGGGAGCCATGTAATGGTCCCAATATAGCCATGTCGGCTAATTATTTTTAGAGCATAGGCTTGTTATTACAACATATGTGTGTTATATTATTAGTACATAGTCTGTTAGCGCTTTTCTCATTAGCACTCTGTTGGGGTAGGTAGGGTGGTTATTTAACCCCACTAACCATATTGTAACCTATCTATTGCATCTTCCATTCAATACAAGGTTAATTTTCGATTTGCTCCAATTTACATGGTATCAGAGCCAGGCGATGCTAGGCGTAGGACAAGAATGAGTGCATTTCCCAATGCAACCTGAGGATTATGGACGTGATACCAGGGGAAAACACAATCCAAGTATGGCATACGAGAACATCATCGGATCACCTGATGCAGACATAGACCCTATCAGGGCATAAATCTTAAGATTGCAGGACCCTTGATTGTGTAATCTGACATGATAGACTAGATTGACACAATCTAATAGATTTTGATGTGGACTAACATGCAACCTGATAGAACTTGATGCAAACTAACATGTAACCTGACAAAACTTGATGCAGACTGACACATAGACCAAGGTGTACACATAGTAGAGAGGTGACACATGGCAATTTTTTGTTGGTGAGATAGAGCAGTGATGTGGCATTGTCCATGCAAGTAGAGAGGTGGCACGTGGAGATTTCTAGTTGGGTTTCATGAAGGCAAAATGTTGGCAGAGGCAGTTACCGCCCGAAGGCAGTCACCTTACAAGGCACCTGCTACAGGTTAAAAACCGTGAGAACGCATCGATATGATGTGTGTGGGATAAAACCCACAACATTTAAAAAAAAATTATGGTCACGCCCACTATAAAATAATGTTGGTCTCTTTCATTTCCCAGTGAGCTCGGTAGCGCACTTGGTCAAGCGTGCTTGGTTGTACGACGGAGGTGCTCGGTTTGAATCCCACAGAGGGATTAAAAACAAAGACAATTTTTCTTCCCGCCATGATTTTTTGCTAGTAAATTTTTCTTAGCAACATTTTTTTGACGAGCAATTTTTGATCAACAATTTTTTCTTAACAAGTTTTTATGTTGACAAAAGTTTGACAACTTTTTGTCAATCAATTTTTGCCCAAGAAGAATCATTTTTTTGCCAACGAAGGGTCACCAAGAGCATTTTTTCTGCCAAAATCCAAAAGAGGGGCTTTTTTCGAGGTATTTTTTTTAAGTACTTCATTTATTCCTTTCAAACCATTTTTGGAGGGATAAGTTTTTTTTGGAATTTGAAAGGGTAAAGCACAATTTTTTCATCCTTTTTTATTTTGCAACACAAAGGGGGGATCAAAAGCATTCTTTTTGCAAAATTCTAAGACAAAGGGGGGAAGAAAAATTGTTGATTTGAAAAGCTTTTATGGAAGTGAATATTTTCATTGTAAAATCGGTATTGTAATAGGTGCATTTTCAATGGAAATCGACAAGTAGAGTGTTTAAATTTGTGGGCACTTGTGATTGTATTTTGTATTTAAATTTCTTGTTTTCTTTCATTTCAATCATAAAGTAAAATGTACAAAGCAAAGCAAAGACCTCAAATTT
This sequence comes from Wollemia nobilis, assembly GCA_028583015.1. Taxonomy (NCBI): domain Eukaryota; kingdom Viridiplantae; phylum Streptophyta; class Pinopsida; order Araucariales; family Araucariaceae; genus Wollemia; species Wollemia nobilis. The sequence goes on along the minus strand of JAQPPZ010001308.1, from coordinate 3,027,547 downwards.
TACATCTATTTGTGCAATTTATTGCATAGTAGCGTTTGGTATATATGATACCACTGATCCACACTTATAGGTGATGTTGTCATGCTTGGACTATTGTATCTAACGTCTAATATAGCTACAAAAATTGCATTTGAGCTATTGTTCTCTATCAACATTCAAGGAGAAATAAGGAAAACCAGTTCTGATATTCACTCCATTCATACCCTAATCATTATTGTTGTTAAACGTAAATCTTGACAAAGTGTTTTTTGAAGTGGTTAGGGGAAGTTATACCCCATGCATGAGGAAAGACCTTCTATGATAGATGTCATAAATAAAATGATTCCCTTTTAGTATTGCCTATGTTCCATGTATCGTTCTGCTCTCATGTACTTATAGTCTCCCTCACGTAAGGGCAGGTATATAGAGAGGTTCGGTATAAAGTCCTAGCAAGTATAAAAAAATGGGGACCATTTGGTGTTATAAGGAACCTTCACAATGGCCACTGCTCACAAATATTTGTCAAATTTATAGTTGCTCAAAAGTTCTAATTTTACACCATGGAAGACAAATATGAGAGCTATCCTTCAGGTTGAATATTTGTGGTATGTAGTGACTGGCACTACAAAACGACCTGGAACAATAGGGCCATATCAAGAGGCCTTTGATAAAAAGGATAGAAGATGTCTCATGTTTATTATGCTTGCTACTATAGATGAGGTCCAACCTCATATCTGTGATGCCAAAATTGGTAAGGAAGCTTGGGATGCTTTGATTACCATTTATGAAGGTAAGAATCAGTCCACTATTCTAAACCTTCAAACTCAACTACATACACTCAATATGAAATCTGGTGAGATAGTTGACCTATTCCTATGCAGAGTGGTGGAATTGAAAGATAAATTGAATGTTATGTGAGATACCGTGGCAGATACTTTCTTGACCTCAGTCATCTTGAGAACTTTGCTAGAATCCTATAAAGTGTTGATCACCTCTCTTAATGTATCTAGTAGACAAGTTTCATTTGTGGAATTGGTGAATTTGCTTCAAATCGATGAGGCAAATCAGTTTCAAAAATATGAAGTTCCAGATAATGCTCTCTGCACCAAACAAGGGGGTAAGAAACAAGGTCATTTTCAAAAGGGAGGATCTTCATCAAAAGGAAAAGGAAAACAATATTAGTAGAAAGACAAACAATATTGCAAGATTTGTGATATGAATAACCATGACACCAACAGGTGTTGGTTTAATAATAAACAACAGAATGACCAAGATCACAAGAAGAAGAGTAAATGGAAATACAAACCACAGAAGAAGAATAAGAAGTAACCCAAGGGGAATGTTGCTTATGCCAAATCAAAATTAGACTCAGATTCTATCGCATCAGACTCGAATTCAGATTCTAAGCGAGCACACAAGGTGCTTATGAATCACACTTAATCCCAAAAAAAAGATGCAATGTGGTTTATTGATTCTGGTGCCAGTAACACATGACTGGTGATAGATCATGGTCTGAGACATTTGAGGAAAATTAAGGTAAGCCAATAAAAATTGTTGATAATCATACGTACCAAGTGCAGGGTGAAGGAGATGTTTTTGTTACTCTTCTAGATGGAAAATGTCAGATTGAGAAAGTACTCTATGTTCCTGGATTGGTTAACAATTTGTTATCAGTCCCTCAAATCTTGGATCAAGAAATGCATGTTGCTTTCAGTGTTGAGAAGGGAAAAAATAGATGTTTTATCACCATAAAAGGAAAACATGTAGCAACAATATCATACAAGCATGGCTTGTTCATTTTAGATGTTGTTTCAATGCCTCATGTTGCCCTGGTAGCAACTACAAAGAAGGCTACTTCTCTATGGCACAAGAGATATAGGCATCTAATTTTAGGATATTTTCTCGAGTTGAGCAAATATGATATGGTGAAAGGTCTTCCCAACCTTTCATCCACATTGCTAGTTTGCTCGGATTGCTTGGTAGGGAAGCAACACCGGGTACCATTTGACGTTAGCTCTTCAAGAGCTAAGAAACCTTTGGAGTTGGTACACATCGATATGTGTGATCCTATACCAACAATATATGGTGGAAAGATGCATTTTCAATTGTTTGTTGATGATTACTCACGAAATATGTGGGTTTTCTTTCTTCAATTGAAGTTCAAGGTATTTCTGTACTTTTAGCAGTTCAAGAAGCTTGTTGAGGAGTCCGAATGTTCCATAAAAACCCTCCACTCAGATCAAGGGGGGAATATACCTCCAAGGAATTTTGATCATTTCTAAATGAACATGGGATTAAGCGATAACTACCAACAACCTATACTCTATAGAAAAATGGAGTTGTTGAAAGGAGGAACCTTTCCATCATGGAAATGGTTCATTGTATGCTTAAGGGGGTACATATTGAGTAAGAGTATTGGGTAGAAGCAGTGAATACAACATCATACCTCCTGAATAGAGCTCCCACAAAAGCTCTATAGGGCAAGACTCCACAAGAAGCATGGAGTGGTAGGAAACCCTCCATTTCTCATCTAAGGGTTTTTGGATGTAAGGCCTTCATGCACATACCAAAACAAAAGAGGAAGAAGTTAAATGAGAAAACCTTAAAATATGTATTTCTAAGGCCATATATTTAGTTAGTCAACCCTTGAGCATTAGGGTTAGGTTATTATTTATTTCATATATAAATAGAAAGAATCTTTTATTAGTTTGGATCATCGAATAATTTGGATTTAAATCACCTTAATGCATGTATGAGAATTTTCCCTCTCAAAGTGGCTATGAGACTTTGCCCTCTCTGAGTGGTTGTGGATTTGTTATTGCATTGATTTATTTCCAAATTTAATATTTACATATTTGCTCGTGGCAATTGATTGCATATTGTTTGTGGCATTTGAATCTAAATTATTATTATTTGCATGTTGTTAATAATAGTTCAATATTGAAGTGTTGTTGAGGATATTAAATATTTATGCGGTATCGTAACACTAATTCATTTAATTTACAATTTTATCCAGACATGTGACCTTTTTGTAGCATGACTTTATGCTCAAAAATACCCAAAAAACTATTTTTACAATCAATGTGTGTCTATTTATACAAGAACTATTATATAATGCTTGATCATCTCATCCTTACTTCTAAAAGTAAAGTAATTTTTAACATCCATGAAGCTCTAAGCTAGGTGGGACAATTATCATAAAGAATGTTATTTACCTAAGATATGTTTATCCAACTATACTCCACTTACTAGAACATGGTGTACAACTCTACCCCTTTACCTAAAGCTTCTTTAACTGTCATTGATAGAGATTAATTAAATATTAATTAAACTTAGGTTTAATTAATATTAATTAATTAGTTTTTAATTAATAGGCTTAGATTTGATTTTCTATTGATTTTATTCTCTGAGCCCCTTGTGATAAGCTTTTTAGAAATGCAACTTTTTTATTGTTAGAGTTATAGCCTTCTGTAAATCCATCAATGGTTTTCTATTGTGGGTTTTGATTCTCCGATGGTTTTGTAAAGGCTTCCTAACCTATGAATTCATGATTTGATCAATGAAACTCTTAGTCAAGTATTGAGGCAATCTTGTATCCTATGTTTTGTATCATTTCTTCCTAGCCTATAAATTCATGATTTGATCAATGAAATTCTTAGGCAAGTATCGAGGCAATCTTGTATCCTATGTTTTGTATCAGTTATTTCTCTTACCACTTCTCATTTTTTTGTTAATAAGCTATATGTGACTTCTATTGGGAGCCACTTCCATTACAAAAACAAAATATTACATTGGTCTCATTACATTTCTAACAAGTTAATTAAAGCATATCCAATTTTACCTTTCTATTAGAGATATTCTTCATTTACCATTCTATCAAAGATATTATCCATCTTCCTCAAACTACTAAGTTTCCACAGTTAGCTCCTTTTATATCAGATGCCTTTCAAAATTTAAATTCTATCAAGATAAAATTCAACACCGTAAATGGCTAAAATATTTATTGCCTAGCTTCTATATCTATAAATATCTTGTCTATAACAACCTCATAATTTCTTAATACCTTTTTTTAGGGTTCTTATTCATTCCTCTAATATTCGAAGATATTATTTTAATTATTATTTTTATTTTTATTTGTGGGTTTAGCCCCATTTCTTGTTAACACTTATGATATTTGCTTTTGTTTTCCTATATCAATATTCCTTTAGGTTTCTTTTTTTCTTTTTTTTTGCTTCTTGGGTCTTCCTCTCTTTTTTCATTTCTAGCAATACTCTCATCTTCATCAATCTCTTCAATCTTCTCACACTGCTCATAGTGAGACTTATTATCTTTAGGTTTTCCTTGTTTTGAAGGATCTGAAGTGCAAGGAATAACCTCAAAGGCACAATCTTCTTTATGTTGTCCTAAAAACCATAAAGTGCAAGGATGCTCTTTTATAGCAATTAAATTCTTACTATGACTTAAAAACCCTAAATTGTTATGGGTTTCCTCCAACCTCATTTCTTTATTATTCTATTCTTGAAACCTTAAAGTGCAAGGGATAACATCTTCACCACTTTCACTTTTATTACCTAGAGAGGATTCTATACTACTTGAGGAAAATGAAGATGATTTACCTGGAATAAACTTGACCTCTTTTGTTGTCTTTGTTTTAGGATTTATCTCCACATCTTCTTTTGCACCTTTAATTCCTTCTAAACTTGCCAAATGATACTATAGATAGGCTTTATTTACCTCTTCTTTTGGAGTGGAATATCATTGATCTGATCTAGCTTCTGTTACTGTATGATTTCCTTGATTCGTCTTGAAGTTTATCTCATAGCTAGAATTTTTTGTCTTTTTCTTCAAAGTTTTCACTTTGAAAACTCTTGCCATGTGTCCAACCTTATAACAATTGTGGAAATGAAATGCAATATTTTCATAATCTACTTGTTGATCCCATTCTCTTTATTCATATTTAATATTAATGGATTGTGGTAAAGGTTTTGAAATATCTATAGCAACACATATTCGAGTATATATAACATGTTTTCACTCCTTAGTAGTTGGTCCTTCCTTGATGAATTCCACAAAAGTATTTCCAATATTTTTTAAAACATCCTTATTTATAAGCTGATAAGGAAGTTCAAAAGCCTAACCCACACTGGAATCTTCTTAATAGTTTTTGTCTCAACAAAAAATAATCATTTCATGGTCTCAAATAAAGTGCATATCTTCCCTTAAACCATGAGCCACCAACCATTATCTTATCCATAATTTCTAAATTGGAAAAGATGATGAGGAAAAAACCTTTAGGAAGAAAAGACGCAAAATAATTTGAATTCAATCCCCATTTCCACTTGATCCAATTTTGAATCTTCAAAAACCTTGACCATGATCTATCGAACTTACATATTAACCATCTACTTTTAAGAAGCATCGTATCATGCTCAATCACCTCATCCTTGATACTTACTTTTGGTGTAACATCTGCTACCTAGATTGAACTTGCCATGTACTCACTCTTCTACTTATCTACAACTAGGGCATCCTAATTTTTAGCTAGGGCACCTTGACTTCCCATTAGGGCTTTAGGGCTTTCAAATGTGTATTTTCTTCTATAATAGCTAATGGAGCTTGCTCTTGGTTTACACTTCCTCTTGCTTTGCACTCCCTCTCAAATTACACTTGCTCCCATCTTGCACTCTTTCCTGCCTCACACTCGCTCCCAACTTGCACTCCCTCATATCTCTTCTTTTTCTTGGTGTTCTTTCACTTGAACAATTTTCTAGAAATAATGTTCCACACATTTGTGGTAAGGTTTTGAAGTATTGATACACCCGAGATGAACTCGTCACTCTTCTACCTTGATTGAATCTTGGCTTGCACTCCCTCTTAGTTTGCACTCCCTCTTGGATCAGCTTGCACTTCCTCTTGGCTCACACTTACTCCCAACTTGCACTCTCTTACCCCACACTTGCTCCTGGTTTGCATTCCTTCCTGGCTCACAATTGCTCTTGTCTCTTCTTTTTCTCAACATTCCTTTGCTTTAGCAATTTTCTAGAAATAATGTTCCACAAATTTGTGGTAAGGGCTTGAAGCATTGATGCACTTTGGATGAATCCATCACTCTTTTGCCATGATTTAATCTTGGCTCGTACTCCCTATTAGTTCACACTCCCTCTCAGCTTGCATTTGATATTAGCTTGCACTCTCTCCTAGATTTTCTTCAATCGAATTCTTTAAATTCTCCTAAGATTTGGAACAAGAAATGACACTTATTCCTTGATCACACTTTGCTTTCTACTTCTTTCTTTCTATTCACACTTCCTCCTCACTATCGACTTGCACTCGCTTATATTACCACTTCTCATTACTTCATGAAAATCTTTTATTTTTTGAATTTCTCAAAATATTTAAAGAAAATAACTTTAAAGCTTAGACTTGTTCTTATTCTTTTTTTTTTAATAAGCCATGTGTGGCTTCTATTGGGGGTCACTCCTATTACAAAAATAAAACATTACATTGTCTCATTACATTTGTAACAAGTTAATTGAACCATATCCAACTTGCCTTTCTATCAAAAATATTCTCCACCTTCCTTAAATTGCTAAGTTTTCACAATCAACTCCTTTATATCAGATGTCTTTTGAAATTTAAATTTTGTCAAGATGAAATTCAACACCGCAAATGGCTAAAATATTTGCTCCCTAGTTTCCATATCTATAAATATTTTGTATATAACAACCTAATAATTTCTTAATACCTTTTTTTAGGGTTCTTATTCATGCCCCTAATATTCCAAGATATTATTTTCATTTGTATTTTGTGTTTTTATTTACGAGGTTAGTCCCACGTCTTGTTAACACTTGTGATATTTGCTTTTGTTTTCCCATATCAACATCCCTTTGGGTTTCTTTTGCTCTTTATTTTTGCTTCTTGGGTCTTTTCTATTTTATTTTATTTTTTCCATTCCTAGCAATACTTTTACTTTCATCAATCTTCTCACATTGCTCATAGTAAGACTTATCATCTTTGGGTTTGCCTTGCTTTGAAGGATCTAAAGTGCAAGGAATAACCTAAAAAACACATTCTTCTTTACATTACCCTGGAAACCCTAAAGTGCAAGGATGCTCTTTTACAACAATTACCTTCTTATTCTACCCTAAAAAGCCTAAATTGTTACAGATTTCCTCCATCCTCATTTCTTTATTATGTTGCTCTTGAAACCTTAAAGTGCAAGGGATAATATCTACATCACATTCACTTTTATTTATTTTACTTATTTATTTATTTTGATACATAGAGGAATAGACAACTACCTTTCCTTTTTGAACAACTGATTCACTTTTATTACTAGAAGAGGATTCTATACTACTTGAGGAAAATAAAGATTATTTACTTGCAATAAACTTGACCTCTTATACCATCTTTGTTTTAGAATTTTCCTCCACATCTTCCTTTGCACCTTTAATTCCTTTTGAACTTGCCAAATGATGTTGTAAATAGGATTTCTTTACCTTTTCTTTTAGAGTGGAATATCCTTGATTTGATCTAAGCTTCTATTATTGTATGATTTCCTTGTTTCATCTTGAAGTTTATCTCATGACCAATTTTTTTTGTCTCTTTCTTCATAGTTTTCACTTTGCAAACTCTTGTCATGTGTCCAATCTCATAACAATTATCTCTTTCTTTTAGAGTGGAATATCCTTGATTTGATCTAAGCTTCTATTATTGTATGTTTTCTTTATTTCATCTTGAAGTTTATCTCATGACCAATTTTTTGTGTCTCTTTCTTCATAGTTTTCACTTCGCAAACTCTTGTCATGTGTCCAATCTCATAACAATTATGGCATTGAAATACATTTTCATAATCCACTTGTTGATCCCATTCTCTTAATTTAATTTTAATCGTAATAAATTGTGGCAAATGTTGTAAAATAACCATAACAACACATATTTGGGTTTATATAGCATGCTTCCATTCCTTAGTACTTAGTCCTTCCTTGATGAATTCCCTTAGGGTATTTCCAATACAAAACATCTTTATTGATAATATGAAATGGAAGTTCAAAAAGCCTAACTCACAACATAAGCTTCTTAATAGATTTTGTCTCAAACAAAATTCATTCCATGGTCTTAAATAAAGTGCATCTGCCCCCAAGCCATGGGCCACCATCCATTATTTTATTCCTAATTTTTGAACTAGAAAAGACGATGAGGAAAACACCTTTAAGAAGAAAAGCCACCGAGTAATTTGAATTCAATCCTCACTTCCACTTGATCCAATTTTTAATTTCTAGAAACCCTAACCATGATGTATGGAACTTAAATATTAACCCTCTACTTTTAAGAACCATTATTTCATGCTCAATCATCTCATCCTTGATACTCACTTCTAGTGTAACATCGACTACCTGGATCAAATTTGTCATGTATTCGCTCTTCTACTTATCTCTAACTTGGGCCTCCATACTTCCAGCTAGGGCGTCTTGACTTCCCATTAGGGCTTTCAAATAGGAATTTCCTTCCATACTAGTTAGTGGGGTTCGCTCCTTGCTCGCACTCCCTCTTGGCTCGTACTTGCTTCCAGAACATAATCCCTTCTGCTTCACACTTGCTTTTAGCTTGCACTTCCTCCCGAATCACACTTGCCCCTATATCTTCTTTATTTTGGTGTTCCTTCGCTTCGATAATTTTTTGAAAATAATGTTCCACACATTCATGGTAAGGGTTTGAAATATTAATACACTTTAGATGAACTTGTTGCTCTTCTGCCATAATTGAATCTCAACTTGCACTCCCTTCCAGCTTGGTTGCTCTTCTGCTATAACTGAATCTCAACTCACACTCCCTTCCAGCTTGCTCACTCTTGGCTTACACTCCCTCCTCCCTCCACATATTTTTATTCATATTCACTCACTATAATTTATAAGATTTGGAATTAAAATAATAAAACACATTTTAAACATTAATTATAACAATTAATATTAACCTTTTATGTCTACGAGGACAATGCAACAGTTCGAGATTTGGTTCTTATTCGGGAGGTCCAAGGTTCAAACCGCAGCGTGGGCGAGTGTGTGAGGGGGTGGGTGTGTAGGTTGTATATATGGCCCTTATTGATAAGCTCAATTTTGTTGTGGGTCTAGGTGGATTGGTAAGTTGGGGCACTTACCGAGAGGAGACCTAGGTTCCAATCCCACGGGCGTGCCCATGCATAGCTAGTAGCCCGATCCGACTCCTCTGCGTGTTGCACCTGACTGATGATGATGATCTATTTCCTGCTTGTTCGGTGGTCCCCCTTCATGCCACATTGACGAAGACGATGCAAACCCTATGCATCCGGTGATCCCCATCTCACGTCGGGTTACCATTAATGAGACAATGGATGTGTTGGAAGCCTTCGCTGATAGTTTGAACCCTGCCAGCTGGGCTGATAGTTACTAAAAATTGTGATTGTAACCAATTCATCTATGTAACTAAAAAAAGATAAGCTCAATTCTAACCTTTACAAGAGGTCATAGTGGGATGGAATGCCAGCTGCGTTGACAGTTACTAAAAATTGTGATTGTAACCAATTCATCTATGTAACTAAAAAAAGATAAGCTCAATTCTAACCTTTACAAGAGGTCACAGTGGGATGGGGATGCCCAAACCTGTCTTGATTGTAGAGGTTTCTCACACTAATCAAATCTAACATATATATTTTTTAAATTATTATTTTTTTCATAAATTAATACATTATGACGTAGGATACTGTAATAATTAGGGCTACAAACCCAAATTTAAATCACAACAAAATAAAATATAAGTTAAAACTTTAGACTCCCTACTTAAAAACCAGGTTTAAACCTAACATTAATTACCACTCTATTTCCTATAAGAATTTCATCTTCCGCTGCACTTTAATTTTTTTTTTTGATTTTAATCTCACTCGTACGCCCACAATTCAAAATTTCCCTTTGTTTAAGGCACTTGAGGCAGTGCAGCATTAATGTGTGCGAAGTCAAATCTCAGCTTTGTTTTAAAGGACCTCCCTTTATTTTAAAAAAGTCCTTACCCCGTCTGTCAAATGTAATAATTTATTACCCATTGTCTTGTCAAATGTCCAAATCTTTTCAAAATATTGAAATAAATGCTTTCAGGTAGTACTCCAATTAGTTCTATGTCGCTTTCCATTTGTGGAAATGTACAGAACACTCCATCCGAGTCAGCATTGTCGCGGCACTGAGGGGGGCCAATCCGTGGGCCATAAATTCAAAACAATGATTTCCCTCCTGGAGCGATGGATACGTGCGCCAACCAGACATCAAACTCCAGTTAATAACACCCCAAAGATCCGCCAAACAGGACGACAACGTAGGTATATGAAAACAGTATCCGCGGTCGTGGCAGTGGCCGTACGCGTAAGATTTAAAATCTTCCATGGATTGCTTGATTTACCTGCTATTTCGGGGACCCAGGTTTTGGTTTTATATTTCTTGGTGCAGGCTAACAAGCAGCTACGTACATCATCAGCTCATTTCATTCCTTAAATTCTGTGAGTAAGATGTGCTATTTTAGTTTGAAGGTTTGATTTTGAATTTGTTTTGGGAAGTTTGAATGTTCTTTGGGGGTGGTTTTTGTGCTGAATTCTAGCTCGGGGAGATCTGGGGTTTTGTAACGTATGCGAGCGGGAGTCGAACTCGTGACCTCACGTTTCCCCATACGCGTTTTCTCAGGAATGCAGCCAAGCCACCTTGACAAACTGCTTCCAAGATTGAGAGAATAGCCTTGGGATCCCCTGAAATAGCGGCGTTTTCGTTTGAATGAGGTGTGGATTAAAATAGCGTTTTTTTTTTTTTTAATTTCATTGGTAGTAGCTGCCTACGTGGATCACTCCAATTTCGGGTCCGCATTGGTTTGTTATAGGGAGGACCAGGTCTAGAGGGCTCACAGACACTTTGTTTTGTTTTTGATAACCTATTTCTAGGGCATCATTTGGGTTGGGTAGTTTGGGGACCTTAGGGTTAGAAATGTATGGGCTCTCTTTCCTCCATAACGTCATTTCCAGATGAACCCATTCAGGCTTTGTGAGTGTGACAGCCCTTGGGTTCATCAGGAGATTTGCTGATTGCAGTTCTCATTTTGTGGAGCTGGGTAGGGTTTATGCCTCAATGTTGATGTTATGTGTTGTCTCCCACAAACTTGGAGGAAATCCCACATTCGGGGAAATCACCATATAGGTTGGTTTCAGACTGTTGTTTCGGTTTGTAACCTACTACTTTTTGTTGAGAGGTTTTCTGGTTATTTCAGTGATACCCATTTTGTTTTATATCAGAACATGATTAGATTTATTAGTGAATCCATCATTGTTCTGTCCCCTGACGGGAATTAGTCTAAAAGTATGTTTTCTAGGGGGCCACACATAGTTTAAATTTAACATTTTTTCATTTCTGGTCATTTGATTTATTGATAACCTTGTTTTCTCTTTTTGAACATGATCTGATTTAGCAATGGATCAATCAGCGTCCTGACATGTATCTTGTATCCCTGATTTTTTTGCATTTGTTTTTTTATAGTATTTTTCATAAATTCATATGGCCGTCCTTGTGTAGTTGGGCCATTTTAGTAATTAAAGTTTGAATCTTAGTGTCCTGACATCTCACGTCCTGCAGAGGAGGATGATTTGCTTCTAAGCCTTGCAGAAGGGTAGGCAGCAATATACTCTGTTGTCTTGTTGTTTTCTACTCGTTTCAAGGGAGATTGCCAACAAACATGTCGTCCGACATTGCACACTGTGTAAGTGTGGAAGAAATGATGGATTCTGTGGATTTATCCCACCCACCTGTTCCAGATTCAGAAGGATGTGATCTCAAAAATTATACATGCACATCATTGAAAACAGTGCCAACTATTTCAGCTGTCAGCAGTGTTCACGAACTGCTTGAATGTCCAGTATGCATGAACTCTATGTACCCTCCTATTCACCAGGTTTCATGAACTTTTTCCTTGCAATTTTTCTTCTAGTACTGTTATTATTGTCATTGCCATGTATACATTGAAATTTCAAATTCACGTCTCTTGTATGGTGGTTGTTTACGTTTGCATATTTTGACCAAATTAAGAATGGAGTCTATTTACAATCTTCAAGGCTTGCATTGTCCAAAACAACATTTGGGCCAAGACCATTCAGTGAAATGTTCTTTTAACCAACATAGTTAAGTTAAACTACCCAGAAACAGCCTGCAGATTTATAATTCCAAGTTACTTTACCCTGATTGATCTGCGAAAGAGAGAATCTGATTTGGTGTAAACATATCTGAAATGAATTCTTCATCACATTGCACAAACATGAAATCCTTTTTTAATCATATTGGACAAACTGTGACAGGCCTTGTATCAAAGTAAACTTTTTTTGTTTTTATATATCAGACATGAATATACATGACCGTGGAATCCCTGCATGATTTGTGAAAGCAGAGGGGGAGAAAATAAACAGTGTTGTCTAGGCGCACTTACCCATAATTCTGGGTTGCTCTGGGGACATATACTTGCACCACATGCTTGGGTAGATAGAATGCATCCTAATGATGCACCTGATGGCACATTGAGTGCATCAACAACACTGAGTAAATTTTAGCAATATATGAGTGTTTTTGATGTGTACCTCAACCTCCATGCACCCATATACATGTGTACTTCAACTTAAGAGGTTGGTAGCAGGTACTTCATACCCCCACCTTGCTTACTTCCACACCTGTGTAACCATATGGAAAAAAAACATAAAAGTGAATATTAATTAATGCTGGTACTTATTTCAAACTTCTAGGATATTTTTCTGCTATTTACTTGATAATATTAGAGGGGAAATGCAACTTAAAGGCTAAATTTAGCTGTGTGAGAAGATGTAATATGTGAAGGCTCTAAAACAATGAAGACAATGCTATGGGTTTGGACCTATATGTCATAGGACGAAACCCAGGTAACAGTGAAAGAGCTGCCTGTCAATTGGAAACATTCAAAACTGCAATAAAATAACTACTAAATTGTTAAATTTATAATGAATACATATTCTTTCTTAAATCTAGAAAAAGTTAGGTCTATTAGAAGAACCTTCTAAGAAGCCCAATTTTGAAGAGGGAGTGCATTTTACAAGGGAACGATGGTGCCTAGCTGTAACCATCTCATGCAACTCCTGTGGATTCAAAAACTGAATACTAATTGAAGTTTTATACTCATAATATGTTCTTCCCTCTTAATTGGTTCTAAATACGGTGGAGTTAGATTGGGTTTTTCATCTCCAAAGGATGAAGTGTGGCAGTTAGTATTGTTCCTAGCATAACTAATATGAGAAATGTTGCTGCCATCAGGTTGATGCAAGCAGTTTTGGACAAATACACAATGTAGAGGTAAGAAATTAAGTAGATGCTGAATTTGTATTGTTGGTATACATCGTAACAAAATGTAAGACATCAGTAAATTTCAGGATGCTGGAGTGTTAAGTCACAATGTTCGATTCTTTCCTGCTGATGTCTCGTAGAATATAGTTAGCAGGTTGAAAATAATGACAAGCTTTTACATCCGAGAAAAATTTGTTATTTCAGAGTGTGGATTTTTACTATGACTGCTTACATAGTTGCTGCTATACTCATCCTTTTATTTTTTTCAGGAATGGCATCTATAATTGCATTTGAGTTCTTTCAAACTGCTTATAACAAATCATTTCCATTTTCAAAATGTTTGTCTGTCATATCTGTTTCTAGATTTCAATTTAAATATAGAGGATTCATCTTCTAAAAGCTTAAGTCTGGTTTGTTCTTGATGGCATTTCTATGAAACTTGGTGTCTCTATTTAAGAATATTTGCGCAAGTGGTTCCAATGAAAGACACAGTATTGTAGGTGAGAAATTGATTCAGCATTAACATTTCTGGTCTGTTACAATAGCATCAAGGGTATCCATAAATTACATAAAGGGTAAACAAGCAACAATGTTTGAATCCTTCCATATGTCATAGAAATGAAGTTTGCATATTCATAAATTTGAACAAATGTTGACATTATTTGAAAGTGTAAACTTTGTCTAGCACTAGTTACATATCTGCTATCCAAATCTCTTACATGCCTTCCTGTTTTGGTCTTGCAGCTGGAAAAGTATGTATTTGATGTTCCACCTGCTACTTGTATTTTGTTTGTGGGAAGGTTGTTTGGCTATTCTGTTTTTTCTAACACACACCAAACATAGTCAATTATTTCTAAACCTTGGTGAAATAGTTTTGATTTACAGATTATCCAGAGTAATGAATTTGGTTGCACCTGGTGATTAAGGCATTTATGAGATGTATTATTTTCTATTTTAAGGAGATGGGTGACAGAAATATACTCAAAAAAGGGATATTTCCCTTGTGACTTTTGTAGTCTGACTGAGTCTTTCATGTGTTTTATGGCAGTGCCCAAATGGCCATACATTATGTCATTTATGTAAATCCAGGGTCAACAATCGATGCCCAACATGCAGGTATGAACTTGGTAATATCAGATGCTTGGCTCTTGAAAAGGTGGCAGCATCTCTGGAGCTTCCTTGCAAGTATCAGTGCTATGGTTGTCAAGAGATATTTCCTTACTATAGTAAATTAAAGCACGAATCTCAGTGCCCTCTTAGGCCATACAACTGCCCATATGCAGGTTCTGAGTGTAAGATGGTTGGTGATATTCCATTTTTGGTGACTCATTTGAGAGATGATCATAAAGTTGATATGCACGATGGTGCTACCTTCAACCATCGATATGTAAAATCTAATCCACATGAGGTTGAGAATGCTACTTGGATGCTAACTGTAAGTCCGTATACAGTTCAAGCATAATCTGCTTGCATTATTTTTTATGCTGCATTGGTATAATGTTTGTCATTTCTAATTATATTTGTTTTATTTGCAGGTATTCAATTGCTTTGGACAATACTTTTGTCTACATTTTGAAGCATTTCAATTGGGGACAGCTCCTGTGTATATAGCCTTTCTGCGTTTCATGGGAGATGATAATGAAGCTAAAAATTTCAGCTACAGCCTTGAAGTTGGAGGTAGTGGTCGGAAACTGACTTGGCAAGGAATTCCTCGAAGCATCAGAGACAGTCACAGGAAAGTTCGTGACAGTCATGATGGATTAATTATACAAAGAAATATGGCTCTCTTCTTTTCAGGTGGTGACAGAAAAGAATTAAAACTTCGATTGACTGGACGGATATGGAAAGAGCAATGATAGTTTTGAGGATCTTGATGAGGACAAGCAAGTTAACGGCCCATTTGATTTGTCGTTCTCTGTTTTTCTTCCTAATCTTTAATGTAAATTATGAAATCCCTTTAAGAAGCAAGCTCTCGTTGCTAGATGATTACCAAATTGAAAATCCGGTTTAAGAAGGGCATGAATGTTGACTACAATGCACATCATGCATATTTCTTCACTTAAGGACTTTTACAATTGTCAAAATTTTTGTGCTTTCATTTCATTGAAAGTTTGAAAGTCATGGCTGGCTGAATGGCAATTTTGAAAAAGCCTGTACACAGTTATTTGTTTATCACAAAAGGGGAAGAAAATTGGATGGTGGTAGCCATGTGAAAGGTAGGAACCCAGATTAAAACTTTTCTGATTTGTATGTTTGAATTGAATAAACTACTAAACAAAAGAAAATGGATGGTGCTAAGAATCTAACTCTGTAAATTTAAACATTATAATGAGGTGCTAAGAAGCTTGCTGCCTGTAAAGACAAATGACCCTTAAATAAGTTTTTGAAATCTGATCATTGCATATTTAGTGTTTCCCTTGAAATGAATTTATTACTTTGGATGAAGTACTTGTCTGGCAACATTTAACTCCACCATTGTACTTTACAAGTTTTAGCCTTGGAAGCAGGACATTATTTGCATGATTTTCTTGTTGGTATATGATTTTGACAGTTATTCTACATTATTCGATATCAATAATTCTCATCATACTATTCTTTATCATGAATGCCTGTTGGGCATGTGGCTCAATAGTTCCGTGTATTTCATTGTTAATGAATATACTAAAAGCTTCAAGGAATAACATTCTAAAGGCCATTTGAATTGATAAAGGAAGCAAAATCTTTTATTTGTCTAGACCATCCAAGAATACCATTCTACATTGTAACTTTGTGGAAGTCCCTCAAGATTCTAGAGATCACAATAAATCATAAATTAACTATTGCCCTTCCAACAATTATCATGGTGAGTAGCTATAGTTGGAGCAAACATTATATTTAAAAAAAAAAAAAATTGAAAATCTTGTATTAAAACAAAGAGCAAGTACAAGAGGGAGCAAGAACATCCCAACCAAGAACCCAGAGACACAAGACCTCAGCAGAGAGCGAGAGGGCAGCACAAACCAACACTAAGCACTAGAGACAAACAAGGCGCGAAATCGCGACATGTCGCGATATCGCGACAGACAAGCCGGCCGAGGTCACAACCGCACAACCGGTCGCGAAAACGCGACATGTCGCGAAATCGCGACAGCCAAAGCCAACAGCCCCCGACCGCAAAAAATGTCGCGAAATCGCGACCGAACCAACACAAAGCAGACAGTCCACAGAATTGTCGCGATATCGCGACGCATCAACCAATTACCACCAATGCGCCAGAAGTGTCGCGATTTGGCGACATGTCGCGAAATCGCGACATGTCGCAAAATCGCGACGGCCAAAGCCAGCAGCCCCCGACCACGAAAGATGTCGCGATATCGCGACAGAAACATCACCAAGCAGTCAATCCTCAGAATTGTCGCGATATCGCGACGCATTTTCCAGTTGCCACCTTTGCACCAAAAGTGTCACGATTTCGCGACATGTCGCAAAATCGCGACGACCAAGTCCAGCTGCTCCCGACCACAAAAGATGTCGCGATATCGCGACGGAAACATCACAAAGCAAACAGTCCTCAGAATTGTCGCGATATCGCTACGCAAATTCCAAATGCCACCAATGCGCCAGAAGTGTCGCGATATCGCGACAGGAAGTCTCCAAAGGCCGTGGCGACAAAACCTGTCGCGATATCGCGACAGGTTGCCACCGAGGGTCGCGATAACACAGCGAGTCGCGAAAACGCGACGAAAAACTCCCAAGACAGAATTTATCATTTGCTCAGAAATTTTGCAAGACCTTGTCTAATCACAGCATTTTCCACAGGCATGTTACTGTGCAGCTGAACTCCAACCTCCTTTTCCGCACCCAACTTGGCAAGGAAATCGGCCGCCGAATTTGAATCCCGATTCACATGGATAGGGATCACATCCTCAAGTTCCCTCCAAAGGACCTTGATTTGAGAGACTAAGATCTGAATCCTCCACGCTTTCAAAGCAAAATTTCTCATACAATCAAGAGCGCCAACCAAAATTTGAGAATCAGTCTCAAGGATTATCTTTCTGTATCCCTGAGTGACGGCCCAGAAAGAAGCAACTTTGATGGCAAAAGCTTCGGCTTCGTTATTGGTGGCTCTTCCCATACCTTGGAGTTCCCAATAAAGAACAGATCCAGTATGATCACGGCACACAACACCGATTCCAGCGTTGCCCGGATTGCCCTTTGCAGCTCCGTCCGTGTTAATTTTGATCCAGCCAACCGGGGGGGTTTCCAACTAACCATGTTTTCTCTAACGTGAGCGGCAACTCTCTCTTCTGTGGACCCGGCTCAACCGAATATCTTCTTCGGCATGTAAGGCAACCGTCTCGGTGACTTTGCTCCGGATAACCTTGCCAAATTCCATCAAGAGAGGAGAAGGTCTCTTTGAAGATTCGAGCGTTCCTTTCCAGCCACACTTGCCACCAGATGAAGAAGAGACCAAGCTCCCACCCCAATCGAAGGGCTTTTGATTTAAATCTAGCTTTCTTCCATCTTTGCCAGATATTATTCCGAGTCAGAGCACCATTACCCTGGAGATTAAAAAGAGAGAACCATCGATTCCAGATCTGCCCTGTGAAGGAACATTCGAACATCAAATGGTCAGCAGTCTCTTCATGCTTACGACACAAAATACACTGAGAAGGACCAATAATTCCTCTGCTTCTGAGGTTATCGTAGGTGAGGATGCCATTATGCATAAACTGCCAGACAAAGAAGTTCACTTTCGGCCAGCACTTGGAATGCCAGATTTTCTTCCAGTCATGAACCGGAAATAAATGCGGGGGAGGCTCTGGGAGAAGCTGATCATAACCAGCCTTCACAGTGTAAATTCCAAGATTCCCATGACCCCAAGCTAACTCGTCTTCTTCATCTCTGCCCGTGAGAAATCTTGCGGACAAGATGTTGGTCAGAGTGGTTGCCAGCTCCGGAGGGATAGTGACAGGCCACTCCTCAAGTCGCTTAAATTTCTTGAATTTATACTCACCCAATTGACTAGTGAAGAAATAGTTCTCAATAGTGACCCAGCCCTTGGATTCTATGGCAGTTTTAATTGGAAGCAGTTCAGGATACTCCGCAATGATGGATGGAAACTGGTCCCATGAATCAGTCCAGAAACGTGCTTTCTCCCCCCTTCCCACTTTCCAGAACAATTGATTTTTAATTACTTGAGAGCCCAACTTGAGAGCTTGCCAAACTAGGGAACCATTACCATCCAGAGGGAAACGACAAACTTCAGAGGGGTGGATGTTACCCAAATATTTGCTGGTCAAGATTCTACTGAATAAAGATGATGGCTGGGAGATCCATCTCCAATACAATTTACCTGCCAGGGCTTTGTTGTTGAGAATAGAGCTTCTCAAACCCAGCCCTCCTTTTTCTTTGGGGTGAGTAACTTTGTCCCAGCCAACCAAGGCCCATTTCTTCCCACCTTTTGCTCCTTCCCATAAGAATCGCCTAGCCAGTTTGTCCAACTCTTTCCAAATAGAAAGAGGAGCAGCCAAGATTGAAAATTTATAGATAGGCATGGCCTGAATAACCGACTGTAAGAAAGTTAAACGGCCACCGTAGCTTAACCATTTGTGAGACCAGTGGTTCATTCTATCTTTGATGCCATCCAGAAGATCTTTCCAAATGTCATTTTTCAATTTCTTGAAGTGCAAAGGAACCCCCAGATAGAGTATAGGAAGAGATGATCTAGAGAAGCCCAAAATCTCTAAGATTTTGTCCTGCATCCGTTGGGCAAGATTGAAAAAGACAACTTTAGATTTGTTGTCATTGATAACTTGATTGGAGGCCCTAAGGTAAACAGAAAGAGAGTCTCTGATTCCCCTAGCTTCCCTGAGACTAGCCACTCCAACCAAGCCAGTGTCATCCACAAATTGTAAATGAGTCAAGACTTCATCCCCGACCTTAATACCTATTATCAGGCCTTGAAGTCTTCTTCTCAAGAAGAGTCGGCCTAATCCTTCAGCTAAGATAAGGAATAGATAGGGCGAGCAAGGGTCCCCTTGTCGGAGGCCACGAGAGGCTCCAAAGGGAGGCGAGGGAATCCCCTTGATGAGAACCGAATAAGAAGGCGTGGAAACACAACTCATAACCCAGTCAATCCATTCTTGGGAAAAGCCAAAGGCAGCCAACATCCTTGACAGGAAACCCCACTCAACCCGATCGTAAGCCTTAGACATATCCAGTTTGATGAACATTCCTTTGTTACCAGAGTTTTGCATTGAATGAATAGCCTCCTGAGCAAGAATCACTCCATCCAAGATCTGTCTACCCTCAACAAATCCCCCCTATTCTGAAGAAATGATGTAATGAAGGAGAGGTTTAAGACGTTCAGCTATAATTTTTGTGATAATTTTATAAATCACATTACATAAAGCAATAGGTCTGAAGTCAGAGATATGAACTCCTTCCTCCCCCTTTGGAATTAACGTGATAAAGGTATGATTTAGAGCCTTGAGCATTCTCTTATTAGATCTGGACTCCTCAATTACAGCCAAAACATCTTCCTCCAAGGTGTCCCAAAAGGCCTGAAAAAACTCAATAGGAAAACCATCTGGACCGGGAGATTTGCCTGTGCTCATTCCAAAGACCACATTTTTCAATTCATCTCGATCAATAGGTCTGAGGAGAGCCTGATTTTCTTTTGGAGTGATAATAGGGGGAATAACATCAAGAACTTCATTTTGAGCCCCCACATCTTGGTCCCTATTTTCTGCAAAAAGCTTGGAGAAGTAATCCACAGAGTGGGAGTGCATACCTGGAAGAGTATCAAAGGAGTGACCATTCTCATCTTTTAAAACTGCCATATTATTCATCTGTCTTCTAGCACATGCTGAACGATGAAAAAATTTTGTATTTCTATCTCCTTCCAAAAGCCAAGAATTTCTAGCCCGCTGCTTCCAGTAAATTTCCTCGTGGTTATCAATGTCCTCAACAGCTTTGCGCAAGGCATCATCTTCAGTTTTAAGCTGTTCAGAAATTAAACCTTCCCTAAATTGTTTCTGCACCTCCTCCCAGCGGGCCAACAAGGGGGCTCTTTGCTGCTTGAAATCTGATTTATTGGCGTGCCTCCACTGTTTCAATTTAAATTTGACAAAAAGAAGTTGTTTGTGAAATTTAAACATTGTTGTCCCAAAAGGTGGGCGACCTTCTTCCCACCATTGCGGAATTACCTCATGAAGGTCCTCCTTACGAAGCCGAGAAATTCTCAAATCTAAACGGTTTATGGAGCCGCTACTGTCGAGTCCCACCCTTCGACATGATGGGAGAGTGATCGGAAACGGGACCGTCCAAAATGCTGTAATTGCACATTCCACTTAACAAAAGCCTCCTCCGAGACCGAAGCGATCCAACTTTACCTTACAACGGTGTGGATCCCTCCGTTTGTTAGTCCAAGTGAAAAAAGTTCCAGGACCTTGGACATCAACTAAGTGAAAAGCTTGAACACGGGCAATCGAGAAGCCGATCCCCCGGGTCCAAAACAGGGGGAACCACCTTCCTGATCCCGAGCAGATAATTTGGCATTAAAATCTCCAGCAATGATCCAGTCAAAAGCTTGTCTTGAGGACCTCATGTTGTGAACTGCTTTCCATTGAAGCCTCTGGCCATCATGGCTTTGAGCCCCATAAAAATTTGTAATTAAAACTTGCTCCATTGTGATATTATTCCTAAAAAGAGATGT
Source organism: Wollemia nobilis (assembly GCA_028583015.1). Taxonomy (NCBI): domain Eukaryota; kingdom Viridiplantae; phylum Streptophyta; class Pinopsida; order Araucariales; family Araucariaceae; genus Wollemia; species Wollemia nobilis. The sequence goes on along the minus strand of JAQPPZ010001308.1, from coordinate 3,006,505 downwards.
GAGAACACCCCTCCAAGCTATATGTTCTAAAGCAGACCATTCCAGGGGGTTCCAAAAAGTAACAATTCCTCCTGAGGCCCCTTGAGCTGCCACATCCATATATCCAGCTCCCCTCCATATTTTACCAACTGTTCTACACATAAGATCTAAAGACATTTTTGTCTCCTGGAGGAGCAAAAAGTCTGTTTTACCCTTCTTTATGAGTCTTTGAACAGCAGATTGATGGGTTCTGCTGTTTAAACCCCTAACATTCCAAGATTGAATAATCATTGGAAACCTTGAGAACAGTAAGAGTCAATTGTTCTCACTGATCCATCAGTGACCAGCTTGTCTCCTTGCGATGCTATTAGGTCCTTATTAGACTTCCTGCCTGCACCTTGAGAAATGTTATTCTTGGACCGTTTTTCCACCTAGGTAATCCCCAGGGCTGGCCTTTCTCTATTCTTTTCGGCACTTCCCATGATGACATCCTGAATAACTAGCTGTGCTGAGGAATGGATAACCAATGCCCCTAGGTTCTCTGGCTGTAAAAAATCGGTGGGTTTAAGCACCTGCTCGCGGGCGGGGAGTTGAAGAGGGAGAAACATGAGAGTGGATGTTAAAATCCTCAGTGTTCCCATCCACTCCATCCATAACTTGGTCTTCCTGATCCACCAGGGATTTAAAGATTTCATACCGGTTGGTTGGCTTGAGTGAAGCTTGGTCCTTGCCATTTCTCTTTTTGTTTCTTCTTCGTTTCTGTTGTTCAAAGCCATCTTTCTGGGCTTCAGAACCTTGGGGGGTGTTTTGTGATTCTTTGGCCGGGGTGAACTTACCCTCTGCGGGTCGATTTGAGATTCCTAGCGGGGCCTCCGCTTTTGTGCTCAAGGTATTCGGACGAGAACCTAGCCAAATGGCCATGCTTATGGCAGACCCTGCATCTAAAAGGTAGGGCTTCGTAATCTAACTGCTGTATCCAGGATTGTCCTGCTAACTCCAGTTCCACCTCAGCTGGTAGTGGCTGACTGATATCCATTTCAACGCAGATTCTAGCAAAGACAGCAGTGTTTCCCTCTATGGTATCTTTGGAAACTCCCATAAATCTACCTAGAGAGTTACCAATCATCTCAAGAATCTGCTCGCCCCAAAACTCCATCGGGAGAGCGTACAGCCGGATCCACATTGGAACAGCCGTGGGCTCAATGCGAGGATCGAAACCCACTCTCCATGGTTGGACAAATAACCCTGTCGGGCCATGGGTCCTCTTCTCAGATTCAAATGCTCTGTTTCTATCTACCGAAGAAGAGAAACTAATAATGAAATACCCGTTGCTTATAGGCCATAAGGAGTACTCACCGATAGGTTCCCAGTTCTGTCTAACCCGGGTGTGCAGAAAGTGCAGAGTGGGTCGGATTCCCATGAATTTGCGAGATCAAGTCATGGTTAGCACGGTAGGTGATCGTATCCTCAACCATCTTTGGTTCTATGACTATCTTAGGTCTGGAAGCTGATTGCGGGAGGCATCCATTAACTCTGTTTGCAGAAGAACCCTTGCCAACATTCTTGAGAAGCGCTTGGTAAGCACCCCGCTGGGCTTCATCAGAAGAAGACGCAAAATTTTCTTTTAGAATCTCGGCATAAGAGCTCTTCTTCCCGTCAAGAGAACCTGGAGGAGACCCCATAGGGCCCTCCCGGGGTAACGGACGAGCCTTCAGAGGGGAACGATGTCAAACCAACAGAGACCCAGGAAGAAGCCGCGAGCCAGAATCCAAGAGCTTCGGCCTCCGACAGTCCAGAAGATTTCCCGCCAAATAGCCAGAGCTCCCAAGTGTAAAGAAAAATTAAAACAATCGGAGCAAACATTATATTACCCAATTTTGAGGGTTTTTTTTTTTTTTTAAAGTTGGAAAAGTGCACTTTTGAAAGGAATGTTAACCTTTTACATCAACAGATATGACCAATTATTGCCCATTTCACCAAGAAGGATTTTCAACTGGCATAAAGCCTATACCAATCATTCAACAACAAACACACTTCACTAATCACATCCAAACTAGAAAACCAGCATACACCTTACATATCTAAACATCATATACTTTATGCTTTCTTGGCAGCCTCTTCCTATTGATCCCCATTGTCAATTCATGTGGCATTATCATGGTCAACTAAATTATTTATGTGCGTTGGGATATCATTCCCCCATTCCTTTTTGGCATCTACCATAACTCCTTCCTTAGCAAGACCATCTGCTACCTAGTTGGCTTCTCTATAAATATGATTGATAGACACATTCTCGAGTCTATCCAAAAGCACTCGAGCTTCCATCATCATTAAATCAATAGTCCAGGCGGTTGGTTGTCCTCCCTTTAAAATGGTCACAATATTTTGCAATTGATAGCCAAAGAATTTCCTATATAACCTGCTCTTGCTTTAGTAAAATGACTTATCTGTTCACCCAGTGGTTCAGTAAAGGATTTGATTACCTTACCTAGATGATTTTGGATCATCCCTCCAGCTCTTGCCAGCTAGGGATTACCTTTGGAGGCCCCATCAAAATTTAATCTGAACCATCCAACCAGTAGTAGTATCCATTTTGCATGAGTTCTAGGATGAACTCGACACATTGGTAATTTCTCTCTGACTCCCCAACATTCCAATATCCGCATTTCTTACTCTTATTCCCATCCCTCTTTGAAGTGGATAGTGTTAAGATTCTCCATTAGGAGACTTCTTGCTCGGTTCCAAACCATTTCCCACTCCATCTTCAATTCCTCAAAGATTTTGTGGTTTCTTTCATTCCAAACTCTCCACCAGATATGTGAAAGACTTAGAAGCCACAACTTCCTGATTCTTCTGCCTTTAAAAGGAGGCTCCCATTGCAAGTTCAAGTCTGAGATAGTTCTAGGGAACTACAGAGCTGATCAAACAATTTTTTGGTAAAGGAGAACTTAAGAAGTAGATGATTAATGCTTTCCTCCTCTTTTTCACACAAAACACATCTATTTGGTAAGGAGAAACCATGTTTTTTCAAATTATCTTGGGTCATGATTTTATTATGCATAACTAACCATTGAAAAATAGTAATCTTAGGGATGAGATCTTTGTCCCAAACCTTTAAATGGGACCACACTACCCCTACACCTTCAGCCAAGTTATAACCAGTCTTCACAAAATAATCTCCACTCTTCGTTTTCATCTAAATAAATATATCATTCATTGCCAATGACTGAGGATGTAGGCATTAAGGCATCTATTAAGACTTTCTAGGTATGGACACAAGTCCTCATTGATGTTCTCAGCATAAAGCCGCTTCCACCTCTTGATGCCATTTTCTTCCACCATATAATCCCAAACCAAAAGTCCATAAATATGAGTCGAGATTGTTCTTAAGTTTGCAAACCTTGGGATCTCACAAAGGGGAGAGTTAAAGGGCCAAGTATCTTGCCAAAATCTCACATTAGAACCATCTCCAATCTGCCATCTACAACCCTGCTGGATCAGAGGTCTTACCCGTTGAAGGCTATTCCAGAAACTGGACCCCTTAGGGGGGTTGAGGTTTTCCAAGAAGGAGGAATTACGTAAATACTTGGCTTTTACAATTTTGACCCAGGGAGTGTCTTCTTCCTTTGCCAACTTCCAACCCAACTTTCCCATTAGAGCTTTGTTCATTTTGGGAAGAGTTCTCAGTTCCAATCCCCTATATTGTTTAGAGGTACAAACTTTGTTCCAAGCAAGTAAATATATCCTCTTCTTTTTCTTAGCCCCAAACCACAAAAAATCCTTTGGATCTATTCAATATTTTTGCAGACCAATACTAGCATTTTAAAAATTGACATGAAGCAAATAGGTATACTTTAAAGACAAGATTTCACAAGCTGGGCCTTCCCTTCTTGACTAAGAAGAGTGCCTTTCCAGGAAGACAATTTCTTTGTAACACGTTCAATAACCAGATCCCACAAGGCTTCCTTCATATTCCCACGGAATAAAGGCATCCCTAGATAGGTTGCTGGCAAATCACCTATGACACATTTGAATATTCTTGCCATCTGCAGTTGGAGAGCTCTGGAGGTATTCGAGAAAAAAAACTTGCTTTTATTGAAATTTACCTTTTGGCCTGCTGCAAGTTCATAGAAGTGCAAAATCATCTTAATGTCTTGCCTGTGGAAGAGATAATCTTGTCGAAATTAGAGTATCATCCAAAAAATGTTGAAAAGAGACCGGTTCCAAAGTGGAAACTGGCTTGATACCTTCTATGTCTCCTCTATCCATGGCTGTTGTGAAGGCTCTACCCATAGCTTCAGCTAAAATTATAAATAGATAAGGGGACAGGGTGTCCCCTTGTCTCAACCCCTCTTGCTAGGAAAGAAAACCATTGCAGACCCATTAACTAAGATGGAGATCAACACCGTAGAGATGCAGTTTTTCATCATAGAGATCCAATTCTCATGAAAACCAAAACGTTGGAGCACTTTGATGAAGAAATCCCAAGAAACTCTATCATAAGCTTTATTCATATCCAAATTAGAAAATAAACCTTCCTTTTTTGATTTAGAGATAGAGTGCAGGATCTCATGGATCAAAATAATCCCATCAAGAATCTGTTGTCCCTGAACAAAACCCCTTTAGTGTTTGTCAATGACAAAAGGGAGAGCCATCTTCAGCCGGCTTGCAAGGACTTTGGACACAATTTTGTAGATATTATTACACAGGCTAATTGGGCGGTAATCTACAAACGATTTAGCACCTGCAATCTTCGGGATGAGGGCTAAGAACGTACAGTTCACATCAGAAGGGATCCTTTTAGAGGTTTGAAACTCCTTAATTGCCAAGGTGACCTCATTGCCAATGATGTGCCAAAACTTGTGATAGAAGAGTTTCGAAAACCCATCTAGGCTAGGATATTTGTCTCCCTTCATGGAGAAGACCACCTCTTTAATTTCCTCATCCATAAAGGTGCTGAAGAGATAGTCATTTATTCGGTTTGTAATATTTAAGGGAATATGGCCTAACAACAGGTTCATCGCCTCTTCATCCAACTTTGAATCCACTCCTAACATGTCGTGGAAAAATCGAACAACTTCTCCTCTAATTTGAAAATATTCCCTTGTAGAAGAACCATCACCAATCTTGATCTCCTGAATTTTATAAAAACTTATGTGCCTGAGAGTTGAAACATGGGAAAACCTCGTATTCAGGTCCCCTTACTTTAACCACAAAGCTCTTGATTTCTACCGCCAAAAAGCCTCCTCACACGCTAGAGTATTGTGCCAATCATATAGAAGATCCTTTTCTCTAGTCTGGAATTCCTTCGAATACTCCTCCAAATGCAAAGAGTTTTCTAACTCCATGAGCTGTTGTTGTAAAGCTACCTTTTTAACCATAATGTCTCCAAACACCTCTTTATTCCATAGTTTTAAGTTCCGCTAACAAATCTCAGTTTCTTTTCTACTTGAGTCAATCTATCCCCGAAAAATTTTTGCTGCCACCAAGATTAAATCCTACTCTCTAATTCAGAATGAAGGATCCACATATTTTTAAACTGGAAAGGGGTAGCAAATAGCCTTCTCCTGTCTGCTGTTTCTGAGCCAGTTTTTGGGAGGATCGTGAGAGTAGTGTCCCCAAACAACACTAAGCTCTCCTGAGAAATCAACACCCTGTCCATTCTAATCTGAATCAATTGACTCCCCAGTCACCTATTAGTCTAGGTAAACTTTGCTTGTCTAAGCTCCAAGTCCATCAAAGCATTTGAATTTATAAAATCACCAAACTTAGTCATACTCTCTAAATATCCTTCAATGCCTTCATTCTTATCAGACGGATACAAAGGGGTATTGAAGTCCCCTATAATGATCCATGGGATACCTACAAAGACATGCCTGAGTTCACTCAATTCCCTCCATAACCTTCATCTTCCAACCACAGTAGTGGGTGCATAGACATTTGTAATGATCTAGTGGGAATTATCCTCCTTCGAAAAGAAGTGGATAGCACAAAATCTGTCAATTGAGATAATGTTTTTGAAGAACACAAGCTTATACTGAGAGGGGGGTGAACAGTATAAGACCACTTTTTACTTTTCTTTCCCAATCAATATTATGCAATGTATAGATAGCAATATTAGCAACAGTAATCAAAGCAATGTACAAAACACCACACACAATAGAGACACCACAATTTACGTGGTTCACCCAATGTGGGCTACTCCACGGAGAAAATATTTCACTAAAATTTTCTCGATCAATCTCTTGGGAATCCTTTCCCTATTACAATGTTTATGGACCTCTGTCCAAAGGAGATGTTGATCCCCTAAATCAAGTTCATGGATCTCTATCCATAGGAGAACTCCTTCTCCTCTACTCTGGCTGGTGATCCTCTAGAAGACTACTACCTCCACTACACTGGCTTGTGGATCTCTCTCCACTGAAGACTCTTGTCCCCACTCAGAAGACCTATCCTCACTACCCTGGCTGATGGATCTCTATCCACTAGAGACCACTGTCCTCTTTGCTCTATCACCTCCAAAGCTCTATCTCAAATCTACACTAAACACAGTCCTTCGGTCTAGCACAAATCTGCTCAAAAAGTCCACACATAACTTGCTTAAATCTGCTCAACAAGTCCACATAGAACTTGCTCAAATCTTCTCAACAAGTCCATAGAAACTTGCTCAAATATGCTCAACAAGTCCACACAAAACTTGCTCAAATATGCTCAACAAGTCCACATAGAACTTGCTCAAATATGCTCAACAAGTCCACACATAACTTGCTTAAATCTGCTCAACAAGTCCACACAGAACTTGCTCAAATATGCTCAACAAGTCCACATAGAACTTGCTCAAATCTGCTCAACAAGTCCACACATAACTTGTCCAATCTCATAGAAACATAAAGAGAATTGTTAGAGACCCAATATGTTCTATACTCAATGCCCAATCACTTTCTCAACTCAAATCAGAATATAGAATAGTTTGTTTTATGGAACTTGAACAATCACTTCACACATCCACTTGACTAGGCTCAACCAACTCTACTCAACCAATCACTTAATGAAACACCCCTTTCTCACAAACCCTAGTCCAAGTATATAAACACCAACTCAAAATATTTCCAACAATGCTCAACAACAAATCTCACATAACAATGATACTCATATTCTTTTCAAACCCTAGTTCAAGTTCTTTGCTCAACAACTTACTTCAACAACAATGCTTATAAAACAATCTTCACATAGCAATGATACTCAAACCCTAGTTCAAGTTCTTCACACAACCAATGGCTCCAACAACAATGCTTATAAAACAAGGTTTTAACCACACTTCTTTATTCCAGAAAACCTTGAAGCAATCACTCAAACACACTCAAAAGGAAACCCTAATCAAGTCCTTTTCACTCCAAACTTATTTTCCAGAAAACAACCAATCAACTTAAACTTTGGAAAAATATGCCCATACCTTTTTCTTGATAAGATGACCTTCAAGAATCTGCCACAATAACACAATATTCCTTTGCCAATCTCAAAAGGATTAGATGAAAATATAATGCATATATTAATTCATGAGTATACCTTATTACTCCAATCTCAAAATAATATCCAACACCATACTATTTTGAATATTCACCTCTCAAGCATAAGTTTTTTTTTCCATTTCCCATTTTTTATTTTTCTTTTTAAGAAAAATATTTTACCCACAAGTAAATATTTTCACCTCAATACTTTATAATAAATACTCCCTTTTAATTTAGGCATTCATTAAATTAATTACAACCTTATTTCTCCTTTATTCAACCTTAGCCTAAATTAAAATTAAATATCACAATAATAAAATGTTACCAGTTTTATTAACGCATGAAGCGCTTCTTCTTCCAAGCGCCTTCCTCTTGGCTGTCACCACCATGGAGCTGCGTTCTCCCTTGGAGCCTCCACACCTTACGCCTTCACCTGCTTTAGGCCACGCCTCACCTTGGCTTCGTTCGCTACCTCAAGCCGCGTCTTGCTACGTTCGCTACCTCAGGCCACACCTTGGCTATGTTGGCTGTCTTGCGCCACTCCTTGGCTACGTTTGCTACCTTGAGCCACTCCTTGGCTACGTTTACTACCTTGAGCCACACCTTGGCTATGCTCGCTGCCTTGCACCACTCCTTGGCTACGTTTGTTGTCTCTAGCCACACCTTGGCTATGTTTGTTGCCTCTAGCCACACCTTGGCTACGCTTTTGCACCACTCCTTGGCTACGCTTGTTGTCTCTAGCCACACCTTGGCTACGTTCACTGGTGCATAAACAAGATTTTCACTGCTCTTTCTTCCTTACAAACTTAAACACAATTGCACATTTTTTATCATCGAGCAAAGGGATAATTTGAAATGCCTCCAAGGCATTAGCTTTTATACTAAATCTCTTCCACCATGCATGACGTCGACACTCAATTTACTCTCAACATTTTTGGACGTCGGCGCTCGAATTTCCTTTGAAACTTTATTAATTTATAAAATATTTAAATTCTTTTGAATTTAAATTTTATAAATTAATTATTTAAACCCTATGGTTTTATTTAAACCATATTTCACTTTGCACCTTGGTATAAATAATATTTATTTATAAAATTTAAATTCATTTTGAATTTAAATAATTTATCAAATAAATATTAAACCTCCCTTTAGCTTTGCAAATAAACTTTCTTGGGTTTTTATGAAAACCTTTTAACTTATGCTTCCACATAATATTTAAAAATATTATGGAGCCCTTTGCCTTTAACCTTTGCATTGTTCCTCTTGATCTTGACTTTATTAGAAGCCTTTTTCCAGAATATCAATGACAACTTTGATAACTTGTTTCTTGACAAATTCCTTGATATTTAATGATGACTTCATTTCTTGACATCAATGACAACTTTAACTTTAAGGACTCAAAATGTCCAACAATCTCCCCCTTTGTCATTGATGGCAACCCAAAAATTTTTACCAAAAACTTGACTTCTTCTTCTGTGTTGCTCCCCCTGGCTCAATGCTCTCTTCAAATACCAAGTCTCTCCCTCTTACTCAAAACTCTCCCCCTTACTCAAATCTCTCCCCCTTTGACATCAATGGCAAAGGGTCACCTTTGGGGCTCGGGGCTAAGAATGAGCCTCTTAGCTTAGCCCCTCCCCCACCTCCTCTTGAGGTGGTTAATTATGGGGTGGGAGTATTTCTACTCCCAGAAAGCATTGTTCTTTACCTTTATCCTCTTTCCTTCTTATCTGATCCTTATGATTCCTTTGACTATTTCTTTCCATGTCCATGTTCCTGTTCACATCCTTATTCTTGTTCCTGTTCATATCCATGTTCCTATTTCTATTCTTGTTCCTATTCATATCCCTATTCCTATTCCTATTCATATTCATATTCCTGTTCCTGTTTCTGTTCATACCTATTTCTGGAATGTCTGCTCTACACCACTTTGTTGTGTGACCATCATTGTTGCACTTATAACACTTAATGTTATTATTCCTTGGAGGTGCAAATGCCATAGGATTTCTCCTAGTGAAGCCATATCCTCTTCTGTCATGAACCCTGCAATTCATTGCCTTGTGACCAAACTGATTACATGAGTAGCAATACCCATGGAAAAGTTGTTTGTTCCCATATTCCTATCTTTCTCATGTTCTGCACTGTGAAGCCATGTGCCCAAACCTGTGACATGAAAAACATCTTCCATTGAAGTTTCCTTGTCTTGACCTCATAGGTCTCTTAGTCTCTCTTGACCTATTCTGATTGTTGTTCCATCTGTATCTTCTTTGTGCATTGTTCCTATCTTTGTTGAACTCTCTATTGTCCAACTCATCCTCAGATGTCTCACTTTATTTTACACTATCTTCTTCTAAAGTATCTTCATCTGAAGTTTCTTCTCCTCCAAAACTTGAGGATGATTCTCCTTCCCATTTCTTTTGAGCTTGTTCAAAACCAAGGCCTATTTTGCTTGATGTAGTCTTTTGTGTCTTGATGAACTTATCCAAGTTCTTTGAGCTATTTTTGAACCCTTTCATCTTGATCTTGGAGTCCTCCAAATATTCTCTTAGTAGTGCTACTTCTTGTGCTAACTTCTCACATTCTAAGATCTTTGCTTCTAACTTATCCTTGAACCTTTTTGCCTTAGCCTTTGATTTTTCTAAATCCTCTATGAGCAAACTTCTCTCTTCATCACATTCTTGGAACTGAATTTCAAGTTTAGAGTTTTGCTTTCTTACCTTCTTTACTATTTCAAGGGCATAGATAAGTTCTCCCTTGAGATCATATCCATCCTTTTCTGAATATTCCTCTATTTGTTTACCTTTGTCCGCATCTTCATTTTCTTTTGTCTTGTCTTCTATGGAATCACCTTCTTTATCTTCTAATGCCATTAGAATATTTTCATCTGGTCCTTCAAGTGTATCTTCATATTCATCATCACTGAAACTATAACCATCCTTTGTACAACTATCTTCAAGATGTCCAAAGTTACCACATCTAAAACACTTGAGAATGATTGGAGTCCTTTTCTTAACTGGTTCTTTTTCTTCAATCATAAATAGGACTTCATCTCTATCATTGTCTGAAAAATTAGCATCACTATCACTTGAGTACTTACTTGCCTTATCCGCATAGTAGCTTCTCTTTTGCCTTTGAAAGAACTTCTTTCCTTGTCTGCTTTGTCCATCCTTGCTTTTCTTCTGATGCCTGTATCTTTCTGATTCCCTATTTTTGTGATCCTATTTTTCTTCACCATTGTTGTTCTTGGGTTCTTGACAATCTGTTGCAAAATGTCCATACTTTCCACAATTGAAACACTTAACAGATCTTAGATCTCTGGATCTTCTATAGTCCTTATCTCTTCTACCATAATTAGCTTCTTCATCATTGGATGACTCATTGCTTGATTCTGACTTCTTACCCTTTGTTTTATTGATTGCTTTGAATGTTGCTTCCTTCTGGGGAATAGGATCTTTTGTTCTTATCTCAAATACTGTGAGCATACCAAGCAACTTATCTCTTGTCAAAGTATCACCATCCATTGACACTTCTATAGCAGAAACCTGTTCATTGAATCTTTTTGGAAGAGATCTTAATACTTTATCACAAACATCAGATTCATCAATCTTCATTCCAAGTCCTTGCATATCATTAACAACCTCATCAATTCGAAGTAGATAAGCACTAATATTTTCCTCATCATTCATTCTTAATGCTTCAAGTTGTCCTTTGAGATTTTGCATCTTTGCTTTCTTGACACTTTTATCTCCTTCATATATATTTTGCAATTTATCCCACATTTCTTTTGCAGTTTGACAATGCATAACTTTCATAGACTCTGTTCTACGCAAACCTCTCACAAGTGCATTCATTGCTTTTGAATTATAGTGTTGTAGAAGCTTACCTTCCTTATCTGTAGGAGGATTGACTAAGGGATCGTATCCAAATTCCACTACTTCCCAAATTTCATTGCCAAGTGCCATCAGGTAGATCTTCATCATCATACTCCAATACATATAGTCACTTCCATCAAATATTGGTGTTGAATTATTTGAGGACACCTCCTTAGGATCCATTGTGTTCTTGTTAGCTTTTCCTTCAAGTTGTTAAACTCTTCTGAAGGAACCCACTCTGATACCAATTGAAGAACACAAGCTTATATTGAGAGGGGGGTGAACAATATAAGACCACTTTTTACTTTTCTTTCCCAATCAATATTATGCAATGTATAGATAGCAATATTAGCAACAGTAATCAAAGCAATGTACAAAACACCACACACAATAGAGACACCACAATTTACATGGTTCACCCAATGTGGGCTACTCCACAGAGAAAATATTTCACTAAAATTTTCTCGATCAATCTCTTGGGAATCCTTTCCCTATTACAATGTTTATGGACCTCTATCCAAAGGAGATGTTGATCCCCTAAATCAAGTTTATGGATCTCTATCCATAGGAGAACTCCTTCTCCTCTACTCTCGTTGGTGATCCTCTAGAAGACTACTACCTCCACTACACTGGCTTGTGGATCTCTCTCCACTGAAGACTCTTGTCCCCACTCAGAAGACCTATCCTCACTACCCTTGGCTGATGGATCTCTATCCACTAGAGACCACTGTCCTCTTTGCTCTATCACCTCCAAAGCTCTATCTCAAATCTACACTAAACATAGTCCTTCGGTCTAGCACAAATCTGCTCAACAAGTCCACACAGAACTTGCTTAAATCTGCTCAACAAGTCCACATAGAACTTGCTCAAATCTGCTCAACAAGTCCACATAGAACTTGCTCAAATCTGCTCAACAAGTCCACATAGAACTTGCTCAAATATTCTCAACAAGTCCACACAGAACTTGCTCAAATCTGCTCAACAAGTCCACATAGAACTTGCTCAAATCTGCTCAACAAGTCCACACAGAACTTGCTCAAATCTTCTCAACAAGTCCACATAACTTGCTCAAATCTGCTCAACAAGTCCACACAAAACTTGCTCAAATCTGCTCAACAAGTCCACATAGAACTTGTCCAATCTCATAGAAACATAAAGAGAATTGTTAGAGACCCAATATGTTCTATACTCAATGCCCAATCACTTTCTCAACTCAAATCAGAATATAGAATAGTTTGTTTTATGGAACTTGAACAATCACTTCACACATCCACTTGACTAGGCTCAACCAACTCTACTCAACCAATCACTTAATGAAACACCCCTTTCTCACAAACCCTAGTCCAAGTATATAAACACCAACTCAAAATATTTCCAACAATGCTCAACAACAAATCTCACATAACAATGATACTCATGTTCTTTTCAAACCCTAGTTCAAGTTCTTTGCTCAACAACTTACTTCAACAACAATGCTTATAAAACAATCTTCACATAGCAATGATACTCAAACCCTAGTTCAAGTTCTTCACACAACCAATGGCTCCAACAACAATGCTTATAAAACAAGGTTTTAACCACACTTCTTTATTCCAGAAAACCTTGAAGCAATCACTCAAACACACTCAAAAGGAAACCCTAATCAAGTCCTTTTCACTCCAAACTTATTTTCCAGAAAACAACCAATCAACTTAAACTTTGGAAAAATATGCCCATACCTTTTTCTTGATAAGATGACCTTCAAGAATCTGCCACAATAACACAATATTCCTTTGCCAATCTCAAAAGGATTAGATGACAATATAATGCATATATTAATTCATGAGTATACCTTATTACTCCAATCTCAAAATAATATCCAACACCATACTATTTTGAATATTCACCTCTCAAGCATAAGTCACTTCACTATTTTGATTTTCAAAGCCCAAAGCTATTTCTACTTATAACTCCCTAAACTTATAATATCCTTTTCTAAGGTAAAAATATTTTACCCACAAGTAAATATTTTCACCTCAATACTTTATAATAAATACTCCCTTTTAATTTAGGCATTCATTAAATTAATTACAACCTTATTTCTCCTTTATTCAACCTTAGCCTAAATTAAAATTAAAGATCACAATAATAAAATGTTACCAGTTTTATTAATGCATGAAGCACTTCTTCTTCCAAGCGCCTTCCTCTTGGCTGTCACCACCATGGAGCTGCATTCTCCCTTGGAGCCTCCACACCTTACGCCTTCACCTGCTTCAGGCCACGCCTCACCTTGGCTTCGTTCACTGCCTCAAGCCGCATCTTGCTACGTTCGCTACCTCAAGCCACACCTTGGCTATGTTGGCTGTCTTGCACCACTCCTTGGCTACGTTTGCTGCCTTGAGCCACTCCTTGGCTACGTTTACTGCCTTGAGCCACACCTTGGCTATGCTCACTACCTTGCACCACTCCTTGGCTACGTTTGCTGTCTCTAGCCACACCTTGGCTACTTTCTTACCCACACCTGCTCCTGGTGCATAAACAAGATTTTCGCTGCTCTTTCTTCCTTACAAACTTAAACACAATTGCACATTTTTTATCATCGAGCAAAGGGATAATTTGAAATACCTCCAAGGCATTAGCTTTTATACTAAATCTCTTCCACCATGCATGACGTCGGCACTCGATTTACTCTCAACATTTTTGGACGTCGACGCTCGAATTTCCTTTGAAACTTTATTAATTTATAAAATATTTAAATTCTTTTGAATTTAAATTTTATAAATTAATTCTTTAAACCCTATGGTTTTATTTAAACCATATTTCACTTTGCACCTTGGTATAAATAATATTTATTTATAAAATTTAAATTCATTTTGAATTTAAATAATTTATCAAATAAATATTAAACCTCCCTTTAGCTTTGCAAATAAACTTTCTTGGGTTTTTATGAAAACCTTTTAACTTATGCTTCCACATAATATTTAAAAATATTATGGAGCCCTTTGCCTTTAACCTTTGCATTGTTCCTCTTGATCTTGACTTTATTAGAAGCCTTTTTCCAGAATATCAATGACAACTTTGATAACTTGTTTCTTGACAAATTCCTTGATATTTAATGATGACTTCATTTCTTGACATCAATGACAACTTTAACTTTAAGGACTCAAAATGTCCAACATTTTAGTCCTTCCAATTTATTTGGATCCCAAATACACATCTTTCCTTTTGAGGAGCTCATTAAGGGTTGAACAACAAAGTTTGCTTCTCTCCATATCTTGTCTTTAACCATTTCTAAGTTTACTTCTACCACCTTTCTCTTGTAATAGAAAAATATCTAGGTGATTATCTCTTCTCAATGTCTATACTGATCTATATCTTCTAGTCTTGTTGAGACCTCGTACATTCCATGAAAAAACCTTCATTTTTTAGTTTAGCTAATTTATTCCCTCCCCTGCCCAGATTGATGACGGTTTGTGTTCCTATGGCTATCTCTATCGTTGTTTTCCTCTTTCTTACCTCTGTTAAAGGGGGTCTACCTACAGTGTGTTCCTTACCAAGATCTAGGGGAGTTCTCTTTGCTTGATTCCTAGTCATCCTTGAGGGCATCATCAAAATCTCCTCTGAACCGAAATCCTCCCATATTGGAGCTACAATATTTGCCTCTGTATTTTTTAGATTTTGATTATCTTCCCTTAACACTTTTCTAGCTTCATATTGCCTATCCCAATTTGTAAGAATCGTGTCAATAGGGTTAACCTCTACATCCATTTATAGAGGTTTTACACTCTCTTTTTGTACCCCTCATGATTCACCCATTATGTCTCCTTCAAAAATTCCACACCTTTGGCTGGGTCTCCCATTTCATCCTCTTCATCTCCTCTCAAGCAAGCAAAAGAGTTAGGGTCTTCAAATTTAAGGGGTTCCATAGATCCAGGGGGGCTGGACTGCCACAACCCTATAAGAGGGATCTTCCATGTATTTCTCCTCAGCCACCACATCTGACTGTTGTGAGGTGCTTGCTTCCTTTTTATTATCCACCACGAGATCTGTGCCTTTACCCTACTCTACATCTTTACTCTCCTTCCTCTTCCAGACTTTCTTATTGGGAGCTTTCTTCTTTGGTAAGAAGCTTGAGATATGACCTCTACCTATACAAAGATCACAAAGGGGTGGAATATTGTAATACTCCAGCCTCTAAGTTGGACGTTAGGTCTATTATTTTTGAAATCTTGCTATCCAAATCAATATTAACACAAATTTGGGCAAACACCATACAAAAATTCAGCCTGGTTACCCTATCAATGGTAACAAAGGTATCGATACCGTTTGAAATAGTCATTAAAACTTCATAGTGCCAATATTGAAAGTGAAGGTGAGATAATCTTACCCAAACAACTATGTTGAGACTTTGGGTGTGAGGATTAAAACCCACATCTAATTTTTTGAGAAATAGGCTACGCTTCCCCATCGACCATGGTCCTCCACCTAGAATTTTTAGCATGTCACTTACGTTAGTAAGTTTTATTATGAAGAACCCATTTGGGAGCACCACAATCTCCATGTAGCCCGTTGGTTTACATCTAGCGAAGTCCCACATTCAAATAGTGTTTATATCTGGCCTTGCTCCAAAAAACATGTCCATCAAATTGTATTCCTCTTCAGCCTTCATGTTCAAAATTAGCTCCAAAAAAATGTTGAGAATGCCATATTTAACTCTCAATTTTAAGTGGTTTACCAATGAAGGAAGAGTAGTAGCAGGTAGAACCATGTACCACCTGGTCCCAAGAGCATTTCTATACCATTTCTAGGGCCTAATTCTCCTGACCGTTGTCTGCATTTGATTCATCCTGCCCCTTCTATAGGACCATTTTTTTGGGAGGTTCTTGGATTTTTCTTCTCGAAAATCCATTCTCCATATCTTCATCCGAGGCCCCATCCATTGATGTACCTTCCAAGGCCCTAGTCTAGCCCTGCCCTACTCTGATTCTTGCGCCAACCACCCCCCATCCGTCTTTAGTCACTCCAAACCCTGGTTCTTCCACTCATTTTCCCGTCCATTTCATTTTTTAACTCAAACACCCATTTATGGATTGAAAATAATTGAAAAACCTATTTTCTGGTTTTTCTTTTTTTTCCCTTTTCAGGTTTTGACCCCTCGCTGATTATTCACCCTGCCTGCTACTCCCGTAAACTAGGTCCAAGCATAATTTTTTGCCACTACTGTTGCTCATCGCCACCACTGCTTCCAACTTCGTTTGTTATTTTTTCTACCCATTGTGTGCAAGGGTTTCCATTGTGCAACCCCCATTTGATAGTTTCATCTTTCTTACTAAAAGGATAAGCAACCCAATTATTTATTGATTCTAAAATTGTTCATCCCATTTACAATTGTATCATATAGTTTCAATACCTCCCAAAGTATTAATAATATAAACTATAACATAATTGATGCCTTCCAAATATATTTGAATGCATCCTTACATAACTCAGACCATTTTTGTTTCCTATGATTAAAAAAAAAATTAAATAGTAGCAATCTTTTAATTCCTTTATAATTTTTGGGTCCTTTTTCACTCAAGATATAATATTTATTTTCATTTTTATTATTTCATGAGGGCTTAATTCTATTCCTTCTAAACACTTGTAATGTTTGTTTTTGGTTTTACAAATTATTATCCTTATGAATTTCCTTTTATATTTATTTATTTCTTTGTTGAAAGTTGTAATCTAACTTATTGGCCAAGGTAGAGATTGTATGACATATTATTTTATAAGCCTATGGGCAATCATTATGTAATGTAATTATTTATTATTTATGTATATGCCTAAAAGCCTACAACTAACTTTGCAATGAATAAACCGTAACTTGTAATTAACCTTAGTCCTTTATGTTATGCCAACTTATGCTAATGATACTATGTAATTATTATAATTATGGTTTAGTTATTTGTATAAATACCCTCAACCACTTGATCCATTATATCAAAGTGTTATAAATATAATCTATGGTTAATATAATGATTATCCATGCTCAAGGGAACCCATTATTTGTGTTTGTCATTTTTTTTTTGCTCTTTTTCCTTTTTATATAAGATTTGAGTAATTAGATTGCTTCTATTTATTTTTCGAAAGTGGTGTGAAATCCAATATGATATTGAAGTAGGTATGCTATTTTTCCTTTTTGTAAAAGATTTGAGTTATTATATTGCTTCTAGAAAGTTGTGTGAAATCCAATATGATATCAAAGCAGGTATGAAGTGCCATTACATGGTTACATAGAAGATTTATTTGGAGCCTCTAACAATTCTTTCAAGCTCTAAGAAAAATTACTTCTCTTAGCTTCATAAGCATATTTGGCATTGTTGGTTATGAATCTGCCATGAGGAAAGGATTTTGTGTTAACGTGCCCAGATTCGTCCACCAGATTGAAAGGCCGAAAGGAAGGAATGCCTTCCGTGCCAATCTTCGGAGAAGGCCGACTTCCTGTGGGTTTTATGGTTTAAGATGAGAGTGCAGGAAAGAGATAAAAATGTGGAAAGAATTTACAAATGTGATTGGAGTTGTGTGGGGGGAACTAACAGTACAGCAACACATCAATCACCACTACTTACTGCATCATAAATACAAAGCATAACCAGAAACTGCCAAATCTAAGTATAATTTTTATATAAAGAAGTGTATGCACAGCTACAATGGCTCCCTAACAGACATTCCCTACAAGGAACTAATAGTACGACAGTGCATCAATCACCACTATAGACGGTACGTAAATACAAAAAGTAACCAAGAAATGTCAAATCCAAGTATATGTGTTATGCAAAGAATTTGTACGCACAGCTACAATGGCTCCCTAACAGACATTCCCTACAAGGAACTAACAGTACGACAAAGACATCAATCACCACTATGGACAACAACATAAGCATAACACACAACTGAAGGAACTGCTACCAAACTTATTCTATGTATTCTCTGATCTATGAAGTCCAGGAGTACTTGGCCACCAAATGCTGAAGCGAATCAACAAGCCATGACATAAGAAATATGACAAAAGAGAGGCAACATAAAAAATAAAAGTAGTAGAATAGATCTAGGCATATACTTTATATTAGAAGCAGAAGCACAGCTACAATGGTTCCCTAATAGACATTCCCCTTCCACCACTTTACAATGAAAACATGGTGGGTATTTATATCCCGAGTCCCTCCCATTACATTAATGGGCATAAAGTCCCAGTCAAACATTAGATGACAAAAGTAGCCGCAAAACTGTTGATGTTGACATTTGTCATGCAGGACTGTACCTGCAACATGGTCTCCCTGAAGGCTGAACAGCTACGTGGTAGCGCATTAGGTAGAACTTCTCATCGATAGGAATGCAGGTAGCTGAAGCAGGTAGAACCTCCAATCAACTTTAAATGAGGCAGCTGGCATAAGTAGTGCAGCCCATGCTTGTCATTTTGCTCGGCACGCCTTGGCTCGGATCCCAAAGTTGGACACTTATCAGATGATGCTGCTTGAAATGTGTCTGCATTGAAAGGTAGTTTATCCAACTTTGCCTAGGATCAGAGCGCCATCGGGTTGCGCAAGCAGAAAACAATGCAGTCGGGAAGGCCTTCATACCTTGGGTGCATTTCTAAGTTTGTTTCTCTACTGCGCACCTATCAAAGGGTGCACTCTGACTTTGCTGCAAAGTCGGGTTGCGCACAGGTGAAAGCTAATTTCTGCCATCATATGGACTTCGCCCTGGAAAGGGGGTGCACTCTGACTTCGCTGCAAAGTCGAGTTGCGCCCTAGCACTTAGTCATTTTTCCTGCTAGCCTGTTACAAGGTGTGCCCAGAAAGTAGGGCACAGTCCAACTTCGCTGTGAAGTCGGGTTGTTCCCAGAACACTTGTCCTTTTGGTTGATTTTGTCGTACTGCACACTTTGCACTCCTACTGCACTCCAACTGGAGGGCGCACTCTGACTTCGCTGCAAAGTCGAACTGTGCCCTAACACTTAGCCATTTTTTAGGGCAACTACTGTCAAATTTGAGATCTGACTGAGGGGCTCAAAATAAAGAGGGAAGAATGAGAATGTAGGGAAGAGAGAGAAAGGGAGAGAAGAGGAAGGGGAAAGAGAGGAAGAGGGAAAGGGAAGAGTAGCACTCTTACAAAAAACTAAAAACATTGCACCCTGTGCAAAATGTGGCAACATTTTTTGCGGCTCGCGGGGTGTCGAGCTTGCCTCGACGCAAAGAATCCATGCCTTCATCCATTGGGTGCAGAGGAAATTACTTCCCCTGCCTTCTGCTGCTCTAATCGTTCTCCTTGCAACAACTATTCTTCAGATCCACTTTCGAAAGTTGCCTCTTCATATTCGCCTTCTGAATGCTCTCCAGCGCTGCTTCTGCCTTGCAGATGCGCTTGTATGCGGCCTGGGCTTGGCCCCAGGCTTCTGCTTCGAATGGTCGACGGTCAAAAACTTCTTCTAATGCTACGTGGAATGCAGCGACCGCGTGTAGGTCGATGGTGAGGTATCTTTTTCCCAGCTCCTAGAAGTAGGAGCTGATCTTGCAGCACTTGGACACCATTTGGGTGACCTGACTTTCTTGAATTGGCTCGGTCCAGCTATCGATTTTAGTTGTATCTACCTCAAAGGACAACCAATTATTTTTCACCTACTCATGGGTGAGAAACTCACCATTCTCAACATAGCCCGGGCACCCTAGTTCAGAGAGAGCGTGAAGGGGAGCCAGACAAATGTCTTTTTCATGTTCGAATGCATCCAACATTCGTCTGGCAACTCTCACCTCTTCTGCTTTCTTAAAATATCTATGCAAGGTTACCCTTGCATCTACCCATTCTACGGTGAATGAGGACATGGGGAAGAATTGGAGGCCATCACACTTGTGTTCTTAAAGTTTTATTGCCAGGTCCAACCATTGCTTCACCTGGTGCTCAGCCTCCTCTACCACAGGATTTCCCTGGGCAAAAAATTCTTGGATCCTAGATGCAAAATATAGGACCAACATAGCTTTACACATGTGGGGCTTGCATCCCCGCAGCAGATCAGCCCACATCTCCTTAACTTTGCTCTTTGAAAAGACCATCGCTTGAGATGCTCTCTTTGCAGATTGTGACTGTGCCTGTTTCAAAGACTCCTGAAGCTGAGAAATCTACTTTAGGGCTGCCTGCTTTTCCATTGTGGCTTCTTACTAAGAAGTGGCCAGCTAGGCTTTTAACTCATTTATTTCTCGCTGCGCCGATTCCAGCTGCTCAGTGGACCTAGACAGGTCCTCTTCAAGCTATCTTATTTTATCCTACAACCGAAAAAGCTCTTCCTGTTCCTCCAGATTTTTGACAAGGATATTATCCGCTTTACAAAGGATTCCATGAATCTCGTATTACGGGTGAATATTGTCAAAGCTCGTCTCCTTTGTCTGGAGCTCGTAGTCTACCATGGTCATTTATCGAAGAGGCTTATTCACTTTATATTTTCTGTCATGAACACTCTCCTCTCGAAGTCAAACTTGGTGCGCTTTACCGAGGCGACAATCTCTTCAGGTCTCCTTCGCTTCAAGTTTTGGAGGAAAGATAGGATATTCTACGGCTCTCGTTGCCAGAGGCAAATCATCCATGTTCTGGAGATCGTCCATGAAGTTTGGTTCCCCCAGCCTGGGGTTCTGCTATGATGTCTCTCCTACGAACAAGGAAATGGAAGGAACTAGAAGGACTTTGGAAGGGGCGACCACTTTTGTGGGCGACCGAGGAGCAGAGATCAGAGCAGTTGATGCTGGAAGGGTTTCAAGCGGCTGAGGCGATGGATGTAACGATGAACGTGTAGCTTTAGCACTAACCACAGGTGAAGGGTTTGGGGTTTGACTCAGGGATAGGAAGGTGTTGGGTTCCTGAGAAAACTGGTTGAAAGAATGGGGGCCGCTAGAAGGCTATGGAGATGAGGAGGAAGATGCGGCCATGACTTGCTCGGATTGAGCGAGAGATGGAGTCGGAGTAGGGCTAGATGAGATCAGAGAGAGCAGGGCAACAGACGTACCTACAGGATCTGCCTGAGTCGATGCTGGATGAATGCCTGTGGTTCTGGTTTCGGCAGCTAGCTCAGGAATTTCCAGAGAAACAACCTCTAGAGCGGCTGGACGCGGCTGCGGCTCTACGACTGACTGCTGCACTGTCAGACCAGGTCGCCTGACTTTCTCAACTCTCTTCCTCTTTTTTTTTTTTGGAGCAATGGATGGTTCGAAAGAATGAGATGAAGTAGGTGCAGCAGGCACTGATGTTCCCACGGTAAACTTGTATTAGGGTTTGACTTGCAGAAGACCTGTCGCGGTCGGTCCGCTCGCTGGCGGTGCTGGCATCTTTTGTGCCTGAGGAGTCACCTCGGGCATTGACTTGACTGATATTTTTTCCTTTTAGGGTGCCACCTTGGAAGCAAAAGGTTGCATTGGGTCCACTTGGATATCTTCTGGGCCCGCGCTGGCAGTTGCAAAAGTGTACAACTGTTGGGAGGAAGATCCCCCTTTATAACCCTCAAAGGGACCTCGGGGAACGTAATCTCGAAATGCAAAAGGCCGCCAGCTGTCAATGTGCTGGTCATATAGAGCTGAAAAATCATCATCAACGGCCAGATTCCTCCTGATGGATTTATCGTGCTGCGTGCGGCACCTCATCTTCCAGCATTCAACAACTTTTTCTTTTGGCCAGTTAAGGCCTGCTAGCTTGGTGATGAATTTATTGAATCCCGGAGAGGTGAACTTGTGGTCCGGGTTTTGCTCGGGGTCATATGCTACCTCCTCACAGTAAAATTCCTGCCACATAGGCCATGCTTCCATCAAGTCAATCTCCCAGTCGAGGTCAACATGGACCACATCGCATCTATCTTCGATTATATCCACCCGAGGGCAGATATGTGCAAACTTTCCCCTTATCCCGTATGGGTCGTACTTCCAGCGTTGCGACAACAGAATTAGGCCAATGTCAAAGAGCTCCCGCTCGAGATAGAAATACTGTCCTATCTCTGATATTTCGACGTTCACCCAGGAAAGAGGATATTGAAAGATATGGCCCTTTTTCTTTCCCTGGCCGAAATCCTCTTCGATGAAATCCATCTGATGCGCAACCTCCATCCCAAACTGATGATCCATGCACCAATAGGGCAGTAGATGAGGCTTGCCCTTGAATTTGTAGATTATGACCACAATCCCCTACGTTAGTCTAAAAATGTCTCCGAGCTTGTGATTCAACAAATAGTTCATCATTTCCTACGGGGGGCGAGGGATCTCACCATCGCTAAAGACTGACATGACCAAGCCCAGAAAGTTGAAGTTGAACTTGTAGTAAGACCCTTTCTGGTATAGGTCATCCGTCCAGTCATAGACGGGCTATGGCTCTCCCTTCTCATTCACCTTCTTCAAGTTAGGGATCGGCATCCGGGAGTGCAAATGATACAAACATAGCCAAGCCAAGAAGGAACTAAATCGAAATTCAGTTGACTGCTTTTTTTGTAGCTTCACCAGGTTGGAGTGAATGGCATATGCAAGCTAGTCCGCCCAGTCAAAGAAGATAGGGTGCTGCCCATTTTTTTGCATCACTGGTTCATAATATTCTTCGCATAAGAGACATTTTGCTAGCGCTAGCTGGTACGACTGTACCAGCTCATCAAAGTCACAGCCGAGGACCCACGCCAGAATGGTGTATAGGTATTTACTTTGAAACCTCTCCAGGGGTATGGGGCCGGTTGGCCATTGTCCAGCTGCGAGTGGGGCGTTCAGCTCTGAATTGAGGAAATCCCTCATCCTTTTTGTATGCGTAAAGCGTCCCGCTTTCTCTCCAAGATTTATCTTTCTGAAAATCATGCTGGAGTCATACTCAAACCCTAGGGTGAAGTCCGGTTGGACAGTCTCTTTGCAAAGTGCGAACAAGGGTTTATCGCTGGAGTTGCAAATTTTTTGGGTAGCTGGTCTGTAATGTTTGACAATTAGGTCTACCAACTTCGGGCATTGATGGATAGGAGGGCACAAGAACTAAAAAAGGTTTGACTTGTACGTCACCTCGAAATGGTGAGAAGGCAAAACTTTGTCAGCCCAATTTTCCACATTTATCCGTAGTTTAGTAAGGCTCATGGAAAACAAGCCGTCCTTGTATCCCAACAGGTAATTAACCGGTGGTGGTGGGGCTTGCCCATGCTATACTTTCTTTGGTCGGGATTTTGAATTTTGATCCTGCGGTGTCTCACTCTTGAAAACACTTGACTACGGTAAATCCCCCAGTTCACGCCCTTCATTGGATTGCGCTGGCATCGACAACTTTCCTTTGTCCATCCCTTCGAAACAATAATAATTACTTCTGGACGTCTGCCTAAGATTTCGCAATCACAGGAATAATCTGCATGATTTGGCATGTCTGAGTGCAACAGACCCCCTTTCTAGATAATGACAACGTCATTAATGGTGCGCAGGAGGGGGTAGGTCGGTCACACAGTGAAGGCATTATGTTTTTTGGTGGCCGCACAGGAGAATGTCTTGAAAGATGTACCCTGGTTACCGCGCCATGCTTCCTTGATTGCATTTTCCTTGAAGGTTGTGCAATCATTAAATTTGACTTTGAACGCTGTGCCATGGCTGACGTCACTGCCGCAATCTGGGCACACTGCTCAAGAAAAAACCCCTTTGGGTTCGAAAACCCAACTCTTACTGCCGCAATGCGCCCTGGGCCCACGCTTGGAGTGTTAAATTTTTTATTTATTATTATTTTTTTTTCTTTTAAACCATCCAAGCTACGCCCAGGAAACAGGGTGTAATCGAACTTTGCCCCAAATTGGGCGCAGTCGGACTTCGCACGCACAGTCGGACTTCGCTCGCGCAGTCAAACTTCACCCCAAAATTGGACGCAGTCTGAACCAACACTTGCGTTAAGACTATTGCTGCCTTTCTTTTCCAACTGCGCCCTTTGGCTGGGTGCAATCGGACCTTGCAATTTTTTGACGAGGCTTCAGGCCGACTTGGAATTATTTGCCTTTCATGACAGACCACTCGAGCTGCGCCAAAAAAATGGGGTGCGCTCGGACTTCGCCTGAAGTTCGGGCGCACTTTGCACTTCGCGTGAAAGCCGGGTGTATTCGAACTTCGCGTGCGAAGTTAGAATTTGCTCCAAAATCGAGTGCAGTCTGAAAACTTAACTCTCTTTGCTACTACAGCTTTCCAACCGTGCCCTTTGGCCAGTGCGCAGCTCGAATTCACTGCGAAGTCGGGTAGCGCACCGCCACTTAGCCGTTTTTACTACTTTTTCAGGAAGCTCCCATCTACGAACTTTGCTCTTTCTGAGGGGCGACAACAGAATTCGCTGTGAAGTCTGTGTCTTTTCCCTTTATGTCCTTGGGCTCAAACAAATGGAAAAACTGAAAGCTGGAAAACTATACATGCTGAAAGGTAAAATGCATAAGGGAAATTTGTACAAGGAAGGGCCCATTGGGCACCTTCAACAGCGGTAAATTTTTAAGTGGAACCCGTTAACGGGGATAGGTAGGAGATGACCCTCCATATCTCAAAGTACGTAAGCATTGAGCTGGTTCACCCAGGCAATCTGATAAGGGCCCTCCCTAAGGGCATCAAACTTCTCATGGTTGCCCAGCTTCGCCTTTAATGAGTCCCACTTCAGCACCAGGTCCTTGATTTTAAAAACTCGGGCAGTGGTGCCTTTCGCAAACCAGCCTTGAGTGGCTTCAATATGCTTGGTGAAGGCCTGGTGTGCTTTTTCTCTGTCTTCTTCCAACTGTAGGAGTTGGCACAGTCTGTCATCCACCGGGTATCCACTGCTCCTGTCTTCGTCCAACATCCATAGGGTAGGGATTTCGATGTGGGCTAGCATGACAACCTCTTTACCATAGACGAGCGCATAAGGGGACGTTCTGATGGATTTCTTGAATGAAACTCTGTCCACCCACAGCGCTCGGTTCAGGAGTGAATGCCAAGTCCACTTGTTCCTGTCAATGGTCCTTCTGATGATCTTCAGGAGGTTATTTTTAGTAGACTCAACAAGGCCATTCCCATGCGGGTAGTAATTAGAAGACATTTTGTGATAAATGCCAAGTTTGCTAGTGTACTTCATGAGTACAACACCTGTGAACCCCAGACCATTGTCCATTACAATTGAGTTTGGAACCCCGAAGTGGGTAATCAGGCTTTCAAGAAATTCGATGACCGTTTCTTGGTCCGCATTTTTGGTTGGGATTGCCTCTGCCCACCGTGTGAAGTAATCGATGGCTGTAAGAATAAACTTATGTTCGACAGAGGAACTAGGTGAAATAACCCCAATGAAGTCTAGACGCCATTATTGGAATGGAGCCTCGGCCTGAATCGGTTGAAGGGGTAGGGGTGCTTTTCTATTTCTACCAGCAAACCTCTAGCATTGATCACACTTGGAACAGACCGCATAAGTGTCTGTAAATAGAGTGGGCCAATAGTACCTGGCTCTAATTATTTTCAAGGCCGTAGGCCTTGCAGAATGATGACCTCTAGGCATCCCAAAATGAAAATCTCCGAGGACCCTGGGCTGGTCTGATTTCATGACGCACCGCAACAGGATGCCGTCAATATTTTTGAAGTAAAGCCCCTCGGGGCAAAGAGTGTACTTGAGTGCACCTAGCCGAAATCTCCTTCGTTGTGACGCATTCAGGTGATCCGAACATCTTTCAGTGCAGAAATGTCTCACCAGTTCATCTATCCAATCACTCTCCTCCGATAAGGAGTTGGCTAGGTAGATGCTTGTCACTGTGTCCTCCCACTTACAGGTGGAGATGCCGACTACAACGCTTCGGGCAAGCTCCTGACACAAGGCTCGACCCTTGATAAGCTTGGTGGGCCACACTTCTATGTTGAAATCCTAGATTTTTGCAATCCATCTTGCTCTCTTGTGACCCGACTCTCCTTGTATGATGAAGCTTCGAACGTCCGGGTGAATCACAAAGACAATCGTTTTGCTCTGGGAGACAAAATGCCTAAACTTTCAAAGGGATTTCATGACCGCGTGAACTTGCCGCTCTATAAAGTTGTACTTTTCTTCATGCAGCTGAATCACTTGGCTCAGGAACACTATGGGGTGCTCCTCGCCATCGTCTCCCTTCTGAGTTAGGTTTGCGACGTAACTTTTTGGTTCTCCCATTGCGTAGAGGATGAAGTCCTTGGAGTAGTCTGGGTTTATCGACACCAAAGCTTACACAATTCGAGCCTTGATTTCCTCGAAGGCTTGCTCTCTCTCATCAGTCCATTCGTAAGTTGTATATTTTTTCAAAAGTTCGGCCATAGGCTTGATCACCTGTCAGGAAGTCTGGGATGAACTTCTGTATGAAGTTCATCTGGCCAAAGAAGGACTGCAGCCCTTTTTTATCAATTGGGGCTGGCAAGCGAAGGAGGGCTTCTACTATGTTAGGGTTAATGGCGAGGCCTTTCTTGGATATGACATGTCCCAACAGCTTACCTTCTTTTATCGTAAAGACAGACTTCTTCGGGTTTATAAAAATGCTGAATTCTTGACACCTCTCAAATATTTGCCGCAGGTGGGAAACATGATCCCCTCTTAGGTGAGAGAAAACAGTCATGTCATCAAGGTAGATGACAATGATATTATTGAGCAGCTCTCGGAAGTGCAGGTCCATGGCCCTTTGGAATGTGGCACCAGCATTGGATAAGCCGAAATGCATGCACTGATAGGCGAACATCCCTCATTTGGTGGTGAACACCGTTTTATGCTGGTCCTCATCCCTGACCCAAATCTGGTTGTAGCTAAAAAATCCATCTAGAAGTGAGAATCTTTGGGCTCCAGCAACGATGTGTAGAATTTGATCGATTTGGGGAAGTGGATAGTGGTCCTTGAGGGAAGCCTGATTTAGGTTTCTGAAGTCGACACAGAGATGAATGTCACCATTCTTCTTCCTCATAGGCACCAAATTCGCGATCTAGGATGAATGTTTGATGGGGTAGATGATTTTGGCCTCCAACATCTTCAAGAGCTCGAATTTCATCATGGCCTCAATTTTTGGATTTACGACCCTCTGCTTCTATTGGAATGGCTTGGCGCCATCCTATAGCTCAATGGTATGCTAGATTACATTTCTGTCATACCCCTTCAAATCCTCATAGCACTAGGCCACGATGTCGGGGAACTCTCAGCACAGTGATCTGATTTACTCCAATTCCTTCGATGTGTAGTCTGTCCTGACCTTGATAGTTTTACCAGGTTCAAGTTCCAGGTCGTCATACTGCGTCGGGTCTACTTTTATCCTATGAGATATAGCTCTGTCATTCTGATCAAATAGACTTTCCAATGTAATCAGTCCTTTTGGGATATGATTATTTTTCAACTGTATCAACCCCTCATATTGCTTGTCATCAGGGTCTCTACTCTCGATTGAACATGCTTCATTTACCAAAAATGTGACGATATGGTCGTCACAATCGAACACCTACCAGTGGATGTCCTTATCAGGCACAAAAGGCCTATAAATAGTGCGAACTGGCTTCGATTTTTGGACAACGTCGTCAGTTGAAACGTACCTGGCTCCAACAGATGCCAGAATGTCAGCGTGTTTATTTTTCTCACGTGATATCACCTTGACATTCAATGAGTCAAACGACTCCATCAAGTCCCACACCCAATTGCGGTACACCTTAAGATAGTGCTTTTTGGAGGTGCACTTGTTCGTAACCTAGTGACACACCAACTTCGAATCTCCAAAGATCTGTAGGTGTTTAATCCCTAACCTCTCTGCCTTTCGCAATCCTAGGCACAGGGCTTCGTACTCTATCGAGTTGTTAGTGCAACTCCAGGCCAACCTATAGGTATAGTCATTTTGGATCCTAGTCGGAGAAACCAGAAGCACCCCTGCATCGACGCCATTTTTGCATCGCACACCGTCAAAGAAAAGCTTCCATAGCTTCTCAGGTGCAGGTCCCACTTACTTTGTAGCTGACTTGTCAAGCCTTTCGGGCTGTACAACAGTGTAAAAACCCTGCTCTATCTCAATTACGACATTGAAATCCCGCAAAGAGAACTCATCTTCAAGCTGTAGCACTTTGAGGGCTTGCTCAGTCAGCTCTACTGTCACCAGTTCTTCCTCTGTTAGCTGGACCATGCAGTCCGACTCTTCTTCGGGTATCTTCTCTACTAGGAAGGTGGAAGGCTTCTCATTAAATATTTTCAGTCTCCTTCCTTTGAAGGGCACTTCCATGTGTGAGTAGTCTAGAGACAGGTACCCACCCAGCTTTGCAGTGAACTCTCGGGAGAGACACATGCCAAAGTAGGGAGCCAAGTCAACAACCACAACTTCTTGGATGACCACGATGTCGAGAGCCTTATGCAGCCGAATAGGGATGTCCTTGATGACACCAAATGTCTTGACAGGGGTGCCATCTAATTGTAGCATGCCTTGGTTGCTCCTTGTGTACTCCATCCCAATCTCATCGTAGATGACTTTTGGCATAATAGTCGTGGAAGCGCTAGAGTCCACCATGCAGTTGTGTACTATGTGCCCTTGCATCCGTAAAGATAGATAGAAGGGAGGTGGTCTGTTCTTCCCAGTGGCTAAGACTGTCAGAGGTTGAACCAAGATAGCAGGCTGTATCTGCTTGCCGTTATTTATCTTTGGATGCCTTCTTCTGGGCTATGTAGGGCCACAACCGCTTGTATGGTTGCAGCCCACCGGTCTGCGCCTTTTCTCTTCTGGCATATACCTACAAAGGCTTGGAAACATCTGTAGTTTTCTTTCCTTCCTTGGTGGGCGACACTAGGTTTTCATCTGGGAGGGCAAAGTTGGCTTCACCGTCCAGGATCATGTAGAGTTCATCGTCCTCTATGGCACTGCCGACCAAAGTCTAGATGTAGTGCTAGTGCAGTGTGCAATCATCCTCTAAATGTGGGTCATTGCACATAGTGCACCAGTTAACCTAGTCAGAAGGACCAGGTTGGTCTTCTATAGTAGCATTTCTCGGAGGTGGATGCCTCTGTAGCTAGTGCTTCGAAGGTCTGTCTTTTGTCAGCATTGGGGGCGGATATGGCCTCCTAGGAGCGAGGTCCATCTGGGCCTACTTCTTCTTCAGAGCGGTCATGTCATTGGACATGGCATGGTAACCTGAGGCCAAATCCCATATCTCATGGAGGATTGTATTCTGAATGTTATTGTCAGGAGGCGGCAACTATGATGGTGGAGGCAATGCAGCTAATGGAGGAGGATTGGAATAAGGTGTGTACTGTAGGGGAGCAGGGAGTTGTGGGAAATGCGAAGCAGGAGGAGGCAGGTGAGGATAATGCAATTGAGGCAAGCCGTAAGGAGTTACGAATGGCATTGAGTTCCATTGCTACTGGGGTTTCTACCCTGATGTGGATGGCACACCACCAAAAGTAGGTGGATACTGGGATCTGGGGAAGTCAGGATGAATGGGTTCTTGCACCTTGGATGGGAGTCTACCGATGGAAATGATATCCACTTTAGCTTGCTGGGCAGCCTTGTGCAGAGCAAGAAATGAGTTTATTTTGGCAATCTTCAGCAGCAGGCATATGTCTGAGTTAAATGATCTCAGGTAGTAGTGAGCAGCCATGCCGGCTGAAGGCCAAAGTTCATGAGGAACTCGTTTCTGGAAACCTCCTCTTGAGGGTGTCTCTAGATACTTTGGAACTAATGCAGTAAAGAAGTGGGGTTAGTAGACTCGTTGCATCCTTTCACGAGCCTTCTGGCAAGCTGGGGCCACCCTATGATAGATCCCTCTAGCAACGATCTCCACCAGTAGAGAATATTTCCCCTTAGGGAAAGGGCCAGCAGATGGGTCTTCACACTTTTGTCAGTAATGGAGTGCAATGCAGCCAGGGCAAGGATGTCCTAGATGTGCTCGTATGCCGTCTTGCCATAGCCGTCATACATAGGGATGGAATTTAAAGCAACAAGGGGCACAACTTGCTGTTCGACCAGGGCCAGGGGCCCTATAGAGTCCATCATCGAGAAGAGATCATCATCATTCTGCTGCTGGGCAGCCATTTCTTCTTCTTCTCCTCTGTCGGTTTTATACTTAGTGTCGATACCTTTTGAAGATGTAGATTCCTCTTCTTCCTCGGCCTATTCTATTTCATTCTCAGCTCCTTCGACCTCAGCTTCGGCTTCTTGGATTTTAGCCTCAGCTTAGTCGAAACGAGCTTGTTGATCAGCCAGCCTAAAAATTTTGCCTCGAGTGTTGATGTCTAGTTCGCAAAAGGTAGGCAAATTTCTTGGATTCCTTGCTTGCCACCTTCTTGTTTGCATGAAGGTGCTAGGACCGGTCTTTCGGACTCAGAGGATATGTTTGTGCAGAGTCTCTAAGTGTTCTAATTTTGAACAGCAATGAAGCGAACATCGGTGCTTCGATTCTGTTTGGGGGTGGGAAACTTCCTTGGCCCATCGAGTTCTCGAAATGAACTGTCAGCCCGAGTGAACATGAGCTTGATATTTTTCAAATGTGGGACTCCGGGTCCCACCGGGCATGCCAGAGAAACTATTGGTTATGAATCTGCCATGAGGAAAGGATTTTGTGTTAACGTGCCTAGATTCATCCACCAGATTGAAAGGCCAAAAGGAAGGAATGCCTTCCGTGCCAATCTCCAGAGAAGGCCGACTTCTTGTGGGTTTTATGGTTTAAGATGAGAGTGCAAGAAAGAGATAAAAATGAGGAAATAATTTACAAATGTGATTGGAGTTGGGTGGGGGGAACTAACAGTACAACAACACATCAATCAACACTACTTACTGCATCATAAATACAAAGCATAACCAAAAACTTCCAAATATAAGTATACTTTTTATATAAAGAAGTGTACGCACAGCTACAATGGCTCCCTAACAGACATTCCCTACAAGGAACTAACAGTACGATAGTGAATCAATCACCACTACGGACGGTACATAAATACAAAAAGTAACCAAGAAATGTCAGATCCAAGTATATGTGTTATGCAGAGAATTTGTACGCACAGCTACAATGGCTCCCTAACAGACATTCCCTACAAGGAACTAACAGTACGACAGCGCATCAATCACCACTACGGACAGCAACATAAACATAACACACAACTGAAGGAACTGCTACCAAATTTATTCTATGTATCCTCTGATCTATGAAGTCCAAGAGTACTTGGCCACCAAATGCTGAAACGAATCAACAAGCCATGACACAAGAAATATGACAAAAGAGAGGCAGCATAAAAAATAAAAGTAGTAGAACAGAGCCAGGCATATACTTTATATTAGAAGCAGAAGCACAACTACAATGGTTCCCTAATAGACATTCCCCTTCCACCACTTTACAATGAAAACATGGTGGGTATTTATAGCCCAAGTCCCTCCCGTTACATTAATGGGCACAAAGTCCCAGTCAAACATTAGCTGACAAAAGCAACCGCAGAACTGCTGATGCTGACCTTTGTCAGGAAGGACTGTATCTGCAACATGGTCTCCCTAAAAGCTGAATAGCTATGTGGCAGCGCATTAGGTAGAACTTCTCATCAGCAGGAATGCGGGTAGATGAAGTAGGTAGAACCTCCAATCAACTTTAAATGAGGCAGCTGGCATAAGTAGTGCAACCCATGCTTGTCCTTTTGCTCGGCACGTCTTGGCTCAAATCCCAAAGTTGGACACTTATCAGATGATGCTGCTTGAAATGTGTCTGCCTTGAAAGGCATTTTATCCAACTTCGCCTAGGATCAAAGCGCCATCGGGTTGCGCAGGCAAAAAAAAACGTAGTCAAGAAGGCCTTCATGCCTTGGGTGCATTTTTGAGTTTGTTTCCCTACTGCACACCTGTCAAAGGGTGCACTATGACTTTGCTATGAAGTCAGGTTGCACACAGGTGAAAGCTAATTTTTGCCGTCGTACGGACTTCTTCCTGGAAAGGGGGCGCACTCCGACTTCGTTGCGAAGTCAGGTTGCACCCCAACACTTAGTTATTTTTCCTACCAGCCTATTACAAGGTGCACCCAGAAAGTAGGGCGTAGTCCGACTTCACTGCGAAGTTGGGTTGTGCCCAACACACTTGTCCTTCTGGTTGATTTTGTTGTACTACACACTTTGCACTCCTACTATGCTCCAACTGGAGGACGCACTTTGACTTCGCTACGAAGTCGGACTACGCCCTAACACTTAGCCATTTTTTAGGGCAACTGCTGTCAAATTTGAGATCTGACTGAGGGGCTCAAAAGAAAGAAGGAAGAATGAGAATGTAGGGAAGAGAGATAAAGGGAGAGAAGAGGAAGGGGAAAGAGAGGAAGAGGGAAAGGGAAGAGCAGCACTCTTACAAAAACTAAAAAAATTGCACCCTTTGCAAAATGTGGCAACAGGCATAAGTCGCAAAGATAATATCTTTTTCCATGTTTCACCATCAATTTTTATGAAGTTATTGGAGAATTTGTGTCTAATCCAATTTATGTTCAATTTGATCCACTTCATGCAAGTTCAAATCATATACAAAAAGGGTGTGGTTGTTGATTTTATTTCAAAAGGGTAATTGGTTCTTTCCATGGAGAACCAAGCCTTTTACCTCCATAAGGGAGTTGTGGAATTATTGAAAAGAAAAAAGAGGATCACCCTATTTTTTCTCACTTGGGAGTTATGCCACCTTAGCTAGAAAAGGTAGAGTAAATCCACGTTGTTTGTTGCCCTAATAGTTTAAATCACATATGTTGCTTTGTTAAAATTTTTTATCCCTTTATAGTGGCATCAAGTGTGACACTTTCTTTGAGGAGAGGGCATGCACTCCTACTTGAATGCATCTAGTGTCGAGATGGCTAGATAGGTTCAATTAAGGATCTACTTTTTTTGTTATGGGTTCTAGTCAAAGGATTCCCTTTTACATTCATAACATGTAATAGGTTAGAGGGTAAGTAGGATACCCTCACCTCCATTCTAGCAGGAAGGCAAGGTGGATTGGTTAGAAAAGCATTGGTTTGGGTCTTATCGAAAAGAGATCTCAAGTTTGAGTCATGTGCCCTTTTCTTTTGTTGGATCACACACATCTTGGTCAAACTAGATGACATTATCTATGGAGTCATCAATAGTTCTATCAATGTGTCATCCTTTGATTGGTTAGCTATGCTAAGAATGTTGGAATTTTGATGAATGAAACTCTCATGTTCGATTATTGCACCTTTTATGGAACAATATTTTTGTATCAAACTTTTTTTTGGAAGTTGTTGCATCCTCTTTATTTGTATTTGAGAAAATGGCTTAGATGCCTCAACAAACATGTTGACACCTTGGTTAGTGCAAGGTGCCTTGTCTACGAAAGACCTATGACTCTTTTAGCATATTTAGAATTATAAGATGGAAGCTTGGCCAATGTGACAATGTAATATGCCACAAAGGTAAACACAATTACTGTTTATATCCCTCATTGGCAATTCAAATAAGGACACATGTTGCTTTCTCATTTTCTCTCGATGTTTAGTGGCAAAAAAAGGTTACAAAATTTGAGGAGCTAATATTTTATATAGTCTTGAGGATTATTAGGAAAAGCCTTTTGGA
This sequence comes from Wollemia nobilis, assembly GCA_028583015.1. Lineage (NCBI taxonomy): Eukaryota > Viridiplantae > Streptophyta > Pinopsida > Araucariales > Araucariaceae > Wollemia > Wollemia nobilis. The sequence continues at coordinate 2,972,640 of JAQPPZ010001308.1, read as the reverse complement.
GGCCATGACTTTTGCATACAAAAGGGTTTTGAGCCCATATTTTTAAATAGTGTAATTTTTTGAGCTCTTCTTATTGGTGGTATTTGTTCAAGGACTTGTTGCAGATGGTCTAATGGAGGGACATCTCATAATGTGTCTATCTTGAAGACCTATAACTTCCATTCAAAGGGGTAAATTTATAATATATTATAAAAAATAATATTTGGTCTATATTTGTGGGAGAGATAATTATATTTGTGGTATTAAAAGCATTTATTGGATATTTTGGAGGCATGGAGAAAAAGTATTAAGAATATGCTCTTGTCGATCCCTCCTATTCTTAGAATTTGCATGGGCTATTAGTTCATTTTATACATGAAGATCTAACCCTTGATGATATCTTTTATCTTATATTTTCTATCTATATAATCTTGGGGAGTTGTAATGGCTCTTCTCATAAACAAGTTCATGCAAAGCCTCTTTTTGTGATAATGATCAGGTGACCCATGGGTAAGTCAAGAAATTTAACCAATTTAGTTTATGCAATTTGATAAAATCACATCTATTTTTATATCTTATAATGTATTATTATCTTTAATTAAAATTTTAAACTTATTGTCAAGTATTTTGCTTTATTTATAACAATTACATTTTTATTTAATATAAATCTAATTAATAAACTAGAAGGTTAATTTATTAGCAAGTCGAGAGAGAGTTTGAGGTAGGAAAGAGTGCAAACCAAGAGGGAATGTGATCCAAGAGTGAGTGCGAGACAAGAACAAGCCGAATTAGCTAGTATGGAAGGAAAGTCATATTTGAAAGCCCTAATGGGAAATCAATATGCCCTAGTTAGAAATCAAGATGCCCTAGCTAGAAGTATGAAGACCCAAGTTGGAGATAAGTAGAAGAGAAAATACATAGCAATTTTGATCCATGTAGAAGATATTACACCATAAGTGAGAATCAAGGATGAGATTATTGAACATGATATAATGGTTAGCATAGGGGTAATATATAAATTCCATATATCATGGTCAAGGTTTTTGGAGATTCAAAATTGGATCAAGTCAACGTAGGGATTGAATTCACATTACTCTATGACTTGTCTTCCTAAAAGTTTTTCCTCATAATCTTTTCCAATTTAGAAATTATGGATCAATAATGGATGGTGGCCCATGGTTTAGGGTTTCTATTGAGACAAAAACTGTTAAGAAGATTCCATGGTTTAGGGTTTCTATTGAGACAAAAACTATTAAGAAGCTTCTGATGTGGGTTAGGCTTTTTGGACTTTCATATCAGCTTATCAATAAGGATGTTTTGAAGAATATTGAAAATACCTTAGGGGAATTCATCAAGGAAGGACTAACTACTAAGGAGCGAAAGCATGTTATATATACCCGAATGTGTGTTCTTATGGATATTTTAAAACCCTTGCCACAATCCATAAGATTAAATTTGAATCAAGAGAATGAGATCAACAAGTGGATTATGAAAATATCATATTTCAATGCCACAATTGTTATGATATTGGACACATGGCAAGAGTTTACAAAGTGAAAACTATGAAGAAAGAGAGAAAATTTTGGTCATGAGATAAACTTCAAGACGAAGCAAGGAAATCATATTATAATAGAAGCTAGATCAGATCAAGGATATTCCTCTTCAAAAGAAGAGATAAAGAAATCCTATCTACAACATTGATTGGCAAGTTCAAAAGGAATTAAAGGTGAAAATAAAGATGTAAAGGGAAATTCTAAAACAAAGGTGATAAAAAAGGTCAAGTTTATTCAAGGTAAACCATCTTCATTTTCCTCAAGTAGTATAGAATCCTCTCCTTATAATAAAAGTGAAAATGGTAAATATGTTATCCTTTGCACTTTAAGGTTTCAAGAGCAATATAATAAAGAAATGAGGATGGAGGAAACCCGTAACAATTTAGGGTTTTTAAGGTAAAATAAGAAGGTAATTGCTACAAAAGAGCATCCTTGCACTTTAGGGTTTGTAGGGAAACATAAAAAAAAATTTGCTTTTGAGGTTATCCATTGCACTTTGGATCCTTTAGAGCAAGACAAACCTAAATATGATAATTCTTACTATGATCTCTGAGAATATTAAAGAGATTAATGAAGATAAAAGTATTGTTGAGAATGAAAAAAGAGAGAAAGACCCAAGAAGCAAAACAAAGAGAAAAATAAAGTTGCAAGCTTACTACAATGGTAAGGGCTTTGGCCTCTCTTTAAGAGGTCCAAGGTTCAAACCCCAATCAGAATGAGGGGACAAGGACCCATCATAAAAAACTAGTGTAAACTCATTTGAAAACAAATTATTTTGACATAGAAAACAAAGAGAAAAAGAAACCCAAAAAGATATTGATACAAGAAAAAAAAAGCAAATACAATAAGTGTTAAAAAGAAGTGGGGCTAAATAGACAAATGAAAACAAAAAACAACAATGAAAATAATATCTTGAATATTAGGGGCATGAATAAAAATTCTAAAAAAAGTATTAAGAAATTGTTAGGTTGTTATACATGATATTTATGGATATGAAAACTGGGCAACAAATATTTTAGCCATTAGCAATGTTGAACTTCATTTTGATAAAATTTAAATTTCAAAAGGCACCTGATATAAAGTAGTTGATTGTGGAAACTTAGTAGTTTGAAGAAGATAGAAAATATTTTTGATAGAATGGAAAATAAAAAACATATTTGATAAAAAAGCAAGTTGAATATTGTTTAATTAACTTATTAAAAATATAGTGAGAATAATATAATGTTTTGTTTTTGAAATGGGAGTGATATAATAAAAACCACACAAAGCTTATTAAAATAAACAATTATCGTTTAAACTTTTTATTATAATTTTTAAGTTTATTTTTAATCTAATTCATATGTATTTACCAAAAAAAATTAATATCATATTTAATAAAAAAACACAAGTTTTAAGAATAAAAATACTTGATAATATTTTTGATTGCTTTGAATGCTATATAATTTTGATTAGGAATATTTCACAAATATTAAATCATATATATATTTTAAACAATTGAAATTCAACTCATATACATTATTATTGTCTTTTATTAGAGATATTACATGCAGAAATTGATGGAAAAAAATTAACTCCTGACTTTGTCACAATTAATAATGATAAATTACAATATTAAAGTTAAATAAATTACAATAACATTGCTATTAAGTAAAAAATATTTAATCAATTTTTGAAGGTAAGGTAGATTGGTAAGAATTTGGGCACTTACTTGTGATACTTCCTGAAGATCAAGCAGGACATGCTATACAGGATGAAGACATACTTGACAATCATCTTGAACAAATTGTCATCAACATTGAAGAATTGTTAGCAGAAGAGGTTGCCAATTGTATAGATTGCCAACAATCGAGCTGTGGAATATGTAAAATGCATGATTACTTTACTAAATAATGATGTAAAGTGGAAGACACTATTTCAAAAAAAATCAGAATAAGACCCCACTATCTATTTAGTTGTACTTTTTCTTTCCTAGAAAATTTTGCATAAAAAAAAAAACGAATTTCCTTTTCAAAAGATGCATTAGGACACTTGTCCTAATTTCCTAAAAGCATTCTCCAAGTACCTCTTTCCAAATATGTATTATGACACTTGTGTCTACAAATGTCTATTCTCCAGGCACTTCACTATCTTCTATTTTGTATAAATATGAGGACTCCATACCTCTTTTGTCATGGAGATTTCATTTGCTATATGACACTCTGGTGGTGAGTATAGAATCCACCCCTGTTTTCGAGTAGATATTTTCTGTAAATCCACGAGTATTGTGAGCCTTTGGGTGTAGGAATTGTTGGTTGCCTTAGGCAAAATCTTTGCGTAGGGTCTATACAAACAGTGGCAGGAATTAATTGCATTGCAGCTTGCCAAGCTTGAGTCCGTAGCTATATTTTCATCATACTTTTCAAGTATATCTATAACTTCATTGAAATTTTATAGGAAAGAAAAAGTACAACTAAATAAATAGTGGGGTCTTATTCCAATTTATTTTGGAACATCTTTCACTTTACATCATTATTTAGTAAAGTAATCATGCATTTTACATATTCCACAACTCGATTGTTGGTAATCTGTACAGTTGGCAACCTCTTCTGCCAACCATTCTTCCATGTCGGTGACAATTTTTTTAGGTTGACTGTTATGTATATCTTCAACTGGTATAGCAGGTCCTGCTTGGTCTTCAGGAAGTATCACAGGTCCATATAGTAATTCTTCATTGGCATAAATTCTGATAGCAAGATATTTCATAAAATTTACTCGGATGATGTAAATTGAAATTTTATTCATCCAATCACCATTTGGAATATAATGGGACATAAATATCGTAAAATATGTTGTTGGTTTGCCAAGCTTACGTAATAAAAAAAGATCATCTAAAACATGTTTGAGAATGAGATGTTCCACTATGATGACTGTGACCGAGTAAATTGAAATTTTATTCATCCAATCACCATTTGGAATATAATGGGACATAAATACCGTAAAAGATGTTATTGGTTTGCCAAGCTTACGTAATAACAAAAGATCATCTAAAACATGTTTGAGAATGAGATGTTCCACTATGATGACTGTGACTATACTCCATTGTGAAGTATTGACAAGGACATTTATTCTACCTGCAAAAAAATAAATAAAATCTATAGAAGGGACATCTATATATCCTAATTGAGTAGGGTTAGGAAATATTGCTTCATATATTTACAAAATTCTTGACACTGTTGCGGTGTTTGTAATGGTTGATTTTACCACATGCCAAAAATTCCTTATGCATTTGGAAGGTTGTTTTCTTTTCCTGGAATATACTACGCATTGAATTGGTACTGTGTGGGGATGGCCTACCACCAAGCATATTTACCCCTGCAAAGCTGAGTTGAAATATTCTTATTCATAAACCATTTGAAATTTTTGCTATCTGTCCTAATAGTAAATCTTTTAGGCAATAACATAGTTCTGAATTTTTCTACTCTTATTATAGGAAGAATTTCCTTTTCTACAGGCTAGTAATTTAGTTCATGCTTTTTGAATTCTCCTGACCTATACCTTGCAATTTTTTCATCATTATTTCTTTTAACAAGAAGAGCACATGCCCAAAATTATTTTGAAGCATCAGTTTGTAAAATATAGGGTCCTTCAAAGGCTGGCTCTAAAGGAGGTAAATCTCAACAATAAATATTTAATTGTTTGACAGCCTCTATTGCATTTTGTGACCATTTAATTGTATCACCTTTTACAGCTTCTCAAATTGGTTTAGTGATTTTGGAAACCTGTGGAATATATTCATTTACATAATTTATGCAACCTAAAATCTTTTGTGCTTGTTATTTACTTGTCAATTTATCTGGAAATCCTTGAATTTTCTCCATGACATGTGGTTGCATAATAATTTTATCATCTCTAATTATTATCCCTAGAAACTCAATTTAAAATTATTATCCGTAGAAACTCAATTTAAAATCTTTTGTGCTTGTTCTTTACTTGTCAATTTATATGGAAATCCTTGAATTTTCTCCATGACATGTGGTTGCATAATAATTTTATCATCTCTAATTATTATCCCTAGAAACTCAATTTCTAATATGTAAATATGAAATATTTTGTCATATGCAGATAAACCAATTCCATGTTCTATAACATGTTGCTGAAATATTTCCAAATGATTTTTATGTTCTGCAACAGTTTTTGAAAATACCAAAAAATCATCTATATAATTTGCTACAAACTGATGTAGATCTTGAAATTTTTTATCCATCCTCATTTGGAATTGGGATGGAGCATTTTTTAGCCCAAATGGCATGACTAGCCATTCATATAGTTTGAAAGGTGTTGAAAAAGCTATTTTGTGTATATCTGATTTGCTGATTCTAATTTGGTGATATCCAGATATGCAATCAAATTTAGAAAATATTTTTCCTCTACCAACTCTATCAATTAGATCTATTTTGTTTTGTAAGGTCCATTTGATATATGTAGTGATTGCATTAAGAGGAATATAATTAATAACCATTCTAGCTTTTCCCCTTTTTTGTTCTGAATGCTCTCTAACAATGAATGCAATGTAGAAATAGTTAGATTTTGAGGCCTGAATTAGTCCTTTTTCAAGCAATTCTTTTAGCTATTTTCTACATTCTTCATCATCTTGATTATTCAAAAAAATTTCTTCCCTTTCACTGGATGAGAGTGTACTGTTGGAATAATAGCCTCAAGGGAATCCAAAAACCATTTTGCTAAAATATGCTCAACATAAAAAGATTTCATTAATTGTTCCAAATTTGTTTTAATAGAAGGCTGGATAATAAGTGATATTTGTATCAATTCTTGGAATTGGAGTTTTGCCTTCTGCATCTGAGCCTCATGTGCTACAATTTGTTCCAATATTAGGTTTTGCCAAACTGCTTTTATTTTTTTAGCATGAAAAATAGTTGGAATATGAGAAATTGTTATTTTTCATTTTCTATGTTCAGGACAATACAATGAGAGGCAATTGTATATGGTCCATATTGATCAAGAAACATACTCCCTAGACCAATATCATAACCTCCTGTATTCATTTGCACAAAATTTGTTTGAACAATTTTATTTCCCAATCGAATCGATATATCAAAAGCAAAATATTTCAATGAAGTAATACCATTTATTGTTTGCACCTTATAATATTTTTTGGATTCTACCCAAGCATCAATAATATGATCAACTATAAAATTTATATTGCTCCATTAATGAAGGCATACTGTCTTTTTAAAATATATTCGATTGCTATTAACAACTCTAACAGGACATAAAACCGTGCCAACATGTTGGGTCATTTTTTGGATAGAAAGTTGTTGAGCTCTATTTGCAATTGGGTATTTATGAAAAGCATCCTTCTCTGAGCTTCCTTCTCTTGCTCCAAATACTCTTTGATAACATCCAAATTGGTGTTTATCTATCTTATTTCTACAAATATTTTTTCTATGCAAGACTCTAAATGATCAAAATGAAATTCTGCATACCTAGTACAAATATTAAATCATATATATATTTTAAACAATTGAAATTCAACTCATATACATTATTATTGTCTTTTATTAGAGATATTACATGCAGAAATTGATGGAAAAAAATTAACTCCTGACTTTGTCACAATTAATAATGATAAATTACAATATTAAAGTTAAATAAATTACAATAACATTGCTATTAAGTAAAAAATATTTAATCAATTTTTGAAGGTAAGGTAGATTGGTAAGAATTTGGGCACTTACTTGTGATACTTCCTGAAGATCAAGCAGGACATGCTATACCGGATGAAGACATACTTGACAGTCATCTTGAACAAATTATCATCAACATGGAAGAATTGTTAGCAGAAGAGGTTGCCAATTGTACAAATTACCAACAATCAAGTTGTGGAATATGTAAAATGCATGATTACTTTACTAAATAATGATGTAAAGTGGAAGACACTATTTCGAAAAAAATCAGAATAAGATCCCACTATCTATTTAGTTGTACTTTTTCTTTCCTAGAAAATTTTGCATAAAAATAAAAAACGAATTTCCTTTTCAAAAGATGCATTAGGACACTTGTCCTAATTTCCTAAAAGCATTCTCCAAGTACCTCTTTCCAAATATGTATTATGACACTTGTGTCTACAAATGTCTATTCTCCAGGCACTTCACTATCTTCTATTTTGTATAAATATGAGGACTCCATACCTCTTTTGTCATGGAGATTTCATTTACTATATGACACTCTAGTGGTGAGTAAAGAATCCACCCTGTTTTCGAGTAGATATTTTCTGTAAATCCACGAGTATTGTGAGCCTTTGGGTGTAGGAATTGTTGGTTGTCTTAGGCAAAATCTTTGCGTAGGGTCTATACAAACAGTGGCAGGACTTAATTGCATTGCAGCTTGCCAAGCTTGAGTCCGTAGCTATATTTTCATCATACTTTTCAAGTATATCTATAACTTCATTGAAATTTTATAGGAAAGAAAAAGTACAACTAAATAAATAGTGGGGTCTTATTCCAATTTATTTTGGAACATCTTTCACTTTACATCATTATTTAGTAAAGTAATCATGCATTTTACATATTCCACAACTCGATTGTTGGTAATCTGTACAGTTGGCAACCTCTTCTGCCAACCATTCTTCCATGTCGGTGACAATTTTTTTAGGTTGACTGTTATGTATATCTTCAACTGGTATAGCAGGTCCTGCTTGGTCTTCAGGAAGTATCACAGGTCCATATAGTAATTCTTCATTGGCATATATTCTGATAGCAAGATATTCCATAAAATTTACTCGGATGATGTAAATTGAAACTTTATTCATCCAATCACCATTTGGAATGTAATGGGACATAAATATTGTAAAATATGTTGTTGGTTTACCAAGCTTACGTAATAAAAAAATATCATCTAAAACATGTTTGAGAATGAGATGTTCCACCATGATGATCTGTGACCGAGTAAATTGAAAGTTTATTCATCCAATCACCATTTGGAATATAATGGGACATAAATACCGTAAAAGATGTTATTGGTTTGCCAAGCTTACGTAATAACAAAAGATCATCTAAAACATGTTTGAGAATGAGATGTTCCACCATGATGATCTGTGACTATACTCCATTGTGAAGTATTGACAAGGACATTTATTCTACCCGCAAAAAAATAAATAAAATCTATAGAAGGAACATCTATATATCCTAATTGAGTAGGGTTAGGAAATATTGCTTCATATATTTACAAAATTCTTGACACTGTTGCGGTGTTTGTAATGGTTGATTTTACCACATGCCAAAAATTCCTTATGCATTTGGAAGGTTGTTTTCTTTTCCTGGAATATACTACGCATTGAATTGGTACTGTGTGGGGATGGCCTACCACCAAGCATATTTACCCCTGCAAAGCTGAGTTGAAATATTCTTATTCATAAACCATTTGAAATTTTTGCTATCTGTCCTAATAGTAAATTTTTTAGGCAATGACAAAGTTCTAATTTTTTCTACTCTTATTATAGGAAGAATTTCCTTTTCTACGGAGCTAGTAATTTAGTTCATGCTTTTTGAATTCTCCTGACCTATACCTTGCAATTTTTTCATCATTATTTCTTTTAACAAGAAGAGCACATGCCCAAAATTATTTTGAAGCATCAGTTTGTAAAATATAGGGTCCTTCAAAGGCTGGCTCTAAAGGAGGTAAATCTCAACAATAAATATTTAATTGTTTGACAGCCTCTATTGCATTTTGTGACCATTTAATTGTATCACCTTTTACAGCTTCTCAAATTGGTTTAGTGATTTTGGAAACCTATGGAATATATTCATTTACATAATTTATGCAACCTAAAATCTTTTGTGCTTGTTATTTACTTGTCAATTTATCTGGAAATCCTTGAATTTTCTCCATGACATGTGGTTGCATAATAATTTTATCATCTCTAATTATTATCCCTAGAAACTCAATTTAAAATTATTATCCGTAGAAACTCAATTTAAAATCTTTTGTGCTTGTTCTTTACTTGTCAATTTATATGGAAATCCTTGAATTTTCTCCATGACATGTGGTTGCATAATAATTTTATCATCTCTAATTATTATCCCTAGAAACTCAATTTCTAATATGTAAATATGAAATATTTTGTCATATGCGAGATAAACCAATTCCATGTTCTATAACATGTTGCTGAAATATTTCCAAATGATTTTTATGTTCTACAAGCAGTTTTTGAAAATACCAAAAAATCATCTATATAATTTGCTACAAACTGATGTAGATCTTGAAATTTTTTATCCATCCTCATTTGGAATTGGGATGGAGCATTTTTTAGCCCAAATGGCATGACTAGCCATTCATATAGTTTGAAAGGTGTTGAAAAAGCTATTTTGTGTATATCTGATTTGCTGATTCTAATTTGGTGATATCCAGATATGCAATCAAATTTAGAAAATATTTTTCCTCTACCAACTCTATCAATTAGATCTATTTTGTTTTGTAAGGTCCATTTGATATATGTAGTGATTGCATTAAGAGGAATATAATTAATAACCATTCTAGCTTTTCCCCTTTTTTGTTCTGAATGCTCTCTAACAATGAATGCAATGTAGAAATAGTTAGATTTTGAGGCCTGAATTAGTCCTTTTTCAAGCAATTCTTTTAGCTATTTTCTACATTCTTCATCATCTTGATTATTCAAAAAAATTTCTTCCCTTGCACTGGATGAGAGTGTACTGTTGGAATAATAGCCTCAAGGGAATCCAAAAACCATTTTGCTAAAATATGCTCAACATAAAAAGATTTCATTAATTGTTCCAAATTTGTTTTAATAGAAGGCTGGATAATAAGTGATATTTGTATCAATTCTTGGAATTGGAGTTTTGCCTTCTGCATCTGAGCCTCATGTGCTACAATTTGTTCCAATATTAGGTTTTGCCAAACTGCTTTTATTTTTTTAGCATGAAAAATAGTTGGAATATGAGAAATTGTTATTTTTCATTTTCTATGTTCAGGACAATACAATGAGAGGCAATTGTATATGGTCCATATTGATCAAGAAACATACTCCCTAGACCAATATCATAACCTCCTATATTCATTTGCACAAAATTTGTTTGAACAATTTTATTTCCCAACTGAATCGATATATCAAAAGCAAAATATTTCAATGAAGTAATACCATTTATTGTTTGCACCTTATAATATTTTTTGGATTCTACCCAAGCATCAATAATATGATCAACTATAAAATTTATATTGCTCCATTAATGAAGGCATACTGTCTTTTTAAAATATATTCGATTGCTATTAACAACTCTAACAGGACATAAAACCGTGCCAACATGTTGGGTCATTTTTTGGATAGAAAGTTGTTGAGCTCTATTTGCAATTGGGTATTTATGAAAAGCATCCTTCTCTGAGCTTCCTTCTCTTGCTCCAAATACTCTTTGATAACATCCAAATTGGTGTTTATCTATCTTATTTCTACAAATATTTTTTCTATGCAAGACTCTAAATGATCAAAATGAAATTCTGCATACCTAGTACAAATATTAAATCATATATATATTTTAAACAATTGAAATTCAACTCATATACATTATTATTGTCTTTTATTAGAGATATTACATGCAGAAATTGATGGAAAAAAATTAACTCCTGACTTTGTCACAATTAATAATGATAAATTACAATATTAAAGTTAAATAAATTACAATAACATTGCTATTAAGTAAAAAATATTTAATCAATTTTTGAAGGTAAGGTAGATTGGTAAGAATTTGGGCACTTACTTGTGATACTTCCTGAAGATCAAGCAGGACATGCTATACCGGATGAAGACATACTTGACAGTCATCTTGAACAAATTGTCATCAACATGGAAGAATTGTTAGCAGAAGAGGTTTCCAATTGTATAGATTGCCAACAATCGAGCTGTGGAATATGTAAAATGCATGATTACTTTACTAAATAATGATGTAAAGTGGAAGACACTATTTCAAAAAAAATCAGAATAAGATCCCACTATCTATTTAGTTGTACTTTTTCTTTCCTAGAAAATTTTGCATAAAAAAAAAAAACGAATTTCCTTTTCAAAAGATGCATTAGGACACTTGTCCTAATTTCCTAAAAGCATTCTCCAAGTACCTCTTTCCAAATATGTATTATGACACTTGTGTCTACAAATGTCTATTCTCCAGGCACTTCACTATCTTCTATTTTGTATAAATATGAGGACTCCATACCTCTTTTGTCATGGAGATTTCATTTACTATATGACACTCTAGTGGTGAGTAAAGAATCCACCCTGTTTTCGAGTAGATATTTTCTGTAAATCCACGAGTATTGTGAGCCTTTGGGTGTAGGAATTGTTGGTTGTCTTAGGCAAAATCTTTGCGTAGGGTCTATACAAACAGTGGCAGGACTTAATTGCATTGCAGCTTGCCAAGCTTGAGTCCGTAGCTATATTTTCATCATACTTTTCAAGTATATCTATAACTTCATTGAAATTTTATAGGAAAGAAAAAGTACAACTAAATAAATAGTGGGGTCTTATTCCAATTTATTTTGGAACATCTTTCACTTTACATCATTATTTAGTAAAGTAATCATGCATTTTACATATTCCACAACTCGATTGTTGGTAATCTGTACAGTTGGCAACCTCTTCTGCCAACCATTCTTCCATGTCGGTGACAATTTTTTTAGGTTGACTGTTATGTATATCTTCAACTGGTATAGCAGGTCCTGCTTGGTCTTCAGGAAGTATCACGAGTCCATATAGCAATTCTTCATTGGCATAAATTCTGATAGCAAGATATTTTGTAAAATTTACTCGGATGATGTAAATTGAAATTTTATTCATCCAATCACCATTTGGAATATAATGGGACATAAATACCGTAAAATATGTTGTTGGTTTGCCAAGCTTACGTAATAAAAAAAGATCATCTAAAACATGTTTGAGAATGAGATGTTCCACTATGATGACTGTGACCGAGTAAATTGAAATTTTATTCATCCAATCACCATTTGGAATATAATGGGACATAAATACCGTAAAAGATGTTATTGGTTTGCCAAGCTTACGTAATAACAAAATATCATCTAAAACATGTTTGAGAATGAGATGTTCCACTATGATGACTGTGACTATACTCCATTGTGAAGTATTGACAAGGACATTTATTCTACCTGCAAAAAAATAAATAAAATCTATAGAAGGAACATCTATATATCCTAATTGAGTAGGGTTAGGAAATATTGCTTCATATATTTACAAAATTCTTGACACTGTTGCGGTGTTTGTAATGGTTGATTTTACCACATGCCAAAAATTCCTTGTGCATGTGGAAGGTTGTTTTCTTTTCCTGGAATATACTGCGCATTGAATTGGTACTGTGTGGGGATGGCCTACCACCAAGCATATTTACCCCTGCAAAGCTGAGTTGAAATATTCTTATTCATAAACCATTTGAAATTTTTGCTATCTGTCCTAATAGTAAATCTTTTAGGCAATAACATAGTTCTGAATTTTTCTACTCTTATTATAGGAAGAATTTCCTTTTCTACAGGCTAGTAATTTAGTTCATGCTTTTTGAATTCTCCTGACCTATACCTTGCAATTTTTTCATCATTATTTCTTTTAACAAGAAGAACACATGCCCAAAATTATTTTGAAGCATCAGTTTGTAAAATATAGGGTCCTTCAAAGGCTGGCTCTAAAGGAGGTAAATCTCAACAATAAATATTTAATTGTTTGACAGCCTCTATTGCATTTTGTGACCATTTAATTGTATCACCTTTTACAGCTTCTCAAATTGGTTTAGTGATTTTGGAAACCTGTGGAATATATTCATTTACATAATTTATGCAACCTAAAATCTTTTGTGCTTGTTATTTACTTGTCAATTTATCTGGAAATCCTTGAATTTTCTCCATGACATGTGGTTGCATAATAATTTTATCATCTCTAATTATTATCCCTAGAAACTCAATTTAAAATTATTATCCGTAGAAACTCAATTTAAAATCTTTTGTGCTTGTTCTTTACTTGTCAATTTATATGGAAATCCTTGAATTTTCTCCATGACATGTGGTTGCATAATAATTTTATCATCTCTAAAATAAGTGATATTAAGTGATTTCATTAATTGTTCCAAATTTGTTTTAATAGAAGGCTGGATAATAAGTGATATTTGTATCACTTCTTGGAATTGGAGTTTTGCCTTCTGCATCTGAGCCTCATGTGCTACAATTTGTTCCAATATTAGGTTTTGCCAAACTGCTTTTATTTTTTTAGCATGAAAAATAGTTGGAATATGAGAAATTGTTATTTTTCATTTTCTATGTTCAGGACAATACAATGAGAGGCAATTGTATATGGTCCATATTGATCAAGAAACATACTCCCTAGACCAATATCATAACCTCCTGTATTCATTTGCACAAAAATTGTTTGAACAATTTTATTTCCCAATTGAATCGGGATATCAAAAGCAAAATATTTCAATGAAGTAATACCATTTATTGTTTGCACCTTATAATATTTTTTGGATTCTACCCAAGCATCAATAATATGATCAACTATAAAATTTATATTGCCCCATTAATGAAGGCATACTATCTTTTTAAAATATATTCGATTGCTATTAACAACTCTAACAGGACATAAAACTGTGCCAACATGTTGGGTCATTTTTTGGATAGAAAGTTGTTGAGCTCTATTTGCAATTGGGTATTTATGAAAAGCATCCTTCTCTGAGATTCCTTATCTTGCTCCAAATACTCTTTGATAACATCCAAATTGGTGTTTATCTATCTTATTTCTACAAATATTTTTTCTATGCAAGACTCTAAATGATCAAAATGAAATTCTGCATACCTAGTCCAATTATTTACATAATTCAATTGTCTCATTTCATCCTTTTGATCAGCATGATCTGTAAAATCATGTTCCAGAATACAATTAACATCTTCTCTAGTTGTTATTTGATCCTGGTCTTCTATTCTTGAGATAGAATGTTTATCCTTAGGTGGCCATTTTACTTCTTGCCAGAATATTTTCCATGATTTTATAAACTGAATACCAACATTACTGCCTGGTGTTGGATTAGATGTTTCTCCTAAAAATCTGAGCATCATAATTTATGGTATTTTTTATTTTATATTAATAACGGCTTAGGATATTTGGTTTGGATCACAATACTAGATACATCTAGAACTGATAATTATATTTCTAAATTTTGTACTTCAGACCAAGAGGATAAGGATTGTACAAAATATGGAGAATGTCCACTAGAAGATGATGATGGCATGTGTACCATGGAAGAAGTTCTTTTTAAAGAATCAAAAGGAATAGGTCTTGTAATCCTCATTTATGCTGTTGATGATTACACAATGACACTGAGAGGGGGGGTGAATCAGTGTAGCTATTAATTTTTATATCTACAACATTTAATATGAAATAAAGAGAACTTAACAACTGAAAAACAACTTGAACAAGAGAGCACACCACAACACTCAATATACCGAGGTTCACCAATTTGGCTACTCCTCAAAAATGACTGCTTGGACTCCAATCCAAATCCAGTCTTTGCAAAATATCAATTTTACAAATACTTTACCAGCATCAACTGGAAGGAGCACCAACCCCTGTAATTTTCTGCTGCAACAGATGGAGCACCAACTCCTAGTACCAAGCACCAACTTGGACTGCAATTCTGATCAATTTAGAATGACATAAAAATGTCTTCACTTCATGCACGACCCTGACTGGTCTGCAATTAACCCAACTCTACACACTCTCATGGCTCTGCTTATTTTTCTCTTGATTCTTTTCTAACCCTCCTTTTATAGCAATTTCTCTCTAACAGCAGCAACATCTTCTCTGTACGATTATTATTTTATAACCTTTCAATCCTGCATGCAATCGAATCACATACTCTGACTGTTCGAATCCATGCAATACGATTGTTCGGTTCCATGCACTTCGACTGTTCGAAACCCTGCAATACGGTTGTTGAATCCATGCAATACGGCTATTTTGTTTCATGCACTTCGACTGTTCGAAACCCTGCAATACGTCTTTTAGAAAGCTTTTCTGATTCTCCATATTCGGCTGTTCAATTTCTTCGAATACGGCTTTTCGAATGCTTTTTCGAAACTCCATATGTGATGCATCGAATGCTTTTTCAATCAAGAGTATACAACTGTTCTAGTGCATGATCGACACCTGTCAATTTGTAACTGCTGATCAGACATCAGTTACTTTTTACGTAACTGGCTGCATGATTTTCCTGTCTGCTTTTTCTGACACGTGTCACCTTGCATGCTCCTACGGGTTTTACCTGCCAGACTGTTACCTGTCGCGATATCGCGACACTTTTTGAAGCCACACACTTCATGCCCTTGCTATCGCGAAATCATGACCATTTTGGCTTTGAAAGCTTTCCTTCTGTTCATGTCGCGATATCGCGACACTTAGAACTTTTGCTGACGTCATCCTTAAGCATGTCATGAAATCGTGACCGTTTTGGCTCTTGGAAGCTTTCCTTGCATCTTGTCGCGATATCGCGACACTTTCAACATTTGCTGACGTCATCATCCTTCTTGTCACGAAATCACGACGCTTCTGGCTTCCGTACACTCTCCTTTTCCAGCAACAGCGAAAATGGAACATGTCGCGAAATCGCGACACTTTGGGCTTCCGTACAATCCTCCTTGCAAACTTCAGCGAAAATGGAACATGTCGCGAAATCGCGACGTTCACTGCTTCCGTACACTCTTTGTTTCGTGCAGTAGCGAAATCGCTACAACTTTGTGCCTTGTGCTTTTGACTTGTTACATCTTTAATTTTTGCAACTTTGAATGGTAGCGAAATCGCTACACTTTTGTTTTTATACATTTTGTCATGCAGCGAAATCGCTACATCTTCTTGTTTGTGTCTTTTCACTTGTAGCGAAATCGCTACACCTTTGTTTTCTGCACTTCCTAATTGTAGCGAAATCGCTACACCTTTGTGCCATGTATTTTCATCATGCAGCGATATCGCTACACCTTTGTTGCTGAGCATTCTCTCTCCTCTTCGGGTCGCGAAAACCCGACGTGTCGCGATATCGTGACACTTTTCGTTGCTAGCTCCTTTCCTCCATTTATGTCGCGAAATCGTGACATCTTTTCACCTTGCTTCCCTCTCTCGCAGACATGTCGCGAAATCGTGACAGTTTACCTTTCACTTTCTCTCTCCTCTGCCATGTCGCGATATCGCGACAAATTGGCATGCACTTTCTCTCTCCTCGGCAATGTCGCGAAATCGCGACAATCTTCCTTGCATTTTCTCTCTCTTCTGTTTTGTCGCGATATCGCGACACATTTTCTCTCTCCTCAGTGAAAACTCGACATGTCGCGAAATCGTGACATTTTGGCGTGCATTTTCTCTCTCCTGCTTTTTGTCGCGAAATCGCGATAGCGTTTTCTTCCTTGTCTCTTTCTGCCAATTTCTGAATCTGGGTCACCTCTGTTTGTCTTGAAATTCACTGCACTTGATCCGACTGACCTCTGAATCGCATCACCTGCATCAATCTATCTGTGTTGACAACAATGACAATACTTTTGCAATTCTTTTGCTGCACCTTGCTCAACAATCTCCCCCTTTGGAATTGTTGGCAACACACTCGCAACCTTGCTTAATTTCTTCTCCCCCTTTGCCAATAATACCAAAGGGCCGCTGCAGACTCCCCCTGAGTCTATGCACAACATTCTCAGACTTAAAAAGTTTGAATGCTCCCCCTAAGAATGTGTTTCCCATAGCTAGTCAATGCTTGGGTGGTGTGACTACTCCCAACTTCTTCCGAAGGTATTCAAATACTTCCTTTGGCAAAGGTTTTGTGAATATATCAGCTACTTGCTCGTAGTTGGAACAAAATCCAATTTAACCTCTCCTTCTCGCAACTTTATCCTTCAAGAAATGATATCGGATTGCAATATGTTTGGTTCTTGAATGCATTACTGGATTCTTGGATATGTTGATAGCACTAGTGTTATCACATTTAATTGAAATTGGCTCTTTGAAATGAATACCAAGATCTTTCAACGTTTGTCTCATCCATAATATCTGAGTACAGCATGTTGTTGCTGCAATGTATTCTGCCTCTGCAGTGGATAGAGATATTGATTCTTGTTTCTTGCTGTGCCATGCTACCAGCCTGTCTCCAAGATAAAATGCTCCTCCACTTGTGCTCTTTCTGTCATCAATACATCCTGCCCAATCTGCATCAGAATATGCAATCAAAGTGAAATCTTTACCTTTTGGGTACCACAACCCATAATCCATAGTGCCCTTGAGATATCTGAAGATCCTCTTTACAACTGTTACATGAGTTTCTTTGGGACTGGCCTGAAATCTTGCAACCATACATACTGCTTGTAATATATCTGGTCTAGTGGCTGTTAAATACAGCAGGCTTCCAATCATAGACCTGTACATTGTTTGATCTACATCTGGGGATTTATCATCCTTGCTCAACTTGCAGCCAGTTGTCATGGGAGTACTAACCGGTTTACTGTCTTCCATTGTGAACTTTTTCAGCATTTCTTTTACATATTTAACTTGAGAAATAAAAATGCCTTTTTCATTTTGATTGACCTGCAGTCCTAGGAAATAAGAAAGTTCACCAATCATAGACATCTCAAATTCTTTCTTCATTTTAGTTGATATGTCTTTGCAGTATTCATCCATGCCGCTGCCAAATATTATATCATCTACATAAACAACAAGAACAATAAGATGGCCCTTCTCTGTTTTGACATATAAGTTGTTGTCCACCAAACCTTTCTTGAACCCTTGTTTAATTAGATAATTATCCAGACCTTGCATACCATGCTCGGGTGCCTGTTTCAAACCATATAATGCTTTCTTTAACCCGCAAACAAAATCTGGATTTTCACCAAGTTGGAAGCCATCTCGGTTGTTCAATGTAAACTTCTTCTTCCAGTTTTCCATTCAAAAATGCTGATTTTACATCCATTTGATATACTTTGAAGTTTTTATGAATCGCTAATGCCAGAAACATTCTGATTGCCTCTAGTCCGGCTACCGGTGCAAAAGTTTCCTCAAAATCAATGCCTTCAACTCTGAGCATAGCCTTTATAGACCAATATTGCCTTATTTCCGACAACCTGTCCATCTTCATTTAATTTATTTCGAAAAACCCATTTAGTGCCAATTATGTTTTTATTTGTTGGTCTAGGTACTAATTCCCAGGTATTGTTTTTCTCAATCTGATCTAGTTCTTCATTAATTGCCTTCAACCAACTTTCATCAATGCTTGCTTCAGCAACATTTTTAGGTTCAATGCTAGATAACAGAGAATAGTTCCGCACTGCTGCTCTTCTTGTCTGAATACCATCTTTGGGATCCCCAATAATCTGTTCACTTGGATGATTTTTCTGCCAGTTGCCTGTTTTAAATTTCCTGTTTTCTTCTTCTTCTGATTCAGTTTTTACACCATCTGGATCAATTTTTTGATTCTTATCTGTTTCCTTTTCATCATCACCTTCAATGACTTCTTCATAGATGGGGTAGTTTTCTTGATAAGTAATTTCTTGTTCTCTACCTTCATCAACTTTCACATCAGCACTCTCAACAATTTTCTTTAGCCTTTTGTTGAAACATGTGTAGGCTTTGCTTTTTGTTGAGTAACCAAGAAAGATACCTTCATCAACTCTATTTTCAAATTTACCAAGATTATCTTCAGTCCGTTTGATGTAGCACTTGCTGCCAAATACTTTGAAATGTCTTGTTGTTGCCTTTCTGCCAAACCACAGCTCATAAGGTGTTTTGCTTTCATGTGGCCTTAGCATGCACCTGTTTTGAATGTAAACTGCAGTATGTACTGCCTCTTTCCAAAATCATCGACTATTTTGTTCTCACCAACATTGTCCTTGCCATTTCTCGCACTTGTCCTATTCTTCCTTTCTACAACTCCATTCTCGCTGAGGTGTTCTAGTCGCTGAAAACTGTCTTCTTATCCCATATTTTTGACGGTATTCTGCAAATTCTTCCGAAATAAACTCTCCTCCTCTGTCTCGATCTTAGGCATTTAATTCTTTGTCCCGATTGATTCTCAACAAGATTTTTGAAGGTTTTAAACATCTCAAAGGCTTCTGATTTAAGTTTCAAAAATAGTACCCATGTCATTCTTGAGTAGTCATCTATACACAACATAAAATATTTGTGTCCATTTATGCTTTCAGTTCTCATGGGTCCACATAAATCAGTGTGAATTAATTCTAATGGCTTGCTCGTGAAATATTCTTTTGCTTTGAAAGTGGCTCTGGTTTGTTTTCCCTTTTGGCATGACTCACAAATACTGTTTGAAGGTCTACCAATAGTTGGTATGTCTCTTACTGCCCCTTTTGAGCTGATTTTTGCCAGATTATCAAAGCTTATGTGACCGAGTCTCTTGTGCCACAACCAGTTTTCTTCTTCCTGACCAACCAAGCAAGTTCCTTCGAAGTCTCTGAAAGTGTATACAGATTTCCAGAAGTTCTCAGTCCAGTGGCTATTAACTTTCCATTTTTTGTCTTTCTTACTTCACAACCCTCCTTCTTGAAGATTACATCATGACCTCTGTCACAGATTTGATTGACACTCAGCAAGTTATGCTTCAGACCAATCACAAACAAGACTTCTTTTGATTTTATATTGCCATCACTGATCTTGACTGATCCCTTTCCAACAATATTTGCTCCATCATTATTTCCAAATTTCACAGAACCACCTTCATAATTCTGCAAATTCTCAAATTTTTGCTTGTCACCTGTCATGTGACTGGAGCAACCACTGTCAAGAATCCAAGGTGCAGATTTGTTCTGAGCTTTAAAGGCAGTCTAAACAATCAAAGATTCCTTTTCTTTCCATTCTGGTTTGATAGCAGATTTAGCTACTTGTTTTCCCTTTGTCCTTTCATTAGCTTGTGCTTGTTTTTCAAGAAATTTCTTGTTTTGTTTCAACCCACTTGGTTGAGATTTTCTACCCTGATAATTATTCGATGCAAAAGTGCTTCTGCAGTTTCTAGCAATATGTCCAAAATTATGACAATTATAACATTCAACTGCATAATTCATTAAAGGAGAAAAAACATTTCTGTTGGTGAAATTCCTTTGAGATACATTATGCCCGCAATCTGAAATCTTATGGCCATAAGCATTGCATTTAAAACAATAACCAGAAAAGGAGTGATTAAACCTGGGTGCCGGTCTTTGCCAGTTTGAAGTAGAAGCCATGAATCTTCTCTTTCTTGGATGTATGACTTTTGTGAATCCATCTTTGTCAGTATTCTTCTTGATTCTGGCATTATTGTTTTCTTTGGCATGATTTGTTTTTTCTAGTTCAACCCTGATCTTTTCTTCTTTCTTTATGGGTTCTAAATTCAAGTTCTTTGAATCCTTTGATGATTCTCCTTCATCAAAGCCTAGACCAAATTTGATGCCGAAAGGCCTTTGGTTATTTAACATTTTATCCAGCTTTACAGTGCTTTCTTCAAACTTATGAAAATAGTTCAATTTTCTATTCATTTCCTCTAGTTGCATTCTTAACTTAACAATGTCTTCCTCTAGCTTGCTGCATTCAACTGTCTTTACAGTTAATTGTTCATCAAGAACTTCAGACATTTTCTTGAATTCCTCTGTCTGTATTTTTAAACTGTTTATTATGTCAATGGCATCTTCTAGTTTTCTTGAAAACTTTTTGTTCTTTTTCCTTTCTACACTCAACTCTTCAAGTGAAGCAACCAATTCTCCTTCCAGATAAACTTCAGCCTCATCTTTAAAGTTTTCATCACCTTCCTGATTTTCTTCTGTTCTTTCCTCTTCAAGTGCCATGAACAGAGCTTCACCTTTTTCTTCTTCAGAATCCTCATCTGAGCTTTCTTCAGAAGTACTGACATTCTTGGATATGAAGCTTTTCTTCTTGAGGTTGTTCTTTCTAAAATTTTGTTTCTTCTTCCAGTCACCTTTTTCTTGGTGTGAGCCTTCACCATTTTTAGTTTTCTCATGCATTGGACATTTGGCTGCAAAATGACCGACTCCTCCACAGTTGAAGCATTTGAAAGGTAGCTTTCCTCTATATTTTCCTTTTCCTTTTGTGAGTTTTCGAACAAAATTAGCTTCTGTTTCATCCAGAGTCTCTTCATCCCCAGATTCATGTTCAGCTTTTATATTCTTGTGTGCTTTAAAAGCTGCTTCTTTGTCTATAGACATGGTTTGTCCTATTCTCATTTCATATGCTGTCAGAGAACCATGCATCTCATCCAAGCTGAAGTTGTTCAGATCTTTTGCCTCTTCTATTGCAGAAACTTTGGAGTTAAATATTTTGTGCAAGTGTTCCGAGAACCTTTTTCACAACAACCGCATCATCAATTTCTTCACCGAGTCCTCTGATTGCATTAATGATTCCGTTGACTCTCAGCATATAAACCTCTATGTTCTCATCTTCAATCATTTGCAGTGCTTCGAACTGTGCTCGATGAGTTTGCAGTTTTGCTTCCTTGATCTTGTTGTCTCCTTCATGGATGCTTTTCAGTTTATCCCACATGTCTTTTGCTGATTTACAGCTCATGACTCTTATCAGTTCATTGTCAACAAGCCCACACATTATGGCATTCTTAGCTTTGGAGTTGTTCTCAAATTTTTTCTTCTCAGTAGTATCTGTTGGAGGAGTAGTGGGTGTTGTGTATCCACTATCTACATAATCCCAAATATCATATCCCAATGCACTCAGATATGTTTGCATCCTGAGTTTCCAGAAAGTGTAATTTGTTCCATCGAATAAGGGAGCTTTGTTGGATGAGAATCCTTCACCGCCTGCCATTGTTTCTTCCAAGATCTCCTTAGCTGATTAAGCTTGAACAAGGAACCTTGCTCTGATACCAATTGATGATTACACAATGACACTGAGAGGGGGGGTGAATCAGTGTAGCTATTAATTTTTATATCTACAGCATTTAATATGAAATAAAGAGAACTTAACAACTGAAAAACAACTTGAACAAGAGAGCACACCACAACACTCAATATACCGAGGTTCACCAATTTGGCTACTCCTCAAAAATGACTGCTTGGACTCCAATCCAAATCCAGTCTTTGCAAAATATCAATTTTACAAATACTTTACCAACATCAAGCTGGAAGGAGCACCAACCCCCGTAATTTTCTGCCGCAACAGATGGAGCACCAACTCCTAGTACCAAGCACCAACTTGGACTGCAATTCTGATCAATTTAGAATGACATAAAAATGTCTTCACTTCATGCACGACCCTGACTGGTCTGCAATTAACCCAACTCTACACACTCTCACGGCTCTGCTTATTTTTCTCTTGATTCTTTTCTAACCCTCCTTTTATAGAAATTTCTCTCTAACAGCAGCAACATCTTCTCTATACGATTATTCTTTTATAACCTTTCAATCCTGCATGCAATCGAATCACATACTCTGACTGTTCGAATCCATGCAATACGACTGTTCGGTTCCATGCACTTCGACTGTTCGAAACCCTGCAATACGGCTGTTGAATCCATGCAATACGACTATTTTGTTTCATGCACTTCGACTGTTCGAAACCCTGCAATACATCTTTTAGAAAGCTTTTCTGATTCTCCATATTCGGCTGTTCAATTTCTTCGAATACGGCTTTTCGAATGCTTTTTCGAAACTCCATATGTGATGCATCGAATGCTTTTTCAATCAAGAGTATACAACTATTCTAGTGCATGATCGACACCTGTCAATTTGTAACTGTCGATCTGACATCAGTTACTTTTTACGTAACCGGCTGCATGATTTTCCTGTTCGCTTTTTCGACACGTGTCACCTTGCATGCTCCTCGGGTTTTACCTGCGATCGTTACTGTCGCGATATCGCGACACTTTTTGAAGCCACACACTTCATGCCCTTGCTGTCGCGAAATCGTGACCATTTTGGCTTTGAAAGCTTTCCTTCTGTTCATGTCGCGATATCGCGACACTTAGAACTTTTGCTGACGTCATCCTTAAGCATGTCACGAAATCGCGACCGTTTTGGCTCTTGGAAGCTTTCCCTGCATCTTGTCGCGATATCGCGACACTTTTTGGCCTTTGCTGACATCATCATCCTTCTTGTCGTGAAATCGTGACGCTTCTGGCTTCCGTACACTCTCCTTTGCCAGCAACAGTGAAAATGGAACATGTCACGAAATCGCGACACTTTGGGCTTCCGTACAATCCTCCTTGCAAACTTCAACGAAAATGGAACATGTCGCGAAATCGCGACGTTCACTGCTTCCGAAATCGCTACAACTTTGTGCCTTGTGCTTTTGACTTGTTACATCTTTAATTTTTGCAACTTTGAATGGTAGCGAAATCGCTACACTTTTGTTTTTATACATTTTGTCATGCAGCAAAATCGCTACATCTTCTTGTTTGTATCTTTTCACTTGTAGCGAAATCGCTACACCTTTGTTTTCTGCACTTCCTAATTTTAGCAAAATCGCTACACCTTTGTGCCATGTATTTTCATCATGCAACGATATCGCTACACCTTTGTTGTTGAGCATTCTCTCTCCTCTTCGGGTCGCGAAAACCCGACGTGTCGCGATATCGCGACACTTTTCGTTGCTAGCTCCTTTCCTCCATTTATGTCACGAAATCGCGACATCTTTTCACCTTGCTTCCCTCTCTGCCAGCATGTCGCGAAATCGTGACAGTTTACCTTTCACTTTCTCTCTCCTCTGCCATGTCGCGATATCGCGACAAATTGGCATGCACTTTCTCTCTCCTCGGCAATGTCGCGAAATCGCGACAATCTTCCTTGCATTTTCTCTCTCTTCTGTTTTGTCGCGATATCGCGACACATTTTCTCTCTCCTCAGCGAAAACTCGACATGTCGCGAAATCGTGACATTTTGGCGTGCATTTTCTCTCTCCTACTTTTTGTCGCGAAATCGCGACAGTTTTCTTCCTTGTCTCTTTCTGCCAATTTCTGAATCTGGGTCACCTCTGTTTGTCTTGAAATTCACTGCACTTGATCTGACTGACCTCTCGAATCGCATCACTCGCATCAATCTGTCTGTGTTGACAACAATGACAATACTTTTGCAATTCTTTTGCTGCACCTTGCTCAACAGCTATTTTGGAAACCTGAGGAAATTGCAACTTTATTGCTCTAGAAGTATTTTATTGTATTTAGACTGGATCTTTTGGAGTATATAGTTACTTTTATATAGTTATTTTCCAATCTCTAGGTAATTCAAATTCTTAAAATGCTACAGATAATGCTTTAGCTCCTATTGATAGATGACCTACTAGTACTGCTTCTTTGGATTTGACAATAGAAAATTTTATGGGTATCGATGTATTTGTTATTTGGAACAATATTTGAACTGTAACAGAAAGCTCAAAACGTCTTGGTTTCAGATCTAATCCTCTTGTTTCTACTATTAAATTCCATAAGTTAGCAAAATCTCCCCTTTCTAATAGAAAATTTTGTGGATATTGATGCATTTGTTATTTGGAACAATATTTGAACTGTAACAAAAAGCTCAAAACGTCTTGGTTTCAGATCTAATCCTCTTTTTTCTACTATTAAATTCCATAAGTTAGCAAAATCTCCCCTTTCTAAAGGATAAGGAAAATCTGGAAAGAAATTAACATATTTTTGTCCCCTTGCCAATGTACAGAGGGTTTGGCCTATTACAACTTGATTATAACTGTTAAACCTTTTATCTAAGAGGAAAACCAAACTTACTCCAAGTAATCATTTTCTAAATAGATGAGTAATTACTAACTGTACTACACCAAAATGAATATATCTATAACCTTCTTTGTACATATTTTGAATTTCCTTGGTCTTTGTTTTATCACTAATTCTTAATGTCCTACAGGCCTTGTTATTTGAAACAGTAATATTCTTTTCTACTTGTTTAAAGATCTATTCTATTTTTGGCCTATAAAATGAAAGAGGTATTTTTCTTTTCCATAAACTAGATTATGATTTCTACAAAATTTTCTTCTGATATTCTAGCTTGTAAACATATTTTGGATCTAGTTTGGGTACTAAAAAAGAATGATCATATGTACCTATGCTAGCTTCATCCTCAAAAATATCATCAAGTTGAACAACATCATTAATAATTGATTCATCTTCAACATAGATTGAGAAATCCATGTTACTTACAGTATAAAAGCTGCACTACTGGGAAAAAATTGTAGTGTAGCCTCTGATGTAATCTACTTGTTGAGTAATTGCTTGTAATGTGCAAGCAACAATTACAAGTGAATTTAAGACCAATACTCAACTTTGACTATAAGATTTGGAAGAGAGTATTCATGTAAAATATGGTCTAATTTTTGATTCACCATTGGTAAATAGAATACTCTCTACAGAGGGTACCAAAGAAGTTACAAATATACTAGAAAAGTATGACAAAAAGATAGCTGCAGACTCAAGCTTGACAGGCTGCAATGCACTTAAGTCCTGCCACTGTTTCTATAAACCGTAAGCAAAGATTTTGCCTAAGGCAACCAAAAAGTCCTAGACCCAAAGGCTCATAATTCTCATGGATTTACAAAAATTGTCTACTCATAGACAAGGTGGATTCTATAATTACCACCAGAGTGTCATATAGCAAAAAAAATCTCCATGAAAAAAGAGACATGGAGTCCTCATATTTATACAAAATAGAAGATAGTGGAGTGGTTGAAGAATAGACACCTATAGACACAAGTGTTATAATACATGTTTGGAAATAGGTACTTGGATAATGCTTTTAGGAAAGGACAAGTGTCCTAAAGCATCTTCTGAAAAGGAGATTCGTTTTTTGTTTTTTAAAGTATGGGAAATTTTCTAGGAAAGAAAAAGTACAACTAAATAAATAGTGGGGTCTTATTCTAATTTTTTTTGAAATAGTGTCTTCCACTTTACATCATTATTTAGTAAAGTAATCATGCATTTTACATATTTCACAACTCGATTATTGGCAATTTGTATAGTTGGCAACCTCTTATGCTAACCATTCTTCCATGTCGATAATAATTTATTTAGGCTAACTTTTAGGTATATCTTCAGCTGGTATAGCAGGTCTTGCTTGATCTTTAGGAAGTATCACAGGTCCATATATCAATTCTTCATTGGCATAAATTTTGATAGCAGGATATTTCATAAAATTTATTCGGATGATGTAAATTGAAACTTTATTCATCCAATCACAATTTGGAATATAATGGGACATAAATACTGTAAAAGATGTTGTTGGTTTGTCAAGCTTACGTAATAACAAAAGATCATCTAAAACATGTTTGAGAATGAGATGTTCCACCATGTTGGCTGTGACTATACTCCATTTGAAGTATTTACAAGGACATTTATTCTACCTGCAAAATTATAAATAAAATTTATAGAAGAAACATCTATATATCCTAATTGAGTAGGGTTAGGAAAATATTGCTTCATATATTTACAAAATTCTTGACACTATTGCGGTATTTGTAATGGTTGATATTTGTAATGGTTGATTCTACCACATGCCAAAAATTACTTGAAATATTTTTATTTGAATTTTTTCCATCTCTCTTGTAATTGGAAGGTTGTTTTATTTTCCTAGAATATACTACACATCGAATTGGTACTGTGTGAGGATGGCTTGCCACCAAGCACATCTATCCCTAAAAAGTTGAGCTAAAATATTCTTACTCATAAACCATTTGAAATTTTTGCTATATGTCCTAATAGTAAATATTTCAGGCAATATCAAAGTTTTGAATTTTTCTACTCCTTTTATTGTAGCAAGAATTTCCTTTTCTTCTGGCTAGTAATTTAGTTCATGCTTTTTGAATTCTCCTGACCTATACCCTGCAATTTTTCATCATTATTTCTTTTAAAAAGAAGAACACATGCCCAAAATTATTTTGAAGCATTAGTTTGTAAAATATAAGGTCCTTCAAAGGCTTGCTCTAAAGGAGGTAAATCTGAAAAATAAACATTTAATTGTTTGACAGCCTCTGTTGCATTTTGTGACTATTTAAATGTATCACCTTTTGTAGCTTCTCGAATTGCTTTTGTGATTTTGGAAACTTGTGAAATATATTCATTTACATAATTTATGCAACCTAAAAAAATTTGTTCTTGTTCTTTACTTTTCAATTTATCTCGAAATCCCTGAATTTTCTAATGACATGTGGTTGCATAACAATTTTACTATCTCTGATTATTATCCCTAGAAACTCAATTTCTATTATGCAAACCTAAATTTTTTTATCATATGCAGATAAATCAATTTTGTATTCTATAATATGTTGCTAAAATATTTCCAAATGATTTTTATGTTCTGTAAAAATTTCTAAAAATACCAAAAAATCATCTATATAATTTACTACAAACTGATGTAGATCTTGAAAATTTTTATCCATCCTCATTTGGAATTGGGATGGAACATTTTTTAGCCCAAATGGCATGAATATCCATTCATACAATCCAAAATGTGTTTAAAAAGTTGTTTTGTGTATATCTGGTTTGCTGATTCTAATTTGGTGATATCCAAATATGCAATTAAATTTAGAAAATATTTTCGCTCTACCAACTCTATCAATTAGCTCTCTTTTATTTGGAATAAAAGAGGGTCATTTGATATATGTAGTGATTACATTAAGAGGAATAAAATTAATTACCATTCTAGATTTTCCCATTTTCTGTTCTGAATGCTTTCTAACAAAGAATGCAGAGCAAAAGTAGTTAGATTTTGAGGCCTGAATTAGTCATTTTTTCAAGCAATTATTTTACCCATTTTCTACATTCTTCATCATATTTCTTATTAAAAATAATTTTATTTCCTTGCACTCAATGAGAATGTATTATTGGAATAATATCCTCGGGGGAATCCAAAGACCATTTTAAAGGATGATCACCACAACAAGAATTCATTAATTGTTCCAAATTTATTTTAATAGAAGGCTCGATAGTAAGTGATATTTGCATCACTTATTAGAATTGGAAGTTTACCTTCTGCATCTGAGCCTCATGTGCCACAATTTGTTCCAGTATTGGGTTCTGCCAATCTGCTTTTATTTTTTTAGCATGAAAAATAGTTGGAATACAAGGAATTGTTATTTTTTCATTTTCTATGTTCAGGACAATACAATGAGATACAATTGTATATGGTCCATATTGATCAAGAAACATATACCAAGGTATAGATATTTTTTACAGTGATGTAATGATTAATCCAAATTTGGATGTGTTTTGTAGGATTTGCAATACCATCAATATTTAGGAGCAAAGCACTTTATTTGAAACTAAATGAATCAAATTTTGATCTACTAGTAGGAGCTCCATTGATACTTGTTATGCACATTTTTTTTTGAGTAATACTTCTTATACACATCCACCATGGGGATTGAACCCGGATCACATCACCGATAATGCAAGTAGCATCCTTGCCGGTAGACCACACTCACGGGGATTGTTTTGAATATTTTTATCTCAGGTAACTTTGGTTATGTTTTCTTTCCTATTCGTGCTTGAATTTTTAGATATGTACTAGGAACCAGATTGAGATATTTGGGGCATTTTTTGCTAACTTTATCACCTTTTGTTCTATCTTAATTATTTTAGCTTGATTTTTCTCAGCTTCCTTCTATTGCTCCAAATACTCTTTTATAGCATCCAAATTGGTATTTATTTGTCTCATTTCTACTGATATTTCTTCTATGCAAGACTCTAAATGCTCAAAATGAAATTTTGCATACCTAGTCCAAATATTTACATAATTTAATTATCTCATTTCATCCTTTTGATCAGCATGATCTACCAAATCATGTTCCAAAATATAGCTAACATTTGCTCTAGTTGTTATTTGATTCTGATCTTCTATTCTTAAGATAGAGTGTTTATCCTTAGGTGGCCATTTTCCTCCTTGCCAAAATATTTTCCCTGATTTTATAAACTGAATATCAACATTACTACGTGGTGTTGGATTAGATATTTCTCCTAAAAATATGAGTATAATAAATTATGGCATTTTCTATTTTATATCAATAACTGGCTTAGGATATTTGGTTTGAATCACAATACTAGATACATCTGGAACTGATAATTATCTTTCTACATTTTGTACTTTAGACTAGGAGGATGAGGATTGTGTAAAACATCGATAGTGTCCGCTAGAAGAAGATGATGGCATGTGTTCCATGGAAGAAGTTCTTTGTAAAGGAGCTAAAGGAAGAGGTATAGGAATCCTCATTGATGCTATTATATAAACTTGAGGAAATTACGACTTTATTTCTCTAGAAGTATTTTCTTGTATTTGGACTGGATCTTTTGGAGCATATAGTTACTTTTGTATAGTTATTTCTCAATATCTAGGTAATTCAAATTATTCAAATGGTATAGGGAATGCTTCAGATCCTAATGATAGATGACCTACTAGTACTTCTTCTTTGGATTTAATAGTAGAAAATTTTATGGGTACTAGTGTATTTGTTATTTGGTACAACATTTGAACTGTAACAGAAAGGTCAAAAATTTCTAGGTTTAGATCTAATCCTCTTGTTTCTTCTATTAAATTCCATAAGTAAGCAAAATATCCTCTTTCTAAAGGACAAGGGAAATCTAGAAATAAAGTAACATATTATCGTCCCCTTGCCAATGTATAGAGGGTTTGGCGTATACAACTTGATTATAACTGCTAAACCTTTTATCTAAGAGAGTAACCAAAATTTCTCTAGGTAATTGATGTGGATAACTCAAGATGAAGCTAAATTCTTTATTCCAATGCAAGAATATATAGAAAATACATAAGAATCTCACGTAGGTTAAGTGGTTGCAACAATATACCAAACATAACCAACCACTTAACTAATATCTAACCAAATGCTAACTATAGATGCCAACAAACTGCTAAAGGAAAAATAAGATCTCTAACAGTTAACTAACACCCAAACCACTTAACAACCTATTTCTAACATGGGCATACTATGCCTCACATGAATACAAAGTGTAAGAAATAGGAAATACATATAATAATAATAAATATTAAAATGTGCACTTAGGCTTAAGTGGATAAGCCTAAGTATCCTCAACACTCCTCCCAACCATATAAGCATTGGACCCCAATGCTCTCAAAAAATGTGGAAATTCATGGACCATATCATGGTGAGGAATCCAGTGAGCCATGTGTGGAAAGTGACTACGAGGAGCGACATGGTATGTAGTGAAATAACCCTATCTAATGTGATGAGTCTTCATCTCAAAAACTCTATCTAAAATGAGTGAAAGCTAATGATTAGGTGCCATTGCTTGTTGTAGGGCTGAAAATAGGATCAGGTACCAAAAGAGGATCCTAAAATGGTGTCTCTAGAAAGTGGTGCTTATCCAAAGGAACCCAAAATCTATAGCCAACCTTGTTAGTCTCACAATGACACTGAGAGGGGGGTGAATCAGTGTAGCTCTTAAAAACTTAAATCTTCAACTCTTAATGCCGAAACAATGAAAACTTAAAACCCAATAAAGCAAATATAACAAAAGAGCATCACACAACACAAGATGTACCGAGGTTCACCAGTTTTGGCTACTCCTCAAAAATTGACTGTTTGGACTCCCATCCAAATCCAGCCTTTGCAAAGTAACAACTTTACAATCAATTTACCAACACCCACCTGGAAGGAGCACCAACCCCTGATTTATCTGCAACAACAGAAAGGAGCACCAACCCCTGATTTATCTACACCAACAAAAAGGAGCACCAACCCTTGATTTATCTGCACCAACAGAAAGGAGCACCAACCCCTGATTTATCTACACCAACAGAAAGGAGCACCAACCCCTGATTTACCAGCACCAACTAGAAGGAGCACCAACCCCTGATGCCAAGCACCAACTTGGACTTCTATTCTGAAACTAGAAGATTGACATAAAGATGCCTTCACTTTTACAAGACCCTGACTGGTCTATTGCTTTCTCAACATTGCCCACTCTTCACACAACACACACCTTGCTTGCTCTACTGCACTTTTATGCTTCACATATCACACACCTCTCTTGCTCGCATCTTGGTGCTCTCACTCTCCTCTTGCTCTCTTCGCAAGATTAAATCCGCCTCGCTTTAATCTCGAGCACTTTCACTCTTTTTTAGTAGCACTTTAATTCTCCATGTAGACCTCCTTTTATAACAAAGTTTTGACTCTATTTTTAACTTCCATATTTTTGCATGCAACCCGTAACTGGCCCTATAACTATCATTCTGACTTCAGTTCACTGTTCTTATTTTAGCTGCATGATTTTTCTCTGTAACTGCACCTATAACTATCGTACTGACTTTAGTTAACTCTTCTTATTTTAGCTGCATGATTTTCTTCTGTAATGGCCCCTGTAACTGTCGTATAACTTCAGTTAACTATCACATATCTTATTTCGGCTGGGTTCTCTTCTTAGCTCGCACCAAAGCGACCTGTCATGAAATCGTGACACTTCTGCCTCTTTGTCCTCTTCTCGGATTTTACCCACAAAAACACATGTCACGATATCGTGACACTTTCGCCTCCTTGCTACTTTACTTGGTTTGTACCCATGAAAACACAACATGTCGCGATATCGTGACACTTTCACCTTTGTACTCTTCCTCTTTACTTTTGTCATGATATCGCGACACTTCTGCCTTCTTACTTTCTCTCTCCTCCTTTAGTCACGAAAATGCGACATGTCGCGATATCGCGACACTTTTCCTTCTCTGCCTTCCTGCTCTTTTCAAGTCATGAAAATGCGACATGTCATGATATCGCGACACTTTTTCTTTCTCTTCCTTCCTGCTCTTTTCAAGTCATGAAAATGTGACATGTCGCGATATCACGACACTTTTTCATTCTCTTCCTTCCTGCCCTTTTCGAGTCACGAAAATGTGACATGTCGTGATATCGTGACACTTTTCCTTCTTGCTCTCTCTCTTTGCTTTGGATCGCGAAAATGCTACATGTCACGATATCGTGACACTTTTTCTTCCTTGATCTCTCTCTTCGCTTTGGATCATGAAAATGCTACATGTCGTGATATCGTGACACTTTTTCTTCCTTGTATTTTCTCTTCGCTTTGGACCGCAAAAATGCTACATGTCGCGATATCGTGACACTTTTTCTTCCTTGCATTTTCTCTTTGCTTTGGACCGCGAAAATGAAACATGTCGTGATATCGTGACACTTTTTCTCTCTCCTCTTTCTCTTTGCTTTGGCCCGTGAAAATACCTGTCACGAAATCATGACACTTTTTCTCTCTCCTCTTTCTCTTGCAATATGTCACGAAATCATGACACTTTTTCTTCCGTACAATCTCTCTTGCAATATGTCATGAAATCGTGACACTTTTTCTTTCGGACTCTCTCTCTTGCAATATGTCATGAAATCGTGACACTTTTTCTTCCGTACTATCTCTCTTGCAATATGTCATGAAATCGTGACACTTTTTCTACTTGCCTTTTTCTCTTCCAACATGTCGCGAAATCGTGACAGTTTTTCTTGCTTGCGCTTTCTCTTCGAACATGTCACGAAATCATGATAGTTTTTCTTGCTTGCGCTTTCTCTTCGAACATGTCATGAAATCGTGATAATTTTTCTTGCTTGCGCTTTCTCTTCGAACATGTCATGAAATCGTGACAGTTTTTCTTGCTTGCGCTTTCTCTTCGAACATGTCACGATATCGCGATAGTTTTTCTTTCTTGCTCAACATGTCACGATATCGCGATAGTTTTCTTCCTTGCTCAACATGTCGCGATATCATGATAGTTTTCTTCCTTGCTCAACATGTCGCGATATCGCGATAATTTTCTTCCTTGCTCAACATGTCGCGA
Organism: Wollemia nobilis; assembly: GCA_028583015.1. NCBI lineage: Eukaryota > Viridiplantae > Streptophyta > Pinopsida > Araucariales > Araucariaceae > Wollemia > Wollemia nobilis. The sequence goes on along the minus strand of JAQPPZ010001308.1, from coordinate 2,939,266 downwards.
TATCGCGACAGTTTTCTTCCTTGTGATTTTCTTTTGATTTTTAGCATATGGGCCACTTCGATCTTTTGGATAATCATTGTACATACTCTGAAGAACCTCTTAACTCCTGTCCACTACATCAACCGATATGTCCTTGACAACAATGACAATACTGTTGCTGCACCTTGCTCAACAATCTCCCCCTTTGGAATTGTTGGCAACACACGTGCAATTTCCTGTAATTCTTCTCCCCCTTTGACAATAATACCAAAGGGCTGCTGCAGACTCCCCTTGAGTCCATGCACAACATTCTCAGGCACAAATTATTACAGTTAGCAAAAATTACAAACATGAGCAAAAAGATAATCAAATTGACCACTCCCAATTTATTGTGAAGGTACTCAACGACTTCCTTGGGCAATGATTTTGAGAAGATATCCGCTACTTGCTCTGTTGTTGGAATGAAATCCAACTTAACCTCACCTTCCGCAACTTTCTCCTACGTACAGCATGCTGTCGCTGCAATATATTCTCCCTCTGTTGTGGATAAGGAGACTGACTCTTGTTTCTTACTGTTCCACGTGACCAACCTGTCTCCAAGATAGAGTGCACCTCTACTGGTACTCTTTCTGTCATCTACACATCCTTGCTCAACTTGCAACCTATCGTCATGGGAGTGCTAACTGGCTTACACTCCTCCATAGTGAACTTTTTAGCATCTCTTTCACTAAACCAAATTATCAAACCTGTTATAATCCATAACTTTGAACAATGGCAGTAAGAACCATCAAAAGTATAACACTGACATATAGCAATACTACCAATGGTGACAACTCTCAATTTAATCACCACCCTTCACGGTACCTCCACAAACAACTACATGAACTGAAACACACTTTGACAACTATACGACAACTCCCCCTGCCTACTTGCCTTTCATCCTCAGATAACCAAACAAACACATAGGAGCAAAAATAACCTTTAAGATTGCTCCCCTTGAGGATGTGCTACCTGGAGTTGCTTAGTGCAATAGAGGAGTAATCTCCTTCAGTCCAAGGAGACACGATTTCCTCTCTTCTTTCTTTCTCCAATATTTCTTGAACTTGGGCTTGAGTTTTTCAACCGCATCCCTATTTTGAACCTTTTCGTGAACTTGAACATTTCTCTTGGGTGGTTGTCTCTTGTGCATCCTTGATGGATGATTATTTTCCTTTCTTTGATGCACATGATTTCTTCCCTGTCTGTGTTGCATTCTTTGTGTCTGATGAAATCTACTGTCTTGCCTTAGATTAGATACAAAAGTTCTTGGACAAAACCTTGCTATGTGCCCATGACCATTACATTTAAAACATTGCACATGGTGTTCAACAGATGTATTTCTACCAGCATAACTCTTTGATCTATTATTCAATCCACAATACATTGCCTTGTGACCATAATGGTTGCATCTAAAACAATAGCCATTACAAGCATTATTATGAATAAAGTGAGAGTGATAGAACCTCTTTTGTTGTGGTTGCTTTGTTGTAGATCTCCTTTGAGATTTTCTTCCTTTTGAAGTTTCAGCTTCAAACTTTTCTTGCTTTGATCCTTCAATAGTGGACTTCTTCTTCTCTGTAGATTTAGAAGATGAAGGTTGTTCAGCTTCATATCCAAGACCAAGCTTACACATGGGGCTTCTTTGATGCCTTATCATTTTATCTAGCAACTCTGTGCTCTTCTCAAATTTGAGATTTGTATTGGCCTCTTCTAGTTGTTTCCTCAATAAAACAATCTCCTCTTCTTGTTTGTCGCAAACATCGCTTTTATCATCCAGGTGTGACTTCAAGGCTTCTTCTATTTTCTTGGCTTTATGAATTTGCAAGAAGAGATCTTCAATATTATCCCCATATTCTTCCAACTTCTTGGACAGTCTTTTGTTCTTTTTCCTTTCTATACCCAACTCTTCAAGTGCAGCGATCAACTCACCTTCTAGATATACTTCAGCCTCAGCCTCAAGTTTTTTATTACATTCCTATTTTTCCTCTATTTTTTCTTCTTCGAATGCCATGAAAAGAGCTTCATCTATTTCTTCTTCAGAATCCTCACCGGAGCTGTCTTCTGATGAACTGACATTCTTGGAGATGAAACTTTTCTTCCTGAAGTTGTCATTTCTGAAATTTGGTTTTTTCTTCCAGTCACTTCTTTCTTGGTGCGATCCTTCATCACTTTCGTCCTTCTCATTAAGTGGACATTTAGCTGCAACATGCCCAATGCCTCCACAGTTGAAACACTTAAATGGTAGCTTTCCTCTGTATTTTCCTTTTCCCCTTATTAGTTTTCGAACAAAGTTTGCTTCCGTTTCATCTGATGTCTCTTCTTCCTCGGATTCTTGTTTTGCTTTAATATGTTTATGTGCTTTAAAAGTAGCTTCTCTATCTGTGGGTTTAGTTTTTCCTATTCTCATCTCATATGCAGTCAAAGAACCATGCATCTCATCCATACTAAAAGTATTTAGATCTTTAGCTTCTTCTATTGCTTGAAACTTTAGAATCAAATCTTTTGGGAAGAGATCTTAGTACCTTTTTCACGATGACAACATCTTCCATTTTCTCGCCGAGTCCTCTAATCGCATTAATGATTCCATTAACTCTCAGCATGTATGCCTCTATGTTCTCATCGTCATTCATCTTTAATGCTTCGAACTGAGCTCGATGCGTTTGTAACTTGGCCTCCTTGATCTTATCATCTCCTTCATGAATGCTCCTCAGTTTGTCCCATATTTCTTTTGCCATTTTACAACTCATAATTTTTACTAGTTCACTGTCCATTAATCCGCACATGATAGCATTCTTTGCTTTTGAGTTATTCTCAAACAATTTCTTACCGACAGCATCGGTTGGAGAAGTGGTGGGTATTGTGTATCCACTATCTACCGAATCCCAAATGTCGTATCCCAAAGCACAAAGATATGTCTGCATCCTGAGTCTCCAAAATGTGTAATTAGTTTCATCCAACAATGGTGCTTTGTTTGATGAGAAGCCTTCACCACCTGCCATTGTGTCACTTCCAAGATCACCCTAGCTAATTTAGCCTGACAAGGGAACTTGGCTCTGATACCAATTGTTAGTCTCACAATGACACTGAGAGGGGGGGTGAATCAGTGTAGCTCTTAAAAACTTAAATCTTCAACTCTTAATGCCAAAACAATGAAAACTTAAAACCCAATAAAGCAAATATAACAAAAGAGCATCACACAACACAAGATGTACCGAGGTTCACCAGTTTTGGCTACTCCTCAAAAATTGATTATTTGGACTCCCATCCAAATCCAGCCTTTGCAAAATACCAACTTTACAATCAATTTACCAACACCCACTGGAAGGAGCACCAACCCCCGATTTATCTACAACAATGAAAGGAGCACCAACCCCGATTTATCTACACAACAAAAAGGAGCACCAACCCCTGATTTATCCGCACCAACTGAAAGGAGCACCAACCCCTGATTTATCTGCACCAATAGAAAGGAGCACCAACCCCTGATTTACCAGCACCAACTGGAAGGAGCACCAACCCCTGATGCCAAGCACCAACTTGGACTTCTGTTCTGAAACTAGAAGATTGACATAAAGATGCCTTCACTTTTACAAGACCCTGACTGGTCTATTGCTTTCTCAACATCGCCCACTCTTCACACAACACACACCCTGCTCGCTTAACTCTTTTGCACTTTATGTTCAATATGCACACTTTTACTTGCCTCTCGCATGCCTCTCACTCTCTTGCTCTCTTCACAAGATTAAATTTGCCTCGCTTTAATCTTAAGCACTTTCACTCTTTTTTAGTAGCACTTTAATTCTCCATGTAGACCTCCTTTTATAACAAAGTTCTGACTCTATTTTTAACTTCCATATTTTTGCATGCAACCCATAACTGGCCCTGTAACTGTCGTTCTGACTTCAGTTCACTGTTCTTATTTTAGCTGCATGATTTTTTTCTATAACTGCACCTATAACTATCGTACTGACTTTAGTTAACTCTTCTTATTTTAGCTACATGATTTTCTTCTGTAATGGCCCCTGTAACTATCGTATAACTTCAGTTAACTGTCACATATCTTATTTTAGTTGGGTTCTCTTCTTAGCTCGTGCCAAAGCGACCTGTCATGAAATCGTGACACTTCTGCCTCTTTGTCCTCTTCTCGGCTTGTACCCACGAAAACACATGTCGCGATATCACGACACTTTTGCCTCCTTGCTACTTTACTTGGTTTGTACCCATGAAAACACAACATGTCACGATATCGTGACACTTTCACCTCCGTACTCTTCCTCTTTACTTTTGTCGTGATATCGCGACACTTCTGCCTTCTTACTTTCTCTCTCCTCCTTTAGTCATGAAAATGCGACATGTCGCGATATCGCGACACTTTTCCTTCTCTGCCTTCCTGCTCTTTTCAAGTCACAAAAATGTGACATGTCGCGATATCGCGACACTTTTTCTTTCTCTTCCTTCCTGCCCTTTTCAAGTCGCGAAAATGCGACATGTCGTGATATCGCGACACTTTCCTTCTCTTCCTTCTTGCTCTTTTCGAGTCATGAAAATGCGACATGTCATGATATCGTGACACTTTTTCCTTCTTGCTCTCTCTTCGCTTTGGACCACGAAAATGCGACATGTCATGATATCGTGACACTTTTTCTTCCTTGCTCTCTTTCTTCGCTTTGGACTGTGAAAATGCTACATGTCGTGATATCGCGACACTTTTTCTTCCTTGCATTTTCTCTTCGCTTTGGACCGCAAAAATGCTACATGTCATGATATCGTGACACTTTTTCTTCCTTGCATTTTCTCTTCGCTTTGACCATGAAAATGAACATGTCGCGATATCGCGACACTTTTTCTCTCTCCTCTTTCTCTTTGCTTTGCAAAATACATGTCGTGAAATCGTGACACTTTTTTCTCTCTCCTCTTTCTCTTGCAATATGTCATGAAATCGTGACACTTTTTCTTTCGTACAATCTCTCTTGCAATATGTCATGAAATCGTGACACTTTTTCTTCTTGCCTTTCTCTCTTCCAACATGTCGCGAAATCGTGACACTTTTTCTTCCGTACTATCTCTCTTGCAATATGTCACGAAATCATGACACTTTTTCTACTTGCCTTTTTCTCTTCCAACATGTCGCAAAATCGTGACAGTTTTTCTTGCTTGCACTTTCTCTTCGAACATGTCACGAAATCACGATAGTTTTTCTTGCTTGCGCTTTCTCTTCGAACATGTCATGAAATCGTGACAGTTTTTCTTGCTTGCGCTTTCTCTTCGAACATGTCACGAAATCGCGATAGTTTTTCTTTCTTGCTCAACATGTCACGATATCGCGACAGTTTTCTTCCTTGCTCAACATGTCACGATATCGCGACAGTTTTCTTCCTTGCTCAACATGTCACGATATCGCGACAGTTTTCTTCCTTGCTCAACATGTCGCGATATCGTGACAATTTTCTTCCTTGTGATTTTCTTTTGATTTTTAGCATATGGGCCACTTTGATCTTTTGGATAATCATTGTACATACTCTGAAGAACCTCTTAACTTCTGTCCACTGCATCAACTGATCTGTCTGACTATGTTGACAACAATGACAATACTGTTGTTGCACCTTGCTCAACAAACCTTTGGTGAATGAGGATTGTGATGCTTACACACCACTCTCTATGAAGGCTCCTGTAAGTCCTATGGTATCTTTCCTAGAAGGCTCTGCTAGTAAATTTAGCTTGCTACTCCATATGTGCAATGGTGGGAGTGGGCAAAGCCAAAGGTAACTTTTGTGGAACAAGTGGTTGTGTAGTTGGAGGTGTACCCAAAATGATACCAATGGAGTGAATGGCATATTTCTCATGAGTGAGAATGGTGGGTTCCTTAACCACTTGCTCTTGTGATTGTTCATTAGGTGGGAGTGAAAATTATTCCTTTTCATGTTCCTTAGATGGTATTTGTTATTCATTTTGTGTGGAACTGATGCTAGTAGGAGCCAAAATGAGTGCTTGACTTAATGGCTTCCTTACTTGCCTACAACTTAACATCACATTGGAAGTAGATGTAGTGCTTTGTATCAAGTAAGTTTTATCATGCAAATCTAATGTGTAGGTGTTATTTTTAGCATGATAAATAGCATTCCTATCAAATTGATAGGGTTTACCTAGCAATAGCCCACAACAATCCATATCTATTACATCACAACTAACTTTGTCCAAAAACTTATCACCAAAAGCAAAGGTCAAGGTGCAAGTGTGGGTGATGTTGGATGTGGAGTCTACATCTTTCCACCCAAGTGGATATGGTTGGTGATGTGGCTTGGTGAGAAGTTTCAACTTCTCCATAATGGAATTCGTAATGAGGTTCTTTTGTGATCCGTTATCTATGATACAATCAACATAGTAATCATGTGTAAGGTGGACTCTAGTGACAAACAAATGGTCATGACCCCCTTGAGCAAATACATTTGATATAAGGGTAAATTTGTTCAGTTTACCCTTTAAAGCAGGATACTCTTCTTTTGTCCCTGTAGCCAAAATGGGACCATCATGTGGTTCCTCATGTGTAGGTTGTACAAATAGAGATTTCTTCTTCTTAAAATTTTCAAAACTAAAGCATTTGGATTTTACATGACCATGCTTTTTACAAAATTCACAATATAATGAAGAAAGATATTTAGAATGAAAATAAGAAGAATGTGCTTTAGGAGAAATGGGAGGAGAAGAAGAATGAGGGGAATATTGAGAATTGTTCTTCACCTTATGTTGATGCTAATTCCTACCTCTAGAAGAGCTCTCCTGTGATGAATGAGATTTGTGATATGCACCAACTTTATCCTCTACTGATTCCTACCTCTAGAAGAGCTCTCCTATGATGAATGAGATTTGTGATATGCACCAAATTTATCCTCTGCAAGAATGACATGATTTAATGCCACATCCAAGGTGAGGAAAATATTAAATTTTATTTCCCTAAAAATTTGAGCTTGCAAGCCACAAGTGAATTTATTAATCAAGTCCTCTTCTGAATATTTTACACCAAGCAATACCCTTAGCCTATTGAATTAGAAAATGTAGTCATAAATAGATATCCCATAGGTTTACCTTAATCTATACCACTTGGTAGTGAGGTCGCTTTGGCATTTTGGTGGAAAGAATGTGCTTTTCAAAATTTGGGTTAATTCTTTCCAAGTCATTGTGTCATTATGGCTCTGTCTTTCTACAATTAGAACTTTTGCTAAACCTATAATTTTGATTGTATAAAATGTAGCTTGTTCATCCTTCAGAATTTTAGCATAAGCAAACCAAGTTTGCATATCCAAAATCCATGCAGATAAGACATCTAGATCCCTAGATCCATCATATAATTTGACCTCACATTTGGCTTTACTTGTATGATTGTGATGAATTTTGATATCACCAGGATTGAAATGCACAACAATATCTCTTACCTTCTCTGCTAAAATGTCTACTGTAGAGGTAAGGTTTTCCATATTTGATCTGAGGTCTTGAGCCATATTTTTCCTAGTAAATGCCAGACTAGGAGGATTACAAAATGGTCTTTGCAAGAACTAATCTAGGCTTAGGAATAATTTCAGTTTCCTAATGCAGAAAATTGCCTAGATTTTACAATATTTGCTCTCCAAAGATTACAAAAATGACTAATTTAGTGATTTTACAAAATTAAGTCAATTTTACAAGTATAAAAAATGCACTAAAAATTACAAAATTTAGCCTTTTTACATGCAAAATTTGTGTTAGGAGGTAAAATTTTATCAATATGCAAAAAATTTACAAAAAAATGCAATTTTTTTTGCTAAAAACAGAGCAAAATAGACTATTTTTCACCTTGTTTTATCTTGTTGTCCTTTGTTGCAAGTTTTGGTGACAAAAGAATAAATTTGAATTTTCAAAGTTGCAGGTTTTGTTGCTTTGATATCAATGATGTAGATAATGTGAATATTGGAATAGATTCTCATTCATATGACCAAATATAAATAATACATTCGGAGCCAATAATAGTCCGGAGGTTACGGAACCACCCAGGACCAAAATAGGCATTGTTATAACAAATAACGAGCCTAAAATATGTCCAACAATATAATATTGTTAGGATCATAATAAATCAAATAAAATATTGAAATATGCTAACATCCCCCCTTATTACAATATTTGAGTAAACATATAACTACTAGCTATACTAGCATCCCCCCTACTTACATCATTTTGCAATACATAGAGAGCTGTGAAACAATTCAAATTTGACACGTGCAAGTGCCTTAGTGAAAATGTCTACAACTTGAGCATCGGTGGGAATGTACTGAAGCTGAATTTGGTGCCTTGGAACTTTGTCTCGAATGAAGTGACATTGTGTGTCAATGTGCTTGGTTTTCTCATGATGCACTGGATTCTTAACAAGGTTCAAAACACCTTGGTTGTCATAAAACAAGTGTATTGGAGATTTTTATGGAAGACCCATACTTGTCAAAATGCGACACAACCATATCACTTCGCACACAGCTTCACGTGTGACACGATACTCTGCCTCTGTAGATGAGATAGCAACCACTTGTTGCTTCTTGCTATGCCAAGAGACAGGACTGGATCCAAGATGAAATATATATCCTGAAGTTGACTTACGATCATCATATGACCTGGCATAGTCAGAGTCCGTGTATCCTTGCAAGAAGAATTTGTTATTCCTCTTGTATTCTAGGCCATATTCCATTGTGCCACGGACATAGTGAAGAACACGTTTTTCTACTTTCCAGTGAGTAGTCTTAGGTTCCTACATGAACCTCAAAAGATAGTTGACAACAAATATGATATCTAGCCTAGTGTTTGTCAGATATATGAGACTCCCAATCAGCTGTCGATAGAGAGTACCATCTATCTGAGGTGAATCATCATATCATGATAACTGAAGCCCGGATTCCATCGGTGTTGCCATTGGCTTACAATTAGTCATGCGATATTTTTCTAACAATGTCTTGGAATATTTTTTTTGAGACACTTTGATGTAGTGCTCCTTCTGGTTCACTTCCAGACCAAGACAGTAATGGAGAAGTCCTAGATCTATCATCTCAAAATATTTACATAAGTCTCTTTTGATAGTAGAGATCATAGTTTTTGAACTCCCTGTAATGAGCAGATCATCAACATAGAGTACAAGCAACACTATCTCAGAACCTTATTTCTTGAAATAGAGGTTTGCATATGATGGACATCTCTTAAATCCATGCTACAGGAGGTGATTATCCATTTTTATATACCAAGCTCGAGGAGCTTGTTTTAAACCATATAAGGATTTGACCAACTTGCACACTTTTTGCTCTTGGCCTTCCACTTCAAATCCTTCAGGTTGAGTCATGTAGACTTCCTCTTGGATATCACCATTCAAAAAAGCACTCTTGACATCCATTTGGTGAACTTTCCACCCATATTGTGCTGCCATAGCACAAAGAACTCGAATAGTGGTCATCCGAGCAGTAGGTGCAAAAGTTTCCTCATAGTCAATGCCTTCCTTTTGAGCATAGCCCTTTGCAACAAGATGGACCTTATGCTTATCAATTGTCCCATCTACCTTGTACTTGAATTTGTACACCCATTTGCAGCCTATGGGCTTCTTTCCGTGTGGCAGATCGACAAGCTTCCAAGTTTTGTTTTTCATCAGAGACTTATACTCAACATCCATAGCAACCTTCCATTTTGGCTCACTAAGGGCATCTTGTACAAAAGTAGGTTCATGTTCATTCATTGAAGACATAAACACCCTGTCATCATCTATATCCATATCCTTTGTTTGTTTCTCTTGATCAACAGAAAGTTCCTCAAAATATTGACAAAGATCATCAACCCCAGTAATCTTTGTTGTTGCTCTTTGCTATCGAGCCATGCTGCAAGTACGAGGTCTATCCAAAGTCAAATCTAGTGGAGTGGATAGTTTGGAGTCTTTGATTGTATTTGTATACCATTTTGGATTCTTCTTCTGTGGTGATGAAGAAGATGAAGAAGTCGAAGGACCTCCAGTATTTGGTGACGAAGGGGACTTCTCAACTTTAGTTTCCACAAGATCTAGGTATACATCTGATGTGCTTTGTGATGTGAAAGCCTCATCAAAAACATCTCTACTGACATGAATCTTCTTGGTCAAGGGATCTATCAAATGATAACCCTTAGAGTGCTCATCATAGCCAAGAAGAATACACTTCAATGTCTTCTCATCTAGCTTCTTCCTTTTCTCTTTCGGTATGTGCATGAAAGCATTACACCCAAAAATGTGTAGATGAGATATGGAGGGTTTTCAACCACTCCAAGCTTCCTATGGAGTCATTCCTTGTAGGGCCTTTGTGGGTGCCCTATTCAATAGGTATACTACTATGGTGACAACTTTTGCCCAATATTGTTGCTCAAGACTAGCTCCTGTGAGCATGCAACAAACCATTTCCATGATGGAACGGTTCCTCCTTTCAACAACACCATTTTTTTGAGGAGTATAAGTAGTAGTTAACTGTCTCTTGATCCCATGTGCAGTCAAGAATGCTAAAAATTATTTAGAGGTAAACTCCCCCCTCGATCTGAGTGGAGGGTCTTGATAGAAGTCTCTGACTCCTCTCAACAGATTTCTTGAATTGTTGGAAGAAACCAAATGCTTCAGATTTTAGATGAAGAAATAACACCCACATCTTACGTGAGTAATCATCCACAAACAACTAAAAATACCTCTTCCCCCCACTACTAATGGGTGTGAAAGGACCACATAGATCGGTGTGAATCAACTCCAGAGGTTTCTTTGCTCTTGTAGAGCTTTTCTCAAAAGGTACTCTATGCTGCTTTTTTGCCAAGAAGTTAGAGCACACTGGCAAGATGGAAGAAAGGGAAGGAATACCCTTTACCATCTCATACTTACTTAGCTCAAGTAAGTAGCCAGAACTAAGATGCCCATATCTCTTGTGCCATAGGGATGTTGCCTCCTTTGTAGAGACTGTCATGGCGACATTTGGAGTAGAGATAGCATCTAAGGCAAATAAGCCATGCTTATATGAAGTGGTTGCAATGTTCTTACCCCTCCTAGTAATAGAACAACACTTCTTGCCTCCATCAACACTAAAGTTGACAACCATATATCCTTGTCCAGAATTTGTGTGACTGACAACAAATTATTCACCAATCTTGGAACATAGAGAACTTTGTCAATCTAACACTTGCCATAAGGAAGAGTGACTAAAACTGTACCTTCTCCCTAAACCTTATAGGTTTTATCATCGAAAATAGTGATAGGTTTGCCCTCTTTGGCCTCAAAGGACTCAAACCATGATTTATCGCCAGTCATGTGCTTACTAGCACTAGAATCGACATACCATACATGATCCATCTGCTTGGAGGCTATGGTAGTCATGAGCACCTTGTGTGCCCACTCAGAATCTGAGTCATATTCCTCAACAACAACATTCACCTTTGGTTGCTTGTTCTTATTTTGTGGTTTGTTCTGGCATTTCTGTTTTGGTTGCTTATTCTTGTGCCAACATTTGTTTGTATCATGACCCTCTTTGTCACAGATTTTGCAATACCTCTTAGTTTGTTGAGGTTGTTTCCCTTTTGAATATTTTTGAGAGTTCCCTCCTTTCTAAAAATTACCTTTCTTCTTCGAACCCTTCTTGTTGGAATAGAGGGTTGTGTTAGAAGAATCATCTCTCTGAAGTTGGCGTGCCTCCTCCTCTTGAAGCATATTGACCAACTCAACAAAGGTAACTTTCCATTGTGACACCTGAAGGGAAGTGATCAACACCCTATAAGAATCAGGTAAAGCTCTCAATACAATGGAGGTAAGGAGCTTGTCATCAACTGGTTCTCCCAAAGAATTCAAATTTACTTTCAATTCAAACACTCTGCAAAGAAAGAGTTCAACTGTCTCTCCATGTTTCATGCTTAGACTGTGTAATTGAGATTGAAGAAATAGAATGGTGGAATCATTATTTCCCTCATATATAGTTTTAAGGGCATCCCATGCCTCTTTACTATGTTTACAGTCAACAATGTGGGGTTGAACTCCATCAGACACAACAAGCAAGATGAGCACTTTTGCCTTGTTGTCTATCTTGTCAAAGTCTTTTTGATCAGCAGATGGAGTTGTAGCTCTTGAAGTAGATGAAGGTCTTGTTGTTGTACCAGATACAACATCCCATAAGCCATCCATTTTGAGGATTACCTTCATCTTATTTTTCCATGGTGTATAGTTAGGACCTTTCAACAACTAATGAGCATCAGTCATTAATTTTGTAGACATTGTGAAGGTTCCTTATATCACCAAATGGTCCCCCTTTCGATATACCTTAATTCCAGGCCATTATACCATACAAAATACCCACCCTTATGTGAGGGAGACTATAGGTATTTTGAAAAATTAGAGAAATTACCCACCCTTACATGAGGGAGACTGTAAGTAATTTCAATGATTATACGATACGTGGTACTTAGGCGGTACTGAAAGGGAATCGTCTTGTTGATGACACCTACCATAGAAAGTCGTCAATCCTCATGCGTGGGGTGTAACTTCCCCTAAACACTTTAGAAATCAGAACATTCATCAGGGTTTACGTCTAAACACAAGAACGATTGGGGTAGTGGATGGAGTAAAAAAAATAGCAAAATGGCAAACTTATATCTCCCCGACGATTAATAGAGAACAAGCTCAGACGTCATTGTGGTAGCTATATTAGGTAGTGAATACAATAGTGCAATCATGACAACATTACCTATAAGTTCTGGCTAGAGGTATCACAAATACCGAACGTTGCAGTGCAATAAATTGCATAGATGGGTTTTATTTATTCCGAGGACTTAGGGAGTGAATTTGTTTTTAACTTTTAATGAAGTAGTGCAAAAAAATGGAAAATGCAACATACAACATAAAAGTGCCCATAGAAATAAACCTCTAGGTGTCGGGCACTGCCGAAAATGCACCTTTACAATAATGCCAATTTTGCTTTTTCAAATGCTGAAAAAATTACTCATTTTCCCCCCTTGATTTTTGAAAAAATGGTTTCCCCCAAAAATATTTTTCACTAAAGCATCTTTTAAAAAAATTAATTTCTTATCTAAGGTTAATAAAAAAAATAAATTACTTATCATAGTAAAATCATTTAAAAAAAATAACTTTAAACTATGATTAAAAAGTAATTTAAAAAATTAATCATTAACCTTAGTAGAAAAAAAATAAAAGAAACTTAAAAAAATTTTTTTGACCCCAAGTCAGCGAGTTTTGACCCCACGACCTCAGGGCTCCTAGAGCCCTTACCACTCGGCTCACAACCAGGTGAGCCAGTGGGCTGATCCGATAGAGGATCGGGGTGCCCACCCTCTTATCGAGCAACCACGAGCAAAAAAAACATGCGGTGGTGCTCCCACCTCAGTCGCGACTCAGGTGGTGGCTCTCAAGCTACGTCTAGGTGGTGCTCAGGTGGCGGTGGGGTGGAAAACAAAAAAATTGATGTTTTTCAATCAAAAACTCTCAAAACTGCTCGCTTCAAGTGTGTAAGGCTATCTGCTGTTGATTGCAATCAATTCTCCAACCAAAAACCTCAGCTACGTATCGAAAAACACTGCAACCCACTATGCATTTGATGCCCTCCGAAAAAAGAATTCATTTACTGGAAGAAATATGAGGATGAAACCAACATTTCAATCCAACAAATCTACTTGGATTTGCCTCTTTTATCCAAGAAAAATCTTAGAATTGGAATTCATCGATGCCACAGATAATGAAAAATAGGAAGTCCTTCTCAGGTTTGATGTCGTTTGACACCAGTGACGGGTTCTATGTAGGTGACAGTTCATTTAAATGTTTCAAAGAAAAAAACATTTATCCCAAATGTGTGGAATGGAGAGGGATTAAGGTGTATAAAACACCTTATACTCTGATAAGGAGTATCTCCTCTCGGGGAGATGCTCCCCCGAGAGAGCGTGGGTTCTTCTCCCGTGTTGAGTAGGCCGCCAATCATGCCTTTGGACTTTCGACTGGATGGTCGATCCGCCCTTTGCCTTTTGATATTTGACTCTTGGTTGATCTGCCCTTTGCCTTGGTTGATTTTGGCCTTCGAACTTTCGTTCGATCTGAATAGTTGAACTTCGATTTTGACCCTTTGTCGATCTTTTGAGATTCCCCGAGCACAGATCCCAATGATTAAAGAATAAAAAATTCTCCAAAAAAAAACTTCTATAGATATAATGAAGAATTTAAAAAAAATTTCTCCAAAACCAAAGAAATATTAAAAAAAATCTCCTCCTCCAAAGCTTCGCTACCAAATCCAAGAGCTCCGCTACTACAAGATCATTTCAAAAAATGAGAGTGGTGAAACCTTGCTCTGATACCATGTGAACATTGGAACAAATTCTCATTCATATGACCAAATATAAATAATACATTCAGAGCCAATAATAGTCCGAAGGTTACGGAACCACCCGGGACCAAAATAGGTGTTGTTATAACAAATAACAATGAGCCTAAAATATGTCCAACAATATAATATTGTTAGGATCATAATAAATCAAATAAAATATTGAAATATGGTAACAGATAACTCAAGATGAAGCTGAATTTTTAATTCCAATGCAATAATATATAGGAAATACATAAGAATCTCACATAGGTTAAGTGGTTGCAACAATCTACCAAACATGGCCAACCACTTAACTAATAGCTAACCACTATGGATGACAACAAACTGCTAGAGGACAAACAAGATCTCTAACAGTTAACTAACACCCAAACCACTTAACAACCTATTTATAACATGGGCATACTATGCCTCACGTGAATACAAAGTGCAAGAAATAGGAAATGCATATAATAATAATAAATAATAAAATGTGCACTTAGGATTAAGTGGATAAGCCTAAGTATCCTCAATAGTAATCCTCTTCTAAATAGAGGAGTAATTACTAATTGTACTACACCAAAATGAATATATCTATAACCTTCTTTGTGCATATTTTGAATTTTCCTTGCCTCTGTTTTATCAAAAATTCTTAATGTCCTACAAGCCTTGTTATCTGAAATAGTAACATTCTTTTCTGCTTGTTTAAAGATTTGTTTTATTTTTGGCCTATAAACTGAAAGAGGCATTTTTCTTTTCCATAAACTAGATTCCAATTTTTGCAAAATTTTCTTATGATATTCTAGCTTGTAAACATCTTTTGGATCTAGTTTAGGTACTAAAAAAGAAGGATCATATGTACTTATGCTAGCTTTATCCTCAAAAACATCATCAAGTTGAACAACATAATTAATAACTGATTCATCTCCAGCATAGAGTGAGAAATCCATGTTACTTACAGTATAAAATCTCCATTATTGGGCAAAACTTGTAGTGTAGCCTATGATGTGATCTGCTTGTCAAGTAATTGCTTGTAATGTGCAGGGAGCAATGACAAGTAAATTTAAGACCAATACTCAACTTTAACTATAATATTTGGTAAGAGAGTATTCATGTAAACTCTGGTTTGATTTCTGATTCACCATTGGTGAAGAGCATACTCTTTACAGAGTGTACCAAAGAAGTTATAAATATACTAGAAAAGTATGATGAAAATATAGCTGCAAACTCAAGCTTGGCAGGCTAAAATGCACTTAAGTCTTGCCACTATTTCTATAGACCGTAAGAAAAGATTTTGCCTAAGGCAACCAACAAGTCCTAGAACCAAAGGCTCACAATGCTCATGGATTTACAAAAACTGTCTACTCATAGATAGGGTGGATCCTATACTCGCCACAAGAGTGTCATATAACAAATGAAATCTCCATGACAAAAGAGGTATGAAGTCCTCATATTTATACAAAATAGAAGATGGTGGAGTGGTTGGAGAATAGACACCTATAGACAAGTATCATAATACATTTTTGGAAAGAGGCACTTGGAGAATGCTTTTAGGAAAGGAGGACAAGTGTCCTAAAACATCTAAAAAAGAGATTTGTTTTTTTTTTAAGTATGGGAAATTTTCTAGGAAAGAAAAAGTGCAACTAAATAAATAGTGGGGTCTTATTCCAATTTTTGTCGAAATAGTATCTTCCACTTTACATCATTATTATTAAAGTAATCATACATTTTACATATTCCACAACTCAATTATTGGCAATCTGTACAGTTGGCAACCTCTTCTGCTAACCATTATTCCATGTTGGTGACAATTTGTTCAGGATGACTGTCAGGTATGTCTTCAATTGGTATAGGAGGTCCTGCTTGATATTTAGAAAGTATCATAGGTCCATATAGCAATTCTTCATCGGCATAAATTATGATAGTAGGATATTTCATAAAATTTACTTGAATGATGTAAATTGAAATTTTATTCACCCAAACACCATTTGGACTATAATGGGACATAAATGCCATAAAATATGTTGTTGGTTTTCTAAGCTTACATAATAACAAAAGATCATCTAAAACATGTTTGAAAATGAGATGTTCCACCATGCTGACTATGACTATAATCCATTGTGAAGTATTTACAAGTACATTTATTATAGAAGGAACATATATATATATCCTAATTGAGTAGGGTTAGGAAAATATTTCTTCATATATTTACAAAATCCTTGACACTATTGTGGTGTTTGTAATGGTTGATTCTGCCACATGCCAAAAATTCCTTTAAACAATTTTATTTAAATTTTTGCCATCTCTCTTGTAAGTGCATTTGGAAGGTTGTTTTATTTTCTTGGAATACACTACACATTGAATTAGTATTGTGTGAGGATGGCCTACCACCAAGCATATCTGTCCCTGCAAAACTGAGATGAAATATTCTTACTGATAAACCATTTGAATTATTTTCTATTTGTAACAATAGTAAATATCTTAGGCAATAACAAAGTTTTGAATTTTTCTACTCCTTTTATTATAATAAGAATTTCCTTTTCTGCTGGCCAGTAATTTAGTTCACGCTTTTTGAATTCTCCTGACCTATACCCTGCAATTTTTTCATCATTATTTATTTTATCAAGAAGAACACATGCCCAAAATTATTTTGAAGCATAACTTTGTAACATATAGGGTCCTTCAAAGTTTGGCTCTAAAAGAGGTAAATATAAAAAATAAAAAATTAATTTTTTGACAGCCTCTGTTGCATTTTATGACCATTTAAATGTATCACATTTTGCAACTTCTCGAATT
Organism: Wollemia nobilis; assembly: GCA_028583015.1. Lineage (NCBI taxonomy): Eukaryota > Viridiplantae > Streptophyta > Pinopsida > Araucariales > Araucariaceae > Wollemia > Wollemia nobilis. The sequence goes on along the minus strand of JAQPPZ010001308.1, from coordinate 2,922,098 downwards.
GGTTTTGTAATTTTAGATACCTATGGAATATATTCATTTACGTAATTTATGCAACCTAAAATTTTTTGTGCTTGTTCTTTCCTTATCAATTTATTTGGAAATCCTTGAATTTTCTCCATGATATATGGATGCAGAACAATTTTACCATCTTTGATTATTATCCCTAGAAAATCAATTTTTGAAACCTGAATTTTTTTGTCATCTGTAAATAAACCAATTATGTGTTCTATAACATATTGTTGAAATATTTCCAAATGATTTTTATGTTCTGCAATAGTTTCTAAAAAAACCAAAAAATCATCTATATAATTTGCTACAAACTGATGTAGATCTTGAAAAAAATTATCCATCCTCATTTGGAATTGGGATGGAGCATTTTTTAGCCCAAATGGCATGACTAGCCATTCATACAGTCCAAAAGGTGTTGAAAAAGTTATTTTATGTATATCTGATTTACTGATTCTAATTTGGTGATATCCAGATATGCAATTAAATTTAAACAATATTTTCCCTCTACCAAATCTATCAATTAGCTCTCTTTTGTTTGATAAGGGCCATTTGATATCTATAGTGATTGCATTAAGAGGAATATAATTAATTACCATTCTAGCTTTTCCCATTTTTTTGTTCTGAATGCTTTCTAACAATGAATGCAGAGCATAAATAGTTATATTTTGAGGCCTGATTTAAAACTTTTAAAAGCAATTATTTTACATGTTTTCCACATTCTTCATCATCTTACTTATTCAAAATAATTTTCTTCTCCTACACTGGATGAGAGTGTATTGTTGGAATAATAGCCTCAGGGGAATCCAAAGACCATTTTAAAGGATGCTCGACACAACAAGATTTTATTAATTGTTCCAAATTTGTTTTAATAGAAGAATGGATAGTAAGAGATATTTGCATCACTTCTTGGAATTGGATTTTTGCCTTCTGCATATGATCCTCATGTGCCACAATCTGTTCTAGTGTCAGGTTCTGCCAAACTATTTTTATTTTTTGAGAATAAAAAATAGTTAGAATACGAGGAATTGTTATTTTTTCATTTTCTATGTTTAGGAAAATATTAATGAGAGGCAACTGTATATGGTCCATATTGATCAAGAAACATACTCCCTAGACCAATATCATAACCTCATATATTCATTTGGACAAAAATTTTTTGAACAATTTTATTTCCCAACTGAATTGGGATATCAAAAGCAAAATATTTCAATGAAGTAATACCATTCATTGTTTACACTTTCTAATGTTTTTTGGATTCTACCCAAGCATCAATAATATGATCAACTGCAAAATTTAGATTGGCCCCTGAATCAATGAAGGCTACTATATTTTTAAAATACATTCCACTCTTATTCCACTCTTATTACCAACTCAGGACATAAAATTGTGCCAACATGTTGGGCCATTTTTTGGATATAAAGTTGTTGAGCTCTATTTGCAATTGAATATTTATGAAAATCAAATTTTTAAGGTTTTGATGGTATTACCATTTTTTGAGCTAGAATAAGAGTAAATTTATCTTTTGATGGATCATAATCAGAAGTGCTATTTTTTTATTCTTTTTATTTTATGAATTCATTATCTTCATCAAAAGAGATAGTTGTTTCTAAACAATTTGAATAATTTTCATTTTTTGATTTTCTTCTAAACTGATGATCTATTTTTGCTTCTGTAATTTACTCATCGGTAACATCTTCTAGAAGGGGCATGTTAGGGTCTTCTTGGAATGGTTACACCATAAACATAGCCATGTCATAATTATCGGTAGGATAAGCATCAAAAACTGAATCATTATCCATATCACTAAATTCATCTAATTCAAATATCTCTAGGCCATAACTTTACCAAATTTTAATATGTACATATGATTCACACATTTCCCAATATTCATAAATTTTAGGGTCTATAAATAGTGCTTTTACTTGTCTAGGATCCTTATTTGAACATAAGTGTGCATAATGTCCTTTTTATCTACAAACATGAGTGTGCATAATGTTCTTTTTATCTACAAGAATAACGTGTGATATCTTTAGCTGGCCTAGTGATTCTTTTATTTCTTCTAAAATACCTATAAGACTTGAATTTGTTTGTATGATCCCTTTTAAAGTATTTCTTTCTTCTTTTCTTTTCACCACAAAAGGTGTTTGCACCTTCTATAGTTGAGCAATCCTTGTGTATGATATGGGAATTTTTTTAATGACTTTGGTATACAAACAAAGGTCCCTAAATCTTTGTCTGACTACTTTAATGACATATGCAAAAGTTAAATTATTCATATCTATCCCCTGTTGTGTAGTGTTGTACATAACTAATTCTCCCAAACCTTTAGGAAGAGAAGATAAATGCTTTATTTTCAATTCTTTATTTTGATGAAATGTTCCCTGTGAAGCTTGAGCTTATATACATCCTTCATATACGATTTTGAATATTATTCAAATTGCTTTAAGTTTCCCAATTTCCTTAAGGCTAGGTGGAGTTGATCTTCCTTTTCCTTATTTACATTAGAAGGTACAAATTTTTCTACCAAGGTATTTTGTAATTCATAGAGTCCATTAATAAATACATTTGCCTTAGAATCATCACTAAGGCCATTCCACCAATCTAAAGCAATTCCTACCAAATGTCTAGTAGCTAGTTCAATTGCATGTTCATTTAACAAGGTATAGATGTTTGTACAATGATGTAATGATTAATCCAAATTTGGATGTGTTCTGCAAGATTTGCAATACCATCAATATTTGAGAGTAGACCACTTTATTTGAAACTAAATGAATCAAATTTTGATCTACTAGTAGGACCTCTATTGATACTTGTTATGAACTTTTTTATCTTAGACAATTTTGGTTATGTTTTCTTTCCTAGTCATGCTTGAATTTTTTGATATGTACTAGGAACCAAATTGAGATATTTAGGGTTTTTTCTTGCTAAATTTATCACCTTTTGTTCTCTCTTAATTGTTTTAGTCCGATTTCTCTGAGCTTCCTTATCTTGCTCCAAATATTCTTTAATAGCATCCAAATTGGAATTTATCTATCTCATTTCTAAATATATTTCTTCTATGCAAGACTCTAAATGCTCAAAATAAAATTTTGCATACCTAGTCCAATTATTTACATAATTAATTATCTCATTTCATCGTTTTGATCAACATGATCTGCTAAATCATGTTCTAGAATACAACTAACATCTTATCTAGTTATTATTTGATCCTGGTCTTCTATTCTTGAGATAGAGTGTTTCCTCCTTGTCAAAATGTTTTACTTGATTTTATAAACTAAATACAAAAATTACTGCCTGGTGCTGGATTAGATGTTTCTCTTGAAAATATGAGCATAATAATTTATGGTATTTTCTATTTTATATCAATAAATGGCTTAGGATATTTGGTTTGAATCACAATATATACATCTGGAACTGATAATTATCTTTCTATATTTTGTACTTTAGACTAAGAGGATGAGGATTGTGCAAAATATGGAGAGTATCCACTAGAACAGGATGATGGTATATGTGCCATGGAAGAAGTTATTTGTAAAGCTAAAGGAAGAGGTCTATGAATCCTCATTGATGCCATTCTGGAAACTTGAGAAAATTATAACTTTATTACTCCAAAAGTATTTTCTTGTATTTGTACTGGATCTTTTGGAGCATATAGTTGCTTTTATATAGTTATTTTCCAATCTCTAGGCAATTCAAATTCTTCAAATGGTACAAGGAATGCTTCAAATCCTATTGATAGATGACCTACTAGTACTACTTCTTTGGATTTGAAAGTAGAAAATTTTATGGGTGCAAGTGTATTTGTTATTTGGCACAACATTCAAACTGTAATAGAAAGCTCAAAACTTCCTGGTTTTAGATCTAATCCTCTTGTTTCTACTATTAAATTCCATAAGTTAGCAAAATCTCCCCTTTCTAAAGGATAAGGAAAATCTGGAAAGAATGTAACATATTGTCGTCCCCTTGCCAATGTACAGAGGGTTTGGCCTATTACAACTTGATTATAAATGTTAAACATTTTATCTAAGAGGACAATCAAACTTGCTCCAGGTAATCCTCTTCTAAATAGAGAAGTAATTACTAACTGTATTGCACCAAAATAAATTTATTTATAACCTTGTTTGTACATATTTTGAATTTTCCTTACCTCTTATCAAAAATTCTTAAAATCCTACAAGCCTTGTTATCTGAAATAGTAATATTATTTTTTTGCTTGTTTAAAGATTTGTTTTATTTTTGGCCTATAAAATGAAAGAGGTATTTTTATTTTCCATAAACTAGATTCCTATTTTTGTAAAATTTTCTTCTGATCTTCTAGATTGTAAACATTTTTTGGATCTAGTTTAGGTACAAACAAAGAAGGATCATATGTACCTATGCTAGCTTCATCCTCAAAAACATCATCAAGTTGAAAATCATAATTAATAACTAATTCATCTCCAACATAGAGTGAGAAATCCATGTTACTTATAGTATAAAAGCTCCACTACTGGTCAAAACTTGTAGTGTAGCCTTTGATGTGATCTGCTTGTCGAGTAATTACTTGTAATGTGTGGGGAACAATGAAAAGTGAATTTAATACCAATACTCAAATTTGACTATAATATTTGGGGATATTTAAGACCAATACTCAGCTTTGACTATAAGACCAATACTGCACATCGAATTGGTACTGTGTGAGGATGGCCTACCACCAAGCATATATGCCCCTACAAAGCTAAGCTGAAATATTCTTACTGATAAACCATTTGAAATTTTTGCTATCTGTAATAATAGTAAATCTTTCAAGCAATAGCAAAGTTCTGAATCTGTAATAATAGTAAATCTTTCAGGCAATAGCAAAGTTTTGAATTTTTCTACTCCTTTTACTATAGGAAGAATTTCATTTTCCGATATGGCTAGTAATTTAGACCTATACCTTGCAATTTTTTCATCATTATTTCTTTTAACAAGAAGAACACATGCCCAAATTATTTTGAAGAATCAGTTTTTAAAATATAGGGTCTTTCAAAGGCTGGATCTAAAGAAGGTAAATCTGAATAATAAACATTTAATTGTTTGAGAACCTCTATTGCATTTTGTGACCATTTAAATGTATCACCTTTTGCAGCTTCTAAAATTGGTTTTGTAATTTTTAAAACCCATGGAATATATTCATTTACATAATTTATGCAACCTAAAAATTTTCTTAATTTTTAAAACCCATGGAATATATTCATTTACATAATTTATGCAACCTAAAAATTTTCTTCATGACATGTGGTTGCATAAAACTTTTACCATCTCTTATTATTATCCCTACTCTTATTATTATCCCTAGAAACTCAATTTCTGTTCCGCAAACCTAAAATTTTTATCATCTATAGATAAACCAATTCCATGTTCTAAAACATGTTGCTGAAATATTTCCAAATAATTTTTATGTTCTGCAATAGTTTTTAAAAATACCAAAAAATCATATATATAATTTGCTACAAACTAATGTAGATCTTGAAAAAAATTATCCATCCTCATTTGGAATTGGTATGGAGCATTTTTTAGCCCAAATGGCATGACTAGCTATTCATACAATCCAAAAGGTGTTGACTAGCTATTCATACAATCCAAAAGGTGTTGAAAAAGCTATTTTGTGTATATATGGTTTGCTGATTCTAATTTGGTGATATCCAGATATGCAATTAAATTTAGAAAAGATTTTCCCTCTACCAACTCTATCAATTAATTTAGAAAATATTTTCCCTCTACCAACTCTATCAATTAGCTCTTTTTTTTTTGGAAAGGGCCATTTTATATTTGTAGTGATTACATTAAGAGGAATATAATTAATTACTATTCTAGATTTTTCCCTTTTTTGTTATAAATACTTTCTAACAATGAATGTAGAGCAAAAATAGTTAGATTCTGAGGCCTGAATTAGTCATTTTTCAAATAATTCTTTTACCTATTTTCTATATTCTTCATCATCTTGATTATTCAAAATAATTATCTTCCCTTTCACTGGATGAGAGTGTATTGTTGGAATAATAGTCTCAGGGTAATCCAAAGACCATTTTAAAGGATGCTCAACACAACAAAAATTCATTAATTGTTCTAAATTTATTTTAATAGAATGTTGGATAGTAAGCGATATTTGCATCACTTATTAGAATTGGAGTTTTACCTTCTACATCTGAGCCTCATGTGCCACAATTTGTTCCAGTGTTAGGTTTTTCCAAACTGTTTTATTTTTTGAGCATGAAAAATAATTGGAATATGAGAATTTTTTTTTTCATTTTCTATGTTCAGGATAATACAATGAGAGGCAATTGTATATGGTCCATATTGATCAAGAATCATACACCCTAGACCAATATCATAACCTCCTATATTCATTTACACAAAATTTATTTGAACAATTTATTTCCCAACTGAATCAGGATATCAAAAGAAAAATATTTCAATGAAGTAATACCATTCATTGTTCGCACCTTATAATATTCTTTGGATTCTACCCAAGCATCAAACCCAAGCATCAATAATCTGATCAACTGCAAAATTTATATTGGACCTTGAATCAATGAAGGCTACTATATTTTTAAAATACATTCCACTGCTATTACCAACTCTAACAGGACATAAAACTGTGCCAACATGTTGGACCATTTTTTGGATAGAAAGATGTTGAGCTCTATTTGCAATTGGGTATTTATGAAAAACAAATTTTGAAGGTTTTGATGGTATTACCCTTTTTCCAGCTAGCATAAGAGTAAAGTAAATTTATCTTTGGATGGATCATAATCAGAAGTGCTCTTTTTTTATTCTTTTTCTTTTATGAAATCATTATCTCTTCACATTTTTTGATTCTTATTCTGTATCATATTTTACCCATTTTCCTTTATTAAACTGATAATCTATTTTTGCTTCTGCAATTTCTGCTTCTGTAATTTCCTCATCAGTAACATCTTCTAGAAGGGGTATTTCAGGATCTTGAAATGGTTGCACCATAAACATAGCCATGTCATCATTATCATAATCAGTAGGATAAGCATAAAAAATTGAATCATTATCAATATCACTAAAATCATCTAATTCAAATATCTCTAGCCATAACTTTTCCAAATTTTAATATGTGCATCTGATTCACACATTTTCCAAAGTTCATAAATTTTAGGGTCTATAAATAGTGCTTTTACTTGTCTAGGAGACTTCTTTGAACATGAGTGTGCATAATGTCCTTTTTATCTACAAGAATAGCATGTGCCATATTTAGTTGACCTTGTGATTCTTTTATTTCTTATGAAATACCTATAAGGATTGAATTTGTTTGGATGAGCCCTTTTAAAGTATTTATTTCTTCTTTTCTTTTCACCACAAAATATGTTTGCACCTTCTATAGCTGAGTACTCCTTGTGTGATAAGGGAATTTTTCTTAATGACTTTGGTGGTATACAAATAAAGAACCCTGAATATTTATTTGAATACTTCAATGACATCTTCAAAAGTCAATTTATTCATATCTATTCCCTGTTGTGTAATGTTGTACATAACTAATTCTCCCAAACCTTTAGAAAGAGAAGATAAATAATGTATTTTTATGAAAGGTTCCCTGTGAAGCTTGAGCCTATATACATCCTTCATATATTATTTTGAATATTCTTCAAATTGCTTTAAGTCTCCCAATTTCCTTAAGGCTAGGTGGAGTTGATATTCCTTTTCTTTATTTACATTGGAAGGTACAAATTTTTCTACCAAGGCATTTTGTAATTCATAGAGTCCATTAATAAACACATTTGCTTTAGACTCATCACTAGCTCCATTCCACCAATCTAAAGCAATTTCTACCAAATATCTAGTAGCTAATTCAATTGCATTTTCATCTACCAAGGTATAGATATTTTGTACAGTGATGTAATGATTAATCCAAATTTGGATGTGTTCTACAGGATTTGTAATACCATCAATATTTAGGAGCAGAGAACTTTATTTGAAACTAAATGAATCAAATTTTGATCTACTAGTAGGAGCTCCATTGATACTTGTTCTGAACATTTTCATCTCAGGAAATTTTGGTTATGTTTTATTTCCTAGTCGTGCTTGAATTTTTTGATATGTACTAGGAACCAGATTGAGATATTTAGGGCCTTTTCTTGCTACTCTCTTAATTGTTTTAGCCTGATTTCTCCGAGCTTCCTTCTCTTGCTCCAAATACTCTTTGATAGCATCCAAATTGGAATTTATTTGTCCTATTTCTATAAATATTTCTTCTATGCAAGACTTTAAATGCTCAAAATAAAATTTTGCATACATAGTCTAATTATTTAGATAATTTAATTATCTCATTTCATCCTTTTGATCATCATGATCTACCAAATCATGTTCCAGAATATAGCTAACATTTGTTCTAGTTTTTATTTGATCCGGGTTTTCTATTCTTGAGATAGAATGTTTATCCTTAGGTGGCCATTTTCCTCCTGCTAGAATATTTTCCCTGATTTTATAAACTGAATACCAACATTACTGCATGGTGCTAGATTAGATGTTTCTCCTAAAAATTTGAGGATAATAATTTATGGCATTTTCTATTTTATATCAATAACTGGCTTAGGATCTCTGGTTTGGATCACAATACTAGATACATCTGGAACTGATAATTATCTTTCTACATTTTGTACTTCATATTGAGAGGATGAGGATTGTGCAAAATATGGAGAGTGTCCACTAGAAGAGGATGATGGATGTTGTTCTAGAAACTTGAGGAAATTGCAACTTTATTGCTCCAGAATTCTTTTCTTGTATTTGGACTGGATCTTTTGGAACATATAGTTGCTTTTGTATAGTTATTTCCCAATCTCTAGGTAATTAATTTTTTTCAAATGGTACAGGGAATGCTTTAGCTCCTATTGATAGACGACCTAATGGTACTGCTTCTTTTAATTTGATAGTAGAAAATTTTATGGGTACCAGTGTATTTATTATTTGGCACAACATTAAAACTGTAACAGAAATCTCAAAACTTCCTAGTTTCAGATCTAATCCTCTTGTTTCTACTATTAAATTCCATAAGTAAGCAAAATCCCTCCTTTCTAAAGAATAAGGAAAATTTGGAAAGAAAGTAACATATTATCTTCCCCTTGCCAAATGCACAGAGGGTTTGACCTATTACAACTTGATTATAACTATTAAACCTTTTATCTAAGAGGACAATCAAACTTGCTCCAGGTAATCATTTTCTAAATAGAGGAGTAATTACTAACTGTACTACACCAAAATAAATATATCTATAACCTTCTTTGTACATATTTTAAATTTCCCTTGCCTCTGTTTTATAAAAAATTCTTAATGTACTATAGGCCTTGCTATCTGAAATAGTAACATTATTTTCTACATGTTTAAAGATCTATTTTATTTTTGGCCTATAAAATGAAAGAGGTATTTTTCTTTTCCATAAACTAGATTCTAATTTTTGCAAAAAATTTTCTTATGATCTTCTAGCTTGTAAACATATTTTGGATCATATGTTGGATCTAGTTTAGGTACTAACAAAGAAGGATCATATGTACCTATGCTAGTTTCATCCTCAAAAACATCATCAAGCTGAACAGCATCATTAATAAATTATTCATATCCAACATAGAGTGAGAAATCCATGTTACTTACAGTATAAAAGCTCCACTGTTGGGCAAAACTTGTAGTGTAGCCTCTGATGTGATCTGCTTGTCGAGTAATTACTTGTAATGTGCAGGGAATAATGATAAGTGAATTTAAGACCAATACTCAGCTTTGACTATAATATTTGGGAAGAGAGTATTTGTGTAAACTCTGGTCTAATTTTTGATTCACCATTGGTGAAGAGCATACTCCTTACAGAGTGTACCAAATAATTTACAGATATATTAGAAAAGTATGACAAAAAGATAGTTGTAGACTCAAGATTGGTAGGCTGCAATGCACTTAAGTCCTGCCACTATTTCTACAGACCGTAAGAAAATATTTTGCCTAAGGCAACCAACAAGTCCTAGACCCAAAGGCTCACAATGCTCAAGGATTTACAGAAACTGTCTACTCATTTACAGGGTGGATTCTATACTCACCACCAGAGTGTCATATAGCAAATGAAATCTCCATGACAAAAGAGGCATGGAGTCCTCATATTTATACAAAATAGAATATAGTGGAGAATAGACACCTATAGACACAAGTGTCATAATACATGTTTGGAAATAGGCACTTGGAGAATACTTTTAGGAAAGAAGAACAAGTGTCCTAAAGCATCTTCTGAAAAGGAGATTAATTTTTTAAGTATGGGAAATTTTCTAGGAAAGAAAAAGTACAACTAAATAAATAGTGAGGTCTTATTCTGATTTTTATCGAAACAATATCTTCTACTTTACATCATTATTTAGTAAAGTAATAATACATTTTATATATTCCACAATCAAAACAATATCTTCTACTTTACATCATTATTTAGTAAAGTAGTAATACATTTTATATATTCCACAACTCAATTATTGACAATCTGTATAGTTGGAAACCTCTTTTGCTAACCATTCTTCAATTTCAGTGACAATTTGGTCATGCTCACTGTCAGGTATATCTTCAACTGGTATAGCAGGTCTTGCTTGATATTCAGGAAGTATCATGGGTCCATATAGAAATTATTCATCGACATAAATTCTGATAGTAAGATATTCCATAAAATTTACTCGAATGATGTAAATTATAATTTTATTCATCCAATCACCATTTGGAATATAATGGGACATAAATGCCATAAAAGATGTTGTTGGTTTGCCAAGCTTACGTAATAACAAAATATCATCTAAAACATGTTTGAGAATGAGATTTTCCACCATGATGGTTGTGACTATACTCCATTGTGAAGCACATTTATTCTACCTACATAATTATAAACAAAAAATATATAAGGATCTATATATCCTAATAGAGTAGGGTTAGGAAAATATTGCTTCATATATTTACAAAATTCTTAACACTGTTTCGATGTTTGTAATGGTTGATTCTGCCACATGCCAAAAATTTCTTTAAACATTTTTATTTGAATTTTTTTCATCTCTCTTGTAAGTGCATCTGGAAGGTTGTTTTATTTTCCTAGAATATACTGCACATCAAATTGGTACCATGTGAGGATGACCTACCACCAAGTATATCTGCCCTTGAAAAGCTGAGCTGAAATATTCTTACTGATAAACCATTTGAAAATTTTGTTATCTATAATAATAATAAATCTTTTAGGCAATAACAAAGTTTTGAATTTTTCTACTTCTTTTATTATAGCAAAGTCTGTTATTCTATCAGGTTTCTTATTTGAAGCAGACCTTGCAATCGTTGCCACAGGAGAATCATCCTCCATCTCATCTACAAGATTTCACTCGAGTTGGACCTCCAGTCATGACCAAGCAAGGACCTCAAACATCGACATCACTTGGACTTCTCGACATCATCATCACCCCTACTCATCCGACACTTGATTTTTCACTTCCAATCCCTCCAGCTCAAGTTCATCACCCTTCACCCACTACTATTGTACAAGCATTGGAGTCCAATGCTTCCTTTGTGGGGAGGTATGATGAGGGCATCAAATGAGATCCTAGGGTTTAGGTTCTTTAGTTAGGCTAGGTCTTAGGGCTTAGTCAATATTTAAATAAAATATTTAATGTAAGTGAGACTTGGTGCTCACATAGTATAGTTTATAGATTAGGTGAGTTGGATTGATATTAATCAATCCCAAATAATCTCCTTCGGATGCGAGCCGACATTCTCCATTTGGGAGTTCGTTGCTCCTTCGTAGGAATTTGGTTTGTAATTTTGGGCCTATATTATGCCCTTCATTTTAATTTAATGTTCATGTTGGTTTATACCACAACATGTGTCAAAAAAGTATGATTGTTAAGCCCTCGAAGCTCTGGATAAGGGTGACGTTCTCCCATAGCCTCAATAGGCCCTTCTTGTGTTTCCTCTAGTTGAGCTTCTACAATAAGATTCTTCTTCTTCCTAAAACACTCAGATTCTATATGGCCTCTCTTCTTACAATAATCATAGAATTTCTTATGATCAAAAGAAGGAGTAAAATAAGTGTTAGAATAAGGGAAAGAAGAAGAAGAGGAAGAAGTATTATTTTGTTGTTGTGGAGATTGATTTTTTTTGGAAGCTTTGGTGGAGGCTGAAGAGTGAGATCCACCTGATTGAGAAGCAAGCTTCTCCTTCGTAAGCTATGCTTGATTGTACATGGTATTCAAATCTATGATAGGAGTATATTTCAACTCCCTAAAAAATGGTTCCTCTAATACAATCTTAAATTTGGTAATTAGCTTAGTAGTAGAGTCTTGAATACCATTCAAAATTCTCAATTTGTTGAATAGGCCGATGTAGTTTTGGACATTCATGTTGTAGCCCTGCCTCAATTGAAGCCATCAAATTTAAGATCTTCTGTATAATTTGAAGGATAAAAAGTGTCTGTAAAAGTATTCACCAAATCATCCCAATTGTCAATTGGATTTTGGTTGCTTAGACGATTCGTGATCAAAACTTTGGCTATGCCAGAAAGTTTTAAAAGAGCAAAGGAAACTTGTTCATCTTTTGGTATTTTGCTATAGGCAAACCATGTGTCCATGTCGAGGATCCAACTGTTTAGAACCTCGGGATCATGAGAGCCATCATAAATTTTGACCTCGCATTTTGCTTTCACACAAAGGTCAAGGGATTGACTGGGACCACTATAATAAGTAGTATCATTGACCTTATTGGCCAAAGTACTAATGACGACAGTGATTGAAGCCATTTGTAACACAAAATCCTGAGCCATTTGTCCTTGGGTATATGTTAGGAGGACGACAAAAGAGAGGTTACAAAAGATGTGAAGGGGTTACAAAAAAGAAGTGCTAATTACCCAAATAATTGCAAAAATCAAAATGATTTAATGCAATTTTACAATGTTTGAAGGGCAAAAATTGAAGTTAGCACGAAATAAATAAAATACCTCTTCTTTGCAAAAATAAAATTACCCCCTTTTGCTAATTTTAAAAATATTTTATCCGCTCTTTACAATATAAATGGCCACTTAGGTAAAAATTTGTTTTCCACCTGATTTGAAGGCACCAACGACAAGGACGCCCGTGCAAACAATGACAACTACACCTGCAAATCAAAAAGTGCAAGAACAAGTTAATAGACACATGATTAATGTCAATGTTCCACGATAAATGGAACACAACCAACATGCACAATATAGCTAGCAAGCACTGGCTTCTTAATTATGGCAGTTTCACCCTATATGAAGACTATAGTAGTATTCAACCCATCCAGTGTGGGATTAATTATTTTCCTACACCAAAACAAAAACCAACAAACACGTAGTTATCCAGAGCCACCAATGGAAACATGCCACACATAATATCCATATGTGTGAGGGAATCAGATCCAATTTTCATGCATGTAAATTCATGCATGACTTTTTGCACTCAACTTTATCTACATGATATGATACGCCTTGAAAAGAGCATAACTACTATTCATGCTGTAGGTGATCTGTGTGCTCCTTGGATTCGGTGATCAAAACACCTCAGAATTTGTGTGAAAGCTTTTCATGCTCTGCACGTTTCATATTACAGAGGTATGCGAATGAGGTTAAGGCAGACTGTAGGTCTTCAAGCGGTGTGTACTGTAGAAGACTGACCTCCTATCAGTTTTATCAAGTCATGGATCTACGTTTTCCAGCGACCAAGATGGTGACTTTCTATCATCGATCGGTTCTTGTTTTTTTTTTAAAGCTTTAGCATTGATCAAGCCAAGGAAAGCCTGGCTTGACTGTTGGCGTCGATGACTAGGATGATGATCTCCTATCGTCGATGGTGGTTAGCCTGGGTACTACCGCAGGTGCTAAAACCTGCATACATCAGAGATGTAGTCGTAGTGCTGGCACTGAGTCAATGTGGGGGTTGTACCCACTATGTAGGCATGACACTGTTGGCACTAGCATTGAGTCAATGTGGGGGTTATACCCACTGTGTAGGCCTGACACTGTTGGCGCTAGCCTCAAGAGAATTTGGATTGCTGCACAATAATTTTTTTTGAACGCCTTTCAATTTTTTTTTTAATAAAATAAAAACAACTTAACAAAAAAAATTGCCTACAACAATAATTTATTGGCAGCACTTTTAATAACAAGAATTACTACCAGCAAATTCTTATTAGCAACAAGGCATCCAAATTGAACTAGAAATTTGATAGTAAAACCCAAATTAAGGGAGCAAAATTACCAAGGCAAATGGGGCAACAAAAACCACCAATACCTATTAAAGAGCCTATCAGGATCCTCTTGTTGGCTGGAAATGACCTAAAGCCAAACAAGCAACATAGATCGGTAATGACCCAAAACCTATGCCAAAACACCGCTCTTATTCCACTGTTATGGTATAAACCAACATGACATTAAATTAAAATGAAGGGCATAATATAAGACCAAAATTACAAATCAATTTCCTATAAAGGAGCATTGAACTCCCAAATGGAGAATGTCAGCTTGCATCCGAAGGATATTATTTGGGATTGATAAATATCAATACAACCCACCTAATATAGAAACTAGCTATGTGAGCATCAAGTCACACTTTACATTAAATATTTTATTCAAATGTGGACTAAGCCCTAAGACCTAGACTAACTAAAGAACCTAAATCCTAGGCTCTCATTTGATGCTTTGATACTTTTGAAAGCTTTGCAAGTTATAGCTTTGGATACCAAATGTTGAGCCCAATACCTTGGAATATTTCTTGCTTGATATTACTTTACATTGTGTTAGATATTTTATGCCCTCTTGCTAACATTAAAATTGTAGTCTATTTAGATTGTCTTATTCACTTGTATCTAAATCTTGATCATCAAATGTTGGGTTGTCAAATCCCAAAATTTCACACACTAAAATTTTTTTTTAACTCAATCATACATTTCTTGATTTCCCATGTGATTGCTAGATTTGGCATACATATACAATGCACTTCAATATTATTCACTCTTGCAGCTAGTGTCCTAAGTGCATGAAATTGGCCAAATTCCACAGGTCGTCCTATTGGATTCAGCTCATCACTCGAGACTCTTAGGAATCCGACGAAGGGTTATCCGTTCAAGGCCCATATCACCTGAACGAGGTACGCTATACCCCTTGTCCAAGGTTGTAAGGTTCGTAACCTTTTAAGAGATCTCAACTTAATGCCTTGGAACCAGCGTTTGTATGTCGATGCTAGCCATTGACCATCTACTAAGGTTTGGCTAGAGTCCACCTTCACAAGGTTGAGGGACTAGATAAACACAACCCTTCTTGAACTAATGGTAATGTTGCCCATAACCATCTACCACTGGAAATCCATTAGCACGAGTAGAACCCTAGTCATGCATTATGTAAGCATTTCCCCAGTTAGAGTGGATTGATGAATATCACCACCTGACTATCTAGAGTGATGTCCCATTCCATCACTCGTTACACTCCTCAGCTTGGACCCTCCTGTCCCATAGAGTTGGAGTATGATGGTGCAGTCCCCACTAAGTCATCGCATGACTGAGTGGCATGGGTAGAAAAAGTCTCCTTGACATTCTCTTGTCAAGTAAGACTAATTCCCAGTTAAGACATTGTGTGCCTTAAGGGTATGAGTGCTTGACTTTCTCTTGTCAAGCAAAGTTGATTCCCACTTAAGACACTGCGTGCCTTAATGGTATGAGTGGAGACAACCTCCCTTTGTTTTCTTCAAGCTAGTTTAGAATTTAAGTTTAAGTTGTAGGTACCTAAGATCATTATCTAGCAGCTTTTTGATAAAATATTGGATGCTTAATCAAAGATACTGACACATAGACGTAAGAGGGTTTTAGAACTTCTATTATCTTGAAGTATTTCAAAAACTTATTTTTAAATATCAGTTAAACCCCCTTTCTAAGGTTTTAGAACCTAAGTCATCTTTTATCTTCTATTAAAGAGTCCCTCATATAAAACTTGGACTCTTAATCATAAATCATAAATCTATCTTTATACTCTCTATAAAAAATAGAAGTCATATACAATTAAATCCTAGCATAAATAAATCTCATTTCAAAGGAAACAAGATATTCTATCTCTTTAAATGCTCAAAAATAATATATCACAGCTCACAACCTATATTTATAAACCCAAATAATCTTTGAAAATTCTTAATTACGTCAAGTATTATATCTACACATATTTTATCCTTTATATACAACTCCTATCATTCATCCTTCAAGGTTATTTAGTATATCTTCAATTTTCCACTTTTCTTCTATTTTATCAATAAAAGATGCATAGTATGCTCAACTAATATATCAACACCCTATTGTTTTTAATATAGTCCAGGTTTTAATTTTAATAGGCTTTAGTTTCTTCACCATTTACCTAAGAGATTTGAATATTAATCATGAGATATCCTTAATCATGAGATATCCTTAATATTAATATTATGGTATCATTTTCTCAATTAAATGGTGTGTATTCCCCTCTATTCATCATAACACAAACTATATAATGCAAATGGAAAAAAAACAATAATAAATTTGATATATCAACATAATTCATTGATTGCACTAAAGGGACGAAAGAAAAACCCAAAAACCCTTTCCTCTTTCTCAACCCATAAGACATTTCTTAAATACACTCTTGAGGACCAATATTATTTTACCTTTGAAATATGTATCTCAAAGGGCAACTTAATCTACGATTTCTAAGTTAGGGTTTTAACAATAACAAAACAAGAAAAAAATTATACTTTTCAGGCATTCCATTTCCTTTTTTACATAGAGATAAAAGCCTCCAGTTATTATAAATGACAGAGATACCAATTATACCAATTATAACATTAATGCAGCATATTTTAAACTATCACTCAGGACATTCAACTAACATAACAGTGTCACAAAAATATTAGGGAACAACACTCTGCCACTTCAACACGGCCTTTGTCTATATTCGGCTAGGTCTCATAATACAGGTTCATTGTTATATGTATATATATAAATATACAGAAATAAAATCCACAACAAGATATTAATTTAAGACATCTGAGTATAAATCAAACTAAGTCTAAATATCAATCAGATTTCCTTTAATTTAGAAAATAGTTTTCACATATATTAAATATGTACAACTAATTCCATTTACGCATCCCTCTCTTAAAATAAGAGACGACATATCCAAAAGAAAAATATTCTCCAAGCACATAATAAAATCGTAATTTAATAAAGTTTCTTTGACTTCCTTAAACTTACGCTATGCTTTTATTATTCAATATATCTAAGCTATACATTTTTAATTACGCAATTTAGGAAAGTACCACCCAAATACTCATTGTAAAACATCAGATAAGACAACAGTCAGTATGGGATTCCTTTTCTTCTTCAGAAATTATAAGTAATTGAATGATAATTTCAACCAAATGTACTTCATTACAGTCTTAACAGATCTACTTCTAGAATGGAAAAACTTCTCTTCAACATTCATAAACCATAATAACCCATAGGAGTTACAATGCCTTTAATGCTAATACTTCTTTAGACATCTAATCATGGTTCTTTCATTAAACACCTGTAGCATCCAAAGCCAAACCAAATATTATTTAAAATTTAGGCAACGATTTCAATAATGTCTAAGGTAGAAAGCAAAGTATTAACTTCGCTATCACCGTAATTTCTTCACTGACTTCACCAGGCAAGCTTTCTTAACCCATCATTCCGACAGCAAACTCGTCAACCTGGAAGGGATTCTCTCAAGCACCTCCAACACCCCCATCCACATCAACCAGTGAGAGAAGGGAAATAGGATTTTTATTTGGCTCAAATTTGGCCCACAAACTAAATGACACACCAACACTCATTCATGCAGAGCATACACAGAAAATGTAACATGCAGCCATTTAAACAAATATTCTATTATTTACATAATGAAGGCTGAAAAACACATTACACAACAAGCATTCCAAATGCAAAATATAATCAACACTGCGTTTCCTAGGTTCATATAAAAATTGTACTTTGTATTATTTTCATTAATCTTTTATAAAATTTGTTAATAATCTGGACTGAAAAATCCATCAAAATTCAAGACTCAGCCATACGTTTCCCCAACACGACGTCTCATTTAATATTGGGAAACTATGGTGTGGGAAAAGAAAAAAGTATTTCGTTAATTTTTATTTTATTTTTATTTTTTTAAGCTTTATATCCAGGCCAAAAAAATTATAATATTATATTATAAGTAAACTGGGTAAGTCACCCATAGTCGATTAACTGAATTACAACATATCCAATTAGTTTAAAGAGAGCAGGAAGGATAAGCAACCATTTAAATTATTCTTCCATAGTCAAATCGTTCAACACACAGTCTAATTAATTAGACAAGAACAGGAAGGATAAGTAACCGTCTATAATATTCTTAAATTCGTTCAGCACATAGTTTTCTCTTCACCTATATGAAAATCTCTTTTTCATCAAATAAATAATTAATTTTACATAACCAGAATACCAGAGGTCTGACCTTCTTTATGAAGCTTAATTCTCTTCACGAAACTTCCTAATACTGGAACACCGCAAACTTTGTCCTTCTCCTAGAGAGTTAATTCCTCCTCCCTCAACAGCCATCTCGCCCTTCCTTTATAAGGGAAAGTGGTTAATAGAAACTTGACACAACATGCTTCGTTTGCCAGATAAGGTATGCATGTGGCTTCCACGTATTAGCTTAGGCTTGGCTTCCACGTATTGGTTTTTAGCTACCACTTAAGCATTAACATTAAACTCCTCTCATTCTTTGGAACATTCTTAACTTAGGGTGATGCGGTTCTCAAGTTGCCTTTCTCATTACACATCTATGTAAAAACGAGACTCTTGTTTAATTTAAATATTTTATCTTTATTAAATTATATGCACTTTAATTTAGTTTATAGGTATTTTATTTTTATTTTTTTATCATTATTTCTTTATTGTTTATTATTCCCTTATTATATTTATATTTTACTATTCATATAAATATTATTATTCCCATTAACCCAAATGGTTAACCCATGGTTGGATAAATACATTTTTTTTCTTTTATATATATATATATATATATATATATATATATATATATTTGTT
The DNA here is from genome assembly GCA_028583015.1 of Wollemia nobilis. Taxonomy (NCBI): domain Eukaryota; kingdom Viridiplantae; phylum Streptophyta; class Pinopsida; order Araucariales; family Araucariaceae; genus Wollemia; species Wollemia nobilis. The sequence continues at coordinate 2,902,964 of JAQPPZ010001308.1, read as the reverse complement.
AGAATTACTTCAAAGCTGGTATTATTATTTACATATGCACACATATATATATATATATATATATATATATATATATATATATATATATATATATATATATATATATTAGCATAACAACAGACAAAGAATGTCAAACCAGCAAAAGCAAGCACTCGGTTAATATGACATTCAGAATGCAATGCAATCCTATAGTGGGCATCAATGTACCCATGGACCAAGGTGCTCGAAGCACAACATCATAACCACTTACCCGACAATCCCGTTCTTCTGCTCGGTCGATGGGGTGGGTGCTCTCTTCACTATCTGCCTCAAAACCTGCACCTGCACCACAAACACTGGCCGTAGAATCATATTCTTCCAAGAATATTAATCACTAGCAACGGGGATGTGACATGGGTATAGATATCAAGACTTATGCCTTTGATATTATTTTGATGAATATCAATTTCTAAAATTATGTTGTCTTGTTGTTGATATCACCTTTTAGAATGTTTAGCTAGATTTTTATTTTCTTATTTACCCAAATTTCCTTTCTTGCTTTACTTAACTAGATGTCGGTTTTTATACCTTAGCATATTTTACCATCCAACAACCTTCTTCTTGTAGCTTTTTCATGTAGCTCTGCCTCTCTACTTGTTGTAAGCTTCTATTATCGTTTAGCTTGCTCTAAACCAATATTTCATCTCTGTGTCTACTATAGTAGCCTCCTTTGGTGCCCTTCTAATTACTTTATGAACTCTTGCATGCTCATTGTTGCACTACTATCTTAGCAAAATAACTACATTGTCTAACTATACCACATAGTGGATGTAGGTGGTAAATTTCACCTATATTATTGGTGACTTTCAAGGATTTTTGCTCATAAAATTGAAAGCCTAGTATACCTTATCTATGGGATAGTAGATATTTGAGAGGAAATGAATCTAGAAGATAAATTAATTACAGGCAAAGATTACAGGAGGGAGATGAAGAATGTGATTATCAAAAATAAAATAATTTCAAAATAGGAAAGGAAATTAATGTAAGGAAAGATAGTATTATAGGAGGTCATCGAAGGGGTGAAGGAAGCTTTAAATGGTTAAGGGAAATACAGGAAGTGAGAAAAGAAAATATGGTGAAGAATATGAATGCTAGAGTTTTGTGGAGAGACACTCGAGACGACAAGGTGAGAAGATGATTATGTAGGTGAATGATGTGAAGGTATGAAAATAAAATACAAGAAGAAGAGGGAAATATTGGTAAAGCAAGAGAGAGGAAAGGAATCAGAGATACCTAAAAGTAAACACCTTTTACAAAACTAAAAATTTCATAAGCATATTTTGCTACAATTGAATATTATTTTACGTCTAGATGTATAGCTTTAGGTGAATGTTCACTTGTGTAGGTATCATTAGATAAATCTTCCAAGTGCTCAGAAGCTTCATCTTCTTTTTTGCTTTCTTCTCTACAAAATTATGCAGGTAGACCTCCTCTATATTGGTGAACTCCATCCAAATTTTTGATAGCTCAATAGAATGTATAGCATCCCACGATGATCATGCAACTATATCGATTAGTTATCCTTGTGCATCCTTTTATAACTGCTTGATGAGGTTGATGACAACTAGATCTTCAATTGCATTGTGCTTTTGTCAATGTTGGAATACTTTTTTTGAGCTTTGTTTCCCATTTGACCAACCTAATTTTTTATTTTTCTCTTTTACTTAGCCAATAGTGGCTTTGTACAATACATGCTTACCTTCATTACTTTCCATCATAACACATGGATCTTAACTCAATATGATGATTACCTTTTTAGACTTTGTTGCCAAGCATCATACACATTCAGTTCACACATGCCAAGACATTAACTTTTTAGATTGTTACACTTACCTTTATTATGAGGATACTAGAGTGTCCACACCACACATTAACATAGTCATGAGAAATAACTACAGTTACTTATGAAGGGATGATTTGCGCTAGATTTTCCATTGAGCTACGAAGTCAAAAAGCTAGGGAAAGGAGGAATGAAAAGTGTAATATTTTGAGGAAAGAATTTAATGGGGAGGATACAGGTGAGTGGAGAATGAATATGGAAAGAATTTAATAAGAAAATGAATGATAGGAGGTTCATACCTAAGGGAAAATTAACATTTTACATACTCTAATTTTGGATCCTTCTGTAATTTTGCTTCCTTTTCTTCTTGTCATTTTGGTCCCTCTCCTAGGGTTTGGATTTTCTCTAGGACAAGGGCTTAAAAAAAAATGAAGGAAAAAATACTGATATGTTTCTTAGGCCATCATGATCTGAGCCTAAGAGAAGAGATTTATTTGTTAGACAAGAAGGGAAAATCAATGCTATGTTTCTTAGGCTAAATGAGAAATTTTTTGGGAGTATATGCTAAAATCAACCCCCATCCAAGAATTATATAGCTTCAAGATCACCTGTCAAATTTTACTTTCTTTTTTATCCTAATAGTGACTTGTGATGATTATTTATCAAGGTTGAGCTATTTCAAGTTGATATTTATGCATCTTCTATCTCATAAATTATCTCTATTTTAGCCAACCTATGAATCTCTTGAGTCAAATTTGCCTTGAATTATTTATATCTTTGCATGTGAAAAGGTTTGATATATTTAGTGTCAATTTGGACCACTTTGTTGATACTTGACAAAATTATATGTGTGTCATCATGCTCCATGTGACCACCTATTTACATCATTAAATTTCTTGGTAAGACCATCCAAAATGTTGGAGGCACCTCCACCACTAAGATATCCTAAATTATTGCTAAATTTGGTATTCTTTGCAACAACACTAGCACTTTATTAGATATCCCTATTGCTTTGACTTACATTTTATTAAATTAGATAAATTAAGGCTGCACATATGTATATTTCAAGTTCATAGTATCACAAATTTACTTTGGCATGATAGCAAATTTAGTTTCCTATTCTTTTAGATAGTTGTTTAATATACATCCTTCCAAACATAATGATAGATAATAAGGAGGGGGAATGACTCTTTTTATGTTCAAGGATGATTATCCATATTCCAGTTTGGGTCTTGTTACAACTGTGATGCCTACCATTGAACTTTCTAGAGCCACTTTGACCAAATCAACCTTTGTAGAAACTAGAAGATATTCCTTTGAATTTTCTTTTTTGGAATGTTATTTTTGGAATCATACCCTATTTCTATTATTTTTTATTGAATTTTCTTGTATACCTTGATTGTGTTTACCCACTATTTTCTTAATGGGTAATACAATGCTTGATGAGCTTGTATATTTTTACAATGTTGACATAAGGCTTTTGGATAACATATCTTTGATCCTATATTTTCTTCAAAATCCCCTTGTAGATTTAAGCTACTTCTTGCTCTATCCTTGTATGATCCACCTTCCTCCTGATCTATCTCATTTAATATTTCATTTAGACTAACTAGGTCAATTACAAAGTATATCTCTATTGTTAGGTCATGATTCTTTTGGTCCATGATGATGGTTACAACATCCTATGATTCATGATTTCTCCTTGGATATGAACTCAATTCACTATCATATCCATCAAATGTTGAACCCTTAAGGCAATCTAGATAGAAGTTTCCCTTTTGTTCTTCAATTTTTGTTATCTCCCTGGTAAGGTGTATCATATTTTGTATCTCTTGCATTGTTTGAGAATTCAACACAACTTGCATCTTATCATTCAAATATTTAACTAAGAGAATTGGATCCATCAAAGTAGTTTACTAGGGTAATGATGGGCAAGGGGCTGTAAATCAATTTAGTAAGATAAAGGAAAATCAAACTTCTTTGGTTTTGGAGGAATTTATCCTACTAAAATCAACATATTTTAGCCTTCAAAGTCATTCTAAATGCCTGTGGGAATATTTTATCTTGATAATATAGTATTTGGAGGGCCAATTCTAAATTTATATCATGGACATAGTAGATATAGGTTTGTGCTTATGACATATTAATCTCTCAAGAGATTATATCCCATAATATTTTGAATCTAATGTTAGAATATCAGAGAGCTTCATGAAGACATCTTTTGATATAGTAAAATTACATGAGTAATGCAAAGAGATTCCCTAGATCATCAAATACCAAGATCAATGGTTCAACTAGGTCAACCCAAGTCCTAATGCTCTTGCCTTATAAATATTTGTACCATTTCAATGCCTTACCCCATAAGGATTTAGTGAGTAGTCTTATCATGACATATTCGAAGATAATATTGCAGAAGATGGCTAAAGTTGAGACATCTTGACAATGCTCATAGGTAATTTTATTACTACCATCATAGATGGGTAATAGATTTAGTGTAGCCTATGTGATGTCATGGAGCACTAGGAGGTTGAGTTGCTTAACATTATTGTAGGATAAACAATTTTTTGCAACCATATTTTTGAGGATTTTATGTTTGTAGAGTCATATTATTGGTGCTCGATGTAGTATTTAAGATTTCGACGCTTTTGCCATTCGATTATGAGTATTATTTCCAATGGAGTTGTTTTTTCTTCTAGATTTTTACTTTTAATTGAGTCACCAAGTGAATATATAATCTCCACAAGTGAGTTCAAGACTACTGATAAAAATCATGAATTCTCTAGGTATTAAAATATTCTTTGTATGATCAAATAGATTATGAAATATGTTTGATCATTCTCTTAGGAATGATATATAGCCAAATAAAGAGGGACCCTCAGGTCCCATCGAGCATGCCAAAAATACTCTTAGTTTTGAAACCCACCTAAGTGAATGAGATGCACCCTCAAGACCCCATCCAAGAGATTGGATAGGTTAGAAATGAGGGTCCTTGAGTCAACCTCTAAAGAAGTTCATTTACTATGCCTAGATAATCTAACTTAATGGAGGGTTTGTAGACTAAAGTAATAAATAATAAGGGTGAGAAAGATGAGCTAAAAGTGGTACATATTTAGAAACATCAAGAGACATAGTGTAGAGAGTCTCACAATCTAAAACCTAGTAGAACAACCTACTTTTCTTATGCATTCAAAATATTAATCATTAAGAACTTTGAGTGATGCTAAGTCATTCTAGAACTATAACAACAAATCTAGGTAGAAATCTAGAATGTAGAATAACTATAATAGAATTACCCATTCCTAGATTTAATAGAAAATATTTAGCTACTCAATAAGACATACATACATGTTTTGCATAAGAAGTTAGCAAGAGTCCAAACAACAATCCAATATTCATTCAAGAAGACATATAGCTTCAATCAATACAATTATGCCAATTGTAGATGCCAAAGAGTTAACCCTTAGAATAGATTGAATTTTAGTATATATAGATATTTGCAATGTATTCAATTATCTAAGAATGATTGTTGTTAGAGCATATTACAAGATTCCGAGAAGACATAGACAGTGGTTGTTGCATTCAACTCAATTGTACTTAACTACTTCATAAAAGTTGTATTATGTATATGATGTAGATTTCATTGTGAGGCTAGCCTACATGCTGCATCATTGGATTATAAACATTAGGTGATGCTCCACTTATATTATGCATGGCCACCTTCACAGGGGCATGTGTGAGATGAAGAGGGCTTTGGTCATTGAGATCTTCTAACATTGATGATTCTTGGCAGTTGATTAGTGTATGCATTCCTACTGGTATGGATTATTTTTGATCACTTATGCAATGGTTTTTGGTATGAAGAGTGTGTCACTTGTTATCAGATAACCATATTGGCTAAGTTTTACATCCTTTAGCTTTCTCCTAATATCAGGTTTTAGATAACTTTTTTACTTTTGATGACATCCTTTGTCTAAAGTGTCCAACAATTATATTTTTTTCATGTATGATGTCAGTATGGTTGAGGGATTTTAGAATCCTACCACTGAATCTGGTTTCTTCTATTGCTCTAATTATATCTTCTCCTATAATATCCCAAAAAGCTTTGTAGAATTCTATTGGTAATCAATTAGGACCTAGGGCCTTTCCTGATTGCATTGAGATTATTGTTTCTTTAACCTCTTCTTCTTTGATCTCTTTCATAAGCTCCTCATTCTACTCTTGAGAGACTAATCTGGGGATACTTCCCAAGATTTCGTAGTTGACAATGATTTATCAAGTGGATATCTTCGAGAAGCTATGCGAGTGGATTATGAGTTAATCGATATTTTCATATTGTATAAATTTGTTATATGGAATTAAAGGAATATTATCATTACATGGACATGAGTATCAACCATTCAATAGTAAAAACTGGTTATAAGAATTAGCATTAATTTATTATATAGATAGCACACTTCTATTGGCTAGCAATCCAAAATAACATCTTGACCGTGAATAATTTGCATAAAAGAGGTTTCAAATTTTCAAATAGATGTGTTCTCTGTGAAATAAATGAGGAAGATATTGATAATCTCTTTTATACTTACTTTTTTATAGTTGAACTTCTAAATAATATTTTGAAGAACTTTCAGGTAGAGTGGATTCTCCCCAAGTATCTCTTTGATCTCTATCTCCAACTCTAATGGGAGTTCTCTTTTAAAAGTAACCATTGAATCTTAAAAGACAATAAGATAAACTGCACATCAGTGGCAAATAAGTGTTGGAAAATTTAGGTATCATGAAGTTCAACAATGATTTTGAACCAGATACAGAGAAAGAAATTGTTAGAGTTTGGGGGCTAGCTTCCAATTATCAGAGCTCATCCTTAGTTCATCCACGAACCAATTCAAAATGAAAAAGACATGTAAGTGGATGGATAAAATTAAACTTTGATGGAGCGCCAAAAAGAAATCATGGGAGTGCTATAACTGGAAGTATATTTCAATATCATTGGGGTAGACCACTCTTGGCCTATGCAAAGCCTCTAGGAGATCAAACAAGCCATGTTGCTGAAGCTAGAGTAGCATTTTATGGGTGTGTCGCTTCTTGGCAATCTAAATATAAAGAAATTAATAATAGAAGGATATTCACAAAACATCATTAATATTTTGAATGGAAAACACCCTTCAGGATGGAATATAGCAAATATGATAAAAGGGATTAACACTAAACTAGAACTCCTTGAAGAAGTGCATATCAACCATGTCTATAGAGAGGCTAATGGGGAGCTGACTATATGGGAAACATGGGTGTACCTTTGGATGAATTACAATGTTGGAATTTAATCGTCCTTCATAGTGTTCAAGAAATAATTAATAGTGAAGCCAAGTATGATGAATAAAATGAGATCATAGATTAAATTTGCTAGGGGGATTTTAAAGATTTTATGCATAAAGCTTTGCTGTTCAACATGAGTTAAATGTTTTATAATTATTAATGTTGAGGTTTTATATTTGGTACAAATACCCCTTCACCACTTGATCCTTTGTCTTAGTGTGATATTAGCTTGATCATCGGTACATATGCTTAAAGGAATAATTCATTCTTGTATCAATTTCTCTTTCTATTTGATATTTTTATTTCTATTGCATAATATTTGAGTTGATATTTTATTTTGGTTATTCTAGCAAGGTACTATAAAATTTAACACAATATTATAGTGGTATAAAACATCATTACTTGGTGATATACAATTTTTTCTTGAAGTATCCTATTATTCATTTGATTTGCAAGAGGTAAAATATTTTTCAACATCTTAAAATCCCACTTGACATGCAAAGTAAAGGAAAACTATATTTTATGTGCTATTTTTCAGTATTCTATATGATCTCTCAATGCCAATAGCAAAATTATGTACTTAATGTTTGATAATTATTAGTTATTCAAGTAACTTTAGCTATTTATGTTGGAAATCTATAATTTATTAGATCTCATAATTCTTGGGACATCTATTTTATATTGTGTCATTTTGGAATATTGATGTTAAAGAAAAAATATTATTTTTATTCTTTTCAATGATTGTTATTGTATCTCCAAAGAATATCAAATTAATATTTTTCAAGTTGGTGCCTCAAAATTTGGATACAAGGGAAGACAAAAGTATCTAGTATTCACTTGGTTTAGTTCATGTGGGATCCATTCTGTTTGGGAAACAAAGTCCTTTTTTTGGTAGACCTAGAATAATACCTCATTTCAATGAGTAAAGACATACTTATACGTAAAAATGAGTAACACCCACATGGTATAAGATAGTAAATTTTGGTAGGTTATAGATTGAATATCCAATAGTTATATCATTAAATAGTTAGAACTCTTGGTTTTGAAATCCACATAAATGAATGAGATACACCCTCAAGACCTTGGCTAAGAGATTAGATGGCTTAGAAACGAGGTTATATGAGTCAACCTCTGGAGAAGGTTGGTCCTTATGCTTAGCTAATATAACTAAATGGGGGGTTTGTAAACTAAAGGAAAAAATGTGAAGGGTTATAAAGATGATCTCAAAGTAGTATGGATTTGGTAACATTAAGAGACATTGTGCAAAGAGTCTTACAATTTGAATTTAAATTAAACCACCTGATAGAATAACCTACTTTTAATTTATATTCAAAATATTAATCATTAATATTTTTGAGTGATGCTATGTCATTCTAAAATTATAATAATAAATATAGGTAGAAATCTAGAATGCAGAATAGATATACTGGAATTACTCGTTCCTAGATTTAACAAAAATTCTTAGCTACTCAATAAGACATACATATAGATTTGGTACAAGAAGTTTGAAGGAGTCTAGATAGCAATTAAAACTTCATTCAAGAATACACAAATATTTAATCAATACAATTATACCAATTGTAAACATCAAATAGCTAACCCTTAGAATGGCTTACATTCTAGTATATATAGATATTTACAATGTATTTAGTTATCTAAGAATGATTGTTGTCCAAGCATATTATAAGCTTTAGAGTGGATGTAGAAAGTGGTTATTCCATTCAACTAAGCTATTATTAACTACTTCAAAATTTCTCTATGATGTGTTTGATATAGATTTTATTATGAGGCTAGCATGTGTACTATATTGTTGGATTGTAACCATTAGGTGATGATCTATATTTTTTTGTTATGCATAGCCAACTACACAGGGTAAGCGTACAATGTAGAGAGCTTCAATCATTAATATATTTTGATAGTGATAATTATTGATGGCTAATTGGTACACATACTCTTGCTAATGTGGACTATTCTAGATTACTTATGTAGTGGTTGGTAACATGAAGAGTGTGTCACTTACCACTAGGTAACCATCTTGGTTGAGTATTGCGTTCTTTATATTTCTTCTTATGTCATGTGCTAGATAAATTTCTTACTTTTGATGATATCATTTGTCTAAAGAGTTTGATAGATATGTTTACTCATGTATGATGTCAGATGATGGGAGTCTCTGATCATTGCTTCCTTTGTTTCCAGATCACCTAACTTGGATTTATCTTTCATCCAAAATTCTATTTGGTTTACCAGGTTTTTAAGCTCTTGATGTTGACATCATTGCCTTCCAAAGTTTGACACTTTTGAAAGCTTTGCAAGTTATAGCATTGGATACCAAATGTTGAGCCCAATACCTTGGAATCTTTCTTTCTTGGTATTACTTTACATTGTGTTAGATATTTTATGCCCTCTTGCTAACATTAGCATTGTAGTCCATTCATATTGTCTTATTCACTTGTATCTAAAGCTTGATCATCAAATGTTGGGTACATATGTCAAGTCTTATGCCTTTGATATTCTTTTGAAGAATATCAATTTCTAAAATTATGTTGTCTTGTTGTTGATATCACCTTTTATAATGTTTGGCTAGATTTTTATTTTCTTACTTACCCAAATTTACTTTCTTTCTTTACTTAACTAGATGTCGGGTTTTATGCCTTAGCATATTTTACCATCCAACAAGCTTCTTCTTGTAGCTTTTTCATGTATCTCTACCTCTCTACTTGTTGTAATCTTCTACTATATTTTAGCTTTCTCTAAACCAATATTTAATCTCTGTCTACTATAGTAGCCTCCTTTGATGCCCTTCTAATTACTTTATGAACTCTTGCATGCTCATTGTTGCACTACTATCTTAGAAAAATAACTACATTGTCTAAAATATACCACATAGTAGATGTAGATGGTAAAATTCACCTACATTATTGGTGACTTTCAAGGATTTTTGCTCATAAAATTGAAAGCCTAGTATACCTTATCTATGGGATAGTAGATCTTTGAGAGAAAATGAAGCTAGAAGATAAATTGATTGCAGGAAAATATTGCAGGAGAGAGATGAAGAATGTGGTTATCAAAAATAAAATAATTTCAAAATAGGGAAGCAAAATGATGCAAGGAAAGAGAGTATGATAGGAGGTCATTGAAGGGGTGAAGGAAGATTTCAATGAGGAAGGGAAATACAGGAAGTGAGAAAAGTATATATGGTGAAGAAGATGAATGCTAGAGTTTGGTGGAGAGACACTCGAGACGACAAGGTGAGAAGATGATTATGGAGGTGAATGATGTGAAGGTATAAAAATAAAATACAGGATGAAGAGGAAATGTTGGTAAAGCAAGAGAGAGGAAAGGAATCAAAGATACTTAAAAGCATACACCTTTTACAAATCTAAAAATTTTATAAGCATATTTTGCTATAATTAAATATTATTTTAGGTATAGATGTATAGCTTTAGGTGAATGTTCACACTTGTAGGTATCATTAGACAAATATTCCAAGTGCTCAGAAGCTTCATATTATTTTTTGCTTTCTTCTTTACAAAATTATGCAGGTAGACCTCCTCTATATTGGTGAAATCCATCCAAATTTTTGTTAGCTCAATAGAATGCATAACATCCCGAGATGATCATGCAACTATATAGATTAGGTATCCTTGTGCATCCTTTTATAACTAATTTATGAGGTTGATGACAACTAGATATTCAATTGCATTGTGCTTTTGTCAACGTTGGCATAATTGATTTGAGATTTTTTTTTAAAGAGAAAAAACCATTGTGGGGCCGCCTTGGTTTGAGAGACCATGAACAGGGGGTTCTACACTGTTAAAGTCACCCGGGAGTCACACTCGACCCTGCCCGCACCAACATTATCAATTGGATTTTGGATACCCAATTCAGCATTTTGGTTGGGTGGATATTTGAACTTGGGACCTCCCTTGTAGGATTGCCCTTTCCTCTCCAACTCACCTACAACACCTGGGTTAATTGTTTTGAGATTTGTTTCCCATTTGACCACCCTAATTTTTTATTTTTCTCTTTTACTTAGCCAATAGTGGCTTTGTACAATACATGCTTACCTTCATTACTTTCCATCATAGCACATGGATCTTAAATCAATATGATGATTACCTTTTTAGAATTTGTTGCCAAGCATCATACGCATTCAGTTCATACATGCCAAGACATTAACTTTTTAGCTTGTTACACTTACCTTCATTATGAGGATACTAGAGTGTCCACACCACACATTACCATAGTCATGAAAAATAACTGTAGTTAATTGTGAAGGGATGATTTGTGCTAGTTTTGCCATTGAGCTACGAAGTCAAAAAGGTAGGGAAAGGAAGAACAAAAAGTGTAATGTTTTAAGGAAGTAATTTAATGGGGAGGATACAAGTGAGTGGAGAATGAATATGGAAATAAGTTAAGAAGAAAATGAGTGATAGGAGGTTCATACCTGAGGGAAAATTAACATTTTCTATACTCTAGTTTTGAATCCTTTTGTAATTTTGCTTCCTTTCCTTCTTGTCATTTTGTTCCATGTCCTAGGGTTTGGATTTTCTCTAGGACAAGGGCTCAAAAAATAAAGGAAGGAAAAAACAATGCTATATTTCTTAGGCCATCATGATTTAAGCCTAAGAGAAGAGATGGATTTATTATACACGAAGGGAAAAGCAATGCTATGTTTCTTAGGCCAAAAGGGAAACATTTTGGGAGTTTCTACTAAAATCAACCCCCATCAAAGAATTATATAGCTTCAAGATCACCTGTCAAATTGTACTATTTTTTATCCTAATAGTGGCATGTGATTATTATTTATCAAGGTTGAGCTATTTCAAGTTGATATTTATGCATCTTCTGTCTCATCAATTATCTCTATTTTAGCCAACCTATGAATCTCTTGAGTTAGATTTGCCTTGAATTATTTATATCTATGCATGTGAAAAGGTATGATATATTTAGTGTTAATTTGGACCACTTTGTTGATACATGACACAATTATGTGTGTCATCATGCTCCATGTGACCATCTATTTACATCAAGAAATTTCTTGGTAAGGCCATCCCAAATATTGGAGGCACCTTCACCACTAAGATATCCTAAATTATTGCTAAATTTCGCATTCTTTGAAATAATGCTAGCACTTTTTTAGATATCTCTATTGCTTCAACTTGCATTTTATTAAATTAGATAAATTAAGGCTACACATCTATGTATTCCAGGTTCATAGTATCACAAAATTACTTTGGCATGATAGCAAATTTAGTTTCCTATTCTATTAGACAGTTGTGTAATATACATCCTTCCAAATATAATGAAAAATAATAAGGAGGGGGACTAACCCTTTTTATGTTCAAGGATGATTATCCATATGCTAGTTTGGGTCTTGATACAACTGTGATACTTACCATTGAACTTTCTACAGCCATTTTGACCAAATCAATCTTTGTAGAAACTAGAATATCTTCCTTTGAATTTTATTTTTTGGAATGTCATTTTTGGAATTGTGCCCTATTTCTATTATTTTTTATTGAATTTTCTTGTATACCTTGATTGTGTTTACCCACTATTTTCTTAATATGGATGGTTAATACAATGCTTGATGAGCTTGTATCTTTTTGCAATGTTGACATAAGGCTTTTGGATAACATATCTTTGACCCTATATTTTATTCACAATCCCCTTGTATATTTGAAAAGGATTGAAAATCCAACTAACTTCATATTATTTACAAACTCGTTATATAGGCACTAATGGCCCAAAATACATAACCAAACCCATCAAACATGGATTTGATCCAATATACTTAACCATAAGCTACAAAAGTGCAAGGGAGAATGCACATAACTTCTAAGTTAAGAGGAAAGGAATAATGCTAACTATAAGATCCATTTTAGCTATCTTGAAGTACACACTTCCTACTTTGAGTTCACACTTACTAACTAACACTCTAAATGACAACTAGAAGATAACTAGTGCCCACAAGTGCATGTGAGAAGGAGACTCACTTACAATTATTAATTTGCAAGAAATAAACTATGCAAACCTAGCTAGGAACTACTAGAGGGGTCATATGAGTGATCAAACATCAATCCTCATGAAGGGAGGGGAACTACACATGCAGCGACAGCTGCACGATCTGCAACCTACAGGTGCTGCAAGCAACTCGTGCAGCAGACGCTGCATGATTTACAGTCAAAAGGAGTTGTAGGTTAAATGTGCAGTGGTAGCTGCACGCCCTACAGCCTGCACGAGCTACAGGTTTTACAGTTGTTGCAGGTGCTACCAGCTTGCAAGCCTAGCAGCCTTGCACGTGCTGTAGGCACTGTCGGCTCTGCGGCCTGCCTGCCTGCTTGACAGGCCTATCATAGCTTGCAATCTGCAGGCTTGGCAGGACTTTTCGTTGCTTAGGGCATGGTAGGAGTAGCCCCCTCTGCAAGTATTTTTTTTCATTTTGTTGCATCGAGACGCACGATTGACCACCTCGAGAAACGTGCCAGTGTAGTTCAAAAATCCATGCAAAGCCAGTGGAGTTCAGTTTACCGTGGGTAAATTTGTAATTTTTTTTTTTTAATTTACTATTCTAAGGTTGCATGTAAATTTTTATTTTTATTAATTTAATTTTTAATAACTTAATTAAATTAATTAATCTTTGATTAATTATATTTAATTTTTACTTAAGTTATTTTTAAATTAATAAAATATAAATTGTAAACCTTAGGTTAGTTTAAATTTTTAATTTTTTTTAGCCTTAGGAGTATTTTTAAGGGCACACCATTGTAACAAGGAACCTTCAAATTTTCCTTGATTTTTTAGTGCTTTTCCCTTTTACTTCTGGCTTATACCCGGTCTCACATGGCTTCTTACTTGGCTGCCCAAGTGGCAGAACTTGCACATGTTGTAAATGTTGATACCTGATGAGGATTGATGAGGATTGATGTTGTAAATGCTGATACCTGATGAGGATTGAAAGGAATAATGCTAACTATAAGATCCATTTTAGCTATCTTGAAGTACACACTTCCTACTTTGAGTTCACACTTACTAACTAACACTCTAAATGACAACTAGAATATAACTAGTGCCCACAAGTGCATGTGAGAAGGAGACTCACTTACAATTATTAATTTGCAAGAAATAAACTATGCAAACCTAGCTAGGAACTACTAGAGGGGTCATATGAGTGATCAAACATCAATCCTCATCAATATTTAAGCTACTTCTTACTCCATCCTTGTCTGATCCACCTTCCTCCTACTCTATCCCATTTAATATTTCATTTAGACTGACTAGGTCAATTACAAAGTATATCTCTATTGTTAGGGCATGATCGTTTTGGTCCATGATGATGGTTACAACATCCTATAATTCATGATTTCTCCTTGGAGATGAACTCAATTCACTATCATATCCATAAAATGGTGAACCCTTAAGGCAATCTAGATAGAAGTTCCCCTTTTGTTCTTTACATTTTGTTATCTCCTTGGTAACGTGTATGATATTTTGTATCTCTTGCATTGTTTGAGGATTCAACACAACTTGCATCTTATCATTCAAATATTTAACTAAGAGAATTGGATCCATCAAAGTAGTTGACTAGGGTAATGATGGGCAAGGGGTTGTGAATCAATTTGGTAAGATAAAGGAACATCAAACTTTTGGTTTTGGAGGAATTTATCCTACTAAAATCAACACATTTCAGCCTTCAAAGTCATTTTAAATGAATTTGGGGATATTTTCTCTTGATAATGTAGTATTTGGAGGGCCAATTCTAAATTTATATCATGGACATAGTAGATATAGGTTTGTGCTTATGACGAATTAATCTCTCAAGAGATTATATCCCATAATATTTTGAATCTAATGTTAGAATATCAGAGAGCTTCATGAAGACATATTTTGATATAATAAAATTGCATGAGTAATGCAAAGAGATCCCCTAGATCATCAAATACTAAGATCAATGGTTCAACTAGGTCAACCCAAGTCCTAATGCTCTTGCCTTCTAAATATTTGTACCATTTTAATACCTTACCCATAAGGATTTAGTTAGTAGTATTATCATGACATCTTCGAAGATAATATTGCAGAAGATGGCCAAAGTTGAGATCTTGACAATACTCATAAGCAATTTTATTACTACCATCATAGATGGGTAATAGCTTTAGTGTATCCTATGTGATGTCATGGAGCACTAGGAGGTTGAGTTGCTTGAAATTATTGTAGGATAAATAATTTTTTCCAACCATATTTTTGAGGATTTTATGTTTGTAGAATCATGATTGGTGCTCGGTGTAGTGTTTAGGCTAATGATGCTTTTATCATTTGATTATGAGTATTATTTCCAATGGAGTTATTGTTTCTATGGATTTTTACTTTCAATGGAGTCACCAAGTGAATATATAATCTCCACAAGTGAGTTCAAGACTACTCACCAAAATCATGAATCCTCTAGGTATTAAAACATTCTTTGTAGGATCAAATAGCTTATGAAAGATGTTTGATCATTCTCTTAGGAATGATATATAACCAAATAAAGAGGGACCCTTAGATCCCATCAAGCATGCCAAAAATACTCTTAGTTTTGAAACCCATCTAAGTGAATGAGATGCACCCTCAAGACCCCGTCCAAGATATTGGATAGGTTAGAAATGAGGGTCTTTGAGTCAGCCTCTAAAGAAGGTCATTTACTATACCTAGCTAATCTAACTTAATGGAGGGTTTGTAGACTAAACTAATAAATAATAAGGGTTAGAAATATGAGCTAAAAGTGGTACATATTTGGAAACATAAAGAGACATATTGTAGGGAGTCTCACAATATAATACCTAGTAGAACAACTTACTTTTCTTATGCATTTAAAATATAAATCATTAATAACTTTACATGATTCTAATTCATTCTAGAATTATAACAAAAAATCCAGGTAGAAATATAGAATGCAGAATAACTATAGCATAATTACCCATTCCTAGATTTAATAGAAAGTTTTAAACTACTCAGTAAGACATACATGTTTTGCATAAAAAGTTAGCAAGAGTCCAAACAAAAATCTAATCTTCATTCAAGAAGATGTATAGCCTTAATCAATATAATTATGCCAATTGTAAATGCCAAATATTAGACCCTTAGAATGGATTGAATTTTAGTATATATAGATATTTGCAATGCATTCAATTATCTAAGAATGACTATTTTTAGAGCATATTATAGGCTTCAGAGCATACATAGAGAGTGGTTATCGCATTCAAATCAATTGTACTAAACTACTTCATACATGCTCTATGATGTATATGATATAGATTTCATTGTGAGGCTAGCCTACATGCTGCATCATTGGATTATAACCATTAAGTGATGCTTCATTTATTTATATTATGCATAGCCACCTTCACAGGGGTATGTGTACGATGGAGAGGGCTTCGGTTATTGAGATATTCTAATAGTGATGATTATTGGCATTCGATTAGCATATGCACTCCTACTAATATCTACTATTTTTGATCACTTATGCAATGGTTGGTGGAATGAAGAGTGTGTCACTTGTTATCAGGTAACCATATTTGCTAAAGTGATGCATCCTTTAGCTTTCTCCTTATATCAGGTTTTAAATAACTTTCTTACTTTTGATGAAATCCTTTGTCTAAAGTATCCAACAACTATATTTTTTCATGTATGATGTCAGTATGGTTGAGGGATTTTAGAATCCTACCACTGGATCTGGTTTCTTCTAATGCTCTAGTAATATCTTCTCCTATAATATCCTAAAAAGCTTTGTAGAATTCTATTGGTAATCCATCAAAACCTGGGGCCTTTCTTCATTGCATGGAGAATATTGTTTCTTTAACCTCTTCTTCTTTGATCTCTTTCATAAGCTCCTCATTCTACTCTTGAGAGACTAATCTGGAGATAATTCCTAAGATTTCCTCCTAGAATTGTTTTGATAGATGTGAATCTGTAGTAAATAAAGTGGAGAAAAAATCATTAGCTATTTTTTCCATACTTGAAGTGGTGGTTTCTAGGAGTCCTGCATTTGTTAAAGCA
The DNA here is from genome assembly GCA_028583015.1 of Wollemia nobilis. Classification (NCBI taxonomy): domain Eukaryota; kingdom Viridiplantae; phylum Streptophyta; class Pinopsida; order Araucariales; family Araucariaceae; genus Wollemia; species Wollemia nobilis. The sequence goes on along the minus strand of JAQPPZ010001308.1, from coordinate 2,885,794 downwards.
TCAATCTGGTTATAGTGTGTAGACACCAAAACAACACCAATATGATTATGTGATCGCAAACACTGATCGCTTTGACACACACAGCCCCTAGGGAAGCCCTCAGAGGTTAAATAGTGGTCCTAACCACTTTTATAGCAATTTTGTAAGGTCAAAAGGCAGTTTGGCACATTCAGGCACTTTGCTCAGTATTCGTCTCACCCAAGGATGAATACTAACTGGGATTCGTCTCACCTAGGGACGAATTCTAAATTCGTCTTTGGTCAGGATGAATTCCAGGTTTAACGGGAAAAAAGAAGAATGTCGCCAAGTGGCAGCCAAGGACAGTCAATTATTGCCTCCTGCCATGCATGCATGTGTAGGTGGGTAGGTTGGCAGTTAGAGGACTGTCACAATGGCAGTCATGGAAGCCCAAGTCGTGGAGGAGTCTCCTCCCTCTTGGGAAGGCATGGCCACCACATGGCATCCCTGCATGCCCCTCCAAAGAGACCCCCTGGGTCTATAAAATGGTGGACTTTCCCACCCAAAAGAGAATAGGTTGGAGGCATTTTCAAGCAACGAAGTGCTGCCAAATCGAACACCCTATTGAACCCCTTTTTCGATTCACCTTTTCACATCCTTAATCTCTTTCGCAAGAGAGGTTATTGGGTGGATTTTGGAAGCGTGGATCCAAACCCAAACCCAAAATTTGACCACATTGAATCCACCAATTTTTTGACAACCCATTCTGAGAGATTTTGGGCCCATCCCTAGTGGATTGGTGCTGAAATCAAGTTCCAACGGTGGGTGGCCCACTCGAGCACCCCACACCTTTTGAGTTTCATTCTAATTTGTTTCTATCATTTATTCATTTCTCATTCCATTCTATGTTGACTATATAGTTCATGTATTCAATTTCGTAATATTTTAATCAGATTTCATCATATGCTTGTCGCTTTTGTTGTCCCACTGACTTGCAAGTAAACAACATCAAAATTCTCGATGATGGAGGTCAAATTGGGAGAATCCGACCATCTGGGTCATCCCAAAATGGCCCCAATTACTTAACCCCTTTGTCTGTAGGTGTTTTGGAGATACCAAGGTTCGACATTTAGACGGCATCAACTCGACACTTTAACACAGGAGAATTCGTCCTACCTTGGGACAAATTACAGCAGAATTCGTCCTACCGAGGGATGAATTTTAGTTGAATGCAAATTGGCTGACTATTTCAATGGCAATGGCCCTCTGGTAATGTTCTCTGGTTCATGTTCAAATTGCAAGTCATTTGGAATCAGTTTAGTCACCATTTTATTAGGTTCTATGCATGCATCTTTTATCATTTTTTAGAGAACAAGTGCTTCTTATTTGCAACAGGTGCTACTAACAATGTCGTTGTGTCTTTGAACACAGGATAAGCAGCGAGAAGCGAGGATTCATCAGCATAAGCGGTGGAAACACTTTGGCCCGCCCATTTCAAACGTGGGCATGCGGAAGAAGGATTATTGATCACGATTGTAACCAAATCTATTTAATGCTCCTAACCCCTAAGAAGGGAGGAGGCATCTTTGTAACCGAGGTTAAAGAGTTAAATAAAAGGGCTGTGATTTCTCTAAATTCTTGTATCTCATTTCAATTTTGCCTCTTTCATTTAATGCACTTCACATTTTAGGACTTAAGCGTTAGTTTTGATTTTGAATGCATCAAAATAGTTTTCCTTTCAAAAACTTCCAGAATCTCATGCTTTGAGTTTCATTCTAATTCGCTTTCTATCATTTATTCATTTCTCATTCCATTCTATGCTGACTAGATAGTTCATGTATTCAATTTCATAATATTTTAATCAGATTTCATCATATGCTTGTCGCTTTTGTTGTCCCATTGACTTGTAGGTAAACAACATCAAAATTCTCGATGATGGAGGTCAAATTGGGAGAATCCGACCATCTGGGTCATCCCAAAATGGCCCCAATTACTTAACCCCTTTGTCTGCAGGTGTTTTGGAGATCCCGAGGTGTGACATTTGAGCAGCATCAACTCGGCGTCTTAACATAGTCGAATTCGTCCCACCCGGGGATGAATAACAACAGAATTCATCCTGCCCAGGGACGAATTACGGTTGAAAGTAGATTGGTCGACTGTTTCAATGGCAGTGGCCCTCTGGTAATGTCTTCTGACCTCTATCAGATTTGCAAGTCATTTAGGATCATTTCATGCATCATTTTAGTCAGTCTTAGGCATACATCTTTCATTAATTTCAAGGAACAAACTTTTCCTATTTGTAGCAGGTGCTACTAACTCTTTTGTTGTTTCTTTGAATGCAGGAGGAGCAGCAAGAATCGAAGATCCATCGACGCAAGCGGCGACAACACTTTGGCCCGCCCATTTCAAATGTGGGCATGCGGAAGGAGGAAGACTAAGTCACAATTGTAACCAAAATCTATTTAACGCTCCTAACCCCTAAAAATGGAGGAGGCATCTTTGTAACCGAGGTTAAAGAGTTAAATAAAAGGGCTGTGATTTCTCTAAATTCTTGTATCTCATTTCAATCAATTTGCCTCTTTCGTTTAATGCACTTCACATTTTAGGACTTAAGCGCTATATTTTGTTTTACATTGCATGGTTATAGTTTTTCCTTTTATTTTTGGAATCTCATGCTTTCAGTGGCGATCATGGTGGGACCCTGTCCCTTGTTTTTTAAGATCAAGTAACTGATCCATTTTTGTGTTTGGTGCTTGACAGGTACCATTTTTTTTAAAGCAGACTGTTATTCGTCTTTGACTGTGATGATTACTTTACTGTAATTCGTCTGACCCTGGGACGAATTCCAATTCATCTCAGACCAGGATGAATTTTGTTCTGTAATTCATCTCTGACAGGGATGAATTTTTGTCTGTAAATTTTCAAAGCCGAAGATCAAAAATAGCAAGTCTGGGCAGAAAAGAGGTAAGGTTCCAAAATTGACTTTGTCATTTTTTGATTTTCTGCTTTCACTTTCTATCAATTCTTGCATGCTTAGGGAAAGTAGTGGTTGCTTGCATGTTTCAATTTTAAGTAAAATAAACCACACACACATCACATGGCACATTTTTAACCAAGGAGCTGGTCGTAAGACCCCAGCCCTTGAGCAAGACCAACGATGGGTTCATCACCACCTTGGCTTGACTTTGCATCCATTTCCCCTGATTGTCACTATTGTTAGGCGTAAATCCTGACGAAAGTTGATCGAGTGTCGCTGGGGTGATTCCCATGCACGCGAGGATAAGTCTTCTATGGTAGGTGTCATTAACAGGACAATCCCCCTTTCGTACCGCCTATGTTCCATGTACCATCTGCTCTCACGTACCTATAGTTTCCCTCTCGTAAGGGCGGGTATATAGAGAGGTTGGTATATCGGTCCGACAATGGTATATTGAAGGGGCGACCATTTATGGGAGTCATATGAGCCAACATTCTGCATTTAAACGTTCTTCAAAACTTGCAAAACAAAACAAAACATCAAAATGCACTAAACCAGTTTAGGACACACTATTAAATCTTTAAAAGAGATAATCACCGTTTGTGTATGTGTGTGTTCATTTCTGCTTAGTGTAACAAAAAAAAAATCATCATAAATGAGATAAAAATCTGCTTAGCTAGTAGAAGAGCACCACAATGGTGTACACCCGTAGCCAAGCCCAATCAAGGGTAGATGCTACGGAAGGTGCACAAAGAGAGGGCATTGGTCGCCTTCGCTTTAGCCCTGAGGACTTGGCCATACCACCTTGGTGGTCTGGCCTACAAGAGAGTCCACATCAGGCCACATCAAGAAGGAATTATTGGGACCCCCCTTTGTGGGGTATGCCCATTCAACACAGCCCCTTTCGGGAAGAAGCTTTACATGTAGCACTCGATGTAAATAGAAAACCGCCTTCTGAGGCTAGATATGAGTGGCCACAGCGTGATGAAGTGCTAGAGAGGCACAGTGTCCATGAGGAGAGACAGCATGAATACGACATCTCTCCTTTGCCTCCCATTAGAACTGAAAGACAAAACCCAGAGCGCAGGGCTCTCCACACAGGGCGAGCTAACTCCACCTGCCCCTTTCACACCCATGAAAGGGAGTACGAGGAAGACCATCGCATTCCTCGAGAACAACATACAACGTGGGAGCCTTGCATTTTCGCACCTACTAGATATCATGGTCACCCATCGAGGCCAGAGCCTCAAGTAAATGCCACCGACCTCGATAGAGGGAAGCGACCCATTGAAATTTTAGATCATCAAGACCGAGGCAAATACATAGGAGAAACATTCAAGCCTCCTGAGAAAAATATGGCGGACCAAATTGACCTGGCAGTCGCCAGACATGCCACCCGCCAAGCCCGCATCACACAGCTTGAGCAAGGTCATCAGCAGTTAGAGCACTTATACCGCCTCAATAAAGAGCGCATGCAGTGCAAAGCGAATGAGCTACATTATAAACTACCTGAGAGGGTGCCAACCCCTCACACCCAAAAATGAGAACAATATGAGAGGCATAACCCTTTGGTGCAGGACAGGTCTCCGTGACCTCGTCAAGCTTTGCCTCCGAGACCTCATAGACCCGAGAGGGAGGCCACCCCCTGAAACAATGATGGGTACCCTCAGTGAGGACTCACCCAGGGTCATAGGTCTCGCCCAGAGACTCCTCAAGAAGTTTATGAGGAGTATGAACCAGAAATAGAATGGGCCAAAATGCCCTATCAAGGCGGGAGGGCTGCCATTCGGCCACCCCCCCATAGGCCTCCAGTCTCCCATAACTCACAACGGGAGCAAACAAAAGAGGAAGAGATTAAATCTTTCGATGCATACAAAGTGCTATTAGAGCATTTGGAGTCTATGGAGACAAAATCTTCTGGGCATCAAAAGCCCATGTTACGTCAACTCCGTAGTCATCCAGTGCATCCCTCAGTGCCCACACCTCTTTACCCCGAACATTTCAAGTTGCCTCAATTGGCAGTTTTTAAAGGTGAAGAGGATGCTCAAGAACATGTCACAAGATTCTTGAGCCAATGCTTCGGCATTCAGGATAATGATGCATTGTTGCTTAGGACATTCATAACCACATTCGTGGGCCCTGCCTCGGATTGGTTCACACAGTTATCGAAGCATAGCATAAATAACCTAGATCAATTAGTAGATGTGTTCCTTGAACGCTTTGCCTTCAACACCAAGAAGAAGGCATCATTGAGTGATCTGGCCAACCTCAAGCAATATGAGGAAGAGACAATGGTAGCATACGAGAATCGATGGAGGGCTTTGCTTTCTAAGCTACCCTACCTTCCCCCTATGTCTGACCTCACACAGATGTTTGCATGAAGTTGCTTGAAATCGATCTCTGGGCTATTGCAGCTGTAGCAATACGCCAGCCTAGAAGAAGCTTTGGTGCAAGCCAGAGTTATAGAAGAGATCAAAATAGGGGAGGGCACAATCGCCAAGCCTAAAAATAAAGAGTGGAACAAAAACACTAAGACCGGGACTACGCAATCACAACCCGCTATGGTTAATCAAGTTGTGATAAATGTCCCCAAGCTTGTGCAAGAAATACAGCCCCAAAAGGCTAATTATCAGGTAGTGCCTCCTAATTATGAAAGAGACAATAAAAAATAGGAGCAAAATCAGTAGCGTCGCCCTAGGCGACAATTCACCCCTTATGCGGAGTCCAGGGACTCCCTATTTGACCGCTTGTCAGCGGAAAATTTAATCACCCTTCTAGAAATCCAAATCGTAGATCCTAACGCTCCCAAGCCTAAGGGATACAGAGAGGAATTATATTGTAGGTTCCATAGGCGAAGGGGACATGACCTGAATGGATGTTGGAAATTCAAGGGATTAATCCAAGATTTGATCGATAATAAAACATTGGCCGTGGACAACCCCATAGCACCAAATAATCAATAGATGGGGGTTTTCAAGGACCCTTTGCCTACCCACGAGGCACAGGCAAAACCTCTTCAGGTCAATGAGGTGTGACAGAATATTCCCATGCAAGGATTTGTGGGAATGATCAGCATAGTGACCAGGAACAAAAAGTACCCAGGAGTTGCTCCCGAGGCAACTACAAGAGAAGTTCCAACAACGTCGCAACCTCAACAACGCCCTGTGCAGTTGCCTCCGCCTAGACCCGAGGTCATGATACGGACCAAACTCATGCAGAGTTTGCGGACCACATCGGCTAGGCTTTCCATTTATGAGCTTATTCAATAGTCAACACCCCATAGGGAAGCTCTCATGGAAATTTTGAAAGCCATCGAGTTACAACCTCACGAAGCAAATTCTTTCAATAACTTCGTGGGACATGTGAAACAATGTACGGAGCCGATCATTACCTTCAGAGAGGATGAAGTTAAAACAATATCGAATGACATGGCAGATCCACCCCTGCACGTTATCGCGCGGGTCAACGGGATCCCGTACAAGAGAGTGTTGGTAGATACTGGCTCGTCCAGTAACATCATTACCACTGTAGCATTAAAACATCTAAAGCTGCTAGCCTCTCATATCATGGCTTCCACATACACACTATGAGCATTCAACGATGCAATATGCTCGATAGTCGGCACAATTGTTCTACCTGTCCAGGTAGGACAAAAGACAATACCTACATTGTGCCATGTTTTGGAAGGCGAGATGGCATATAACATACTGCTAGGGCGGCCATGGATCAGGGACATGAAGTGTGTCCCTTCGATCGCTCACTAGTGTCTAAAGTATGCATTTGAAGGAGAAGTACATGTAGTCCCGATGGACTTAGAACCCTTCAAATATTGCAATGCGGTGCAATTAATGCCTCAATCGACCCTCCCATCAACGCATTTGGATTTCCAGTTAAATCCATCTAGACAGGGTCCAATACCATGGGCACCACTGGTGACTAAATCATCAAAATCCCAGCCAGGTGAGTCTTCATCATCTGCTCCTTCACTACCAATGCCACCTGTCATGGCTAAACAGAAGGACAAAGGAAAATAGATCTTGGAAGAGGCTCAGCCCCTAGAAGAGGCATTGCCAACAATATCAATTGTCTCAATAGAAGAAATACCTAGCACAACGAAAGTCGAGACTCCTAACCCACCAAACATGGAATGGACTCAGGAAGGCCTCCCGTTCCCTCCCTCCCAAGCATCAACAATTATGGTTGAAATGGCCAGTACGGGCCTGGGGGAGTATCTAGTGCAGAATGTTGTGGCAACGCCCACGTTAGAATCAGTACAAGACATGGGGAGACCTCGCCTTCCCATAGGGACAGTTGTTCCTCTAGGTTACCCACCAAACCAGACTAATTTTGTGTATGGGGGCCTTGATCATGGTGTTGAACCATGCAAGCAAAAGGACGAGGACGAAGAGCCTTTTGCTGAAAATGTCAATTATCTATCAAACCCGGACTTCGCTCTGAGATATCTCGGCCAATGCAATTGGCATGGATACGGGCTAGGTAGGTATGAGCAAGGGGTGCGTGTCCTTTGCCAACCAAGATACCAAATGCCATATGATAAGTCGGGAGTAGGGTTCAACCACCCCCTGCCCTTAGACATCTTGGTGGAAAACATGCAAGGCCTAGGAATAGGCAACAAGGGTGGATTGGCATCAGATCCTTATGCCAACCCAAATATAGAATATACATTGGGAGATTACCTCCCATGGTCAACAAACACCCTTGGTAACATCAGTAATCCCTCTCCTTTGCTAGAGAGAGGTGAAAGTTCGGACACTAACTCCCAAGGAGAACATAAACGGTGTCCAGAGATCTTTTTGAAACTGTTCCCTTTAGAGGTTCCAGTTGATCCAATGCAGTGTCAAGAGAATCAGGTCCCTCCACCAAGAGTGGAACAACCACAATGGGACCAGATTAATTTGCTAGAACAAGGTGAACCCTTAATGTCGCAAGCAGTTATGGAAGAAAATGAACATTTTTGGATCTCCGATAGTGATTCGGAAGATGAGACTGAGATGGCCTATCTCAACCACATGCGATAGATGCAACAAAGGCAACAAGTGCAACAACGACGTCCCTTAGGGATTGATGACTTATTTGCATAGATGGGCATACTGCCAGGGCATGAGTGGTATGTAGACCCAGCGAGGTGGGACCAAGTGTTGGATCCATGGCTCCAAATTTATGATGAGCACCGACCACCCCGAGACCCTATAATGACATCAGTGTCGAGGGAAGACCTTGTCTTCCTATCAGCACATAGGGTAGATCCATTCGTGCCCGTTCCCCTAGAGCCAGATCCAAAGTATAGGGAGCATCCATAATGTTCGAGTTATCATACCCATGGTAATGGAGACCAAATTCATTCCATCCACATGATCTCCATTGATTTGATCACACCCATCCACAATCCGGCCGATCCAACATGGTCATTGCATCTAGACACAGATGCCATCGACTGGGATCGCGTCAATTCACCTCTCTCACCATCAGAGTACTGGCCTTTCGGTAAGATGCCTCATTTTACCCCAGGGACAACTCAGGATATTTTTTAGGCTGAAGAGGAACCCGAGGTTCCCAACGCAGATTTAAATTCAGCTAATGATATCCATTTGATCCCGACTCCACATCAGTTGGAGGACGGATCCCACATGTCAGTCGAGGAGACGACTGACGTAGATATCAGCATGGATCCAATGAATCCATAGATTCTCAAGCTAGGGGTAAGTCTTTCCCTCGAAGAGCAAGCCGACTACATTGCCCTTCTCAAAGAGAAGAAGGAGGTTTTTGCATGGTCATACAAGGATATGCCAGGACTAGACCCATAGCTAGTCACGCATAATTTAACGCTTGATCCGACAATCAAGCCCGTAAAGCAAAAACTACGTAAGATGCACCCAACAATGGCCTTGATGGTCAAAGACGAATTGCAAAAGTTGTTGGATGCATAGTTTGTCATCTGCATGGATTATCCGCCATGGCTGTCCAACATGGTGCCCGTCAAAAAGCCCGACGGGAGGATTCGCATATGCACTAATTTTTGAGATCTAAACAAAGCGAGTCCTAAGGATGATTTCCCCTTGCCGAGCATCGACGTGTTGGTAGACGCTACAGTAGGTCACGAAATGCTCTCCCTCATGGATGGTTTCTCAGGATACAATCAGATTCGTATCAATCCTGAAGACCAACTAAAAACGGCGTTCACAATGCCTTGGGGGACATTTTGTTATAAGGTCATGCCTTTTGGCCTTAAAAATGTTGGTGCCACCTACCAACGTGCCATGACGTACATCTTCCATGACTACATGCATAAAACTTTGGAAGATTACATGGATGATTTGTTAGCCAAGTCTCTATTGCGCTCAAATCATATCGATGACTTAAGCAAGATCCTCGATCGCCTCATGGAGCATAAAGTTAGACTAAATCCCAAGAAGTGCGTATTTGGCGTCACATCTGGAAAACTCTTGGGTTTCATAGTCTCAAAGCGAGGTATCGAGGTGGACCCAAAGAAAGTCAAGGCAATCCTTGAAATGGTTCCCCCAACTACCATTAAGCAGCTCAAAAGTCTACAGGGAAAGGTCACGTCGATTAAACGCTTTATAGCACAGCTATCTGACAAGTGCCGACCCATGAACAAATTATTGCACAAGGGGGTTACATTTCACCGGGATGACGAGTGCCAGTTAGCCTTTGACGAAATCAAACAATACCTGGCTTCGCCACCAGTGTTGGCACCACCCAGACCAGGAGTGTCGTTCTACTTATACATCTCAGCTATTGAGGTCACACTGGGCACCATGCTAGCCCAGAAGAATGAACTTCATAAAGAATAGGCTACTTATTATCTTAGCCGCACCCGGTCGGTTATGAACTTAACTATGCATACGTCGAGAAACTCTTCTTGGCAGTGGTGTTTGCTACCAAAAAGCTACGCCACTACATGCTGAGCAACACTACGTATGTTGTGTCTAAGGAGAATCCATTGCGATACATGATGAGTCGTACTTATCATAGTAGTCACACGGCGAAATGGATCATGTTGTTGACAAAATTTGACATAGAGTTTATTGGACAGAAATCTATCAAAGGACAAGTCATAGCCGATCAACTAGCGGAGGCTCCTCTTGAAGACGATCAGCCTCTAGTCATAGAACTACCCGATGATGGGGTCTTCCATGTCTCAGAATCGCCAGATTCTGATGAGCCTGAGTCACAGGCCAACATAACCCTATTCTTTGATGGTTCTAAATGTGAGCAAGGTGGTGGCACGGGAATAGTATTCTTCACACCACAGGGTGATCCAATGCCCCTGTCATTTAAATTAAACTTCCCGTGCACCAACAATAATGTAGAGTATGAAGCCTTGCTCATAGGTCTTCAGACAACAATCGCCATGAACATCAAACGACTGAACATCTTTGGTGATTCGTTGTTAATAGTCAATCAAGTCAAAGGGGTATATCAATGCAAATGCCCAGTTCTGTAGGCTTATAAAGCCCTTGTGGACAAATTCCTAGCAAAACTTGAGTGGTATGACATCGAGGCACTCCCTCGATCATCGAATCATTTTGCGAACACAATGGCCTCCTTGGGGTCACTAATCCCGCAAGACCTTTTCGGTGATATGACAACCATTCAAGTCAAAACCTTATCGCAATCCATGATGGAGCGTGCAAGCTCAGACTTGACGCCAGGAATCCACATGATCCAGATTGAACCATCCTCGGATAAGTTCTCTCGAATCCAAGATCATCTGAAACATGCCAACTGGGGGTCCTTGTTCTCCCCTACTCCCATTAATAGCAACACAATGCTATTCTTACAGGTTCTATCCCATTCAACGTTCGCTAGGGATGAACTTCAAGAGGGATTGGTTGTTCATACTGTCGAGGTTTCTGATCAACAAGACTGGTATTTACCCATTAGAGACTACCTCAAGTTAGGTAATCTCCCGCTTGGATTGACGCATGCCGCAAAACGAGCACTCAAGCAGAAAGCGGCTAAGTATGTCTTGATAGGAGACATTTTGTATCGTCGCAGCTATGAAGGAATCCTCCTTCGTTGCTTGGACCAGCAAGAGTCCACTTGGGCGATCGCCCAAGCGCACGATGGTACATGTGGTGGCCACTTCAGTGGTATGGCCATCGCAAAGCGCATTCTTCGCATGGGCTATTATTGGCCATATTTAGAGCGAGATTGTTGCGCATATGTCAAGAAGTGCATGAAGTGTCAACATCATGCCAATTTGATGCACGTACCTTCCCAGGCCTTGCAGACAGTCCAGTCTGCTTGGCCATTTTTGCAGTGGGGCTTCGATCTAATTGGAAAGATCTCCCCTGTGTCGTCAGGCCATCACACGTTTATCATAACGGCCACATAGTATTTTACCAAGTGGGTGGAAGCAATTTCGCTTACCTCTACGACAGGACCCCGCATTGTGGAGTTCATTTTGCATAACATCATATGTCATTTTGGTATTCCATCCAAAATAGTCTCGGATAATGGGACGCCATTCAAGAACAAAGACGTGCGTGCTTTGACCACAAAGTACAAAATTCAGCATAGTTTTTTGACACCCTATTATCCACAGGCGAATGGGCAAGCAGAGGCGTCAAACAAAATGCTAGTTGCCATCCTTAAAAATACGGTCACAGATAATCATAAGGATTGGCACATCCAAATCCCACTTGCCCTATGGGCCTATCGCACTAGCATTCGAACGCCCACTGGGGCCACTCCATTTTTGCTCATGTATGGCTCCGAGGCAGTCATGCCTCTAGAGTTGGAGATTCCTTCCCTACGCATATCAATGCAGGAGTTCATCGATGATGACACTACATGGCAGGCCCGAGTTAGACCAGCTTACGTTGCTTGACGAACGACGCGTTAATGCTCTCGAGCATTTACGTATTTATCAAGAGCGACTTAAGAAAGCTTACAACATGAAAGTTCACCTAAGAGACTTTCGGGTTGGTGATTTGGTTTTGAAGGAAAACCAATAGAATTCTAGTTTGTCGTCCCACCTAAGGGACAAGTTCATGGCAAATTGGTTAGGTCCATATGTCATTGATAGCAAAATAGGACCCGAGACATACCGGCTAGCTTCTCTTGACGGAATCAAGGAAACAGAACCCTTGAACATCAGTCATTTGCGCCCATTCCATATCTAAGAGAGCCATATCCCAAAAATGCTCCAAGGATCCCTAAAATCGCTTGGTCAATCCCAAAAATGCTCCAAGGATCCCTAAAATCACTTGGTCAATCCCAAAATGCTCCAAGGATCCCTAAAATCGCTTGGTCAATCCCAAAAATGCTCCAAGGATCTCTAAAATCGCTTGGTCAATCCCAAAAATGCTCCAAGGATTTCCATAATCGCTTGGTCAGAAACTCAAAACAATCAAAAAAAAATCATCAAAAATAACAAAAATTTGCATCTCATTTCTAGGCATGCTCAAATTCATTAAAAAGCACTTCTCACATCTCATCTTCATATTCACAAAAAAATCAATCCATCAAAAATACAAAAAAAACATGTAGCTGCATTAAGCATCGCACCCATACATTGCATATTTGTGGTCATAAAGGTCAAAGGCACCATAAACTATAATTATTCTGCTAAGTCCATCTTGTTCCACACTTTTCCATTTTACAAAATAGCAAACAAACGCCATTCACTATTGTTTACCACAATAGAGTCAGTGGTCTTATAATGTATCAAGAGTTTTCGTAATTCAGTCATCATTTTGCTCTTTAGCCACGTAATGTACCGAGTCAGACATATTTTACGAAGGTAGAGTTACACTTGAAATACGCCTTGTTACGTAGCATCCCAACACAAATTAAAACACATAAAAATTCCCAAGTTGTGTGAACGAAAGATGAAACCTGCATAGTAATCCAGGTCACCATAAGAGAAACGGTTATCTTGCTCATCCCCCCGTGCGAATGGTTCTAGAATGCTGAGAATTGATAAAAGGATGAGCTCTTCCCTATTCATTCACCTTAATAAATAGTGGTTTTTACCACTACCAAATCCCAATCATAGTTGGTTCCCAAAGTTGTAAGGATTCGTACTACACGTCCCTGCCAAGGATGGGTAGTCATCCCCAAGACCTAAAAGGATCAACGCCATTCACGAACAAAATTCCAACAAATCATCATCCTAACCCTTTCCATTCACCTTTGGTCTCCAAGTCGTAAGGATTCGTACTATCCGCCCCTAACCAGGATGGGTAGTCATCCCCAAGGCCTAAAAGATCAATGCCCTTACTTCATAATCTCCATCATCCCCTTGGTCCCCAACGTCGTAAGGATTCATACTATCCGCCCCTAACCAGGATGGGTAGTCATCCCCAAGGCCATGAGGATCAAAGCCATTCACAAGCTCAAACTCACACCGCTCAAAATACAAAATCAAGTAACAGTGGTTATCACCACTATTCAAAATCCTTGCTCAAAAAGAAAAATAAATAGAAAAATAAACAGTGATTTGCATCACTATATAGACGAGCAAGTCTCCCAAATCATTCAGCCAACAAACAACCTGAACTTGAATCTTTGGAATTCTCAACATTCGAAAACCATCTAGGTGATCCTCATTACAGGTTTGGTTGACAACCTATCTGGCAATGGTGGTATCCTACCCGCATGACGATATGTCTGTCACATTCGCTTTGCATATATGCAGACCAATGTTTGCATAAGGATGAGCTAGCTTATGGTATCCTGGATAACACCGCAGATTAATCTAACTAAATACAACAAAGGAGTTAGTGGAGCTAATTAGGTGATCCTCAGTACAGGTTCGGTTGAAAGCCCACCTGGCACTGGCGGTATCCTAACAAATACCACATAAATGAACTCAATTGCACACACAGGGATGTGAAATAGCTTGGTCAAAAATGAGTTCGATTCATACCTTGGTCAAAAGTCTTGTAAGACAAAGTACAGTCATGGCTAGTGAGTTAAAACCGTCTGAGTCTCAGAAAACCTTAGCTACATTTCTAAACCAACTGCGCTACTTTCCATCTTTGCAATACCATCAAAAAATACAAAAAAAGAGAAAAACCACATGTATACATACAAAGTGATGCATCATAGCAATCGCCCAAAAACAAAATAACAAAGTTCTAAACAGTCTATGGTGCCATAGCCAAACATCACAAATCCCATTCATCCATTTCATTTCTGCATATCACATATAAATCAAAAACATTTGCATTCATCATAGCATATGCATCCATCAAAATAAATCAACATGCATACATCCATAGTCATCAGCCATCATGCATAAAGATCAAATCATCACATGTGCATAACCACAATAAAGCCGTTTTTTTTTTTATTTTATTTATATATATATATATATATATATCATCAAAAAAATGCCCGTAGGCTACAAAACTGGTCCTCTGACCCCGCAATCATATAACAAAAACCACCCAACCTAAGGCGTCGGCCACCATGATCACGCAGGATCGATGCGACAGGAACTACCCCCTATGGTGTGGGTCCTATGGGACCCCTCAGGATGGCTACTGCTAGCCCCCACATCATGCCTACTGTCGCCTCCCTCATCCAATCGCCTGCGACGAGATGATGCTGACTGCTAAGTAGCACTGTCCCTCGTCCGACGCGAAGATCCACCTCTCGACGGCTCAGGTAGCCGCCCACCGAGGCGGATGACCTCCCTCTCCAAATCTAGCCGATGCCGACACCACTCTACCTCCCGTCGATGGTAGTAAGCTACTGCATCATCACGCTGTGCCAAAACCCTATCCCGCTCTGCTAGATGAGCCCGTAGGAGATCCCTCTCCCGCAGCGCATCCCCTAGCTCCTGATCTCACATCCGTAGCAGCTTTGTCAATCGTGCATTCTCAGCGCATACCCCGAACTCCATCTCCTCCGTATCCGCCTGAGGCATAGGACTCTCTGGAACAGCAGCCTGCTCTGGCTCCCACTACTCCGCCATGTCCTGCATCTCCAGCTGATCCGGAGCCCCCAAATCTACATCCTCATCCCCCACCTCCACCATGTCCGCATCCTCCAACGGAGCTCCCCAGTCATCCCCTTGTGCCTCAGCACCCTTCGCTGCCACCTCCATGCCTCCCAGTGGCCCCTCTCCTCTCCATCGCCGTAGTACCCACCACGAGTCATACTCAGTGGTAGTCCCGACGTCATCCACGTTCGGGACATCGATCACCGCGTCTGAATCCTCGCCCAGTGGCGCGATGACCGGTCGGTCTAGAGTCCTCTCATCTCCCCGACATCGATAGACCACGGGCTCACCAGGAAACCCCTGGCGCACCCCAAACTGTCGTGTCACCCGGCTATATGAGAAGAACTCATGCTCGGTCCCGTGCCGCCCAATCAACCATCGCTCCCTGCATACCCGTCGGAGCCACTCTCCAGCCTTCGGCCAGGCTGGACAGTCCCGATAAGGGTGCCAAACCACCTCCCCTGGAGTGAGCCGAGAGAAGGCATCGACATAGTGCCCTATGGCACCTGCCCACCGCCGACTCTACCCCTGCTCTTCGGACCGCCGCCACAAAACTGCATACCCTATCTCCTTATCCTCCATCATCGCCCGAGTCGTCCATGGTAACCCGGTTGGCCTCTCAACTGCTATGTGCTACCAACCCTAGCACTGCAACAGATAACTACAGCTGATCCCCTTTTGCTATCGGTAGCGGACCCCATACAACTCCCCGTAGAGCTGTGCCAATAGTGTCTGTCCCCATCTCAGGATCAGCGGTGCCTCTATCGGGCACTCTACCAACTGCCACACCAAATCCAACAGGTTCCATGGGAACCTCGCACCTGACGAGTCAGGTAATAGCATGTTGGAAATGAGGCCCATAAGGAATGCGTGCCTCACTCCCAACACCCCCTCTCCTGCCACCATCCAACCAAAATCCTGCCAACCTGGCAGTCCACCTCGGCCGTCTCCACTGGGCTCTCTACGCCCAACCGCTCCCCATGCCCGAAGCATCTCGTCAGTACAGTCATCCGCTGATCACGCGGAGATGTCCTGATGGGTAGTCCATCTATCGAAATCCAAAGAAGCCGATAGATATCCTCCAGAGTCACAGTCATCTCCCCTGTTGGGAGATGGAAGGTGTTGGTCTGCGGATCCCAAAGTTTGATCAGGGCCGTCAAATAGGCCTGATCCGCGACCACTAGCTCCAGCCGAGCCACCTGCTTGAGCCCAAGGGCATCAAGCCACTCCCAATCAGCCTCAGTCAGTGCCCCTCGTGCCTCAGTGAAAGCAGTGGGTACACGGTACCGGCTCCTAACAACCTGCAAAAGAAAATAACTCAAAAAAAAAATTAAAATCATGGAAAAGAACTGTACAGAAAAGCAACACACTTACAGTTTTAAAACAAAAATAAACTCTAGGGAGCACTTACTGGTCTCGCTTCGGCTCCGCCGCTCAATCCGGTTTGTGTACTCATGATGGCAGGGAAAATCCGGCAGCGCTTCGCTTCGCAGAATTAACCTCCTCCTCCCCAGAGCTCCAAATCGCAAGAAAAATCAGATGCAAATGAGCCCAAACTCAAGTTTTGGCCCTTAAATAGGCTTTTGAGCTGGAATTCATCCTTTACTGGGATGAGCACTCTGGTTAGTGCTCGTCCCACCCAGGGATGAATTCTAAAGCTAGAATTCGTCCCACCCTGGGACGAATTCAGGCCAAAAATTCAAAAAACATTAAAAATTGAACAAAAATGCACTAAAAACAGATAATAAATTTGCCCGATGTGAGTGCTGTTGCACTTGACATCCCGGGCATACAAAATAGACGTTGGGGTCACAAATTGTCATTATCCTACTCCCTAAGAAGGCTATCTTAGTCGGACCGCTCCATGGGAAGACGGATTTTTGCCAATTTCAGCTCCAAACAGCGTCACAAAAAGGGTTAACACCCACCAAAAATAGGTCTAAATGTTGGAAAAATTGCACATGCTTAATGATAAACCATCTAAAGGCACCCTTGCACAAGTCATCTTGGGTCAAGCGACTCGTCGCTTTTCTCACGAAGGTCATTCCCTCATCGATTCGTCGCTTGAGGGGGTAGTCACACTTAGTCACCAATCAACAAACACACACCCAATCAAAGAAAATGACATGCATTCAAAGAATCATTGACAAAGACAATTACGCTCCTGCTTGGGGCAGTAAACAAGCAATTATCACAAATTGATCAAACACTTGGCATTCCCGAAGCATGAACACAAGGTTCCCCCGTGGACAAAAGGTTGCGCCCTTTGCCTAATCATGACTGATCAATGTCCAAGCTCAAGTCACACCTCACCAAAATAGGTTAACACTTGAAATCAAATTCCTTAGCTCGTCGAAGCAAGGATTCAAGAATGCATGCCCTTTCCATACTTGGGGCATCAAAAGTTGGTTAGGTTACCAAGAAACCCTAATCATTAGTGCTTTGGTTATCTATTTTTGCTCGACACTGCGCCATGCACAGCGCATCCCAAAAAGGGGCATCTGTAGACACCAAAACAACACCAATCCGATTATGTGACCACAAACACTGATCGCTTTGACACACACAGCCCCTAGGGCAGCCCTCAGAGGTTAAACAAGTGGTCCTAACCACTTTTATAGCAATTTTGTAAGGTCAAAAGGCAATTTGGCACATTCAGGCACTTTGCTCAGTATTCGTCTCACCCAGGGATGAATTCTAACTGGGATTCGTCTCACCCAGGGACGAATTCTAAATTCGTCTTTGGTCAGGATGAATTCCAGGTTTAACGGGCAAAAATAAGAATGCCGCCAAGTGGCAGCCGAGGACAGTCAATTATTGCCTCCTGCCGTGCATGCGCGTGTAGGTGGGTAGGTTGGCAGTTAGAGGACTGTCACAAAGGCAGTCATGGAAGCCCAAGTCAGGGAGGAGTCTCCTCCCTCTTGGGAAGGCATGGCTGCCACATGGCATCCTTGCATGCCCCTCCAAAGAGACCCCCTGGGTCTATAAAATGGTGGACTTTCCCACCCAAAAGAGAACAAGTTGGAGGCATTTTCAAGCAACGAAGTGCTGCCAAATTGAACACCCTATTGCACCCTTTTTCGATTCACCTTTTCACATCCTTAATCTCTTTCGCAAGAGAGGTTATTGGGTGGCTTTTGGAAGCGTGGATCCAAACCCAAACCCAACATTTGACCACATTGAATCCACCAATTTTCCGACAACCCATTCTGAGAGATTTTGGGCCCATCCCTAGTGGATTGGTGCCGAAATCAAGTTCCAACGGTGGGTGGCCCACTCGGGCACCCCGCACCTTTTGAGTTTCATTCTAATTCATTTTCTGTCATTTATTCATTTCTCATTCCATTCTATGCTGACTAGATAGTTCATGTATTCAATTTCATAATATTTTAATCAGATTTCATCATATGCTTGTCGCTTTTGTTGTCCCACTGACTTGCAGGTAACAACATCAAAATTCTCGATGATGGAGGTCAAATTGGGAGAATCCGACCATCTGGGTCATCCCAAAATGGCCCCAATTAATTAACCCCTTTGTTTGTAGGTGTTTTGGAGATCTCGAGGTGTGACATTTGAGCGGCATCAACTCGACGTCTTAACACAGTCGAATTCGTCCCACCCGAGGACGAATAACAGTAGAATTCGTCCTGCCCAGGGACGAATTCCAGTTGAACGTAGATTGGTCGACTGTTTCAATGGCAGTGGCCCTCTGGTAATGTCTTCTGACCTCTATCAGATTTGCAAGTCATTTAGGATCATTTCATGCATCATTTTAGTCAGTCTTAGGCATACATCTTTCATTAATTTCAAGGAACAAACTTTTCCTATTTGCAGTAGGTGCTACTAACTCTTTTGTTGTTTCTTTGAACGCAGGAGGAGCAGCAAGAATCGAAGATCCATCGACGCAAGCGGCGGCAACACTTTGGCCCGCCCATTTCAAATGTGGGCATGCGAAAGGAGGAAGACTAAGTCACAATTGTAACCAAAATCTATTTAATGCTCCTAACCCCTAAAAAGGGAGGAGGCGTCTTTGTAACCGAGGTTAAAGAGTTAAATAAAAGGGCTGTGATTTCTCTAAATTCTTGTATCTCATTTCAATCAATTTGCCTCTTTCGTTTAATGCACTTCACATTTTAGGACTTAAGCGCTATATTTTGTTTTACATTGCATGGTTATAGTTTTTCCTTTTATTTCCGGAATCTCATGCTTTCATAGTGTTTTCTAGATGTGTTCGAATGGTGAAAGAACTTTCTATTCTTATCTCCTTCTTGAAGCTAAGTAATTCTAGATATCTACTTCCTATAGGTTTCTTCTTTCTTATCTAGCTCCTCTTCCTCCTGCATTAATATATTTTCATGGGAGACTAATTCCTCTGTAAGGGGTTCTGAACAAATTATTTCTATAACTTCTTGCATTCTCTCAACTAGCTCTGCTCTTTGTTGCTAAAAATTTGATCTTTGAAATTTGCTCTAGTTTTTCAATTTATATTTGATATATTTCAATCTAGAGTGTATCTGAAATTGTAGCTTTTCAAATGTTGGTTTCCCTTGTTGCCACCATATTTGAACTAACTCCGGTAATTCCTAGTTTATAAGCTAAAAGTTCTCAAATATGAAGGGATGATTTTTGTACTAGGGTATTTTGTTTGTGATATTTAGACATACCAGGAAATGATCGAAATATTACAGGTTTATGATTTTTGAATGACAGCTCCATAACTGTTGAATTTCTTTCTCTATCAATATCCTATCTAATATTGACTTTATTGCTTGGTCTCCTTTCATTTTCTTGGTCCAAGTAGTACCACATCTTGGAGGTTGAATGTCAATCAGATTTAAATTATTAGCTTGGACAATCAGGAGTTTGTCCTTCTCACTGAGATGATTAAGGCCTTCCTCTTGGTCATTCATTGACATCTTGGTATTGAATTCTCCACCCACCAGGAACCTATCTTCTAGGTAAGCTTCTCTAATAACCCGGATTGACTTCCATTGGATTTTTTATTCCTACACTTCCTTAATCCCATAAAAGTTAATAATCAACCAGACTAAGTTTGATTATTTATCTCTCAATCTGGTCATCAAGATCCCTCTTGATGATGCTGCTCCTACCTGCTGAAAAGTGTCTCTATTCCACAAAGTGGCCATTTCCCAGAAAAACCATGGGAATCTTGGGTCCCATAGTCTTCATTCCTTCAACATCTCTTGGATATTGTTTGCATTGCTTTCAATGATGCTCTAGTTTCCTGTAATAAAACCATATCTGTGTGGTTAACTTCTATCATACATTTAACAACCAATTGTCTAGGGTGGTCGTTTAATCCCCTTACATGCCATGTGTGTATAATCATTGGGAAACTGTGTTGTAGTTGGCTATGGGTTTAACCATACCTACCTCTCTCAAATGTTCTCCTTATTGTTGTATTTTTTCTTTGTTTGTTTTTCTACCTACTCGAGAGTTTGTATTTTTCGGCCTTTTCTCCATTTGGCTTTTTCCAAGGGATGGTTTTTCTCTATTTTTCTCTACTATTCCCATTATTACCTCCTTAGATGTATGTGGCTCTTTATCATACTTCAAATATTTTAGGATATATTCAAGAGTGTATGTTAATTAATTAAAAAATATTAGATTCAATCAAACCGCGACGTGGACGAGTGTGTGAGAGGGTGAGTGCATGGTGGCTTTGTGTTAAATTCTCTATTGGTAAGTATAGCTCTCAGCTTTACGAGATGTCATAGTTAAAAGGATATTGCTCAGCCCTGTACCTTGATCATAAAAATTTCCCACAATAATAAAAATAAATAAATAAATAAATACATAAAAAATAAAATAAATATTAGTTCTTTAAAACATAAAAAAATAAAAAAATATTAAATTTATTCGATTTCTATTTCTTATACCTAAACATATAATAACATATTATAGTATTTTAAAACTAAATAAATAAAAATAATTATTTCTATACAATATTATTAACCGCAAAAAGCCATCTTAATTTTTTAACTAGATTTTAGAGTATATTTTAAATAATGTAGCATGGTGACCAAATTAAGATGTAGAATTTAGTAAGACAAATAAACTAAATTTAAGAGTACTTTTATAAAATTAAACAATATAATAATATAATCAAAATTAGCACAGACTTCTTTGCACAGGTTCATCTTCAGTGCTCGTAGTGGTCACAGAGATCATTTATCCGCTCCAACTTCTTAGCATCATTGGTCTCCACTGTAGTCCAATTCCGCACCTCTAGTGGATGGGATGTTCGCTTGATTCCAATTGATCCAGTGACTGCATACACTTGTCTCTGTTTTGTCTTCTTTTCTTTACTCAGTTCTGATGTAATATTGGCTTTTTGAGTTGATTCATGTGATCCTGTAATTTAAAAAAAAAAATATTAGTTTAATGTTTAATAATATAAATTAACTAAATTTAAAAATATATATTAAAAATAAACATTATAATAATATAACCAGATTTAGATCTAAAATTTAACAGACAAATAAATATACTAAGATTGTTTTTAACATTCTAATTGTTTCATATGTATATATAAAAATTATGGATTGTTTTCCAAATTTAATTAAATAAAATATTTATTTTTATATATTTATAAAATTATTGACTAGTGGAAAAAATTATTTTTAAAAATATAAATATAATTATGTGGCCGAATTTACATGAGACTAGCAACGGAAATAGAAAAGAACTTCACTTTCATCGGCAAACTCTTCCCAAAAATATGCAGAAATTTGCTTTTTTTTTTTGGTGAAGATACTTAAACAGCTTAGCTGATTTATAAAAATAGGAAACCCGCCTTGCATCTGATAAAAGCAAGGGAGGTTTAGTCCTCCAACTGCTCGCACAATTGGAACAAAGACTGAATTTGGGGTTCGTTCTTTTCTTTTCTTGGTAAGATCCCTTTCCCGTTATCACAATGGATTTATCAGCCAAATTCAGGTTACAGGAATCTTTGATATGTCTCTCACTAACAGAAATAGTAAAGCGTAAGAAAATAGTTCATAATTTTATTTTTACCTGACATGTCCATATTAGATTTAATATTTTTAAGATTTAACGTCCTATTTGACTCAGATTAGTTTCTGGCATCTTTATCTTAGGATACATAAAGAAGAATACTACAACATACAGGTCCGTATACATATTTTCCTTCTGTTCTAACTCATCAAATCATAATGCTCCGTTGCTACTTGCCAAATTGTATATATCATTGATTATGTGCAAAACTGAAATCTCAGTACTTATATCTCAAATTTTTAAAATATTTTTATAGTTGCATTCGAATTTTCTTTTTCTTTTCTTGTCTCAGTACTTAGATCTCTAAAATTACTAACAAAGTAAATACTAATTTTTACCCTTGCTTTGGAATTTATTTTGTTGTTTTTGAGACTGCAACTTTGATAACTAGGTTTAATTTCCAAACCGTCGTAGTGCGCTGAAAATTCCTACGACGTCGGGTTGCGCTTTGCACGAGCTGCGACAACGGGCGGATTTTTGTTTTAGGTTGCAGCGACGAAGGATGTCGCATGGCAAGGCTGCGCAGTTGGGCTGCACATGCGAAGACTAGCGCAGTCGGACGGCCAGAAATTGCGAAGTCGGGCGACGCACCCCAACACTTGGAAAGAGTTTTCAGAAGGGAAGAAGGGTTCGTCGGATGGTACAAAAAAAGTCAAGCGCCGTCAGAGGCGCTGCACATTCAGGCGGTGCACACCTTCAACACTTAGAAAAAATAGAAGTCATCATCCAAGGTTTAGAAAATCCAAGAGCGGTGTCAGAAGTCGCACACTCAAATGTATGACAATGGAGATGATTTTGTGAGTGGCCGGTTGTTATCTCTTATCCACTTAGCACAATAATGCACAAGCTATGCTCAAACACCTCCAAGAATTGTCTAAGTGTAGAGTGCAGTTTCACAGATAAAATCAAAACGTAGAATGATAAAATCATACTACGATGCAGAAAAGATAGACAAAACCTCAAATACCCAAAAAATGGCAAAAGTTTATTTGTATTAGAAAAAAGGGTTACATAGATCCTCACAGAGGGTTTACAAATATCTGCAAGTGAGATTGAGGATACCTAAGAGATTTAAAGCTACGAAGACTACTGCTCAGATTTGAACCAGATGAGCTTCTGTTGCTCTCTTCTGCTGCTCTACGAATGACTGCTTCTGTCTCCTCTTCATATCTGCACTATGCCCACTCAATCGCCCCACTGAATGCAAGTGAATGCAAGGGTTTATATAGCTGAGCATGAGGGGCCAATCACCAAACATGACATGTAGGAAGTAAATACTGATTGGACTAGCGACACGTGCAAAGTCAAATCAAAGTTTTGGCAGGACGCCCACTATCGCTGATTTTGGCGAGCGAAGTTCGGCAACGCTCAGTTTCTGAGTGAAGTTAGGAGGAAAGTGAATATCAGGGTTATAGTGTCTAACACCCTCATTTAAACTTGATTTCACAAGCGCTTTGACTCCCAACTGTTCTCGCAATCTGCTAAAGTCTTCCTCCTTCAAATGCTTCGTGAAAATATCTGCTAACTGCTCCTTGGATCTACAAAATTGTAGCTAAATTTCTCTAAACTTCACCAACTCTCTGATAAAGTGATAGCGAATGTCGATGTGCTTCATCGGCTCATGAAACACTAGATCCTTTGATAGTGCAATGGCGAAATTGTTGTCACAAAAAACAATTGTTGCACCTTTCGAAGGATGCTTTAGTTCACACAAGACTCTTCACAACCAAACTGTCTGGCATGCGACTGACGTGGCGGTGACATACTTCGCTTCAAAATTGGATAACGCAATAATCGATTTCTTCTTGGATGTCCATGACACTACTCTCGATTCGATATGGAAAGCATACCCGGAGGTGCTCTTTCGATCATCGGTGCTGCCAACCCAATCACTATTTGTGTAGCCCACCAAATCTAACTGGTCTCATCTAGCGTAGAATTGACCATGGTTTCATGTCCCGTTGACATAGCGCAAGATGCACTTGCTTGATTGCCAGTGTGTGTCCTTTGGAGTCTCCATAAAATGACTAATCAAGCTAACTTCGAACATCAGATCTGGTCGAGTTGCAGTCAGATACATCATACTGCCAACTAGCCACTTGAACAAAGTTGGGTCAATGTTTCTGCCAGAGTCCAACTTGCTCAGCTTCAAACCTGTGGCAATAGGTGTGATGGCAGGTTTACTGTCCTTCACATTGAAACACTTTAGGACATCCTTTACATACTTATCCTAAGAAATGAAGATGCCATCTTCCGATTGGTCAACTTTGATGCTAATAAAATACTTCATCAACCCCAAATCTGTCATCTCGAACTCCTTTTTCATGGCTGTTCAAAACTGGTCAAATAAGACATTGTTGTTTCCAGTGCAAATCAGATCATCCATATAGAGGCAGATGATTATCATCTTCCCTTCTTCATTTATCTTTAGGTACAGGGTGTGCTCATATGGGCATTTAACAAACCCATTCTCCTAAAAATAGTCAATCCAATTGTACCAAGCCCTGGGTGCCTGATTCAACCCGTACAAGGCTTTCTTCAACTTTAGGACTTTGCCTTCCTAGCCTTCAACCTGGTAGCTAGTCTATGTAGACCTCCAACAGACTGTTGAGGAAGGCTAACTTGACGTCCATCTAAAATACCTTCCAACCCTGCTGGGCTGCTAATGTCAGGATCATCCTGACTGTGTCAAGTCAGGCTACAGGTGCATATACCTCATGGGAATCAATTCCTGACTTGTACTTGTAGCTCTTCACCACCAATTTGGTCTTATGCCGATCAACATCACCTTGGGTGTTGAACTTTGTTTTATACACCCACTTGACTCCAATGGTCTTCTTCCTTGCTAGAAGATCTGCCAACTACCATGTATCATTATTCTCAATGGCTTTGATCTCCTCATCCATAACCTTCACCCACTTCTAATTCTAACTTACCTCTTCAAATTCCATTGGATCAACCTCAGTAAAGAAGGCAAAGTCAGAATTGTTGGAAAATTACCATTGGTAAAAGGTTAAAAAAATGTATTTTACCTTGGGTAAGATTACTTACCTTTTACCTTACCTGGACGGCAGTTGGACGGCAGCATCTTTGGGCGGCAAGAGAATTTGATTTTATTTTCTTCTCCCTTAATTTCTCCTATCCCCCCTTTTCTCTAGTATGGTTATTACAATGTTTATTTAAACTTTGTAACCTAATGTTAATTGTTAATGCAAATTTACCTTTGTATCAAAGAGCTCACCTCCCACATTTGGTATCAGAGCCGAGAGCCGAGACCGGACCAAATCCCGAGGTGGTGGGGCCCACAGTTCAAGATGACAGAACGAATCTCGAGGTAGCTTGTAGGAGCCGAGGTGGCACGGATCCTGAGGTAGCCCGTAGGAGAAGATCAACGTGATTCCTGAGGCATTGGTGGAGCTAGACGAGGCGACATGTAGCCTGAGATTCGTTGACGTGGCGACCTATGCGCGGCCCGAGGCAAAAGGTTGTTCACAGCCTGCGACTGCCTGCAGGCAATAAAAGCACTTAGTGTGCTTTGCTCTTTTTAAAGGGCAGAAACATCGCCACAGAGGCGATGTGGGACTAAAGTCCCAAAGAAAAAAAACCTTGCTTCGCGTCGAAGCGCGAAGCCAATAATAGCTTCATGTTTGACGCGTAAGCAATAAGGCTAGGGATCCTGCTTTAGCTCCCGGATCTGCCCGGTAGAATAGCGGCTACCCTTTGCCTTGACTCCTGTGAGGTCGAACGATCGAACCTCAAAGGGGTCATTTTTATTTTGCTTCGCATGATCTTGCGAAAGCAACAAATGCAGGGAGCCTGCTTTAGCTCCCGGATCTGCCTGGTAGCATAGCGGCTACCCTTTGCCTTGACGCCCGCGAGGTTGCACGATCGAACCTCGGCGGGGTCAATAGTTTTTTTTTTTTAAAAAGGGGAAAAAAAATTTTATAAAAAAAAAGAACTTTAAGTTAAATTCAAATAGCTGTAAAACTTTAAGGAAATTTTTTTTATGATTGACATTTCCTAAGAGGAAATAGCTGTAAAATTAAAAAAAAAAAAAAAAAAATTTGAAAGGTTTTTATTTATCATTTAAAGTTGATGATTGACATTTCCTAAGAGGAAACAGTTGTAAAAATTTTATTTTTTAAGCTTTAAGAGGTAAAAAATTAGAAAAATTTCCTAAGAGGAAATCTTTGTAAAAGAAAATTTCTGGGAAATTTTCTTAAATGATAAGATCGGAAGGATGTTATCAAGCACTTTGTAGTTTGTTACTGAGAACAAATGATAAAAGCTTTGATGAGCACGTGAGAACACTAGGAATAAATACAGTCTTTTCACAGTTCCAAAATGCGGTTATTGCACAACAGAGAAATCCTGATCTAGGATACAAAGCAGATTCTGAAGATAACTCCTTTGGGAGAAGATTTGAACAATCCGACATAGTGGCGATTGCTCCACAAGGATCTGAATATACTCATTATAGTAATTCAGTTGAAATCCTACAAACTCCTCCTAAAATTATATTGATCAGTGACGACGATGAACAAGTCGCTGACAATTTTGTAATTGTTGCATCACAACAACAAGAGTGAGTTGTTTATGATTGTAAATCAAGCAAGGCTTGATAGTTTGTAAAGTCTTTTTGAAATAAGACTATATAAGAAAGGTTTCTTGTTTTAGTAGATAATAATGGGATCACATAATAATCTACCAATCCCCGAATTCAGTGGGGATAATTATGAGTACTGGTCCATCAAAATGAGGACATTACTCATAGGAAAAGGACTATGGGATAGTATTGAAGATGGTTACACTGGTCCAACAGATTGGACTACTTTGAGTGCAACCGACAAGAAGATCTTCAAAGATGCACAGAAAAATAATTCTTTTGCCTTATACCATCTTCAAACGGCATTAGATCCAAGTATCTTTCATATAATTGCATCTTTCTTAACTATCATAGATGCATGGAATGCCTTGAAAGAAGGATTCCAAGGAAGTGATAAAGTGAAGCAAGTCAGGCTTCAGACCTTAAAAAGAGATTTTGAAAATCTCGTAATGAAGGAAAATGAAAGAGTCGTTGACTACTGTGTACGAGTCAAAGCAATAGTTGATATGATGCAAACTTTAGGTGATGACACAAAAATTGAAACAATTGTGAAGAAAGTGTTGAGAACACTTCTTCCTAAGTGGAATCACATTGCCATCATAATTGAAGAATCCAAAGACCTTTCTACTCTTACATTTGATAGTTTGATTGGATAATTAACATCACATGAAAAGAGACTTTAAGGAGCACCTTCAACAAGCTATGGAGGTGACGACAAAGTCTTCACTTCGAATGAAGCTACAAGACAAGGACAAGGAAGAGGCCGAGGCAGAGGACAACAACAAAGAGGCAAAGGCCAAAGAAACTCCTACAGAGGAGGCAATCAAAACAAAGGTGGAAATCAAAACAGAGGAGCCAATCAGAACCAAAGCGGCAATGCAGGCCGTGGAAATCAAGGACAAGGAAGTAACAAGACTAAAACAACTTGTTTCAATTGTGGGAAACAAGGACACTTCGCTCGTGAATGCTGGTCAAAGTCTTCAAAGGATCAAAGCAGTCAATATGGCTCATTCTATGGAGAAGAAGAAGGTCCATCAAATATTTTTCTCTCTTATGGACAGTCAGATCAAAATCTTAAAGATACATGGATTTTGGATACTGGTTGCTCCAACCACATGAGTGGCAAAGAAAATATCTTTGCTACATTAGATTCAAATTACAAATCCCATGTTAAGTTAGGGGATAATAATTCTTTGCAAGTTGAAGGCATTGGAGCTATGGAAGTTCCAACAAAAGAAGGCCTTAAAAAAGTGAATGACATATACTATACTCCACAGCCTACAACACAATTTGTTAAGTGATGGCCAAATGATGGAGAAGCATTACAAATTAGTTTTTGATGACAGAAAATGTACAATCCTTGATAAAAACAATTGTAACCGAGTCATCACAGAAGTACCTATGACAAAGAATAGGTTATTCCCTCTAAAATTTAGTGAGCCAGGGGGAGCTCAACTTGCAAACATTGCTATTACAAATCCAAGTGAATTATGGTACTTGAGATATGGTCACCTCAATTCCACTAGCTTGAAAATGTTAACATCACAAGCTAAGGTGATAGGACTACCAAATATTCAAGAACATAAGAAGGTATGTGAAGCATGTGCTTTGGGAAAGCACTCCAGAACGAAGTTTCCAAGAGGCCAAGCATGGAGAGCAAGCTATCCTCTTCAGCTAGTACATTCGGACATCTGTGGTCCAATGCAAACAAAAATCCTTGGAAACAATTCTTATTTTCTAACATTCATAGATGATTATTCTAGAATGTGTTGGATCTATTTTTTGAAACACAAAGATGAAACATTTGATTGCTTCATAGACTTCAAAAATAATGTAGAAAAGCAAAGTGACTACTATGTCAAATGTCTTCGCACTGATAGAGGAGGAGAGTACTCCTCAAATGAATTTTTACATTATTGTAAGCAAAATGGGATAAAAAGGCAGTTCACCACTGCCTATACCCCACATCAGAACGATGTGGCCGAGAGAAAGAAACGCACCCTTGTGGAAATGGCACAAACAATGCTTCAGACAAAGCATCTCATATACATCTATTGGGCGGATGCAGTGAGAACTAGTGCATATATTCTAAATAGAAGTCCGACTTCTAGTTTAGATGGTATCACTCCTTATGAAGGATGGTACGGTAAGAAACCAAATGTCAAACATTTTTGAGTATTTGGTTCTTTATCTTATGCACACATTCCTGAGGAGAATAGAAAGAAGCTTGATCCCAAGAGTCAAGCATGTATTTTTGTAGGGTATTGTGAATCAACCAAAGGGTATAGATTGTACAATCCCAAGACACATAAAATAATTATCTCCAGGGATGTAATTTTTTATGAAGGGGGAGAATGGGGTCATAAAAAAATTGTTGATATTGACTCTAATTCGAAAAGTTCCACATTTGTACAACCCAAGAAAAGTAGTGGAAAAAGTTCCCCTCCACAAAGTCCACATCAGGAATCTTCATCAAGTACATCAAGTGGTACACCCAGTCCAAGAGGGACTTCTTTGTTGGCACCCCAAAACTCTCAAAAATGATTTCATAGATCTGTAAGCGCTCCAAGTCCGATGGATATTGATCCAGTTTCTCAAAGGAAAGATACAAATAAAGGAAAGCGCATACTACAGAGTCATCCATCTTCTCAAATGTTGGATAGGAATTTCCAACAAAGATACACTAGGAGTCAAGCTAGTGAGATGGACGACATTTTGTCAAGACTTGAAAATGTCAGGAGATGATGAGTCTCATGAACCAAGGGGTGATGTAGTCAATTATGCTTTGTTGGTCGCTGCACGCCTAGAACCATCTAGCTATGAAAAAGCATGTACTTAAAGTATATGGCAAGATGCCATGGAAGAGGAAATATCCTCAATTAAAAAGAATGATACTTGGGAGCTTGTGAAGCTTCCCAAAGGAAAAAAATGTGTTGGATGTAAATGGGTCTATAAGACAAAATTCAATGCTGATGGAAGCATTGAAAGGCATAAGGCAAGATTAGTAGCTAAGGGTTTTACTCAAAAATATGGAATAGATTATGGGGAAACCTTTGCTCTAGTTGCTCGACAAGAAACAATCAGAACTGTTCTTTCCTTGGCAGCCCATAAAGGATGGAACATTCAACACATGAATGTGAAAAGTGCATTTTTAAATGGATACCTGACATAAGAGGTGTATGTTCAACAACCTCAAGGTTTCCAAGAACAAGGAAAATATAACCTTGTTTATAAATTGAAAAAAGCACTTTATGGCCTCAAGCAAGCACCACGAGCGTGGTACTCATGAATTGACGGCTATTTCAACAAGTATGGTTTCACAAAAAGCAAGAGTGAACCAACTCTATACTACCTGAAGATTGGAGTAGATATCCTCATACTTTGTTTATATGTGGATGATCTAATATTTATGGGTAGTAATAATAAAATGAATATGGAGTTCAAAAATTCCATGATGAATCAGTATGAGATGAAGGATCTTGGATTAATCAGATACTTCCTAAGAATGGAAGTACATCAATCAAAGAATGGGATCTTCATATGTCAACAAAAATATGGTTGTGACATGATTCATAAATTTGCTATGCAGCAGTGCAAATCAGTTGCAACACAAACAGGACATGGAATCCAGCTAAGCAAAGATGATGGAGCACCAAAAGTTGACATGACCAATTTTAGAAGCATGGTTGGGAGTTTAATGTTTCTCACCAACACTAGGCCAGATATACAAGATGCTATTTCTCTAGTATCAAGGTTTATGGCATGCCCATCCGAGCTGCATCTTCAAGCAACCAAATGAATTTTACGATATGTAAAAGGTACATTGGATTTTGGAATCCATTACCACAAGTCTAACTCTATGAAGTTAGTTGGTTATAGTGACAACGATTGGGGCAAGTAATATAGATGACAAAAAATCTACATCAGGGAACTGTTTTAGTCTAGGTTCGAGACTAATAACTTGGAGTTCCAAGAAGCAATTTGTTGTAGCATTATCATCTACGTGCTGAGTATATAGCCATTACCCATGCTAGTACTCAAATCCTCTCGGTTGAGGAAAATCCTTGAAGAGATTGGCAAAAACAAATTGGTCCAACCAAACTGAATTGTGATAATATTAGTGCCATACAGTTGGCATATAATCTGATCCATCACAAAATGTCAAAACATTTTGATATGAAGTATCACTTCATAAGAGATATGGTGGAACAATAGATAGTTGAGCTTCAATACTACAGCACTTTAGATAATCTAGCAGACATCTTCACCAAAGGCATGGCTAAAGCTCAATTTATAAAGTTGAGAGACTATATAGTCAATCCTCTCAACTTTAAGGGGGAGAATGTTGGAAAATTACCATTGGTAAAAGGTTAAAAAAAATGTATTTTACCTTGGGTAAGATTACTTACCTGGACGGTAGTTGGACGATAGCATCTTTGGGCAGCAAGAGAATTTGATTTTATTTTCTTCTCCCTTAATTTCTCCTATCCCCCCTTTTCTCTAGTATGGTTATTATAATGTTTATTTAAACTTTGTAACCTAATGTTAATTGTTAATGCAAATTTACCTTTGTATCAAAAAGCTCACCTCCCACAAGAATATTCCTCATCTTCATGATTGCGGGTTGCCTCGTAGATGTCTTGCAAGCTCTTCATTTTTGATGGAGTCCTCAAGTTCAGGATCCTGCTTGTAAGTGGATGCGACTGAGATGGTAAGGTTATGCTACTAATGGCACCGCTACTTCTACTTGAGGCTATAGGTGGTAATATGCTGCTCTCATCCAAGTCAAAAGACTCAACAACTGCTGGCTCAGGCTAGCCAAAATTTGACTTTTACTTCCAGGCTTCATCTTTTAGGAACTTCACATCGTAGCTGATGATGAGCTTCTTCATCATAGGATTGTATAGCCTGTACACCTTCACATGCTCATTGTATCCTATGAATATACATTTCTCTACTCTATCATCTAGCTTCTGCCTCTTCTCTTCTAGAATTGTGCATATGCAATGCACCCAAACACATGCAAATGAGCCACATACAACTTTTGTCTGCTTCAGGCCTCTTAAGGGATTTTTTCCTTCACGCTCTTGGTGGGACATCTATTCAGCAGGTATACTGCATAGATTATATCCTCTATCCATAATTCATGTGATAGTCCCTTCACCTTCATCATGGTGCATGCCATCTCCATGATGGTTCAGTTCTTCCTCTCAGCTACACCATTCTGCTACGATATGTATCTGGAAGTAAACTACCTTCAAATTTCATGTTGCTTGCAAAAGTTGTGGAATTCGTTGGAGATGTATTCACCTCCACCATCTGTCCTTAGGATTTTTATCTGGTAGCCGCTCTGTTTCTCCACCAGAGCCTTGAAATCCTTGAATCTTGCAAATTCTTCTGACTTCAGCTTGATGGGATAAATCTAGGTCTTTCGACTAAAGTCATCTATGAATGTCAAGAAGTATTAGTTATCGACAAATATGTTGGTCTACATCGGGTCGCAAATGTCTGAGTGCACTAGCTCCAATGGTTGTGATGCTATCCAAGACTGTCCAAAAGGGAATGAATCCCTATGTTGGTTTTTTTACTAAGAAGCCCTCACAAACTTGATTTTGCTGTTCAATGAGGGGTAAACCCTTCACCATATGCTTCTTGTGCAGTAGATTCAGGCCATCGAAACTCAGGTGATCGAACCTTAGATGCCATAGCCAGGTAGCATATTTCACAACTACACTCAGAGACATCAAAGACTCATTCTGAATCTGAAGTGAAAACATTGTGTTCTTCACCATGGACATAGTAGCGATCTACCCATGTGCTTTGTCTCTGATGGTGAATACTTCATATTTCAATTGGAGCGTATTCCCCTTCTGCACGAGTTGTCCTACACTCAACAGGTTATGCTTCAGACCAGGCACATAATAGACATCACAGATTTGCTTCCATTTTTCGTGTCTAGTGTGAATGAGGATCTTTCCTTTCCCCATAATGGGAACCTTGTTGTTGTTCCCCATATTCACCTATGACTGGATTATTTCATCTAGTTGTGAGAATATCTCCTTATTCTCCATCATATAGTTGATGCACCCATTTTCTAGGTACCAGTTATTCTTCTGGCTCTCCTCCTCAATATTGCAAGTCAGCAACACGTTCCCTCCTACCATATTTGTAGAATTATCTGTGTAATGGGCTTGCTACTGGTTCTCCTTGGCCATCCTTTTTCTACACTCAAAAATGTAATGGCCAAATTTATTGCAATAGTAACACTCGACCTTTGACTTGTCCTTTTTCTGACCAGATCTGGCTTGCTGGTTCTTTGCACCGCCTCTTACTCCTTGTTGATGGAAGTTGTAGTTGGTCTCCCCATCACTAGGTTTTTACAATCCACCTTGATTTTTGCATTTCCCACACCTACCTCTACCTATTTCTCCTTGAGAACTAAAGACACCATCGTGGGAATCTTGCTTGCCATTATCTCAAAATGAGACCTGAGCCTTGAATACCTGCTCCATAGAAGACTGTGTTGGGCGGCTCAGCCTTTGCTCATGCATCTGCAACAAACCCATGAGCTCATATGTCAAGAGGGTTTTTAGATCCCTTGACTCCTCTATCGCAATCATGATAGAGTCAAATTTTGCAGGCAGACTTCTGAGAATCTTCTCCATGATTATCTGGCTCTATCCAATTTCTCCATTCAACTGCATATGGTTGATGATGTATGTAGTTTGGGTGAAGAAGTTTCTCATGGACTTAGATTCACTCATCTATAGGTTCTTGAAATCCCTCCTAATCATCTACAGTTTCACCAACTTCACCTTGTTGGTGCCTTGATATGAACTGGCCAGAATCTCCTAGCCCTGCTTTGCCTTAGTGGCCGATGTGATCCATGGGAAGATGGTCTCCTTGATCACTTACATAATGTAGAAGAGGGCCTCTTGGTCCTTATTCATGTTCTCCTTCAAGAGGTCCTTGTTTGTTTGGTAGAGGGCAGCCAGTGCTGCTACATCTTCCAGTTCTAGGTAGCCATTCTCGACCAACTCCCAAGCTCCTGAGATCCAAACAGGACCTTCATATGGATGCTCTAGTAATCGTAATTATTATAGTTGAAGCACAAGACTACAATTGCAGTGAATGATTGCTATGGAAGCCATTCTGCTTCGGTCTTCATGTCAAGGTACTAATAGGCTCTAATGCCACTTTGATAACTAAGTTTAATTTCTAAACCACCGTAGTGCACTAAAAATTCCCACGACGTCGGGCTGTGCTCTACACGAGCTGCGATAGTGGGTGGATTTTTGTTTTAGGTTGTAGCAATGAAGGATATCACGTGGTAAGGCTACACAGTAGGGCTATGCACATGAAGACTAGCACAATCGGACGATGATGCACAGTCAGGCGATGCACGTCAAAAATTGCAAAGTCGAGCGGTGCACCCCAACACTTTGAAAGAGTTTCCAGAAGGGGCCGTCAGGCAGTGCAAACAAAGTCAAGTGCCATCAGGAGATGCTACACATTCGAGCGGTGCATGCCTTCAACACTTAGAAAAAATAGAAGTCATCGTCTGAGGTTTGGAAACTCCAAGAGTGGTGTCAAAATTTGCACACTCAAATGTATGACAATGGAGATGATTTTGTAAGTGGTCGGTTGCTATATCTTAGCCACTTAGAAAAAGAATGCACAAGCTGTGCTCAAACACCTCCAAGAATTAAGTCTAAGTGTAGAGTGTAGTTTCACAGATAAACTCAAAATGCAGAATGATAAAATCATACTACGATGCAGAAAAGATAGACAAAATCCTAAATACTTGAAAAATTGTAAAAGTTTATTTGTATTAGAAAAACGGGTTACATAGATCCTCACAAAGGGTTTATAAATGTTTGCAAGTGAGATTGTAGGATACCTAATAGATTTAAAGCTACTAATACTACTGCTTAGAGTTGAACCAAGTGAGCTTCTACTACTCTCTTCTGCTGCTCTGCAAATGACCACTTATGTATCCTCTTCCTCTCTACACTATGCCCACTCAATCACCCCACCGAATGCAAGTGAATGCAAGGGTTTATATAGCTAAGCATGAGGGGCCAATCACCAAACACATCATGCAAGAAGTAAATACTGATTGGACTAGTGAAATGTGCAATGTCAAATCAAAGTTTTGGTGGGACGGCCACTATCGCTGATTTTGGCGAGCGAAGTTCGACAGTGCTTAGTTTCAAAGTAAATTTGGACAAAGAGTGAATATCAGGGTTATAGTTTCTAACAGGATTTACAGATCATGGGCCGCAAGAAACTTTTAATAGCGTGGATTGAAAACCATGGCAAAAGATACACTACATATAAGAAGTGCATCGGTGTACTTATAAAAAAGTAAAGAACTCAATATTTTATGTGATGCAGATGTTTATATGTTCTCCAAGGACCAAGAATCCATCAAGGTGAAAGGTTCCTCCTATATAGTACTATGCTAAGCCAGAAAATATACCTCATGCAAGCACATATTCTCTTATGACATAAAAGCTCAAGGTATTATATAGCACTATCAAAATATTCCTTTCTCTGAACAAGAATCCAACAAGATAGACGTCCTCAGCTATCTTGAGCAGCAAAACCCAAAACTCTACCTTGAATTGGACAAATCAAGAAATTGAGCGTAGCGAAGGATATAATATAGTTTTTAGAACAGTAGGAGTAGCTCCAGAGTAGCACGACAATTTTTTTAATGTCCGAAGAATGTCGAAGAAGCTCAAGTACAAATAGGATTGAGCCAAAACAAGATCCTCAAAGTTCAACTACTGGAGGTTGTGTGCAACAACAAGCCCCAGGAGTCATTAGCTCAGAAGGTTTTGTGAATTGTAAAAGGGCCCCTCAAAGTTCATTTGATCGATTTTGGATGCAACAACAAGCCCCATGACCCACAATCTTAGAAAGGATTCCAATATTGCAGTAGCAAAATCAGCATCATGAACATTCCCGTGCATCATAATTCATCCCAGGGCTTCGGCATATACAAAAAATACCTCCAAATATTTGATTGTTTCCTGAAGGACAAGGCTTTGTGAACTATAACAGGGCCCATCAAAGTTCAACTAATGGAGTTTGGGTGCAACGAAAAGCCCCAGGAGTCATCAGCTTAGAAGGGTTCCAAGGATTGCAGCAGCAACATCAGCATCATGAACATCCCCGTGCATCATGATTCATCCCAAGGCTTCAGCATATACAACATATACCTTTGAATCCTCAAATTTTTCCTGGAGGATAAGGCTTTGTGAACTATAACAGGAACCCTGTAATTACAGTAATGAATTCAAAAATTGCCATTGAACCATCTCGGCAAGGAAGGCATCTTCAACAAGATGACACTTCAAATCGAATTCACCACCACATTTGCAATTTTTAACACAAGGACAACACGAAGCTATTTTTGTAGCTGACAAAAATTTCTCAGTGGATATCTTATAGGAATTTGGTTTCGTAGTTGACAATGATTCATCAAGTGGATATCTTCGAGAAGCTACACGAGTGGATTATGAGTTAATCGATATTTCTGATTGTATAAATTTGTTATATGGAATTAAAGGAATATTATCGTTACATGGTCGTGAGTATGAACCATTCAATAGTAAAAATTGGTTATAAGAATTAGAATTAATTAGTTATATTGATAGCACACTTTTATTGACTAGCAATCCAAAATAAGGTGTTTATTCTGAATAATTTGTGTAAAAGAGGTTTCACATTTCCAAATAGTTGTGTTTTTTTTGTGAAATGAGAGAGGTAGGTATTGATCATCTCTTTTATACCTAATTTTTTATAGTTGAACTTCTAAATAAGATTTTGAAGAATTTTCAGGTAGAGTGGGTTCTCCCCAAGTCTTTTTTTTATCTCTGTTTCCAATGGAAGTTCTTCTTTAAAAGTAAAATATTATAAATGTTATGGAGGTTAAGTCTTTCACATGTTCTCTAGAGGGTATGGAAAGAAAGGAACCATCGAATCTTCAAATATAAGAAGAGAAACAACACATCAGTGGTAAATAAGTGTTGTAAAATTTAGGTATCATGAAGTTCGACAATGATTTTGAACCAAATCCAGAGAAATAAATTGCTAGAGTTTGGGGGCTAGCTTCCAATTATCAGAGCTCATCCTTAGTTCATCCATGAACCAATTCAAAATGGAAAATACCTGAAAGTGGATGGATAAAATTAAACTTTGATGGAGCACCAAAAGGAAATCCTAGGAGTGCTGGAACTCAAAGTATCTTTCAATATCATTGGGGTAGACCACTCTTGGCCTATGCAAAGCCTCTAGGAGATCAAACAAGCCATGTTGTTGAAGCTAGAGCAATATTTTATGGATGTGTCACTTCTTGGTAAGCTAAATGTAAAGAAATTAATAATAGAAATAGATTCACAAAACATCATTAATATTTTGAATGGAAAACACCCTCCAAGATGGAATATATCAGATATGATAAATGATATTAACACTAAACTAGAGCTCCTTGAAGAAGTGCATATTAACCATGTCTACAGAGAGGCTAATGGGGAGCTAACTCTTTCGAAAACATGGGTGTATCTTTAGATAAATTGCAATGTTGGAAGTTAATATTCCATCATAGTGTTCAAGAAATACTTAATAGTGAAGCTAAGGATGATGAACAAAATGAGATCAGAGATTAAATTTTCTAGGGGGATTTTAAATATTTAAGGCATAAAGCTTTATTGTTCATCTGGATGGAGGAGTTTGAACATAAATTACTGCTACAAAGTATAATATTAGGGATGAAGGAAAGAAAAGAGGACTTGACAGTGAGTATTCAATAGTGGTGGATCCTTTATTTTAGAACCGGATCGTGTATTATTGAAGAAACAAGATTATGCCTCTCGCAAATTCCACTTTCTAGTTTGGTCTACTCTAATCTTGGTGTTTTTACTAATAATTATTTTGTGAGCTATAGGTTGCATCTTATTTCTCAATGGAACTAGAGTTGGTATGTGAGGCTTCTCTAAGTCTCAATAATCATGTTTTTGAGTCCACCTAAAAAAACATCAACCATTATTTGTACCAAAAATTAGAGCATGAGAAGGAAATATGACATGATTGATCCTATTGAGTAATATGTTTCCATAAGAGTCTCATTTACTAGAGCCATGAATAAGGGACTAGAACTGCATACTGAAAGACCTGCATTTTAAATTGCTTTCTGAAAGACCTACATTCTAACCTGCTTTCTTGGTGGACCTAAAAAGGAGGATCTTGAGGCTCAAGGCCCAAAAAAAATTTTAAGCTTTGTATGGGTTTTTTTATTGTTGATTATATGTTACATCTTTTGTAATATTAAATGATCCCAAAGTCAAAAACACAAATAGTATTTAGGTTGTTTGATCTTCTTTTTTAAGGTTTGAAATCTTATTCTAAAACCATATTTCGAGTGTAAATTTTATTCTTTGATGTTTTTTCTTGTAAAAAGTTTGGAGTCCCTTTCAAAACATTTTTTTCTACTTTAATAAAAAAATAACATATAATTTTTTTTTTTTTTTAATTTATTTTGTTTAATAATGTTTTTCAAATTTAAAAATAAGCTATATTATAAAATTAATTACCTTAATAGTATTTAAATTTCATTTTTTTATCTACAAATCAAGTTAGTTAACTTAGTCATGCAATATAGTTATGACCATATATTTAAATTTTAGTAATTTTTATCATAAATTAATCACTTTAATATTATTTATGTTATATTTATTTATTTAATCTAAGAAATCAAGTTAACTTGGCCATGTAATATAGTTGTGATCACAAATTTAGTTTAAAAATGAAGTTGATTTTTTTTTGTTAGTGTGAGAAATCCTTACGACCACATAGGGCTGAGCAGTCTCCTCCCAGTCATGAATCCTCTTAAAGCCACAAGAGCTATGATTACCAACTCATAGGGTTGAGCAGTTTCCTCTCAATCATGACCCCCTCAAACACTCACCTACGCCGTAGTTTGAACCTTGAACCTCTCGAAGAAGATCCAAAACCCAAACTGTTATCATGTCCTTCCTAAAATACAAATGAAGTTAACTTAACCATATAATTGAACCATATATTTAAATTTTAGTAATTTATACATGACACAATTATATGTGTGTCATCATGCTCCATGTGACCACCTATTTACATCAATAAATTTCTTTGTAAGGTCATCCCAAATGTTGGAGGCACCTCCACCACTAAGATATCTTGAATTATTGCTAAATTTAGCTTTATTTGAAACAACACTAGCACTTTCTCATATATCCCTATTGCTTTTACTTACATTTTATTAAATTAGATAAATTAAGGGTGCACATCTGTGTATTACAGGTTCATAGTATCACAAATTTACTTTGGCATGATAGCAAAATTAGTTTCCTATTCTGTTAGACAGTTATGTAATATACATCCTTTCAAACATAATGATAGATAATAAGGAGGGGGACTAATCATTTTTATTTTCAAGGATGATTATCCATATGCCATTTTGGGTCTTGATACAACTATGATGTCTACCACTGAACTTTCTAGAGCCACTTTGACCAAATCAACCTTTGTAGAAACTAGAAGATCTTCCATTGAATTTTCTTTTTTGGAATGTCATTTTTGGAATCATGCCTTATTTCTATCATTTTTTGTTGAATTTTATTGTATACCTTGATTGTGTTTACCCACTATTTTCTTAATTTGGATGGGTAATACAATGCTTGATGAGCTTGTATCTTTTTGCAATGTTGACATAAGGCTTTTGGATAACATATATTTGACCCTATATTTTATTCACAATCCCCTTGTAGATTTAAGTTACTTCTTGCTCCATTCTTGTATAATCCACCTTCCTCCTACTCTATCTCATTTAATATTTCATTTAGATTGACTAGGTCAATTACAAATTATATATCTATTGTTAGGGCATGATCCTTTTGGTCCATGATGATGGTTACAATATCCTATGATTCATGATTTCTCCTTGGAGGTAAACTCCATTCACTATCATATCCATCAAATATTGAACCCTTAAGGCAATCTAGATAGATGTTTCCCTTTTGTTCTTCGAAATTTGTTATCTCCCTGGTAAGGTGTATCATATTTCATATTTCTTGCATTGTTTGAGGATTCAACACAACTTGCATCTTATCATTCAAATATTTAACTAAGAGAATTGGATCCATCAAAGTAGTTGACTAGGGTAATGATGGGCAAGGGGTTGTGAATCAATTTGGTAAGATAAAGGAACATCAAACTTTTGGTTTTGGAGGAATTTATCCTACTAAAATCAACACATTTCAGCCTTCAAAGTCATTTTAAATGAATATGGGAATATTTTCTCTTGATAATGTAGTATTTGGAGGACCAATTCTAAATTTAGATCATAGACATAGTAGATATATGTTTGTGCTTATGACGGATTAATTTCTCAAGAGATTATATCCCATAATATTTTGAATCTAATGTTAGAATATAAGAGAGCTTCATGAAGACATCTTTTGATATAATAAAATTGCATGAGTAATGCAAAGATATCCCTTAGATCATCAAATACTAAGATCAATGGTTCAACTAGGTCAACCCAAGTACTAATGCTCTTGCCTTCTAAATATTTGTACATTTCAATGCCTTACCCCATAAGGATTTAGTGAGTAGTCTTATCATGACATCTTCAAAGATAATATTGCAGAATATGGCCAAAGTTGAGACATCTTGGCAATGCTCATAGGCAATTTTATTGCTACCATCATAGATGGGTAATAGCTTTAGTGCAACCTATGTGATGTCATCGAGCACTAGGAGGTTGAGTTGCTTGACATTATTGTAGGATAAACAACTTTTTCCAACTATATTTTTGAGGATTTTATGTTTATAGAGTCATAAGATTGGTGCTTGGTGTAGTGTTTATGCTTTTAATGCTTTTATAATTTGATTATAAGTATTATTTCCAATGGAGTTGTTGTTTATTCCGGAATTTTACTTTCAATGGAGTCACCAAGTGAATATATAATCTCCACAAGTGATTTCAAGACTACTCACCAAAATCATGAATCCTCTAGGTATTAATATATTCTTTGTAGGATCAAATAGTTTATGAGATATGTTTGATCATTCTCTTAGGAATTATATATAACCAAATAAAGAGAGACCTTCAGGTCCCATCGAGCGTGCCAAAAATACTCTTAGTTTTCAAACCCACCTAAGTGAATGATATGCACCCTCAAGACCCCATCGAAGAGATTGGATAGGTTAGAAATGAGGGTCTTTGAGTCAGCCTCTAAAGAAGGCCATTTACTATGCCTATCTAATATAACTTAATGGAGGGTTTGTAGACTAAAGTAATAAATAATAAGGGTTAGAAAGATGAGCTAAAAGTGGTACATATTTGGAAATATCAAGAGATATAGTGTAGAGAGTCTCACAATCTAAAACCTAGTAGAACAACGTACTTTTCTTATGCATTTGAAATATTAATCATTAATAACTTTAAGTGATGCTAATTAATTCTAGAACTATAACAAAAAATCCAGTTAGAAATCTTAGAAATGCCAAATATTCGACCCTTAGAATGGATTGAATTTTAGTATATATAGAGATTTGCAATGCATTCAGTTATCTAAGAATGATTATTGTTAGAACATATTACAGGCTTCAGAGCAGACATAGAGAGTGGTTGTCACATTCAACTCAATTGTACTTAACTACTTCATACATGCTCTATGATGTATATGATATAGATTTCATTGTGAGGCTAACCTACATGCTGCATCATTGGATTATAACCATTAGGTGATGCTCTGTTTATTTATATTATGCATAGCCATATTCACAGGGGTATGTGTGCGATGGAGAGGGCTTTGGTTATTGAGATCTTCTAACAGTGATGATTATTGGCATTCGATTAGAATATGCACTCCTACTGATGTGGACTATTTTTTATCACTTATGCAATGGTTGGTGGTATGAAGAGTGTGTCACTTGTTATCAGGTAACCATATTTGCTAAGTGTTGCATCCTTTAACTTTCTCCTTATATCAGGTTTTAGATAAATTTCTTACTTTTGATGGAATCCTTTGTCTAAAGTGTCCAACAACTATATTTTTTCATGTATGATGTCAGTATGGTTGAGGGATTTTAGAATCCTACCATTGGATCGGGTTTCTTCTACTGTTCTAGTTATATCTTCTCCTATAATATCCCAAAAAGCTTTGTAGAATTCTATTGGTAATCCATCAGGACCTGGGGCCTTTCTTGATTGCATGGATAATATTGTTTATTTAACCTCTTCTTCTTTGATCTCTTTCATAAGCTCCTCATTCTACTCTTGAGAGACTAATCTAGGGATAATTCCCAAGATTTCCTCCTAGAACTTTTTTGATAGATGTGAATTTGCAGTAAATAAAGTGGAGAAAAACTCATTAGCTACTATTTCTATACTTGATGTGGTGGTTTCTAGGAGTCCTACATTTGTTAAAGCATCAATTCGGTTGTAGTGTTTTCTAGCTATGGTCGAATGGTGAAATAAATTTGTCTTCCTATCTCCTTCTTGAAGCTAAGTAATTCTAGATATCTGCTTCTTATAGGTTTCTTCTTTCTTATCTAGCTCATGTTCCTCCTGCATTAATATATTTTCATGGGAGACTAATTCCTCTGAAAGGGGTTTCGAATAAATTCTTTCTACAACTTTTTGCATTCTCTCAACTAGTTGTGCTCTTTGTTGCTAAAAATCTAATCTTTAAAATTTGCTCTAGTTTTTCAATTTATATTTGATATATTTCAATCTAGAGTGTGGCTGAAATTGTGCCTTTTCAAATGTTGGTTTCCCTTGTTGCCACCATTGTTGAACTAACTCTGGTAATTCCAAGTTTAGAATCTGAAGGGGTGGCTTTTGGACTAGGGTATATTGTTTGTGATATTTAGACATACCAGGAAATTGTCATAAGATAATAAGTTTATGATTTTTGAATGATAGCTCCATAACTGTTGAATTTATTTCTCTATCAATATCCTATCTAATCTTGATTTTAGTGCTTGGTATCCTTTCATTTTCTTGGTCCAATTAGTACCATATGTTGGAGGTGGAATGTAAATCAGATTTAAATTATTAGCTTGGACAATCAGGAGTTTGTCCTTCTCACTAAGATGATTAAGGCCTCCCTCTTGGTCATTCACTGACATCTTGGTATTGAATTCTCCATCCACCAGGAACCTATCTTCTAGGTAAGTTTCTCTAATAACCCGGATTGACTTCCATTGGATTTTTTGTTCCTACACTTCCTTCATCCCATAAAAGTTAATAATCAACCAGATTGAGTTTGATTTTTTATCTCTCAATATGGTCATCAAGATCCCTCTTGATGATGCTGCTCCTACCTGTTGAAAAGTGTCTCTATTCCACAAAGTGGCCATTTCCTAGAAAAACCATGGGAAGCTTGGGCCTCATAGTCTCCATTCCTTCAACATATCTTGAATATTGTTTGCATTGATTCCAGTGATACTCTAGTTTCCTATAATAAAACCACATTTGGGTGGTTAATTTCTATCATACATTTAACAACCAATTGTCTGGGGTGGCCGTTTAATCCCTTTACATTCCATGTGTGTATAATCATTGGGAACCTGTGTTGTAGTTGGCTATGGGTTTAACAATGCCTACCTCTCTCAACTGTTCTCCTTATTGTATTTTTTCTTTGTTTATCTTTCTATCTACTTCTTGAGAGTTTGCATTTTTCAGCCTTTTATCCATTTGGCTTATCCCAAGGGATGGTTTTTCTCTATTTTTCTCTACTATTCCAATAATTACCTCCTTAGATGTATGTGGCTCTTTATCATATAGTACTAGAGCCCCTTATTCAAATATTTTAGGATTTATCCAAGAGAGATATGTTAACTAATTAAAAAATATTATATTCAATCAAAATGTGACGTGGACGAGTGTGTGAGGGGGTGGGTGTGTGGTGGCTTTGTGTTAAATTCTCTATTGGTAAGTATAGCTCTCAGCTTTATAAGGGTTCATAATTGGAAGGAAATTGCTCAGCCCTATAACTCGATCATAGGAGTTTCTCACAATAATAAAAATAAATAAATACATAAAAAAATAAAATAAATATTAGATTCAAACTTTAATTACGTAAACAAAAATATTAAGTTTATTCGATTTTTATTTCTTATACCTAAACATATAATAACATATTATAGTATTTTAAAACTAAATAAATAAAAATAATTATTTCCATATAATATTATTAACCGCAAAAAGCCATCTTAACTTTTTAACTAGATTTTAGAGTATATTTTAGAAGATAAATAATGTAGAATGGTGACCAAATTTAGATGTAGAATTTAGTAAGACAAATAAATTAAATTTAAGAGTACTTTTATAAAATTAAACAATATAATAATATAATCCAAATTAGTTTAGATTTTAATAATATAAATTAATTAAATTTAAAAATATATATTAAAAATAAACATTATAATAATATAACCAAATTTAGATCTAAAATTTAACGGACAAATAAATATACTAAGATTGTTTTTAACATTTTAATTGTTTCATATGTCTATATAAAAAATATGTACTGTTTTTTCCAAATTTAATTAAATAAAACATGTATTCTTATATATTTATAAAATTATTGACTAGTGGAATAAATTATTTTTAAAAATATAAATATAATTATGTGGCCGAATTTTAATGAGACTAGCAACGGAAATAGAAAAGAGCTTCACTTTCATCGACAAACTCTTGCGGAAATTTGCTTTTTTATTTTAGTGAAGATACCTAAACAGCTTAGCTGATTTATAAAAGTAGGAAACCCGCCTTGCGTGCAAGTGAGGTGTAGTACTCCAACTCCTCGCACAATTGGAACACAAACTGAATTTGGCGTTTGTTCTTTTCTTTTCTTGGTAAGATCCCTTTCCCGTTATCACAATGGATTTATCAGTCAAATTTAGGTTACAGGAATTTTTGATATGTCTCTCACTAACAGAAATAGTAAAGCGTAAGAAAATAGTTCATAATTTTATTTTTGCCTGACATGTCCATATTAGATTTAATATTTTTAAGATTTAACGTAGATTAGTTTCTGGCGTCTTTATCTCAGGATACATAGAGAAAAATACAACAGCATACAGGTCGGTATACATATTTTCTTTCTGTTCTAACTCATCAAATCATCAAATTGTACATATCATTGATTATGTGCAAAACTGAAATCTCAGTACTTATATCT
Organism: Wollemia nobilis; assembly: GCA_028583015.1. Classification (NCBI taxonomy): domain Eukaryota; kingdom Viridiplantae; phylum Streptophyta; class Pinopsida; order Araucariales; family Araucariaceae; genus Wollemia; species Wollemia nobilis. The sequence goes on along the minus strand of JAQPPZ010001308.1, from coordinate 2,840,978 downwards.
CAAATTTTTTAAATATTTTTACAGTTGCATTCAATTTTTTTCTTCTTTTCTTGTCTCAGATCTCGAAAATTACTAACAAACTAAATGCTAATTTTTACCCTTGCTTTGGAATTTATTTTGTTGTGTTTGAGGCTGCGGCTTTACAGATCATGGGCCGCAAGAAACTTTTAACAGCGTGGATTGAAAACCATGGCAAAAGATACACTACATATAAGAAGCGCATCGGTGGACTTACGAAAAAAGTAAAAGAACTCAGGGCCAGGAATCCGTCAAGGCGGGAGGTTCCTCCTATACAGTACTGTGCTCAGCCGAAAAAGATGCCTCACCAGTATTGGACAAAGCAAGAAGGTTAAACTCTTGCTTAGAAGCCAATCCAGGGTATGCATATGCCCCTGATCTTGATAGTTATCAACTTCAAGAAATAGAGCAACTTGAAAGGCTCGTGGAGCAGAAATTGAGCGAATCGAAAGATAGAATACAGTTCTTAGAATAGGAGGACCAGCTCCAGAGCAGCACAGCGGTTGTTTTAATGTCCGGAGAACGTCGAAGAAGCCCAAGTACGAATTGGATTGAGCCAAAACAAGATCCCCAAAGTTCAACTGCTGGAGGTTGTGTGCAGCAACAAGTCATCAGCTCAGAAGGCTTTGTGAACTGTAACAGGGCCCCTTAAAGTTCAATTGATCGAGTTTGGATGCAACGACAAGCCCCATGACCCACGAGCTTAGAAAGGATTCCAGTATTGCAGCAGCAACATCAGCATCATGAACATCCCCGTGCATCATAATTCATCTCGGGGCTTCGCCATATACAACAGATACCTCCAAATCTTCGGTTCTTTCCCGAAGGACAAGGCTTTGTGAACTCTAATAGGGCCCCTCCAAGTTCAACTAATGGAGTTTGGGTGCAAAGGCAAGCCCCAGGATTCATCAGCTCAGAAGGGTTTCAAGGATTGTAGCAGCAACATCAGCATCATGAACATCCCCGTGCATCATCATTCATCCCGGGGCTTCGGCATAGACAACAGATACCTTCGAATCCTCAGTTTTTCCCGGAGGACAAGGCTTTGTGAACTGTAACAGGGACCCTGTGTTTACAGCAATTAAGTCGGCAATTGCCATTGAACCATCTCAGCAAGGAAGTCATCTTCAACAAGATGGCACTTCAAATCGAATTCACCACCACATTTGCAATTTTTAACGCAAGGACAACACGAAGCTAGTTTCGTAGCTGACAACGATTTCTCAATGGATATCTTACAGGAAGTTGGTTTCGTAGTTGACAACGATTTATCAAAGTGGATATCTTCGAGAAGCTACGCGAGTGGATTATGAGTTAATCGATATTTTCCTATTGTATAAGATTTATTATATAGAATTAAAGGAATATTGTCATTACATGGACGTGAGTATGAACCATTCAATAATAAAAATTGGTTATAATAATTAGCATTAATTAGTTATATAGATAGCACACTTCTATTGGCTAGCAATCCAAAATAAGGTGTTGATTCTGAATAAGTTGTGTAAAAGAGGTTTCACATTTCAAATAGATGTGTTCTTTGTGAAATGATATTGATCATCTTTTTTATAACTATTTTTTTTATAGTTGAACTTCTAAATAAGATTTTGAAGAACTTTCAAGTAGAGTGGGTTCTCCCCAAGTTTCTCTTTGATCTCTATTTCCAACTCCAATGGGAGTTCTCCTTTAAAAGTAAAATACTATAAATTTTATGGAGGTTAAGTCTTCCACATGTTCTCTAGAGGGTATGGAAAGAAAGGAACCATCGGATCTTCAAAGACAAGAAGAGAAACTGCACATCAATGGCAAATAGGTATTGGAAAATTTAGGTATCATGAAGTTCGACAATGATTTTGAACCAGATCCAGAGAAAGAAATTGTTAGAGTTTGGGGGCTATATTCTAATTATCAGAGCTCATCCTTAGTTCATCCACGAATCAATTCAAAATGGAAAAGACCTGTAAGTGGATGGATAAAATTAAACTTTGATGAAGCACCAAAAGGAAATCCTAGGAGTGTTGGAACTGGAATTATCTTTCAAGATCATTAGGGTAGACCACTCTTGGCCTATGCAAAGCCTCTAGGAGATCAAACAAGCCATGTTGGTAAAGCTAGAGCAACTTTTATGGGTGTGTCACTTCTTGGTAAGCTAAATATAAGAAAATTAATAATAGGAGATTCACAAAACATCATTAACATTTTGAATGAAAAACACCCTCTAGGATGGAATATAGCAGATATGATAAATGGGATTAACAATAAACTAGAACTCCTTGAAGAAGTGCATATTAACCATGTCTACAGAGAGGCTAATGGGGAGCTGACTGTTTGGGAAACATGGTGTAGCTTTGGATGAACTGCAATGTTGGAAGTTAATCTTCCTTCATAGTGTTCAAGAAATAATTAATAGTGAAGCCAAGGATGATGAACAAAATGAGATCAAAGATTAAATTTTCTAGGGGGATTTTAAATATTTTATGCATAAAGCTTTGTTGTTCATCTGGAGGGAAGATTATTTACATAGCACAAGGGATGGACATATGCTTGGCCAACCACTCTTGGGTAAACATATTTCGGTAACTATCTAATATGAAACTATTAAGCACTACAAATACAAAAATTGATTTACTCCAACACAACATCATTATTATTATTAGTAGTAAGATATTCTCACAAAAAATTTCGAGAAAATAAATAGATTTAAGGTAACAAAACTGATTACCATTATCATAAGGTATTTATACTCGTATTAAACATATATGCAATATATATATATATATAGAAAAATAACTAAAACTAAAATTCAAGAACTTACTCTTACACCATTAAAATATTCTTTATACAACGGTTTGCAGAATTAAATGATGCAAAGGTAATTTAAGTCCAACCTAATATCTATGTAAATCCCTCCCAATAAACCTTTCTTTTTTTTCCCTTTAAAAACCTTTTCTATATTTTATTTTTTCCTTCCCTCCAACTGCAACCGCTAGCCCCTACTAAATCTCTCTTTTCTTTTTTAAAGAAGTTGAAGATAGAATATTATTAGAGAAGTGGCAATTCCTACAAGCAGACATCTTCTCCCTCTTTCCCTTGCCAGGTGGCCACATATGAATTTTAACTTCTTACCCTCTAAAAAATTAAAGGAGGCTACGTATGTAAGTAATACATTATATTAAAAAATTATTTAATCAAAACCATTTATTATTATTGTTGTTGTTATAGTTATTAATATTTTCTTTTATTATGTTATTTGAACAAAACAAAACAAGATGCAAAGAAGAAAAAATAATATGATGTCGATAGTGAAAATCTTCATCGCCATTATTTCCCTTTTAATTTGATAATTATATGTTTAATTACTTCTTTTTGAGGACCTGTACCTGTAACAGCCAAATGCATCATCGCCAAATGCATCAACAATATCATGTCCAAAGCATCAAAACTTAATTATTACAGATGAGAAGCTATTAATTTAAGCAACAATAATTATCAAAAGTATTATTGTAGATAATTAAAGGGTTCCATTAGGGAGGGTCATTACAAGCAAGATAACACAATTAGGAGTGAGCAGTAATGAAATTCAAAGTAGTACTAACAAAATAGCACAACAGACTAACAAATTCGGATACCAGTGAGGTAGCACAACTAGGAGGGAGCAATAACAAGATTTAGATAGTTTGAGATCTCTAGTATCAAGGTGGTGCAAATAATAGAGCAATCAAAGGCTTTTAGATAGTTAACAGTCCTAAGAGAGGGATAAGGTTACACATAGAGCAGAGTGATAATAGACTTTAGGTAACCTACAATCATGTTGAGAGAGTTGATGTAAGTACCAAGAAAAATGTTACCAACATTGGGAGTCAGGGTACAACAGACAAATAAATTTGATACAAGTGAGGTATCATAGCTAGAAGGAAGCAGTAACATGATTCATAGTATTACTAATGAGGTAGCACAATAGACAAACAAATTCAAACACTAGCGAGGTAGCATGACTAGGAGGGAGTAGTAATGGGATATGGATAGTCTGTGAACTTGAGTAGTAGCAAGGTGGTCTAGAGAACAAAGTAGTTTAAAATATTTAGAAAGTTAGCAGTCCCAATTAATGGATAAGGTTACACGTAGAGTAAAGCAATAATACACTTTATGCAACCTACAGTCATGTTAGGAGATGGATAAAGTAAGCACCAACCAAATTGCTACTAGCATTAGGTTTTAGGGCATAATGTATTGTGCATTGGGTACAATGTATGAATAAATACTAAGATATCATAGCTAGGAGGGAGAAGTAATGAGATTCCAAGTAATACCAGTGAGGTAGCACTGTGGATGAACAAATTCTTACACCGATAAGGTAACATAACTAGGAGGTAGTAGTAATAGGATGTGGATAGTACGTGATCTCCAGTAGTAGCAAGGTGGTGCAAAGAAGGATGCAATCGAAGGCTTTTAGATAGTTATTAATCCCTAGGAATGTAGAATCTTACACATAGAGCATAGTGAAAATAGAACTTAGGCATTCTATTGTCATGTTAAGAGATAGTCGAGGTAAACCCTAAGCAAAATTCTACTAGTGTTGGTTACTGGTGTATAATATACTATGCCTAGGGCATAGTGGACTAACAAAATTGGACACCAATGTGGTAGCACAACTAGGATAGAGCATTAACAAGATGCATACAATCTTTAATATTGAATAGTAATAAGGTTAGTGCAGAGAACAGAGCAGCCAAAGGTTTTTAGACACTTAATAGTCCCATATGGTGGAGAATATTTTGCATAAAGTATAGCAACAATAGACTTTAAGAAGCCTATAGTCATGTCAAGAGATAGTTGAGATAAGCACCAAATAAAATGCTACCAATATTAGGGGCTAGGGCATAATGTACTATACCTAAGATATAATGGAGGAATAAAATTGGTACCAATGAGGTAGCACATATATAAGGGAATAGTAACAAGATTCCAAGTAGTACTAGTGAGGTAGGACAATACAAAAACAAATTTAGAAATTAACAAGATAGCATATCTAGGGCGTAACAATAACAGGATGCAAATAATATGTGATCTCAAGTAGTAGTAATGTGGTGCAAATAAGGGAGCATTTGAAGGTGTTTAGATAGGTATGATCTTGAGCAATCGACAAGGTTACATGTAGAGCATACCGACAATAGAATTTGGGTGGCCTATGATCATATTGGGAGATAGTCGAGGTAAGCATAGCTTGGAGGGAGCAGTAATAGGATTTCAAGCAATACCAATGAGCTAGCACAATATATGAACAAAGTCGTACACCAACAAGTTAGCATAGCTAGAAGAAAGCAGTAACAAAATCTGGATAATACATTATCTATAGTAGCAATGTGGTATAGATAATAAAGCGACCAAAGTCTTTTACATAGTTAATAATCCAGAGTGATTCAGAATGTTACATGTAGATTATAGTAGTAATAGACTTTAGGCAACCTATAATTATGTCAGGAGATAGTTGAGATAAGCATTAAACAAAATTCTTCCAATGTTGGGTGTCGAGAAACAATACACTATACCTAGAATATAAAGGATAAAAAAATTAAATACTAGAAAGGTAGCACAACTAGGAGAGAGAAGTAATGGGATTCAAAGTAGTACTAGAAAGGTAGCATAGTCAATGAATAAATTTGGATACCAACGAGGTAGCACCACTAGGAGGAAGTAAAAACATGAGTAGACATTCCATGATCTTGTGCAGTTACAAGGTAGTCCAAAGAACAAACTAGTCAAATACTTTTAGATAGTTAATGGTCTTGAGCGAGGGAGAATGTTACATGTAGACTAGAGTGGTAATAGACTTTAGATAACCTACGATCATGTCAGAAGAGAGATGAGGTAAGAACCAAGCAAATTGCTACTAGTGTCATCTATTGGAGCACATGCCTAGGGCATAGTGGATGAATAAATTTGACAATATTGAGGTAGCACAATTAGGAGGGATTAGTAACAAGATTTGGAGTAGTACTAAAAAGGTAGCACACCAGTCAGTGATCATAGTAGTAAGAGGGTATAGAAAACACAACATCCAAAGGATTTTAAATAATTAGCGATCTTGATCGATGGATAAGGTTGTATGTAGAGCAGATCAATAATGGACTTTAGGTATCCTATGGTCGTATCCATAGATAGTCAAGATAAGCACCAAGAAAAATGATACCAATATTGTCGACCAGTGCACAATATACTATGCAGAGGGTACAACAAACGAATAAATTTAGTACCAAAAAGATAGCACAACCACGAGGGAGCAATAACAATATTTGAAACAATACCAACAAGGTAGCACAATGGATGAACAAATTCAAACACTAGCGAGGTAGCATAGTTAGGAGGGAGCAATAATAGGATGTGAATAGTATGTGATCTCTAGTAGTAAGATGGTTTAGAGAACGAAGCAATCGAAGGCTTTTGAAAATATAACAGTGCCAAGATATCAAGAAGCTTACACATAGAGCAAAGTGGCAATAAACTTTAGGTGGTCTATGGTCATATCGGGAGACAGTAATGGTAAGCATCAAATAAAATGATATCAATGTTGGTTTTTATGACACAATATACTATACCTAAGAGAGGTAGCTCAGGGAAGCAATAAATTTAGACACCAACGATGTAGCAGCGCTAATAGGGAGGACTAAGGGTATGCAAAAATTTGTGATCTTAGTAATAAGAGTAGTAATGAGATTCCAAACATCCCAAAAGAGGTAATTTAGGGGATAAACAAATTTTAACACCAATGATGTAACACACCTAGGAGAGAGAAATAAGGGGATGCAAATAATACATGATATCGAGTAGTAGCAACATGGTGCATTGAATGGAGTAGTCAAATACTTTTAGATAGTTAGCAATCCGAAGTAATTGAGAAGCTTTCACATAGAGCATATTAGTAATATACTTTAGAGTCTACAGTCATATTGGGAGATAGCCCAAGTAAGCACCAAGAAAAAATGATACCAGTATTGAGTTTTGTGGCACAAAGTAGTATATATAAGGTATAGTAGACAAAAAAATTTGATACCAATATGTTGCATAGTTAGGCATGAGAAATAATAGGATTTGTAGTACTAACGAGGTAGCACAGTTGACTAAAAAATTCATACACCAATGAGGTAGCACAACTAGGAGGGGGAAATAACAGGATGGAAAAAATCCATGATCTTGAGTAGTAGGAAAGAGGTGTAAATAATAGATTAGCCGAAGGCTTTTACATAGTTAGTGATCCTGACTTATGGAGAAGGTTGTACGTAGAGTAAAGTTACAATAGAATTTAAGTAGCCTACGATCAAGTCAAGAGATAGCCAAGGTAAGCACAAGCAAAATGCTATAGAATTTGTTTGTATAGGAATAATTTATTGTATCTTAGACATAACGCATGACAAATTTAATACCAACAAGGTAGAACAACTAGGAGAGAGCAATAATGGGATTCATAATGGTACCAACAAGGTAGCACAACGAATGAAAATTTTGAACACCAAGGAGGTAGTACAGCTAGGAGGGAGCATTAAAGGTATGTGAATAGTTTGTGATCTCTAGTAGTAGTAATGTGGTGTAGAGGACAGAGTAGTCAAATGCTTTTAAACAGTTAAGGATCTCGAGCGATGGAGAATATTGCACTAAGAGTAGAGTGATAATAGGTTTTAGATAGCCTATCCTCATGTTGGTAGATATACAAGGTTAGCACCAAGTAAAATGTAACCTATGTTGGATACCAAGGTGCAATGTACTATATATAAGGCATAGTGGATAAAAAAATTCAATACGAGCAAGGTAGCACAACTAGGAGGGAGTAATAACAAGATTTGGAGCATTACTAGTGAGGTAGTACAATGAACGAACAAATTTAGATATCAATGAGGTAGCACAACTAAGAGGAAGAAATAATAGGATACGAAAATTTTGTGATCTTGTGTAATAGCAAGGTAGTGCAAATAATGAAGCAGTCGAAGGCTTTTGGATAGTAAGTAATCTCGAGCGAGAGATAAGGTTGTATGTAGATCAAATTGGCAATACAATTTAGATGGCCTATGGTCATGTAAAGATGTATCTAAGGTAAGTAACAAATAAAATACTACTAATATTGGGTGTCGAAGCACAATGTGTTATGCCTAGGATACAACAAACAAATAAATTTGGTACAATGAGGTAGCATAGTTAGGAGGGAGCAATAGCAGGATTTGGAGTAGTACTAACAAGGTAGCACAATGGACTAACAAATTTAGACACCAACTAGGTAGTACATGTAGCACAGGGATGCAGTATTCCTTGTGGGGAGGTAATTTTTGAGGCTTAGAATGATCAATTTGCTATTCTCGATCAATGGACCAATTCATACAACTGTACAGTCTTTACAACTAGCAATGTGCGACAATAAAATAGCTTGTACGGAACCCAAATCATACAGTGATGAAGCTTGTACGATTTCATACTCAATGAGTCCTTCAGATTTGGTTTTGCAAGCTTTCATACACATTTTTGTAACTAAACTATTTGATTTCGCAATACTACAAAATCGGGTAAGTTTTCCTCAATCGCATAAACTACCAAATCGGGTAAGTGCCTTCTGTACAATTTGTACGAGATTTGGTGTATGATTTATATGAAACAAAGGTACAACCAAGTTCCAAATTGGATACTATCCTGGGCGAATCCCTCTCAGATAAGTTTTGTAAGGATTTAATATGGCAATTAATCCTAATTCTACCAACATGCAAATCACTTATCAGGGTTTGAGAGAGTTCTATATCCAATGGCGATGTCCAAAAATTATACGACAACCTTCAACACATATTCCTTGATATCATAATCATCATCGATCATTCATCTGGTCCACACCAGTGCTAGTTTAATCCAAATCTTCCATAGCAATGTGAAAAAAAAAACAACAAAAAATAAGTACATGCAATAGAGATAAACTAGAAAATATTATTCTACCATTCCAGGATCATACAATACATGAGAGGAACTATGAACTATGATCATTATTTATTATTTTTCAACAATATCATCGAACAATCATAGATATAAAACACACTTCACATCAGAACATAGAAAAAAATCCTTAGCATTCCCAAACTAACCATAATGTAACCAAGCTATCAAAATTGAAAATGAGGCCTTATATAACATTTCCTAGGCTTTTCCAAAGTGGTTTCTGAGGCAATTTGTTATTCACAACTTTCGATGCATAACAAAATACATAATTAAGACTTTTACTAAGTCTAAACACCTTAATTATCATATACATGCACAATTACAAGTTAAATGGTATTTCTTGTGCATTTCATTTTATTTCATTGCACATTGTATGGTTTACCTTCAAGTTGTACGATTTTCCCTTTTAGTTGTACGATTTTACTCCTATTTGTATGATTTACATAACTTGTCAAAATTGTCAAGCTGGGAAAATCCTCTTGTCACTTCTTCTTCTTTTGAGAGGTGGATTTTCTCCCTACATCTACCCTCCTCTTTACTTTGGTCAATGTCCTCATTGATTCATATTTCTATTTTAATTGTGCCTCATAATTTGTAACTACAGCTTTCAGGTCATCCACTTGGGTTTAAAGAATTGCACGTTGGTTCTTCAACTTGGTTGCGTAGTTTCTTATTTCTACTACTTTCAACCTATGGTGATTGGCTTTCTCTTCGGTAGTCTTCAAGAGTTCCCTTAATTGCTTTTCATTATCAGTGGCACTCTTATTTAGCTTCTCCTACAAATGTGCTTCTATTCGAGCTGCTTCTTATAATTCTTCATTCTTATTTGTAATGATTTGCATGTTGTGATGAGTATCTACCTCCAAAGTGTGAATAGTCTCATCCTTAGCACTCAATTGTGATTGCTTATCCAGGACTATATAATTATACTATTTATTTTCCTGTATGAGCTCTTCTATCTTCTTAGCCTACATCGCTATTTGTTCATCTTTCTCGGCCAATTGAATTTTTAGTTGTTCATCCTTTACTCTGAGTTGAGCTTCCAACTCTTTAATATTGTCTTCTGTCATTTGTGAGACTCGTCACTTCTCCTCTTCAAGAAAACTAATTCTGACCTCAAAATCAGCCCTAGTACTTAGCAATGCTTCTTCCAATTTCTTTATTTTCTCTTCTACCGTAGCCTTACTCTTTTACAATTCTTCCTCCATTACAATTATTTCTTTCTAAGTGGCTTCTGTCTCCTTTTTTTGATATTCCTTGAGCTGATAGATTTGCTCCAATCCTATACTCAACCACTCTATCCAATGTGTTAGGAATTTCAACTTCCTCAGAGTGATAGCCAATCCTGTAGTAACCCTCTTGTGTTTAAACTCCACTGTATTCATGGGATAAGTCAAATAATTGGCTCTATCCAGGTACAACCTCGAATGCTGCTTGTAATTGGTTCTCACTCCCTCTAGCAAGTCATCTCTTCTCAACATCGTGGTTACCTCTTCCTTGGGTAACTTCCATGGGTGTTGTACATGAATATCCACAATTTTCCTTATACTCTCTTCACTGCTCGCCCATTCCATTATCTTCTCCAACTCGAGAAACACTTGTTCTTCTCACAACTTCAACTCTCCCATGCATCCAATACAAATGTGTGATTTGGTGCTAGCTATGGTATTGCCTATATGAGAGAATAAATGTTCCACCTTATCTTCTACTCCTTGTGCATCCTTCTTAGTTTTAATCTTTGCAAACTACAGTACCTCCAGGAGATAACTTATTTGCATCCTCCATAGTTCCTCATCTATAGGAGTTAATTCTTCCTCCTCTTCTATGTGGTAGCTAGAGCTTCCCCTAAGCTCTAGTAGTGCTCTCTATATTTATCTTTTTCCTTGGTGGAGTATGTTCTACAGGCCTCTCCACCTCCACATCTTCTTCCACATTCACAATCTCGTGCTGAGATTGCTACTATTTTATCGATTCTTGGGCTTATTTTTGCTTAGTCAAGTCCACCTATTATTCCTTGATCACCTACTCTTCTTCTTGATTCTTTTGATTTTTCATTATTGTGACTTGTTCAACAACAGGTTATTTTTGTTCCTATGATGCCTTCGTCTCTTCTTGTGCATCACTCTGATTATTTTGATTTGAACTTCCTTCCATCACAAATTTGAAACAAGGCTTCTTATTTTCTCTAGACCCTTCCTCTAAGGCTTCCACTCTCACCTCGGCTTTCTCTTCTTCCTCCTGAGTAGTGGCTACTACTTCGTGTGTTATCTGCCTCACTTTTTTATCCTTCAACATTTTTTGAAGAGTCCAAAATTTTAAATTCATCAAGTTGAATAATTTGTGGGGATTCTAACATCTCTGCTCTTGTCCAATTCCAATTGTGCAAATCCAGCTTCTTTGAATCTGATTGTTCTCCTTCTTGTTGATCCTTTTGTGCAGTCTTGGCTTATTTTCCTGGAATGTGATTATTTTTCATCTTTTCCATTGTCTCCTTTTTACTCATACTGAGTTGGATTGCCTCCCCACAATTTCCTCCCTTTCTTGAACTGACGGTTGCTCCTACTATCATTGCTGAAGTGATTTTTATTCCAATTTAGGTTCCAAATTCCTAGGCATTTTTCTCTGAGGGTGTACATCCTCCTCTGAAGAAGTATCCTCCTATACTATAGTGGTCTACTGTTCTTTCTTTGTTTGAGATCTTTCTGGAGTCTCTTGCTAAATCGGTATTGACTTCACCCACCTCAAAATGGTTGGTTGTCCTGCCTTAACATTTCTAGATTCTATCAAACCTGAAAAGTAGATTCCCATCTCTGTAACAACATTTAATAACAATATAATGGTATGGAAATTCATCCCAAAATTATTAGACCTCTTTGGTAGTACTTCATGCATATTTTTCTCTAAATAGGTACCCCAATTGTACCTAATTCCTTTGGTGATATTCTCTACGTATTGATCCATCTCAATTGGCATCTCCATGGCTCATGTATCCCCTGATAGTTAAGCCATCACAGTATTCATAGTGCATGGTCAATCTTTCCCTTTCAACTGGTTTTGTTTAATTCCTCAAGTTTTTGCACCCGAGATATTCGCATCAGTCGATGATTTCACATTGGTAAGTGAAGTGATGATGTGATTTGTCTCAATCGGATCAACCAACTTCTTAACTACCTTTGTGTCATATAATGGTAATCCAAATTTTTTCCTGAATGCCTCTAGTGTAACTTCTACTTTGACTAACCTCTTGACCACATTGACAGGTAATTCTGGTTGTATGATTATACGCCTGAACCATCTGCAATAGATAGTTGTAGAAATTCTTCTAGTATGGTGGTACTTGTGCTATTACAGCTAAACCAACCTCCTTAAACTATGTCCTCCATGGGTGGTTCTTGTTTTTTCATTACTCCACCACTTCCTACATGCTTTGGCTTGCTATAAAAAATATATACTCGTTATTTCAACCTAGACTTCCTCAAGTTTGCTACTCAAATCGTCATCCATATTTGCGTAATGTACTTCATTCCTTAACTCCCTCCTTGGGATCCTATCTTGTGCCATTTCCTCCTCTTGAAATCTTGATGGTGTCCTTCTTCGTTCAGCCCTCCAATACCTCTGCCCTCTCCATCGCCTGTATCCTCCTCTCCTCCAAGGACGAGTACCATGCCAACCATAGAATTGAAACTGTCATCCTTGGTATTTCCTTGGATGTGACTCTCTTTTGTGTAGGGTCCTGGTGACCACTCCATCCCATTGGCTGTAATTTTTCTTAACCGATATCCAAACTCAATAGTTGAAATTATTTTCCTGCCATTCCTTCGATCAGCTTGCTACTCAAACATGACCTATTCTGCAATTAGAAGTATTCTAGAAATCCTACAGTCTACTGTAAATCGTACAGTATGCTCTTCAACTTGCTCTTGTACAGTTTCCAGATCAATAGCCACCTCTAGATCGTAGAATCTCTGTAACTGCTTTAGACTATTCAATATTCTACAAATCATACAACTACTGCACTAAAATATATAGGGATGTATCACTCCATACAATGTCCCTATCTAGTTGCTCTCCTTCGTCGAATCTGTACACTTTCGTACGATTTGCTCAAAATAGCCCAAAAATTGCCTAAAATCGTACAATCGTTTTCCTGAGATCATACAGTATGCCTCTAAATCATACAATACGTCTCATAAAATAGGTAGCCATGAATAATGGACTAGAACTGCATACTGAAAGATCTGAATTCTAAACTACTTTATGAAAGACCTACATTCTAAACTGCTTTCTTGGAGGACCTAAAAAGGAGGATCTTGAGGCTCAAGGCCCAACAAAAAGTTTAAGCTTTGTATGGGTTTCTTGATTGTTCATTGTCTGGTACATCTTTTGTAATCTTAAATGATCCCGAAGTCAAAAACATAAATAGTATTTAGGTTGTTTGATCTTCTTGTTTAAGGTTTGAAATCTTATTCTGAAACCATATTTGGAGTGTAAATTTTATTCTTTAATGTTTATTGTAAAAAATTTGGGGTCCCTTTCAAAACCCTTTCTTCTACTTTAATAAAAAAAATATCATATAAATTTTTATTTTTATTTTAAAATTTATTTTGTTTAATAAATTTTTTTATTTTAAAAATAAGTTATATTATAAAATTATAATAGTATTTATATTACATTTTTTCATCTACAAATCAAGTTAGTTAACTTAGTCATGCAATATAGTTATGACCATATATTTAAATTTTAGTAATTTTTATCATAAAATTAATCACCTAAATATTATTTATTTATAGTTGTGACCATATGTTATATTTATTTATTTAATCTACAAAATCAAGTTAACTTGGTCATGTAATATAGTTGTGACCATATATTTAATTTAAAAATCAAGTTGATTTTTTTTTTTAGTGTGTGAAATCCTTACGACCGCATAGGACTGAGTAGTCTCCTCCCAATCATGACCCCTATTAAAGCCATGAGAGCTATGATTACCAACCCATAGGGCTAAGCAGTCTCCTCCCAATCGTGACCTCTTTTAAAGCCCCGAGAGTTATGCTTACCAATGCATAGGGCTGAACAGTCTCCTCTCAATCATGAACCCTCTTAAAGCCAAGAGCTATGCTTAGCAACACATAGGGCTGAGAAGTCTCCTCCCAATCATGATCCCTCATAAAGCTTAGAGCTATGCTTAGCAACGCATAGGGCTAAGGAGTCTCCTCCCAATCATGATCCCTCGTAAAGCCTAGAGCTATGCTTAGCAATGCATAGGACTAAGGAGTCTCCTCCCAATCATGATCCCTCAGAAAGCCTAGAGCTATGCTTATCAATAAGAAATGGCATAGGATTAAGGAGTCTCCTCTCATCTATGACCCCTCGTAAAGTCAAGAACTATGCTTATTAATAGGGAAGGGTTGAGAAGTCTCCTCCCAACCATGACCCCTCATAAAGTAACACAACCACCACACACCTACCCCCTCACACACTCACATACGTCGTAGTTTGAATCTTAAACCTCTCGAAGAAGAGCCAAAACCCAAACTCTTACCCTATCCTTCTTAAAATACAAATAAAATTAACTTAAACATATAATTATAACAATATATTTAAATTTTAGTAATTATTACAAAACGAAGTTAACTTAATCATATAGTTGTAACCCTATATTTAAATTTTAGTAATCTATTAAAAGGTGAAGTAAAAAAACTTTTTGGTGATATAGATCATATTTTAAAATTCTAGCAATTCTTTGAAACGTCTAGTTTTGTAGGATAACTCTTCCATTGTGTGCTTGCAATTCTTACCCATGTATGCTGAAATTCCCTAGCTAGTGTATGACAAATTAAATATGTTTTCTTCCATGTCGTTAATATGGGTCATTCGGGTTTGTTAGACTGGAAATTTGTTAGCGTTTTAAAAGTTTAACATGATGATTATAAAAAATGTGTGAAATTTTGACATGAAGTATTATGATCATTATTAAAAAAATAATACTAATACAGATTTCATTAGGTAAATAAAAATAAATAATAAATTAAATAAAATAAATATAAATATTGGTTACACGTGTGCCAAACGGATAATCCAAAAAAAACAACATTAATACAGATTTCGATGATGTAAATAAAAATAAATATGGGTTATACATGTGCCAAAATTAAATAATAAATATAAATAAAAATAAATATGGGTTATTCGTGTGCCAAACGGATATATATATATATATGCATGGATTGAGGTATTAGCAAGTAAGTTCCAGTTTATTTACTTTAATTAATAGAATTGAAAAAATATTAGATTTATTATTTTAAAGTTAAATTACATGAGAAATAATTTTATTTTTTTATTATTTGTTAGAATTAGTTTTTTTAAAGAAGTATAAATATTTTTAAAAGTGAATTTTAGAATCATACACAAATTGTTTTGTTAATTTTTTTTTAAAATGTATATTATCATTGTATTTATCATGGAGGATTTCAAGTGTAAAAGAAAATGATGGTGATAACTAAGGTAACATTTTCAATGCACTTACTCAAAATCAAATGGAACTTTACTTAACTTTGGGTAAGGGTTGATGATCTACATTGAAAATTTTAGCACATTATAGAGAAAGAAATAGGATTGAAAATAATTCAATCAACTATTTGATCTTTGCATTCCTGAAATTAAAATTTAAAAAAATAATTAGCTAAAAGATTTTTTTTTTTTTTTAATAAAGATGATATGTAATATTTTGCTATTTTGATGAAAATGACCTTTGAAGAAGCCACACATAACTTTTATATAGAGAAAGAAAATAGGTTTACAAACAATATTAAAGGTTTTTAATATTCATCCTATCATGTATGATTTGTTTAAGCTCTATTAAAAACTTAATATAGTATAATGTAGATTCTATATATAAGAATTCTATTAGAGAATTAATTTAATCCATTCTCCTTGTAGATAAATGTGTTTCGAAAGTGTATAGCAGGACTCAATAAACTCAAACCAAAGCATGCATTATTTTGAAAGTATTGTGTATATTTTGTTTTTATGCACTATATTTTGTACTTACTCTTTGAAAATGTATGTCTTGTGTACTCTTTAAAAATGTGTGACTCATTAATCATAGGTAATGTTATACTGTGCTTATATGTTAGAAAAAAAACATGTACACCATTGTAGATCTATAGAAACATGATGAATACAACTAATGGTACTAAATCTATTTATTTATGATGGGTTATGTGATATTGTGCTTATATATACATGAAAAACATGTACAACATTGTAGATCTATAGAAACATGATGAATACAACTAATGACATCAATTTGTTTTGGTTGAATAAGATATCTTAATTACATGGATAAGATAAATAATGAGAGTAATTATACAATACATAGAATGACATAAATTTATTAGTTAAAATAGGTGATATATATTATATGCAATGATGTCACTAAAAGGATATAAAAGAAAATTTCTTGACAAGTATGGGTTTTCTTTCAATATGAATAACATAATGATGACTAGTAATTGAGTGAATCAAAGAAAATATGAGCATATAAGTTCCTTCCAAAATGGATAAGCTTCTATATACAAGCAATAATTTTATTTTATTATCAATATTATTATAGGCCTATGGCGGAGAAATGAGCAAGGGCAGTGGTGCAATCATAGATATGGCATCAATTATCTTATATATGAAGATTATGGTAGTTTGTACTGGAATATTATGATAAAGATAATCTTCAATAACCATTAAAATACAAGAATAGAGATAAGTCATGGTAAATAGTAAAATAAAATTGTCATTGTCATCATAGAAATATTTTAGTCCTAATGACCAAGTATTCCATGTTGTATGCAAAAGTATACAAAAGTGCCTTGGGTGTGATTTCAAGTATTATGTGCCAATTTTAATGATTTAGTGTATGATAAGAACCTATTAAAAAAAAATTAAAAAAATTAATGATTTCCTTCTGTAGTGTACTTGTAACTTTTTGTGGCCTCGTAGTATTTTTTATGCCACCAAACACTCTTTTGGTAAAGGAGGTGCAGCCAATGTTTTTCTCCTAAGTGGCAAGATCATGTGGTCTCTTGGGGTGTTGACTCTTCAAACCAAGCGGTTTAGAATTTACTTGAGATCTATGGTAAACCGCTAGGGATTGTAAATATTTATGCTTCTAATGATCCTCCCTAAAGCTGTTCTCTTTGGCATTGGCTTGCTTTAAATTTACATTTTACCACATGGATTTTCTGTGGTGATTTTAATATGGTGGAAAAACCTGTTGATAAGCTGAGTCAAACCTATATGCGATGGTGTGCTGGGGAGCGTGCAGCTTGGTATTTCATGAAAATTAAACTTAAACTTTTTGATCCCAAATCCCTTTATTCTCCTTCTGAATTTCCTTAAGATTTATAGTTTACCTGGACTAATTTTTAAGTTGGCTCGACTAGAATTTTTGAATGCCTTGATAGGACTATGATTTTTTATTGTGATCATTTTCATTTCTCTCGTCTCAAGCATTCTCTTCTTCATGTTTTTGTTGTTGCCAATACTACTTTATCTGATAATTATCCCATTATCTTTTAAGTTGATTCTCAAAGGATAAAGCCCCCTTCTTTTCCTTCATAATTTTATTTAAATGTCTCTTTTTTGCATAGTCTTTTCATGAAAGCCCATATTGTTTGTATCTGGAATTTGCTTCCCAGACCTTCTAGATTTTTTGGTTGGATAGTCTAGTGGAATTCAGCTATTAACCGTACTATCAATTTGTTGAGAAGCTTAGAAGTTAAGGTTGCTAAGTGCAGGCATCATTCTAATTATCCTCTGAAATCTGAATTAGCTTGAGCTTCAATTCACCTTGAAGCTTCTCCCTTTAATGTGGCTCTACAAGCTCAAGTTACTGTCATACACCATGAAATTAAGAAATCTAAAATTTATGAAGCTAAATGTGCTCAGCTTTGAGCTAGGATGCATTGGCTTCAAGTTGGAGATAAGGTGTCTAAGGAATTTTTCCAAATACTTCGCCCTCCTACTAACTATTTTGAATTTCAAGTCATTCAAATAGAAGATGCAAGAGTTACTGCTCTTTTGGGTATTATACAATTATTTGTTACCCATTATCAAAAAGTATTTGCTTCCCAACCTATTTCATCTGTCCACCAACGAGCATTAGAGGAATGTTGTTTTGTTGAACCTGTCAAACTTAATTCATACCAGCTTACTTTTTGTGATAGACCTTTATCTCTGGATGATCTTTTTGATGCTCTTTCTCATATGGAAAATGATAAGGCTCCTGGATTAGATGGTTACCCTTGTGAATTTTATAAAGCATTTTGGGATATGCTAGGGCCTAATCTTCTTTAGGTATATCATGAGGCAATGAATTGTCGGTCACTTGGCTCTATCATCAATCAGGGTATTGTTAAGTTTATTCCTAAAACAGGGGATCCTGAAGTCATCACCAATTGGTGACCCATTACTCTTATCAATGTCAGTTATAATATTATTTCTAAAGCTTTAGCTTTAAAACTCAGGCCTCTTTTGCCTTTGAACATTAGTCTTGAACAAACTAGTTTTGTACAAATCAGACACATTCTTGATAATATTTTGGTAGTTTGGGAAGGTATGGAGTGGGCTCAAACTTTTGCTCAAGATACTTTATTCATCAAAGTCAATTTTTAAAAAGTGTATAACTGAATTGGATGGTATTTTATCACTTCTATGCTCCAAGATTTGGGTTTTGTTCCTTATTTCATTAACTCTATTCGTATACTTTTCAATGATGCATCAGCTGTTCTTACATTGAATAAGTGTAAGTTTTAACAAATTCACCTTGGTAGGTCAGTTCATCAGGGTTTTCCTCTTGCTCCATCTCTTTTTATTTTGGTTGCCAAAGCTTTTGTATTTATGCTAGCCAATAAATTTTCTAAAGGCTTTATTCGAGGTATCACCCTTCCTAATTCCACTCGGCATCTTGTTAATGGTCATTTTGCCAATGATTCTTTTTTACTATTAGGGAAGACGAGCAATCCTTTTCCACTACTATTCAGCATTTGGATACCTTTTGTCTTGCTTCTGGATCTAATTTTCAATGGCAAAAAACTTCCTCCTATAGACAATTTGTTCATCCTATTCCTTCCTGGATTTGTCACATCCCGTGGTCTTGGATCCAACCTGGGGAAGTTTTTAAGTTTTTGGGTATCTTTTTTACTTTTCAAGGCTCTCCTCCTCAGTTATGGTAATATGTTGTGCAAAAGGTTGAAAAGAAATTATCCTACTGGTTGTCTAAGAAATTATCCTTAGCTGGGAAATTTTAGATTTGTTCTAAAATTCTTGCTTCTACTCATGTGTATTATTCTTCCTAGTGGGTTCCTTCTAAGGTCTGTTATCACAAGTTAGAAAAGCTCTTATGGGATTTTTTGTGGTCCAAGGATAAGGGTACAAAATGCTTTCACAGAGTAGCCTGGGATTTTTTTTGTCTTCCTAAAGTAAGTGGTGGAATGGGGTTATTTTATTGTCAAAAACAAGGGTTATCTATTTGTGCCAAGTGGATTATTCGAGCCCTTACAGGTGATGCAACTTGAAAATATCTTATTAGACATTGCTTATCTCATGGTTTACCTTATGGTAAAAAGGTATGGAAGGGGCTTAGTCTTCAAGTTGTTCTTACGGCTCTTGTTCTTATTCAAATTCCTAGCTCTTTCATCATTAAGAGTATTTGGAAATCTTGGGAGGCTTTGAAGCCTTGGTTGTCCTGGAATGGATCTGCCTCAAGAGCTGGTGCTTCAATATCCACTATTAACATTTGGTGGTCTCCTGTTATTACCTATCAAGGTTTGCCTTTGGCTCAAGTTCAGTGGATTAGAGCTAAGTGTTTTTATAAAAAAGGTATTGCTTGCTTGTCTGATTTTTTTTTAACCACACTAGAGATTGGATATCCTGGGATTCTTTTAAGCAATATTATAATCTTCAACATGTAGATAAATCCACTTATGACATGGTGATTGAACAGATTCCTTTATCTATTTAGAGAAAAATTAATAGGTATTTTCAAAAACCCTGGTGGGTTGATTGGTTTTGGCCAAACCATCGACCATTCTTGCAATACAGTGTAAAATTAGAATACAGTTGATTGACACCATATGTTCCCATGTGGGATAGGTTGAATGCAAGATGGGATTTTCTTTCTACACATACTTGCTGGAAGCAAATATTTAAAATGGCATGGGCCTCCTATGTAAACAACAATTTTTTGCATGGAGTATTTTGCATCAAGGGTTACCTATTGGGGTACGTCTCCTTTATCTTGGAGTGGATAATCCTACTTGCATCTTTTACCATCAACCTGAGGATTTTTTACATCTTTTTTGGTATTGTTTGCATGCGCATCTGGCTTGGTACTAGATTCTTTCATTTTTTATACCGTTTATGCTGAGCTATTTCTCTTGGCCTCATACTATTCTAGGAGACCATATTGATTTTGTTGATAATATGCAAGCAGTTTGTAATATTTTTAGAATCAGCACTCTTTTTAACTTGTGGAAGACTCGCAATCATGCTATTTTTTTTGCACAAGATGTATCCCCTGCATTTTCTCTTGCTGACAAATATTCCATTTTTATGAGTGATGGTTACAGATTTCTGTTCAGATTGAGAAGGTGAATGTTGAGCTTCAACATCTACACAATCTGATGACCCATTGGGGCAATGCTCCTTGAATTGTTAGCCATGTTCCACCTCAATCTCCCAAATATCCTTCCTCTTCTAGGGTTTGTCCTAGGCAAACCCCTCGACATTTATGTCCTTATGCATTTTAGGAGCAACACTGGTCTTCGTCTCCTCCAAATAGAAACTGGCTCAATTCTGTTGGTAGGAGCTCTTCACGCCATTCTGGTTGGGATGTGGTTCTAGAGCTCTCTACACCTATTGATGGTTGGGGTACTCATGTTGTAATTATTAAACTTGTTATTACTATGTATGTGGATGAGGGAGGCATTGGTGAGCTCGTTGTAATTAATGATGATGGTTGGAGTTATGCTGATAGGGAAGATATTGTCCTTCCACAGGACGGACTATTTAATATTGGGTTTTGGTTTGCTATTGTTGTCTTCCATTATGCTATTTTAGGAGTGGTCCTAACCCATGTCGTTCTTTAGTGTTTTATTTTTTGGTTGGCATGTATTGTTGATTACTGCTCCTAACCGTATCGGTTAGTGTGAACACTGGGATTTGTTAATTCTACCCACCCAGTTTTGTATGGTTTAGTTATTTAATATGATTTTGCTTTTCCATTCAAAAAAATTTAGAAGTCCAATATATTATTCTTTCAAAAATATCATGTAATTATTAGGATACTATGATAAAAATTTGATGCTATGTAAATTTTTAAGAGATAAATAAAAAATAATAGATATCTTATCCATATATTGACATCTAGATTTGTCAATACATGTACTATTTATCCACCATGATCTAACAAATGCATGTTAGAAAATGTATAATCTTAATTTATCAGAAATATCCTACATTATTTATTTTTATTTTTATTTTTATTTTTATTTTTGAGTAACCTACATTATTTAATGTAATCATATATGTCAATGGAAAACCAATACACACTATACTTTATTATCATTTGATATGATTATCCCTATATATTCATGCTTTAGCCTTATTATGGTTAACCTTCATTAAATACTTTATGCCTAATATGCTATGGGAAATGGTTTAATAAGTTATAATTAACTTGTATACCATAATGTTATATCAACATGAGTTAAATTATTTATAAGTATTAATTTTGAGGTTTTATATTTGGTACAAATACCCCTTCACCACTTGATCCTTTGTCTTAGTGTGATACAAGCTTGATAATTGGTATAATATGCTTAAAGAAATAATTTGTTCTTGTATCAATTTCTCTTTCTATTTGATATTTTTATTTCTATTGCATAATATTTGAGTTAATATTTTATTTTGGTTATTCTAGCAAGGTACTATAAACTTTAACATAATATTATAGTGGTATAAAACATCATCACTTGGTGATATACAATTTTTTTCTTGAATTCTCCTATTCTTCATTTGATTTGCAAGAGGTAAAACATTTTTCAACATCTTCAAATCCCACATGACATACAAATTAAAGGAAAACTATATTTGATGTGCTATTTTTTAGTATTCTATATGATCTCTCAATGCCAATACCAAATTATGTACTTAATGTTTGATCATTATGAGTTATTCCAGTAACTTTAGCTATGTATGTTGGAAATCTATAATTTATTGTCTCATAATTCTTGGGACATCTATTTTATATTGTGTCATTTTGGAATATCAGTATTAAAGAAAAAGTATTATTTTTATTCTTTTCAATGGTTGTTATTGTATCTCCAAATAATGTCAAATTCATCTTTTTCAAGTTGGTGCCTCAAAATTTTGATACAAGGGAAGACAAAAGTATCTAGTATTCACTTGGTTTAGTTCTTGTGGGATCCATTCTGTTTGGGAAACAAAGTCCTTTTTTTGGTATACCTATAATAATACCTCATTTCAATGAGTAAAGACATGCTTATACGTAAAAAGGAGTAACACCCACATGGTATAAGGTAGTAAATTTTGGTAGGTTATAGATTGAATATCCAATTGTTATATCATTAAATAGTTAGAACTCTTCGTTTTGAAATCCACCTAAGTGAATGAGATACACCCTCAAGACCTTGGCTAAAAGATTATATGCCTTAGAAATGAGGTCCTATGAGTCAACCTCTAGAGAAGGTTGGTCCCTATGCTTATGCAAACTAAAGTAAAAATTGTGAAGGGTTAGAAAGATGAGCTCAAAGTAGTATGGATTTGGCAACATCAAGAGACATAGTGCAAAGAGTCTTACAATTTGAATTTAAATTAAACCACCTGATAGAATAGTCTACTTTTCTTTTGCATTCAAAATATTAATCATTAATATTTTGGAGTGATGCTATATCATTCTAGAACTATAATAATAAATCTAGGTAGAAATCTAGAATGCAGAATAAATATACTGGAATTACCCATTCTTAGATTTAATATTCTTAGCTACTCAGTAATACATACATATAGATTTGGTACAAGAAGTTTGTAGGAGTCTAGATAGCAATTCAAACTTCATTCAAGAATATGCATAGCTTCAATCAATACAATTATGCCAATTATAAATATAGTTGACCCTTAGAATGGCTTGCATTCTAGTATATATAGATATTTACAATGTATTTAGTTATCTAAGAATGATTGTTGTCCAAGCATATTATAGGCTTTAGAGTGGATGTAAAAAGTGGTTATTCCATTCAACTCGATTGTTCTTAACTACTTCAAAATTACTCTATGATGTGTATGATATAGATTTGATTGTGAGGCTAGCATGTGTACTACATGGTTGGATTGTAACCATTAGGTGATGATCCATATTTTTTTGTTATGCATAGCCAACTACAAAGGGGTAAGCATGCAATGTAGAGAGCTTCAATCATTGATATATTTTAATAGTGATTATTCTTTATGGCTAATTGGCACACATACTCTTGCTAATATAGACTATTCTAGATTACTTATGTAATGGTTTGTAACATGAAGAGTGTGTCACTTACCACTAGATAACCATCTTGGTTGAGTATTGCATTCTTTAAATGTTGGCATAATTGTTTTGAGCTTTTTTGTCCATTTGACCACCCTAATTTTTTATTTTTATATTTTACTTAGCCAATAGTGGTTTTGTACAATACATGATTTCCTTCATTACTTTCCATCATAACACATGGATCTTAACTTAATATGATGATTATATTTTAGACTTTGTTACCAAGCATCGTACGCATTCATTTCACACATGCCAAGACATCAACTTTTTAGCTTGTTACACTTACGTTCATTATGAAGATACTAGAGTGTCCACACCACACATTACCATAGTCATGACAAATAACTGCAGTTACTTGTGAAGATATGATTGGTGCTAGTTTTGCCATTGAGCTATGAAATAAAAAAGGTAGGGAAAGGAAGAATGAAAAGTGTAATGTTTTGAGAAAGGAATTTAATGGGGAGGATACGGGTGAGTGGAGAATGAATATGGAAAGAAGTTAATAATAAAATGGATGATAGGAGGTTCATACCTGAGGGAAAGTTAACATTTTCTATACTCTAGTTTTGGATCCTTCTGTAATTTTGCTTCCTTTCCTTCTTGTAATTTTGTTCTATGTCCTAGGGTTTGGATTTTCTCTAGGAAAAGGGCTCAAAAAATAAATGAAAGGAAAAACAATACTATGTTTCTTAGGCCATCGTGATCTGAGCCTAAGAGGAGAGATGGCTTTCTTATACTAGAAGAGAAAAGAAATGCTATGTTTTCTAGGCCAAAAGGGAAAAATTTTGGGTGTATCTGCTAAAATCAACTCCTAGTCAAGAATTATATAGCTTCAAGATCACCTTTCAAATTGTACTTTATTTTTTATCCTGGTAGTGGCCTGTGATGATTATTTATCAAGGTTGAGCTATTTCAAGTTGATATTATGTATCTTCTATCTCATCAATTATCTCTATTTTAGCCAACCTATGAATCTCTTGAGTTAGATTTGCCTTGAATTCTTTATATCTCTGCATGTGAAAAGGTTTGATATATTTAGTGTCAATTTGGACCACTTTCTTGACACATGATATAATTATATGCATGTCATCATACCCCATGTGACCACCTATTTACATCAAGAAATTTCTTAGTAAGGTCATTCCAAATGTTGGAGGCACCTCCACCACTAAGATATCCTAAATTATTGCTAAATTTGGCATTCTTTAAAACAACACTAGCACTTTCTCAGATATCTCGATTGCTTTGAATTGCATTTTATTCAATTGGATAAATTAAGGTCGCACACTTCCGTATTTTAGTTTCATAGTATCACAAATTTACTTTGTCATGATAGCAAATTTAGTTTCCTATTATGTTATATAGTTGTGTAATATCCATCCTTCCAAACATAATGACAGATAATAAGGAGGGGGACTAACCCTTTTTATGTTCAAGGATGATTTTCCATATTCCAACTTGTGTCCTGATACAACTGTGATGCCTACCATTGAACTTTCTAGAGTCAATTTGACCAAATCAACCTTTGTAGAAACTAGAAGATCTTCCTTTAAATTTCCTTTTTTCGGATGTCATTTTTGGAATCATACCCTATTTCTGTTGTTTTTTGTTGAGTTTTATTTTATACCTTGATTGTGTTTACCCACTATTTTCTTAATATGAGTGGGTAATATAATGCTTTATGAGCTTGTCTCTTTTCACAATGTTGACATAAGGCTTTTGGATAACATATTTTTTATCCTAGATTTTTCTCACAATCCCCTTGGAGATTTAAGCTTCTTCTTGCTCCATCTTTGTCTAATACATCTTCTTCCTGATCTATCTCATTTCATATTTTATTTGGACTAACTAGGTCAATTACAAAGTATATCTCTATTGTTAGGGCATGATCCTTTTGGTCCGTGATGATGGTTACAACATCCTATGATTCATGATTTCTCCTTGGATAAGAACTCAATTCACTATCATATCCATCAAATGTTGAATCCTTAATGCAATCTAGATAGAAGTTTCCATTTTGTTCTTCAATTTTTATTATCTCCCTGGTAAGGTGTATGATATTTTGTATCTCTTGCATTGTTTGAGGGTTCAACACAACTTGCATCTTATCATTCAAGTATTTAACTAATATAATTGGATCCATAAAATTAGTTGACTAGGGTAATCATGGGCAAGGGGTTGTGAATCAGTTTGGTAATATAAAGGAACATCAAAATTATTTGGTTTTGGAGGAATTTATCCTACTAAAATCAACACATTTTAGCCTTCAAAGTCATTTTAAATGCCTATGGAAATCTTTTCTCTTGATAATATAATATTTGGAGGGCCAATTCTAAATTTAGATCATGGACATAGTAGATATAGGTTTGTGCTTATGACGAATTAATCTCTCAAGAGATTCTATCTCATAATCTTTTGAATCTAATGTTATAATATCAGAGAGCTTCATGAAGACATCTTTTGATATAATAAAATTGCATGAGTAATGCAAAGAGATCTTCTAGATCATCAAATACAAAGATCAATGGTTCAACTAGGTCAACCCAAGTCCTAATGATCTTGCCTTCTAAATATTTATACCATTTCAATGCCTTACTCCATAAGGATTTAGTGAGTAGTCTTATCGTGACATTTTCTAAGATAATATTGCAGAAGATGGCCAAAGTTGAGACATCTTGACAATGCTCATAGGCAATTTTATTACTACCATAATATATGGGTAATAGCTTTAGTGTAGCCTATGTGATGTCATGGAGCACTAGGAGGTTGATTTGCTTGACATTATTGTAGGATAAACAATTTTTTCCAATCATATTTTTGAGTATTTTATGTTTGTAGAGTCATATGATTGGTGGAGTGTTTAGGCTTTTGATGCTTTTATCATTTGATTCTAAATGTTCTTTTCAATGGAGTTGTTGTTTCTTTTGGATTTTTAGTTGCAATGGAGTCACCAAGTGAATATATGATCTCCACAAGTGAATTAAATACTACTCACCAAAATCATGAATACTATAGGTATTAAAACATTATTTGTAGGATCAAATAGCTTATGAGATATGTTTGATCATTCTATTATGAGTGATATATAACCAAATAAATAGGGACCATCAGGTCCCATAGAGCGTGCCAAAAATACTCTTAGTTTTGAAAACCACCTAAGTGAATGAGATGCACCCTCAAGACCCCATCCAAGAGATTAGATAGGCTATAAATGAGGGTCTTTGATTTAGCCTCTAAAGAAGGTTATTTACTTTGCCTAGCTAATCTAACTTAATGGAGGGTTTGTAGACTAAAGTAAGAAATAATAAGGGTTAGAAAGATGAGCTAAAATTGGTACATATTTGGAAATATCAAGAGACATAGTGTAGAGAGTCTCACAATCTAAAACCTAGTAGAACAATCTACATTTCTTATGAATTTGAAATGTTAATCATTAAGAACTTTATGTGATGCTAATTCATTCCATAACTATAACAAAAATTCCAGGTAGAAATTTAGAATGCTGAATAACTATAGCAAAATTACCCATTCCTAGCTTTAATAGAAAGTTCTTAGCTACTCAGTAAGACATACATGTTTTGCATAAGAAGTTAGAAAGAGTCCAAACAATAATCTAATATTCATTCAAGAAGATGTATAGCCTCAATCAATATAATTATGCCAATTGTAAATGCCAAAGAGTTGACCCTTAGAATGGATTGAATTTTAGTATATATAGATATTTGTAATGTATTTAGTTATCTAAGAATGATTGTTGTTAGAGCATATTACAGGCTTTAGAGCAGACATAGAGAGTGGTTGTCACATTCAACTCAATTGTACTTAACTACTTCATACATGCTCTACGATGTATATGATGTAGATTTCATTGTGAGGCTAGCCTACATGCTACATCATTGGATTATAACTATTAGGTGATGCTCTGTTTATTTATATTATGTATAGCCACCTTCACAAGGGTATGTGCACGATGGAGAGGGCTTCGGTTATTGAGATCTTATAACAGTGATGATTATTGGCAATCGATTAACATATGCAATTCTACTGATGTGGACTATTTTTTATCACTTATGCAATGGTTGGTGGCATGAAGAGTGTGTCATTTGTTATCAGCTAACCATATTGGCTAAGTGTTGCATCCTTTATCTTTATCCTTATATCAGGTTTTAGATAAATTTCTTACTTTTGATGACATCCTTTATCTAAAGTGTCCAACAACTATATTGGTTCATGTATGATGTCAATATGGTTGAGGTATTTTAGAATCCTACCATTGGATCTGGCTTCTTCTACTGCTCTAGTTATATCTTCTCCTATAATATCCCACAAAGCTTTGTAGAATTCTATTGGTAATCCATCAGGACCTAGGGCCTTTCCTGATTGCATGGAGAATATTGTTTATTTAACCTCTTCTTATTTGATCTCTTTCATAAGCTCCTAATTCTACTCTTGAGAGACTAATCTGGGGATACTTCCCAAGATTTCCTCTTGGAATTGTTTTGATAAATGTGAATCTGCAGTAAATAAAGTGGAGAAAAACTCATTAGCTACTTTTCCCATACTTGAAGTGGTGGTTTCTAGGAGTCCTGCATTTGTTAAAGCATCAATCCAATTATAGTGTTTTCTAGTTGTGGTCGAATGGTGAAATAACTTTGTATTCCTATCTCCTTAAAGCTAAGTAATTCTAGATATCTGCTTCCTATAGGTTTCTTCTTTCTTATATAGCTCCTCTTCCTCCTGCATTAATATATTTTCATGGGAGACTAATTCCTCTGAAAGGGTTGTTAAAAAAATTATTTCTACAACTTCTTGCATTCTCTCAACTAGCTCTGCTCTTTGTTTCTAAAAATCTAATCTTTAAAATTTGCTCTAGCTTTTCAATTTATATTTGATATATTTTAATTTGGAGTGTAGCTGAAATTATGCCTTTTCAAATGTTGGTTTCCCTTATTGCCACCATTGTTGAACTAACTCTGGTAATTCCTAGTTTAGAAGCCAAAAGTTCTCAAATATGAAGGGGTGTTTTTTGGACTAGGGTATTTTATTTATGATATTTAGACATACTAGGAAATGGTTGGAAGATAATAGGTTTATGAATTCTAAATGACAGCTCCATAATTGTTGAATTTATTTCTCTATCAATATCCTATCTAATCTTGATTTTATTTCTTGGTCTCTTTTGATTTTCTTGGTCCAAGTAGTACCACATCTTGGAGGTGGAATGTCAATCAAATTTAAATTATTAGCTTGGACAATCAGGAGTTTGTCCTTCTCACTGAGATGATTAAGGCCTCCCTCTTCGTCATTCACTGACATCTTGGCATTGAATTCTCCACCCACCAGGAACCTATCTTCTAGGTAAGTTTATCTAATAACCTGGATTGACTTCCATTGGATTTTTTGTTCCTACACTTCCTTCATCCCATGAAAGTTAATAATCATCCAAACTGAGTTTGATTTTTTATCTCTCAATCTGATTATCAGGATCCCTCTAGATGATGCTGCTCCTACCTACTGAAAAGTGTCTTTTTTCATAAAGTATCCATTTCCTAAAAACCATGGGAATCTTGGGCCTCATAGTCTCCATTCCTTCAGCATCTCTTACATATTATTTGCATTTCTTCTAGTGATGCTCTAGTTTCCTATAATAAAACCACATATGGATGGTTAACTTCTATCATACATTTAACAACCAATTATCTGGGGCGGTTGTTTAATCCCTGTACATTCCATGTGTATATAATCATTGGGAACCTATGTTGTAGTTGGATATGGGTTTAACCATAGCTATCTCTCTTAACTATTCTCCTTATTGTTGATTTTTTTTTATTTCCCTTTCTACCTACTCCTTGAGAGTTTGCATTTTTCAGCATTTTCTCCATTTGGCTTATCCCAAGGGATGGTTTTTCTCTATTTTTCTCTAATAGTCCCATAATTACCTCCTTAGATGTATGTGGCTCTTTATCATACAGTACTAGAGCTCCTTATGTATTTGGTTGTTGTTGCTCTTTATATTCTATCTATTGTTCTTTGGTTGATGCAAATTGTACCTATATAGATTATCCTTTCTCTAACCCTCTCATTGCTTTTAGATATTGTTTTTTTGTGTATTTGTATGTTGTGGATGATGAACCTCTTATGATATCGATTTCTCTATATTTTTTGTTTGATTTGAGTGCATTAGTTCCTCTCCTTCCATTGGATCAGCTAGCCTAACAATCTCATATTTCTTGGATGGATCCCTTCCTTCTTAGCATTGATTTATATTTCATCCATTCTATTTATTTCTTTGTCTTTCTTGGTTATTATTTTTTGTTCCTTTTCTCATAACCATCTGAAACCCTTGTTCGTTTTCTTTTTATTGAGGTTGATTTCTTGGGTTTTGATTCACTAGATTTGTCTCTCCTTTGGCTAGTTTGGGATAACCTTTCACCAAATGTCCATATTCATGACATGCTCTACATCTGAAAGACACCGATTCATAATCTATTTGTTGTCTCCATATATTCCTTTTGACTTTGAGAGCAATTTCTGCTGGCAATGGTTTATCCAAGTCCATATCCACACAAATTTTAGCATACGCTTCTAATCCTCCTTTCTTTGATTGTCTTGATCTACCTATGTATTTGCCCAAGAGATTATCTATCAACTCTAAAATTTCCTCTTTCCAATATTCTAAAGGAAATGCAAATAATTTTAGCCAAATTAGAGCTATCAAGGGTTCAATTCTAGGATCAAAAGTGGGTTGCCATGGTTACATGAATGGACCTACAAGGTTTATGTTATACGTACCTCCCTCAAAATATCTATCCTTGTCAGATATCATTATGAATTCATCTACAAAGTATCCATTCGATAATATGAAGATATCCAATTCCCCTTGTGCTACCCAATGCTTTTTTTCCCAGGAGTACAAGAACCTTGCATAAGGTCAAAGTCCCACAAACTTACATATTAAGGTATGCTTGGATTTATACACAATCTCATTTTCTATGAGTTCTTCTGCAATTTATAGCATTGGGATTATTTCTATCTAAGGTAAACATTTATTTTTGTTGGCTTGTTCAGCTTCAGTCTCCTTGCTTTTACCCACAGCTTGTAGGATTTTTCAGGTTTGTTCTCCTGTATCATCTCTCTTTTCATTATTGTCTTTGACCATTTTTGCAAAGTATTACGTATTAGGTCCCTTAGGACTTTGAGTCCTTCCTATAGAAGTGCCCTGTGTGAATCCTCATATCAAGGATTCTCCCATTGAATTCTTCCCCCTTGTAAACCCTAATTTTTCAATTCCAAGCTCAAAAAATCCAAAAACCCAACTATAAAAACCTTACACAATCTTGCCACACCTTCTTTGTGAATAACTTATTCATTTTTAAAAGCCAAGGATAATAGGAAAAATTGAACCTATACCAAAACAAATAATAAGCACCTAGCACCGGGCTTAGGTTTTCAAAGAGAAATAATTTTGCCACAACTTCTTCGTAAATAACTTGAATTAAATTTGGAAGTCCCTTCTAAGCAGGTTCGTGCGAGCAAGCATCGTTTGATCTGATCACCAACACCACACAATCCAATGTCAAAACGCTCACAAGTTAATGGTATATTGAATGTTCACAGAGAGGTTTGACACTCTACAATGCTTCCCTCTGTTATTTGCAATCGTTCCAGCTTTCAGCCGCTACAACCTGTGTCTCTGACATTCACCAAAACATCACAATGGACATTATTTTGTTAATTTAATAAAAAATTTAAAATTATATTATTTTTATGAAAGTGACCCCAATAAAAACCACAAATCACTTATTTAGAAGAATATTGAGCTTAAACAAATGGTCTTGTGATTAACCTTTTTCTATAATGTTTAAGACAACTTCTGAAAACAACATGATCAAGAGAGAGGATATAATAGTCAAATTATTTTATATTTAAGTATGGGACATCCTAATTTTCTATATTAAAACACAAGAACTTGGCACCAATAGAACATCAAAGTAACATTCATACAAATTGTATGAATCACCATTATATCAATAATAGATAATCACTTTTAAAAGAAAATAATGATATTTGAATAAGTTTTATTAGTTTAAAATTTAAATTATATTATTTTATTAATAAAAAATAATATTTATATAAATAATATATTACATTAAAAAATAATTATTACATTCATTAAAATAATAATAAAATCATATATTAAGAACTAAAATAATTATTTACTTATTCTCGCTAGTTCCAGAAGACCTCATCTTTCTGAGGACGTTAGACATCTCCTCTCTCTTATTCTTGGCCCTCTTATGGGTTCCTAGCTTCTTCTTTGCCACCTTCAATGCACGCTTGTCCTTCTCGACTTTCAACATCTTTGTGATCCGCTTCAGACAAATCCTGCTACATCCCTTATCAATTTCCTCACAAAGTTCGTTCTCTTACTCCTCTTCCGTTTGTTAGCAGAAGGCCAAAGGGCAGGATGGCCCTTGGTAACGAAATGGCCCCTATTGTAGGATGGCGCTTGGTAACAACATGGTGTCTGTTGATGCCCACGAAGATCTTTTTGATAAAAATAAAAATAAGTATATATTTAAAAATTGTAAGATAGGAAGATTTTCAAACGTTTAAATCAATAATTTTCTTTAAAGATTTTTATTTTTATTTAGGGTTTTTTATATTTTTTATGTTTAGTTTTTTATTTAATGAATTTGATAACTAAGGTTGTGACCATATATTTAATCTAAAAATAAGTTGATTTTTTTTTTTGGTAACGCGAGAAATCCTTACGACACCATATGACAGTCTCCTTCCAATCATGACCCCTCTTAAAACCCGAAAGCTATTCTTAGTCTTCTCTCAATCATGACCCCTTTTAAAGCCCTAAGAACTATGCTTACCAACGCATAGGGCTGAGTATTCTCCTCCCAGTCATGATCCCTCTTAAAGTCCAGAGCTATGCTTACCAACGCATAGGGCTGAGGAGTCTCCTACCAATCATGACCTCTCATAAAGCCTAAAGCTATGCTTATCAATAGGGAATGGCATAGGGCTGAGGAGTCTCCTCTCAACCATGACCCCTCATAAAGCCTAGAGCTATGTTTATCAATAGGGAATGGCATAGGGCTGAGGAGTCTCCTCTCAACCATAACCCCTTGTAAAGCTTAGAATTATGCTTATTAATAGGGAAGGGCTGAGGAGTCTCCTCTCAACCATAACCCTTCCTAAAGTAACACAACCACCACACACTTACCCTCTCACACACTCACCTACGCAGCGGTTTGAACCTTGAATCTCTTGAAGAAGAAGAACCAAAGTCTGAACTATTACCTTATTCCTCTTCAAACACAAATGAAGCTAACTTAATCATATAATATAATTGTCACCATATATTTTAATTTTAAGAATTTTTTAAAAGGTGAAGTAAAAAAACTTTTTCATGATATGTAATCATATTTTTAAATTCTAGCGATTCTTTGAAACGTGAAGTAGAAAATTTTTGGAGGATAGCTCTTCCATTGTGTGCTTGCAATTCTTACCCATGTATGCTGAAATTCCCTAGCTAGTATATGCCAAATTAAATATGTTTTCATCCATGTCGTTAATATGGTCATTCGGGTTTGTCAGACTGGATATTTGTTAGTATAGTAAAAAGTTTAAATTTAAATGAATGTCGCATAAGAAGGAATGCGTGGAATTTTGGTACGAAGTATTATCATAATTATTAAAAAGAACAACAATTTATTAGAAAGAATATTAATACAGATTTGATTATGTAAATAAAAATAAAAATAAATATGGGTTATACTTGTATTAAATAAACAATTCAAAAAACAATACTAATACAAATTTTTATCATGTAAATAAAAATAAATATAAATATAAATTATACATGTGTTAGTTGAAAAATATTAGATTAATTGTTTTAAAGTTAAAGTATACGAAGAAATAATTTTATTTATTTATTATTTTTAAAATTAGTTTTTTTTTAAAGAAATATAAATATTTTTAAAAGTGAATTTTAGAATCATACACAAATTTATAAATATTTTGTTGATTTTTTTTAAAAAATGTATATTATCATTGTATTTATCATGGAAGATTTCAAAGTGTAAAAGAAAGTGATAGCGATAACTAAGGTAACATTCTCAATGCACTTACTCAAAATCAAATGGAACTTCATTTAACTTTTCGGTAAGGGTTGATAATTTACATTGAAAATTTTAGCACATTATAGAGAAGGAAATAGGATTGAAAATAATTCAATCAACTATCTGATCTTTGCATTCGTGAAATTAAAATTAAAAAAAATAATTAGTTAAAGTAATTTTTTTTTAATAAAGATGATATATAATATTTTGCTATTTTTATGAAAATGAACTTTGAAGAAGCCACACATAACTTTTATATAGAGAAAAAAAATATTTTTACAAACAATGTTAAAGGTTTTTAATATTCATCCTACCATGTATGATTTTTTTAAGCTCTATTAAAAACTTAATATAGTATAATGCAGATTCTATATATAGAATTATATTAGAGAATTAATTCACTCCATTCTCCTGGTTGATAAATGTGTTTTGAAAGTGTATACAATTTTATGTTTGGTGTGGATTCAATAAACTCAAACCAAAGCATGCATTCTTTTTAAAGTATTGTGTACATTTTGTTTTTTATGCACTATGTCTTGTACATTTTGAAAATGTATGTATTGTATGTACTCTTTGAAAATGTGTGACTCATTAATCATGGGTTATGTTATATTGTGCTTATATATTAGAAAAAAAACATGTACATCATTGTAGATCTATAGAAACATGATGAGTACAACTAATGACACCAAACTTATTTATTTATGATGGGTTATGTGATATTGTGCTTATATACATGAAAAAATATGTACAACATTGTAGATCTATAGAAACATGATGAATAGAACTAATGATATCAATTTTTTGGTTAGAATAAGATATCTTAATTACCAGAATAAGAGTAATTATACAATACATAGAATGACATAAATTTATTAGTTAAAATAAATGATATATATTATATGTAATGATGTCACTAAAAGAATATAAAAGAAAATTTATTGACAAGTATGAGTTTCCTTTCAATGTGAATAACACAATGATGGCAAGTAATCGAGTGAATCAAAGAAAATATGAGCAAATAAGTTCCTTATAAAATGGATAAGCCTCTATATAGAAGCAATAATTTTATTTTATTATCAATGGTATTATAGGCCTATGGAGGAGAAATGAGCGATATGGCATAAAGTATCTTATATATGAAGATTATGGTAATTTGAACTGGAATATTATGATAAATATAATCTTACATAACCAAATACAAGAATAGAGATAAGTCACGGTAAATAGTAAAATAAAAAAAAGTAAAACTTCAATAGTAAAAAAATATGTCATTGTCATCATAGAAATGTTTTAGTCCTAATGTCCAAGTATTCCATGTTGTATGCAAAAGTATACAAAAGTGCCTTGGGTGTTATTTAAAGTATTATGTGCCAATTTTAGTGATTTAGTGTATGATAAGAACCTATTAAAAATATTTTAATAAAAATTTAGAAGTCCAATATAATATTCTTTTGAAAATATCATGTAATTATTAGGATACTATGGTAAACATTTTATGCTATGTAAATTTTTAAGAGATAAATAAAAAATAATATATCTTGTCCATATTTTAACATCTAGATTTGTCAATACGTGTAATATTTATCCACCATGATATTACAAATACATGTTAGAAAATGTATAATCTTAATTTATCAAAAATATCCTACATTATTTAATGTAATCATATATATGTCAATGGAAAACCAGTACACACTATACTTTATTATCATTTGATATGATTATCCCTATATATCCATAGTTAAACCTTATTATGGTTAACCTTCATTAAAACCTTTATGCCTAATATACTATGGGAAATGATTTAATAAGTTATAATTAACTTGTATACATTAATGTTATATCAACATGAGTTAAATGATTTATACGTGTTAACGTTGAGGCTTTATATTTGGTACAAATACCCCTTCACCGCTTGATCCTTTGTCTTAGTGTGATATTAGCTTGATCATTGGTACAAATGCTTAAAGGAATAATTTTTTCTTGTATCAATTTCTCTTTCTATTTGATATTTTTATTTGTATTGCATAATATTTGAGTTGATATTTTATTTTAGTTATTCTAGCAAGGTACAATAAAATTTAACACAATATTTTAGTGGTATAAAACATCATCACTTGGTGATATACAATTTTTTTCTTAAAGTCTTCTATTATTCATTTGATTTGCAAGAGGTAAAATATTTTTCAACATCTTCAAATCCCACTTGACATACAAAGTAAAGGAAAAACTATATTTTATGTGTTATTTTTTAGTATTCTATATGATCTCTCAATGCCAATAGTAAAATTATGTTCTTAAAGTTTGATCATTATTAGTTATTCCAGTAATTTTAGCTATGTAGATTGGAAATATTTAATTTATTATGTATCATAATTCTTGAGACATCTATTTTATACTGTGTCATTTTAGAATATCAAAATTAAAGAAAAAGTATTCCTTTTATTCTTGTCAATGGTTATTATTATATCTCCAAAGAATGTCAAATTCATATTTTTCAAGTTGGTGCCTCGAAATTTGGATAAAAGGAAAGACATAAGTATCTACTATTCACTTGGTTTGATTCATGTGGGATCCATTCTGTTTGGGAAAGAAAGTCCTTTTTTTGGTAGACCTAACATAATACCTCATTTCAAGGAGTAAAGACATGCTTATACGTAAAAAGGAGTAACACCCACATGTATAAGGTAGTAAATTTTGGTAGGTTATAGATTGAATATCCAATAGTTATATTATTAAATAGTTAGAACTAGGGTTATGAATAAGGGGTTGGACTCAAAATGTAATTGTAAAAAAATGGTAAATATTATTAAAAATCAACGTAAATCAAGGTCAAACCTAAGAAAATCAAATCAATCACCTTCACGGGGTAGTTGAATCCCTAAAAAGTAATTTCATATTTGGTGATAATTTTGACCTATTAAATTATATTATAAATTTATAAAAACACCACCATTAGATCAATCTTGAAAAGAGCTTTCCAACAAGTACAAATATGCCTATGTTTGGATATATATTGTGGCAAATTGACCCTAAGAAAAAATTACTCCCAAAAAATTTTGGCGACTGGGCCGACATCGAGGGTCCTCATATTCGCTAATTTCCAATTTTAGAAATCCTAATATTCACCCAATTTGTGAATATTCACCACTATGCATAAACCTGGTTAGAACTCTTGGTTTTGAATTCCACCTAAGTGAATGAGATACACCCTCAAGACCTCGATCAAGAAATTAGATGGCTTAGAAATGAGGTTCTATGAGTCAACCTCTAGAGAAGGTTGGTCCCTATGCCTAGCTAATTTAAGTAAATGGGGGGTTTGCAAACTAAAGTAAAAAAAATATGAAGGGTTAGAAATAGTAGCTCAAAGTAGTATGGATTTGACAACATTAAGAGACATAGTGCATATTCTTGCAATTTAAATTTAAATTAAACCACCTGATAGAATAACCTACTTTTATTTTGCATTCAAAAAATTAATCATTAATATCTCTAGTGATGTTGCCACTGTAGAACTATAATAACAAATCTAGGTAGAAATCTAGAATGCAGAATAAGTATAGCAAAATTACCCGTTCCTAGCTTTAACAAAAATTCATAGCTACTCATTAATACATGCATATACATTTGGTACAAGAAGTTTGCAGGAGTCTAGATAGTAATTCAAACTTCATTCAAGAAGACGTATTGCTTCAATCAATACAAGTATGCCAATTGTAAACATCAAAAAAGTTGACCCTTAGAATGGCTTGCATTCTAGTATATATAGATATTTATAATGTATCTAGTTATCTAAAAATGATTGTTTTCAAAGCATATTATAGGCTTTAGAGTGGATGTAGAGAGTGTTTATTCCATTCAACTCAGCTATTCTTAACTAATTCAAACTTACTCTATGATGTGTATGATATAGATTTTATTGTGAGGCTGGCATGTGTGCTACATTGTTGGATAGTAACCATTAGGTGATGGTCCACAATTTTTTGTTATGCATAGCCAACTACACAGGGGTAAGCATGCAATGTAGAGAGCTTCAATCATTGGTATATTTTGATAGTGATGATTATTGATGGCTAATTAGCACACATGCTCTTGCTAATATGGACTATTCTAGATTACTTATGTAGTGGTTGGTAACATGAAGAGTGTGTCACTTACCACTAGATAACCATATTGGTTGAGTATTTCATTCTTTATCTTTCTCTTTATGTCATGTGCTAGATAAATTTCTTACTTTCAATGATGTCATTTTTCTAAAGAGTTTGATAGATATATTTTATTATGTATGATGTCAGATGATGGGAGTCTTTGATCATTGCTTTCTTTATTTCCATATCACCTAACTTGGATTTATCTTGTATCTAAAATTATATTTGGCTTACTATATTTTTAAGCTCTTGATGCTGACATCATTGCCTTCTAAATTTTAACACTTTTGAAAGCTTTACAAGTTATAGCATTGGATACCAAATATTAAGCCCAATGCCTTGGAA
The DNA here is from genome assembly GCA_028583015.1 of Wollemia nobilis. NCBI lineage: Eukaryota > Viridiplantae > Streptophyta > Pinopsida > Araucariales > Araucariaceae > Wollemia > Wollemia nobilis. Next base: position 2,802,759 of record JAQPPZ010001308.1, on the reverse strand, counting down.
TATTCTCGCTTGGTATTACTTTACTCTGTGTTAGATATTTTATGCCCTCTTTGCTAAAATTAGCATTGTAGTCTATTTAGATCGTCTTCTTCACTTATCTCTAAAGCTTGATCATCAAATATTGGATGCAGATGTCGAGTCCTATGCCTTTGATATTCTTTTGAAGAATACCAAATTCCAAAAGTATGTTGTTTTGTTTATGATATCACCTTTTAGAATGTCTGGCTAGCTTTTTATTTTTTTACTTACCCAAATTTACTTTCTTGTTTTACTTAACCAAATGTCGGGTTTTATGCCTTTGCATATTTTACCATCCAACAACCTTCTTCTTATATATTTTTCATCTAGCTCTACCTCTCTACTTGTTGTAATATTTTACTATCTTTCAGCTTGCTCTGAACCAATATTTCATCTCTATGTCTACTATGGTATCCTCCTCTGGTGCCCTTCTAATTACCTTATGAACTCTTACATGCTCATTGTTGCACTACTATCTTAGAAAAATAACTAAATTTCCTAAACTATATCACATAGTGGATGTAGATGATAAAATTCACCTACATTATTGGTGACTTTCAAGGATTTTTGCTCATAAAATTGAAAGCCTAGTATACCTTATCTATGGGATAATAGAGCTTTGAGAGGAAATAAAGATAGAAGATAAACTGATTGTGGGTAAATATTGCAAGAGAGAGATGAATACTGTGGTTATCAAAAATAAAATAATTTTAAAATAGGAAAATAAATTGATGCAAGGAAAGGGAGTATGATAGGAGGTCATCAGAGGGGTGAAGGAAGCTTTAAATGGGGAAGGAAAATACAAGAAGTGAGAAAAGTAAATATGGTGAAGAATATGAATGCTAGAGTTTGGTGGAGAGAAAATCGATATGACAAGGTGAGAAGATGATTATGGAGGTGAATGATGAAAAAGTATGAAAATAAAATATAGGAAGAGGGAAATGTTGGTAATACAAGAGAGAGGAAAGGAATCAGATATACCTAAAAGCATACACCTTTTACAAAACTAAAAATTTCATAAGCATATTTTTCTACAACTGGATATTATTTTAGGTCTAGATGTATAGCTTAAGGTGAATGTTCACTTGTATAGGTATCATTAGACAAATATTCCAAGTTCTCAGAAGATTCATCTTCTTTTTTTATTTCTTCTCTACAAAATTGTGTAGGTAGACCTCCTCTATATTGGTGAACTCCATCCATATTTTTGCTATCTCAATAGAATGCATAGTATCCCAAGATGATCATGCAACTATATAGATTAGGTATCCTTGTGCATCCTTTTATAACTACTTTACGAGGTTGATGACAACTAGATCTTCAATTTCATTGTGCTTTTGTCAGCGTTGGCATAATTATTTTGAGCTTTGTTGCCCATGTGACCACCCAAATTTTTATTTTTCTTTTTCACTTAGCCAATAGTGGCTTTGTACAATACATGGTTGTCTTTATTAGTTTGCATCACAGCACATGGATCTTAACTCAATATGATGATTACCTTTTTAGACTTTATTGCCAAGCATCATAACGTATTCAATTCACACATGCCAAGACATCAACTTTTTATCTTGTTACACTTACCTTCATTATGAGGATACTAGAGTGTCCACACCACATATTACCATAGTCATGAGAAATAACTACAGTTACTTGTGAAGGGATGATTTGTGCTAGTTTTACCATTGAGCTACGAAGTCAAAAAGGTAGGGAAAGGAAGAACAAAAAGTGGAATGTTTTTAGGAAGGAATTTAATGGAGAGGATACGGGTAAGTGGAGAATGAAGATGGAAAGAAGTTAAGAATAAAAGGAGTGATAGAAGGTTCATACCTAAGGGAAAATAAAAATTTTATATACTCTAGTTTTGGATCCTTCTATAATTTTGCTTCCTTTTCTTCCTGTCATTTTGGTCCATGTCCTAGGGTTTGGATTTTCTCTAGGAAAAGGGATCAAAAAAGGAAGGAAGGGAAAAACAATGCTATGTTTCTTAGGCCATCATGATTTGAACCTGAGATAAGAGATGGCTTTCTTAGACCATAAGGGAAAACCAATCATATGTTTCTTAGGCCAAAAGGGAAAATTTTTGGAGTATCTGCAAAAATCAACCCCCATCCAAGAATTGTATAGCTTCAATAACACATATCATATTGTACTTGCTTTCTTATCTTGATAGTGGCCTGTGATGGTTATTTGTCAAGGTTGAGCTATTTCAAGTTGATATTTATGCATCTTCTGTCTCATCAATTATCTCTATTTTAGCCAACCTATGAATCTCTTGAGTCATATTTGCCTTGAATTCTTTATATCTCTATATGTGAAAAAGTTTGATATATTCAATGTTAATTTGTATCACTTTATTGACACATGATATAAATATGTGTGTGTCATCATGCTCCATGTAACCTATTTACATCAAGAAATTTATTTTTAAGGCCATCCCAAATATTGGAGGCACCTCCACCACTAAGATATCCTAAATTATTGCAAAATTTAACATTATTTGAAACAACACTAGCACTTTCTTAGATATACCTATTGCATTGACTTACATTTTATTAAATTGGATAAATTGAGGCTGCACATATGTGTACTTTAGGTTCATAGTATCACAATTTTACTTTGGCATAATAGCAAATTTAATCTCCTATTTTGTTAGATAGTTGTGTAATATCCATCCTTCCAAACATAATGACAGATAATAAGGAGGGGGACTAACCCTTTTATGTTCAAGGACCTTGATACAATTGTGATGTCTACCATTGAACTTTCTAGAGCCACTTTGACCAAATAAACATTTGTAGAAACTAGAAGATATTCCTTTGAATTTCCTTTTTTAGAATATTATTTTTGGAATCATGCCCTTTTTCTATTGTTTTTTGTTGAATTTTCTTGTATACCTTGATTGTGTTTACCCATTTTTTTCTTAATATGGATGGGTAATACAATGCTTGATGAGCTTGTCTCTTTTCGTAATGCTGACATAAGGATTTTGGATAATATATCTTTGACCCTATATTTTCCTCACAATACCCTTGTAGATTTAAGATACTTCGTACTCCATATTTGTGTGATCCACCTTCCTCCTACTCTATCTCATTTAATATTTCATTTGGACTAACTAGGTCAATTGCAAAGTATATCTCTATTGTTACGGCATGATCCTTTTGGTCCATGATGATGGTTACAACATCCTATGATTCATGATTTCTCCTTGGATAAGAACTCAATTCATTATCATATCCATAAAATGTTGAACCCTTAAGGCAATCTAGATAAAAGTCTCTCTTTTGTTCTTCAATTTTTGTTATCTCCTTGGTAAGGTGTATGATATTTTGTATCTCTTGCATTGTTTGAGGATTAAACACAACTTGCATCTTATCATTCAAGTATTTAACTAAGAGCATTGGATCCATTAAAGTAGTTGACTATGGTAATGATGGGCAATGGTTTGTGAATCAGTTTGGTAATATTGAAGAAGCGTAAAAAATAGCTCGCCTAATAGATGGAAACTGAAATGCAATCTAGTTTTTATAAGAAAACATGCAAAAGAGAGATGCAAAATATGGTAAACCAAGAAAGCTATTGAAATGACGAATTATTTAAAGTAAAAAGGTGGGGTTTCTCCTTGTATTCATAAATTCATCAATTCAAAAGGTTACAATACATCCCCCTTTGAGGGCTTCTCATTTTGATACATTTCAGATTACAAATTACAAGGGATAAAATCCCTCCATGAGCATAAAGGCATGCTTCCAATGTTCTTCTCGAAACCCACACTTGAGAGCTAATCTTGGGCTTCATTTATACTTCTTCTTAGCTCCTCCCTCATTCCTATAATACCTGTACCTACACACAAGAGACCGAATCATGTTAATAGCATATGTGTTTAGTGATGAAAACTATGAAAACCATAGAAAGTATGCATCTATGAATATAAAATTTATTTGTGACTATTCTAAACAACTCCAAATGACTTAAAATTCTAGTATGATGTTTAATAGGTTATTTTGGAAGGATCTGAGTAGAAATCATAGTGAAATTGTTAGCAGAACTTGTGGTTGTTCCTGGTAGGAACAAGTAAGACTACAATCATAAAAACATTAATCGACCCATCAAATCTACTCAAAAATTTACCAAATTTGGATATGATGCTAATCTAATGCTATAGAAATGATCTACATAGAAATTAGATCAAAATTGTGGGCCATTTCATGGTCATCCCTAGGAGTTCCAATAAGACCTGCTAACCGTCCCTAGGGGACAACCACAAACTGGGGTGGTTTTTACCACCAATTCCACTTGGATTTGGTCAATAAACCTCCTAAGGGTCTTGTCATAGAATTTGGGAAACTAACTCTTAAAATTGATTGGTTTTGGAATTGGTTTAGCATATTTTGGGATACCCCTAAAAGCGTCTTTGAATGAAGAGGTTTTCAAGGAAAATACTTGGGTAAATGTGAGGACAAATGTGAGTAGCACTTCGTGAGTAATGCTTGTTATTGTCTCCTTTTGAAATTGGGTAGGAGTACCTCAATTTATATCCAAAATAGCAAAAATGTGAAAAGGTTCAAGTTCTAGAATGTAGGGCAAGTGTTGCCACTTGTCAATACCCTTGCCATGCACAGGGTGGAAGAGCTTACCCATTTGGGCCTACAATTTATAGGTCTTGATGTTTATGATAGCCTCATGATCAACTTTGGGTGATTGGGTAGGATAAATGGTAGGAATTTATTGTAATTTATCCCATAATTTGAATTTTTTTAGGTCTGGTTCATGGTCATCCCACCTAGATATGGCTACTGGTGGTCATCCCTGGGTGGGACGATCATGAATTGTGGCCATACCTGGGTGGGACAGCCATGGCTACATGGCCCAAAACCTCCCAAAAGTGGGGTAAACCCTCTCAAAAGTGGTTGGGAGCTCTAATTAACCCCTAAGGGTTGTCTAATGGGGCCATATGATGTCGATAAGAGTGGCACATAGCAGTCTTATCTTATTTACATGATTTTAGTATTTACAGATACCTCTTTTTGAGATGCACTGTGTGCAACAAAGCACTGAGCAAAAATAGATGACTAAATAATTAAATGATTGAGGTTATTCATTAACCTAAAAAACTTTAGATGCCTTCGTTTGTGAAAAGAGCATACATTCTTGGAATCCATGCTTTTTGAGATAGTTAAAGGATTGATTTTGGTATACCTTTCAACCGCACTTGCCATAGCATTTTTGGATCTTAGGGTATACTTAGTTTTGGTTCCTTTTTTCCTTGTAAGCCTTTACATGGGTGAATTACCAAGGCTTCAAGGAGACCAAGCCTTTGTTTTTTTGCATTTATTGATTGTTTGCCCCAGCATGGGCTTGCAAATTTATCTTTGGTAATGATTATTTTGAATGTATGAAGATTACACTTTTAAAGTGTTTAAGTGTTGATTTAATTATGAAATCATTGTTATGACTACCCCCTAAAGCGATGAGTTGATAAGGGTATGACTAATTATGAAATCGATGAGTCACTTGACACATATGACTGAATTGGGATAACCATCAGTTTTGCCCATCGCAGACCCTATCAAATCTACTAGGATTTTGATTGTTTTAATGATGTTTCATGGAAGTAAAAGACTAAATACTTCATTCCCGTGGAGCGGTCTAGCCATAATGGCCTTCTTGAGGAGTGAAATAAAAAATTTTCAAAGCATCCATGAATACTTTGGATTCAATCTTGATTCCTTGTTAATTTTAACCATTTTTTACTTGTTTTTTATGAGGTTTTGGCCTTGTATTTTATCTTTTTAAGCTATTTTTGTATGATTTTTTGGTGGTCATACTTGGGTGGGATGGATGCATCACCCATGGCCATCCTTTGGTGGGACAGTCAGCCAAATGGTCGACATTCCCACCTAGGAGCAGCCATGCTCTTTTCATTTCTATATAAGCCCAAAATGAAGCAAATGAGCTCATTTTTGCATGTTTGGCTTAGGAAACTAAGAGGTGAGGAGTAGGAGTTTGTTATTTCAAATAAAAGCACTACAAAAACACCTGACCATCACCATGATCTAGCCACAGGACTCAAAAAGTGGTAGAGCTAGTGCGAGACGGGTACAGACTGCATTTTTCTCTCTTTCTTTATTTAATGTGAAATTGTAATTTCTTGTGCTTTTTCCATAAAAAACACTAAATATTAGTTAAATAACCATAATAGTAGTGAAATTTAGGAATGCAAACATTTATTTGTAGTTTAGATGCATTACTTTACCATTATTTTACTTTTTTGGTATTTTTAGGGCTATTTTAGGGGTCAAAATGACCCTATTTTAGCCATTTTTGGGGGTCATCCCTGGGTGGGACGGTTTCCAAATTGGGGGAAATCCATGGATGGGATGGTTATAAAAATAGGGGAAAATAGACCCTTTTTTTGGTTTTTTTTTTGTTTTTTTGGACTTTTTTTTATGCATTTTGAGTGCATTTTTGACACTTAGTTAGCTCTATCAGGTGGTGAAGAGTCGGTATCGAGTTTTGACTCTCTTTCAGGTTGCTAGGGCCATTTTTAAAGAGGAGTACTGAAAATGGCTCGATTTAATTGGCCTTAAGCATGTGATGCGGTTAGAGCCCATGGTGGGCAACCGTGCGTACTTGACTGCCTTGATAGACCTTTGGGATCCTCACACCAATACTTTCCATTTACCTACAGGAGAGATGATGGTGACTTTAGAGGATATCTATCGAATATTGCACATTCTAATATAGATACGCACTATCATATCCACTCATCAAGACCAAAGAGATGCAGTGATGTAAAGATACTTTAGGGGAAACTGGGAGAAGGCAATGCGTGACCTACCAAACGAAGGGATATTAGTAGAGCTATGATTTGGGGCTAATGTATTGGGTGTTATACATATTTTAATAATGACTATCATCTCAAACATGTTGATCCTAGACTCATCAAGATCCAAGTTCCCCTAGAACCTTTTAGAGTTGGTGTTTTCATTGACAGAGTGCACCGTAGAGCAGTCGTTAGTGATGGCTTGGGACGCTACCTTATTGGCACAATTATATGATGAGTTATATTCGATTAACTCTCGTGGGTAGAAGGGCCTAAGTTGTAGATTTCTACAATAGGTTTGGGGCTGGCAATATATTGTGATATATCGACCACGAGGACTACCTTGGATGACATGATGATAGCTTGTAGATAGAGATATAGGCTACAGGATACTATGGCAGTGGATCCATGAGATAGGTCAGAGTCATCACTTTGTAGGTAAGGTTGAGCACTATGCAGAGTCCTTTGCATGACTTAGGGTAGATGAGGTTACCTAGAGACCTTATAGAGATTTTTTAGTATGGGCAGAGGTTGAGACGTAGCTGCATCAGGTGAGGTGGAGCAAATGGCTGATTGGGTGACATGGGACTAAATGGGAGTACTTTCAAGTCCTATGGTATTTTGAGCTATGCTAGGTATTATCGAGTGATCCAATGATCTAACAACATCATTGGGATGAGAGGACTCTTAGATGGCCTACAGATGGGATAGGAGTCAGATCCTACAGTAGACATCTCTAATATGGATGATACTGGAGCCATAGAGGAGTATGACTCTTTATGGGTGACATGGTAGTGGTGAGGAGAGGGGCCACTAGGCAGTGATGTAGCTGAGGCAGCAAAGGAGGCATCCAGGGATGCTCTAGAGGAGGAGGGTCAATATGAGTCTCTAGAAGATGAGAAGGTAGAGGGAGGTGAGCGACATGTACATCACCATGTAGCAGATGAGTGGACAGAGATCCTTGACTTAGGGTATCTATAGTTTGACTTTAATGAGGTTGAATTTGATGATCATGGTATGTAGGTACATCTAGCAGCATGATATGCTATGATCACTAAGCTACAAGGTGATATTATCAGAGGTGTATGGGAGAGAAATCTTCTTCAAGTGCAGCTATAAAGTGTAGAGGATGATATGGATAAGCAGTTAGCTTTGATAGCTACCCTTCAAGTATAGGTTGGATCATGGAGCCCTAGCCATGAGGGATCTAGTAGTGATAATATGGGAATGCTACAAGAGGATGTGGCACAGCTCCAATCCATAGTGGGAGTCTTCTAGGATCATCGTCGATAGGACTGAACTTATACTGAGGCATTGGAGGATGATATAGTGCACCTTAAGGGCCACTTACCAGCTTGTCTGTCTGCTAGTGGGTCATACCAGAGTCGGAGTGGTACAAGATAGTCTTCTTCATAGATGGAGGTACTTGCATCTAGACGGAGATCAGATAGGGCAGGAGATAGTAGATCTAGTATTTCTCAATGGACTCCGATTGAGGGTAGGGGTGAGAGTCACAGTATCGGTCCTACGTGACCATGGTTTTTGAGACTCTGGTGGTTCTTTTTTTTATATTTTTGGGATGATAAGGTTTTAGGACCCACTTTATTGTAGCCTACGGGAATTTTATGGATGATGATGTAGTTTTTTATTTCATACATATATATGATTTTTTATCATCATGTGTTTCAGATTTGTGAGCAAAGTTAGAGCTGATTTATACTACACTTGGGATAGAGTTTGGTACAAATCTGAGATAGATTTGAGAGCAAGCTTTGGAGGTGATAGAGTAGAGTATAATAGTCTCTAGTGGATATAGATCCATTAATCAAAGTAGTGAGGGAAAATATCTTCTATGGAGAGAGATCCACAAGCTAGAGCAATGGGGGCAGAAGTCTTCTAGAAGATCATCATCCAAAGAAGAGGGGAAATAGTTCTCTTGTGGATAGAGATCCATGAACCAAAGTAAGGAGAAAGAGTTATCCTATGGATAGAGATCCACGAAACATAGCAAGGGGAAATATTTCTCTTGTGGATAGAGATCCACAAACTATAGCAAGGGGAAGAGTTCTCCTATGGATAGAGATCCATGAACCAGAGCAGAGGAAAAAGAGTTCTCATGTGGAGTGTGATCTTTGAACCAGCTGGCAAGATAGATTTCTTCTGTGGAGAGAGATCCACAAATCAATTGAGGAGATAGAGTTCTCCTGGATCAAGTTCCATGAACTAGAGAAAAGGGAAAAGAGTTCTCTTGTGAAGAGAGATCCACAAATCAAAGCATGGGGGATTTGTGTCTCCTTTGGACAGAGGTCCATAAACATTGTAATAGGTAATTGATTCCCAAGAAAATTTGTTGAGAAAATTTAGTAGAAATATTTTCTCCGTGGAGTAGCCCACATTGGGTGAACCATATTAAATTGATATCTCTATTGTGTGTGATGATTTATGCATTGCTTTGATTACTGCTATTTATATTGCCATTGATAATATTGGATAATATATTTTATGAAAGAAAAGTTAAAGTTGATATTATACTATTCACCCCCCCTCTCAGTGTAAGCTTGTGTTCTTCACAAAATCCAAAATAGGTAAAAACTACAAACACGTACACACATAAGGAATGGGTTATCGGAGAATCGTAGATGGCTAGTTCAAAAATTGACACAGACCCCTATAAATACATACATACATATATATATATATATGCAAGTAATTTTATACAAATATTGTGCCAGAACTAGGGGTTCAATATACCCACAAGTTGCTCAAGAATCGACTGCTCTACATAAAAAATGAAATGAAATCTTACAAAAGACTACAAATGCAAACTTTTCCATCATTTTTACAACCTCAACTACTTGTATATATAGATTATAATAGGGATAATTTGCCTCCAAAATTTTTAGCATGATTTGATTCTTTTAGCTATCTTTTTTGAGGATTATGAATATTGAATGAGGATCTCCTCAGCCATATCTTGTGTTAGCCTAGGACTACTATTGTTGTAGGTGCCATATCTTTGCTTTTAATATTTCACCTACCTATCCTTGGATTTTCATGTTGAAGTATCTTTGGTAGGTGATCTTGTCTTTTCTTAGTAATGGTGTGTCATCTTGGCTCAACTACTTCTAGGAGTCTGTGCACCATTACTTTTTCCTACCATTTTATTCCAATTAGCTCTCCTTGTTAAAATAGTTGATTGCTCTTTCAAAAATTCCTTTTTCCTTTTCTTTTGATTTCATCTACTTGTTAAATTTATTCCACTTTTATCACTTTAGAGTTCTAAAAGTCTCGATGAATAGTTTTATCAAACTTCTATCTTTCACTTTGGCTAATTTCTCCAAAAACTTCCAATCATCCTTTGTTGTGTCATTTGCTTTAAAAATCATACCAACATTTACCTTTTAGTTGGATATTCTCCTTATCTTCATTTAAGGCATGGGCCTTTGGAGTTTCGTATAGCACAAATTATAGATGATGACATTTAGTCCATAAGACTATTTTCCCAATATATTTCCATGTCAATAACTCTGCTATCATCTTGGTTTGAACCTTCTACTAGATGAGAGGTTGGTGTAGTGAAGTTTTACCTTGGTGTCTCTTTTTCTTAATGTACGGAAGTATATGTCTCACGAGGCCTCTTTATGCAAAGATATGTTAGAATATGAAATATCATTATACAAAACCAAGACAATTGGATATGCGAAGCATCACAAAATATTGGAGAGAAGCTGAAGAATTGATTACTTATTCCATAAGATCAACTTTGCATAAATAGCAAAGCTAATCACTATGAGCCATTGTATCATAGCAACCTAATAGATCTGAGCCAATAATGACTAGGATTTTACCAACCTCATACAAGAGTGATAACTCCAAATAGAATATGCTAGTAGAACTTAAGATATACTCTAACACCCCCCCTTAAGTGATACTAGGGGTAAGTGGAACAACAACAAAATAAATAATAAGTGGCATATCCACAGAGATGAGTACCGACAACAAGGCCTGATGAGGTACCCATGTACAATATATAAATAGAATATCTTCTTTTGGAGAGATGATGAAAAAACCACATGGGAAAAACCATCTTCCAAAAGAGATAGAATAAGAAGAAGAAGTGGAGGATGGTGAGGAAGATGTCCTTGTCAACACATCCCTAGGATAGCTTCCTTACCCTAAGCTTCTCATGCAACTAAAGGTAGCGCAGGGAAGCAAAGGATTTGATGAAGATGTTTGCAATCTAATTGTGGGTCAAAAAGTACTCCAAGCTAAGATCTTCATCTTGAATGTGCTACCAAATTAAGTGCATGTGGATATCAATGTGCTTGGTGCACTGATGTTCAATAGGATTGTGAGATATATGAATCGTACTCTGGTTGTCACACCAAAGTACTATAGGATGATCATGGAAGTAACCAAACTCTACCAATATCTGACGAAGCCAAAGAGCCTCTTTACTGGTTAAAATAGTTGCCTTGTACTCTGCCTCTATAGATGATAATGCAATAGTTTGTTGCTTTTTGCATGATCGATAAATAGGAGAAGAACCAAGACAAAAAACATATCCAGAGGTGGAACATCTATCATCAACTGAACCTACCCAATCTGAATTAGTGTATACCACCAACTGTTTATAACCTTTACCATAGAACAAACCAAACTATGTAGTGCCATGCATATAGCGAAGAATCCACTTGGCTACCTGCCAATTACTGACATGAGAGGACTGAGAAACTGAGAGATCAAACTAACATAGGAAATATCAGGGTGAGTATGTGTGAGACACAAAAGACTCCCTACTAACTATCTATATAATGTAGCATCACAAAGAGGTGAGGGGCAAGAGGAATTCAAAGTGATCCCAGATTGAAAAGGCATAGGTGAAGATTTACAATCAACCATTCGAAACTTCTAAAGAATATCTAGAGTATACTTCTGTTGACATAATGAACCACCTGAATTTTTTTGAGTGATCTGAAATCCAAGGAAGTAATGATCCAATCCTAAATAATCCATATTGAATCTCTCAAAAAGGGAGCATTGAGAAATCTAAATATAAGAAGTGGAGCTTCCTGTAAGAAGTAAATCATCAACATAGAGAACGATAATGTTGATGTTTTCTTAATGTTGCCAGATGTAAATTGTAGCATCAAACTCACAGTGAACAAATCCAGTGGAGAGAAGGAATAAATCCATCTTCTCATACCAATATTGAGGTGCTTATTTTAGACCATAGAGAGACTTCTTTAGCTTACAAACAAGTAAAGAATCTTTAGTAAAATTAGCGGCTTCTCCATGTATATTTGTTCCTGCAATTTACCATGCAAGAAGGTACTCTTCACATCCATTTGAAAAATAAGGCCATATTTGTGATGCAGCAAGTGCAAGTACAAGCCTAACATAATCCATCTTGGCTATAGGGGCAAATATCTCATTGTAATCAATGCCCTTAATCTATAAAAAATCCTTAGCCACCAAGCAAGCTTTGTACTTGTCAATGGATCCATCTATTGCATACTTGGTTCGGTAAATTCATTTACATCAAACCAGTTTTCTTCCCTTAGTAAGAGGAACAAGATCCCAAGTGTGATTCTTCATCAAAGAAGTATACTCATTCTTCATGGATTCATCCCATTATTTTATTCCATTAGCCTACAAAAAGGACTGTGGATCATTAGAAACTAACTGAAAAACAAGGCCAGTACCCAAGGAATGAGTATTTCTAGAAGGTGGAAGATATTGGATGTAAGGTGTGGCCTCCTCAACAATGGTGCAGGCCCATTTTGGCATTAGTGGAGAAGCAATGATAGGTGAGGCAAGAATTACATAATTTTGTGGGGGATCTTCAACAATATGTTCATCATCAAATTGTGTTTCAAAAAATGAGGGAGATTCAGTGGAATCAACTAATTTTGATAAGGATGGTTGAGATTCAATAGTTGTAAGGCTCTCATCAAATTGAATATTTCTATGAAAAAAGACCTCATGAGTAGTAAGATCAAGGAGCCTATAGAATTTTATATCCTCATAATAGCCAAAAAAAATAAGTTGCTTGCTTTTATTTTCTAAAGCCTTTCTTTTCTTCTTTGGAATGTGGGCCCAAGCAGTACTTCCAAAAACTCAAAAAAATGAGGCATTGGGTTTGGAGCCAGACCAGACTTCTTCTGGATTCAAATGCCCAAGAGGTTTGTGGGGTGTGCGGTTTTGAATTAAATTGGCATAGTTAACTGCCTTAGCCCAAAAAAGTGCTAAAAAATCCCTTGAGTGGAGCATACAATTAGTCATTTTCTTTAAGGATTTGTTCTTTCTTTCTGTGCACAATTTTGTTAAGGATTATGTGGGACAGTATGTTGATGAATAATGCCATGAGTAGAAAGGAACTTTGAAAACTCATTACTGAAGTACTCCCCCCCATTATCTGTACAAAGCTTTTTGATTTTGTAAGAAGCCTGATTTTCAACCAAGGTATTATAAATTTTGAAGTGAGATAAGACATCACTTTTGTACTTGAGAAAATATACCCAAGTGGATGCATTTTGTAGATCAAAAATGGCTCTAGATATCTACACATTATTACCAATAGGATGAAAAAGTAATGAGGAATGAGAATATAAAGGGTTAGATAGTTTCACATCGCCAGAAATGATGGATTCAACCTTTGGTTCACTGTGAGTAGTAGCTAGCCATTTTGATTTTTAAGATGCATGGAGCTTATTCGTCTCAAAATTATGCCTTAAAATTCGATAGTCAGAATCTTTTAGAAGTTTAGATTTTAAGATCCACCAAAAGAAATATACTCCTCTCCTCTATAACAAAGTCAGCTCTCCATGTGGAGCAAAAAGAGATGATGATTTGGAGTGCTTTTAACACAAACAATAAGTCACCACATGAAAGTGATGAAAATGAGGTAAGATTATCTAGATAATATTCAACACACTTATGCATAAAACAATATGCTCCACTTGAATCACGAATCGTAAAACATGGCAATATTATCATCAACACTATGTGGAGGAATTTTTGTGTAGAAAACATTGTGTGTGCCTCTATTCACCAAATGTGAATTGTAAAACTTGGTAAAATTGCCTAGATTATCTTCAGCACTATGTGGAGAAACGCAATCATGAGACGTGGTCATTTTAGAACATCTCCAGCACTATGTGAAGTAGTTCTTGAATGACTCCGAGTGGCTCTACGTGAGCAAGGATGTCAACTTATGAGGAGCTTGATTGTTGGCTGAAAGATAATGTGTTGCTTTGTCACAGCAACCCAATAATTTCATAGCCCAAAAAAATGGCAATGATGTCCTACAAAGAGTATGACAACCAGAATACTGCCAAGTGAAGCATCAATTTCACATTTACACATAATTTGTATGTAAGAAAAAATAAACTGATGATTTGTCCAAGAACAAATTGGACTGAATGAACCAAATCTAAAAAATAATTGAATAAAATCTTAGTCTCACATTCATACACAAATTTTATGCAGAAAAGAAACTGAGGACAAAATAAACTAGATCTGAGAAAACTTAAAACTTAGTCTCACATCCTATACACATAAATTGTATATAGTTGAAAGGAAACTGACTATTTGTCCAAGAATAGATTGGATAGAATGAACCAGATCAAATAAAACTTCAAAAAAAACTCTTGAATGCTTGCATCTATCAAGGCTCTGGTACCATGTTAGAATATGAAATATCATTATACAAAACCAAGACAAATAGATATGCAAAGCATCACAAAATCTTGGAGAGAAGCTAAAGAACTGATTACTTATTTCATAAGATCAACTTTGTATGAATAGCAAAGTTGATCACTGTGATCCATTGGATCACAACCCAATACATCTGAGCCATTCATGACTAGGAGTTTACCAACCTCATACAAGAGTGATAACTCCAAACAGAATATGCTAGTAGAACGTAAGATATACTCTAACAAGATCTTGCAATTTCTTATCTTCTTCCTCTAGTTTTTGACTCCCCTTAAGTCATCCCTCTCCACTAGGTGTCACCTTAAGAGTGTGGTAGAGAGATAACAAATGGGGTGCAAGAGGTTGCATGCCCAATCAAATGTGAATGAGAACCAATTCTGTTGACTCATCCACAATTCTCCTTTGGGCTGAAACTCCACCAATGATGGGACTTTTTCATTATCATTGAAAAGTCTTATTAGCTATCATTCATTGTAGGGTTTATCTCAGATATCACCGAAAAGGATCAACAAGACTATTATGGTCCTTGCACGTGATGATTCAATGATAGTCATGACCACATTATTTGAGGGTTTTTACATCGATCTTCACCCTTTGGAGATATCTTCATGGTGAATTTTGACTTCGAGGTTCTATAAGTTCGTAATGGTTGCAAAGCCCTTACTTCCACCTTGGCCCCTGCATCTTTTTGGATACACTCTAACTGAATTGTAGTAAATTTTCACTAGAGGTAACATGATGATGTTGTAGGTGGGGCCTCTTTCAATCCTGTATAACCCATTAAAAGATATTAATCGTTATTATTAAATATTTACTAATATTTATTACTATTGAATTTTGTTATTTATTAATAGTTCAATTATTAATAAGCATTCTTATTATTATTATTATTATAAATATAATTATCATTATAGTGTTATTGTTCTTATTCTTGTACTAGCTATATATATATATATATATATATATATATATATATATATATATATATATATATATATATATATATATATATATATATATTCTTCCAACATGATATGATTGTATGATTCTTCCAATATGTTAAAAGTATTTATTAGTAGTGTTTGTATTATTATTGTGACTATTTATTAATTCTTATTCTATGTATATAATATATATTCCAACATGTTATACGTATTCATTAGTAGCATTGTTATTATCATTGTGATTATTCATTTATTCTTAGCCTTCAAATTGTGTATTCTCATTATAGGAAAGGAAGAAAAATATTGTTGTTGTTGCAATTTGAAAAATTAAAATTAAAATTATTGTCCTAAATTATGATGTGATATTACTCACAAATAGAAGATTAAGTATTGTATAAAAATGTTTATATTAGATAGATGAATGGGTGAAGGTAGTAGATCGACTGGTTTTTCATTGAGTGTTTGCTAGCTTGAGGTTGATGGTTCCAATCCTAAAACCTCCAGGTCCCCCTCACTAGAGTAAACATTTACTGAGATGGGCCAGGTTAAAAAACTTGTATATCAAAAAATATATATTAGATAGATTAATTAAAATTCTGAATGATTTTTTCATAATAAACTTAGATGTTATGGTTAGGAAGGGTCAATTATTATATTAAGTTATAAATGAATTGTTTTGAAGAATCGAGTTGTCTAAGAATGAATTGTCTTGAAGAATCGAGTTGTCTAAGAATGAATTGTAGTGAAAATTTTAGTTGCTCAAAAAGGGTAAGTTATTATACTAAAATTATGAATAATTAAGGTCAAGAAGGGCCAAGTATATGGCCTAATTAAGATGGTCATGTTAACCATTATGCTCTCACAAGTTTTGAGGGTAAAATGGGATCAATTGATCTACAAGCTTGATTCATCATAAGGCTATAAGGATCTTTAACCACCCACCCTTGTTACTATATTTATGTTACTAGGATAGAGTCTCCTAATTTGTATAATCGTCCTCATGGCCATAAAAGCATGCATGCTATTTAATTATACCTTGGGTATGAGGTAGTGTCTAATAGATGATATCAATCTAGGTAAGATGTGAATACTCAAAAGCACCTACTAGATAAAACAAAAGGGTCAGACTAGGCAGTTGTTCACTATTCTATAGATTGTGTAACCTTGAATACATAGAAGCTACTAACATGTTTTAGTATTGGTACTCGACTAGGCACCCACTTTTGAGTAAAAGTGTAGGAGGGGCTCATGCCCATAGACTAGACACCCAAAATCCAAATAGAAATGTAGATGGGTAGGCTAAGGCCCTATTCCTAGTTTGGAAGGTTATTCATCCATAATTTATTTATTGATGTGATTTAATTGTAAATTATGCTAAAGATGTGGTTCAACTTCTTATATAAATGTATTTAAAAGACAAGGGCACTACAATATAAAACTAACACCCTATGCTAAATGGTATAAAATTATGCGAGATCAACAAAATATTAGAGAAAATATGAATATATATATGCAAATTATATTGAAGATGATATAAAATGTGAATATATATGCAAGTTATATTGAATATGATATAAAATATGAATATATATGCAAGCTATATTCAAGATTATATGCTTTGTAAAAATGTTTGTTAAAAACAATAAATTATTGAAGATAAGAAGTTTATATCTTGTGTAGCTTGATTGTATTGGTTCAACAACCTTGTCTAAAGTATGTCTAGTATTTATCTATGTAAAAAGTTCAACACAATTGACTCTATGCCAAAGGAATATGTTTTCCTCCAAAAAGGCACATCCTCGAGTCTATATACTTATGGGTATCCATCCCAAATTGTAAGAAAGGAGATACGGACAACTAAAATACATCCTCACTGCATCCTCCATTACACATCTATCTAAAGGACAAAGGTGACAGCATTGCCCTTTCCCCATTTATGTAAGGTACATATAGAGGTTAGGGTAGGCCTTTCCATTTCTACATAGATTTGAGGGGGGAGGAACATCTCAAGGGATGCATTTGGATCCCCTCTTTGGGTTCCATGTCATTTGTGCACCAAGCAAATTAAAAAGGAAAATACTTTTCTAATGACCATTAACAATGAACAATATATTCTCTTTGAATTGGGTATCATTTTTTTGTCTTAGTTTTAGGATTTATCATTAATACAATAACTCTAAAACAATGAAACTTAAAGTTAATATAGTGCAAAATATATACTTAAGTCGTAGGTCCCCTTCGTATACAATTTAAAAAGAAAAAAAAATACTATGTTCTAACAACTAGTAACATTGAACAATGTATTTCCTATCACTTGGAAATCATTAATACATTAATTATAAAAGATTTGGCACTTGATATTTCTATAATGTTAAATATAAAAATTCAATTATGAACTGTAATGCTTTGTTTTAATTTTGTTTTGTCCCGTAAGAAGAATGTTGATAGTTCACCCATATTTATGCTCTAAAAAGAAAAATCATGTGTGTTTTTTATATATATTTTCAGTCTTTGTCTTATCAAAAATTAGTTCTTTTTATAGTGCTCTGCTATGTCCCGACTACTAAGGTGCTCTATCAAACATAGAAAGTATTATAACATACATCAATAATTGGGAGTTGAACATCAAATGTAATGGAAAAGAAATATAATTTTACCCTAGTGAAATTTAAGAAATAATTTAAAAAATGCATTGCTTCCTAGACTAGACTTATGGAAGATTTTGATATCTTAACAAAGGAAGAAGCGTTTGATGTCTTGATAAAGAAACAAATGACTATTGATGCCCAAGTTTTTAATACATATAGATAGTTCAAGGTAAGGATCACAAAAAGAAACCTATAAAGATAGCATATTGCACAACTTGCAGTCCTCATATAAAGGTAGTAACAACATTTCTTCTATAAGGTTAATAACAACATTGGTCTCTGTTTAATGTAGAAAATATGTTATTTGTAAATATTCTTGACTCTAAATAATTATTGCCCTATGTTTCTAAATAAAATCAGATATGAGATAATTTTATTTTAAACATACAACCATCACACAAATTAACATCAAAAAATATACTACAAAACCTGCATATTTTATATAATGGAGGAGGTTACAATTACAACAGGACAGCCTACTCTCTTGCTGCATTTCTGGCCAGCAAATCACTCTTCACCTCTACACAATGGTCTTGTAGTTCTCCTTCAGCAATATGTTCACCTTCTTTTCTTTCTATATGTAAAACACTCTTGACCTCCTTTTATTCTTGAAAAGGTAACCTTAATCTCTCTAACCCTAAGATTAGATCTCATCTCATCTTGAGATGTATGGTTAAAAATAGAAAATCACTTAAGTGAATTACAAAATAAAATCACTTAAGTGAATTTCAAAATAAAATCACTTAAGTGAATTTCAAAATAGAATCACTTAAGTGAATTACAAAATAGAATTTGAAATGCCTCAAACCACTTCTAGCATGTTCATACTGAAGCTTGTGCAATAAGTTCCTATCCGAGCTACATTTCTCAAAACTTCCTCTTAGCGAGCAAGGAATTTTGCACCAATCCAAGTTTGTCTCTGAATGCTTCAAACTTCTCTTTTAGTAAGGGCTTGGTCAGAATATCAACTACATGCTGATCTGTGGGAATATACTAGAGCTTTACGACTCCCTTTTGAATCATGTCTCGTATGAAGTGATATTTTATGTCTATGTGTTTGGACTTGTCATGAAATAATGGATTCTCAGAGAGTTTGATATAACTTTGATTATCACAGTACATCATTGTGGGATCCAACTCCTAACCAATCAATACTTTAAGCAACTTGTGAAGTCATATGGCCTCACAACTAATAATACCGGATTCCATGTATTCGACCTCTATTGAACTAAGTGCCACATAAGTTTGCTTCTTGCTGAACCTGGATATCATGCCTGATCCCAAGCTAAAACAACACCCTGAGGTGCTCTTCCTATCTGCTACAATGCTTACCCAATCTAAGTCAGTATACCTCTGCAACCTCACTTCACCATCTCCAAGATATCTTAGACCATACTCCACCATGTCCCTCAAGTATTTGAGCACATGTTTTTCTACTACCCAATGCTCCTACCTTGGCTCCACCATGAACTGACACAAGGTGTTCACTACAAAATATATATCTAGTCTAGTGTTGACCAAATACATCAAGGATCCTATCAATTTCCTGTACAATGTAGGATCCACAAATTTTGAATCTGAAGTTGTCACCTTCTTCAAATTAGTGATCATGGATGTGGCCATAGATTTGCAATCCTCCATCTGAAACCTATTTAGGATCTCAACTGCATACTTACCCTACCCAAGGAATATCTCCCCTAGTCTCTACCAAACCTCCAAACCCAAGAAGTAATGCATCATGTCGATGTCCTTCATCTCAAACTCAGCTACCATATCTGCTTTGCACCTTACAATGAGCTTCTTTGCACCTATAAGAAACAAGTCATCCAAACTAAGTAGATCAGTCCCAAAAAATATGTAATATAGATTAGGTCTACATCACTTTTTGCAACACCCACACTCAGCAAGTATCCATCTATCCTGGAATACCATGCTCTTGATGCCTATTTGAGTCCATATAAGGCTTTCTTTAGCCTAAAAACATGGGACTCCTTCCCATTTACCTCAAAGCCCTGAGGCTGCTCTATGCGCACTTCTTCCTCAATGATCCTATTAAGGAAAGTTGTCTTCACATCCATTTGATGAATCCACCATCCCATAGATGAAGCTAAAGACATAACTGCTCTAATGGAAGTGTATCTGGTGACTAGAGCAAAAGTCTCCTGATAGTCCACTCCCTCTTTCTGGGAGAACCCTCTCACCAGAAACCTTACCTTGAACTTCTTGATGTTTCCATCTGCAACATGCTTAATTTTGTAGAGCCACCTAGAACTCACAACTGACTTCCCCTCCAATCTTAGCACTATGTCCCAAACATCATTCATGATGGAGGTGTACTCCTCCACCATAGCATACTACCAAACCTACTAGTCTATTGCCTCCTGAAAACTAGAATGCTTTGAATTTATGATGTTACTCATCAATTTCATGTAGTTTAAACATTTCCTTGGAGGTCTACTCTCCCTAAGCATGCTGCTAGGAGCCTCAACATGCTCCTGAGCATCCCTCAATGTCTGTGTAATCCATTGATATCTCCTAATAGAACTAGAAGGGGCTAATGTCTCCTCCTCACCTAAAGGTTGTTGTCCTGAATTGGAAACCACTGGTATCTTTGGTGACTCTGGCTCAACCTTTGTAGCTTCCTACTCCTCATTCTCTATCACTGGAATAGGCTCATGGGACTTCTTGGATGCAACATCCTCAAACTTTACATCCCTTCTCACTACTATATTCCTATTCTCTAGAATATAAACCTTGTAAGTTTTTGAAGTCTCATTATAACCTACAAATAAAGCCTTCCTACTAGAGGGCTCCAACTTGGTCCTCTTCTCTACTAAAACATGGATATAAAATGGACATCCAAAGATGCAGAAATGACTCACCTCTGGTTTCACACCAGTGAATGCCTCCTCTGGTGTCTTGTCCATCAAGATCTTGTGAGGACACTTGTTCTGGATGTAGATTGTTGTGTTGCATGCTTCTACCCAAAGAAACATCGGCAAGCCCTAGTCATGAATCATGGCCCTAGCAACCCCTATGATGGATCGATTCTTTCACTCGACAACCTCATTATATTATGGGTTGTATGGAACAGTCATCTCCCTCTTGATTCCTACTTGCTTGTAGAAACAATTGAACTCCTTGGAGGTATATTTATCCCCATTGTCTGATCTCAAGACCTTTATATTCTTCTCTATATGGTTCTTAGCTAGAGATTTGAACTTCTAAAACTTGCTAAAGACTTAATCCTTGGTCTTTAAGAATTAGGTTCATGTCTTGCAAGAGAAATCATCAATAAAGGAAACATAGTACATGCTACCTAAAATTAATGCTACTAACATCGGTTCATAAACATCCAAATATCCTAGATCTAGTATCTCATTATACCTATGCTCGTTTTTTGGGAAAACAACCTTGGCATGCTTGCCAAGTGTGCACCCTCTACATACTCCCTGTTGCTCAATGTTGAACTCTGGAAGACCTATGACTATCTCTCTCGAAATAGGCAATGCTCTATGATGCAGGTGCCACATCCTCTTGTGCCACAACTCACACAAGTTGTTACTATTGTGAACTAGGAATTAAACAGGTTCACCCTGCAACCTGTATAGACTGCCTTCCCTAACCCCTATCACTTGTGTTGTTTTTGGGCTAGATTCTTTCGGTCTAATAAGGACATATTGGTTATTTAATTTTACTACATAACCCTTATCCTCCATAACCGAAACTGAAAGCAAGTTCTTCCTAAGACGTGGAACAAACAAAAAATCATCAAAGTCTAAAGAGTTCCTTGATTGGAGTCGAAAAGGAATGGTACCAAATCCTTCAACTGGATATTTGGTATCATCACCAAGCTCAACTTGAACCCCTAAGTCCTGCTCTTGTAGACTAGTAAAACACTATCGAGTTGATGTCATGTGTCGAGATGCCCCACTATCCACATACCAAGCATTTCTTGGAATCATGTTGGTAGAAAGGCAAGAGACCAATGAGAAATCCTTCTCAAATTTGGCATCAAGCTTGCTCATCTAAGTTTCTACAGAGGCTACTAACTACGTTTGCTATTGCTTCCCTTTGGCCTTCTTGTCTAGACACTGTGATGCATATTGGTCATGCTTATGAAAAATGAAGTATTTGATCTTGCTCAAGTCCTTCCCTGATTGTGAGGTTGACTCCTCACTCTTTACCTTACCCTTGTTGGGTCCTTTACCTCTACCCTTCTTGGTTTTTCCAAAGAGAGCTAGGTTATCGTCACCACATTTTTTACTGATATTTGACTCCATTCGAGTCTTCTTCTAGATGAAATCATCCCACAATTTCTCAAAGGTGGTAAGGTGCTCATGAGCATAGATGCCTTTGACAAATGGTTCCCATGAAGCTGAGAAACCATTAAGTGTCGTGTTCACCAACTCTGTTTCTTCACCTTCTCCCCAACTACTGTTAGTTGATCATGAATTTGTGTGATCTTCATCAGGTAACCGGTAACGTTTTCAAATCTAGTCATCTACATAGATATGAGTTATATCATATTTTTATTTATGTTCTCGCTCTGGTATAGGCTAACCATGGCATTGAACATCTCCTTTATCGTATTCTTCTCTAAATGTGAGGAATCAAGTGATCCTTCACTGCATCCACGATCATCTGCTTGGTCTTCACTTCCTTATTTCGGTGAACTTCCAATTACTGTGGATCTATAGGCAGAGTCACAGCATTGTTAACAATATCCCAGAGATCATTCTCTTCCAATAAGAACATTACCCTAACTTTCCAAGGCAAGAAATTGGAGGCACCTTCCAATCTATCCTCAAATCTTAGGCTAGTTGCTATCATCTCTGAGATTTTTTGTAGAAACTTTTAGATCTGATATGAATGACTTGAAAAAGTTATCCTGCAAATAAGCTTAGTCCTTCAAGCAAAAAAATAAAACCCTCTAACTGTTGGTTTTTTTTTAATATCCAGTAGTGATCTACTTTTGTAAACCCTTGAGGATATTAATCACAAAATCTAGCTCTAATACCATGTAAATTTTCCTAAACCTAGATAATTGTTGCCCTATATTTCTAAATAAAACCAGATTTGAGATGGATTTATTTTAAACATATAACAGTCACACAGATGGCTAGAAAAATAAACAGAATGAACAGTGGAAAATATACTACAAAACCTGCATATTTTATATAATAGAGGAGGTTACAATTACAATAAGATAGCCTACTCTCTTGCTACCTTTCTGGCTAGCAAATCACTCTTCACCTCTACATTATAGCCTTGCAGTTCTCCTTTAGCAACCTATTCACCTTTTTTTCTTTCTATATGTAAAACACTCTTGACCTTCTTATTTTATCCTTGAAAAGATAACCCTAAGATTAGATCTCATCTCATCTTGAGATGTATGGTTAAAAATACAAAATCATTTAAGTGAATTACAAAACAAAATCACTCAAGTGAATTTCAAAATAGAAAATCACTTAAGTGAGTTACAAAATAGAATCACTTAAGTGAATTTCAAAATAGAAAATCCCTTAAATGAATTTCAAAATAGAATCACTTAAGCGAATCACAAAATAGAATTTGAAATGTCTCGAACCACTTTTAGCATGTTCATACTGAAGCCTGTGCAAGAAGTTCCTGTTCGAGCTACATTTCTCAACATTATTATCGGTGGTGGATTTAAAACATTAACTAGGAATTGCTTCTTTATTAAGACAAATTTGAGAAAAGCACATAGAAATCTTGGTTATCATGAGCAAGATGAACCTGTGCAGATGTACCCTCACAAGTGAGCATGGTGTTTAGGATAAATGTCTGAGTAAATGAATGAGAAGAATTAATACAAAAATTGGTATAAATAGTCAGGTGTCATTAAGTTATAATTGGTCATTTGATAATCAGTATTGATATATCCACACTTGTGAGCAATACGATGGAGTCTAGCATATAGATAGTAAAAACTCATAATATCAATCGGGGTATAGTGGTTCATAAGTTTTCTTCAAAATTTTAAATTTTACTAACTGCAGCATTAATGCCTCTTGTTTTGTATCAATGGTTGTGTATTGTTTAGCACAATATGATAGTTCAATGGTTTGTGAAGTTACTCTCATTAAGTGCAAATTGTGTTTGGTTTCAAATTCCAAATCATGTTCTAGTTTGGTACTGTTTAAGACTCTATTGCTTAGTTTTAATTTTTGAATAATGTTCTAGGTTGGTATTGCTTATGACTCTATTGCTTATGGTTCTAAGGCATTGTTATTTTGGACTGTGGTCTTAAAATTTAGACCTGTTTATTTTGAATTGATATTGTTTATGTTGAAGAAGTAATATTCTTTTTAAATATGCGTTGACTCACCATGAGGAGGATTTTCTATTATTGATATTAGCGATCTGCAATGTGGTTATTTACCTTCGATAAGTCTATCTAACGTTTGCCCAAAAAAGAAAATTTTCTTGTACAATACGAGATGGTTGTTGCCTTTAAAAGGAAATTTGTCAATGGGGGAGTGTTGATTTCATGTCAGCTCTTTTGTCTCAAATGTATCATTCATAAACATTACAGGGAGCATTGGAATGATTAAATATATAGGTTGCTTTATTTAATCTTGGATAGAGTCAGTCGACACATTAAAACATGATCATAAAAATAGCATATGGCATAACTATCCTTCTTGAGTCAATATAAATGCAAACAAAACAATTTCACTTGAGATAGAGCTCTATCCCATGAGGACAATTCTCGAGCTTTGTGGTATTTTTAGACATGTTCCAACATCCCAAAAATACATCCGTGCATCCACAAATATGTTCAACATCCCAGAAACCCAACCTGTCCTCTACCATCCCCGGTCCAGAAACTTCATGGAACATAAAAATACAAGGATATGTGAGAGTTTATGTTTAAGCACCATAAGCGAACTAAATTTGGGTAAATCACCATACCAATGTTCTATCAATGTAGTTTGCCTAATGAGTTTGATGTGTTCTAAGTATGATTATGGTTCTATTTGAAAACCTACAAATGAACAAATGCATGTTTTGTGTTTTCCAATTTATGATAAAGAATATTAAGAAAAAGATACCTTGATGGCAAACCCTTCAGAAAAATATTTTATCTTTGGCATCTATTGCTTCACTCCACGTTGAAATCGTTAGCTTTTGATGGGAGGTAGTGTGACCACAAGATGTAAAATAACTAATCTGAGATGAATATAAACTAATGGCACAATAATATGCAGGAAAGTAATAAGATGAACATCTGCAAATAACTCATAAATATGTCATTAATGAAAGTGATGAAAATAGTACAATGTTATATAATGGAGGACATAAACACTCCATGTACAAATATGAAAGGACTACATTGTACCATACTACTAAACTATAACACACACTCTCTATATTCACTTCCTCTCCTAAAACACTCACTATGAGGCCTTTATATAGGAAGATAGATTCCTTGGCCCTTACTCTACCTAGGACTTATGTACATGTGGACTACATGCACATTTACAACTTGCACATTGACACTTGTGCATTTATTACAATACTTGGAGCAACTAAGTAACTTCACTCTAAAGTAAACTCCTACTCTAGCTATGTACCAAAGGTGGTACATTTACATAACCCAAATGATGTAATATACTCTAACACCCCCTATATTACATTATTTGGGTATTGAAGACTTTAGTCTTCAATATGGATCTTTGTCTTTAGAATAATCTTCAACTTGGTCTGGTTCTTCTTCTTCTTCTTCTGCTTCGAATTTCGTGTTGTTTCTTCTTGTCATTTTTATTCCACTACCTTTTGTTGTTTTTGAGTGTTTGGAAGAATCTTTGACCATGTAGTCTTCTAAGTATCCTTGATGGACTAGTGATCTCATAATTTTGCAAGTCATAATTGCTTCCTTTCTTGTTCAATGGTTTCCTGTATGACCTATTTTCTTGATCTTCACAAAAGTCAAGCTTGAGCTCATTGTTAGTGGATGCTTTTGAAACAATAGCTTGGAAGAAATAATCTAATCTAAATATTAATTTCTCCTCGAATATTTTATAGTATTTGTCTTTGTTGTAACAATAGTAAGAAGGATGATATTTTCCTCCACAATATTTACATGGATGGAAACTCTAGCAGTTAACCTTCTCATGACCATATTTCTCGTAGTAGGTGCATAGTAAAGATATCCCAATGTCTTTGTTATCTATTTTAGGAATATCATGTTTATCTAATTCTTTGATGAAATAGTTGAACCAAGTGTGTACAATTGAAGCTATTCTAACTTTACCTTTTTCATAGATTTGTATGAGATCTTCTTGATCAATATTCTTTTCTACCTTTTGAATATGATATTTATTATCATCACCTCTCTTTACTATCTTATTAGAAGATGTGCCTAAAGAATCTACTTTCACAAAACTATTAGTTTGTGAGTTTTTAGAAATTCTTTTACATTCTATTGATTCTTCTCTTTCATTTGCATCTTCCATTGAGTTTTTTGAATCATCAATCATGCTTTTAAGCCATATTGGTATTTTCCTTGCTCCTTTTCTTATTACATTATTTAATGTGTTCTTTGGAGTAGACATCCTTATAGCTCCCTAGTGATTTAGAGTAAGCTATAAGCTTAATAAAGTGCTTAGTAAATAATAGTTCACCTTTTGAGTTGATTTTGTAATGTTTTGTAAATAACAATAATCAACTTTTATTTCACCTTATCTCTCCTAATGAACTATGCACTTAATTTTGAAGTTCTCTATAGTTGGATTTCTTTTGTCTCTTTAGTATGAGTATGAGACAAGTTTAAGTATATAATTCCAACTCCTTTAAGTAAATGATGAACTTCCTTTTATAGCCCTTGATATTAATAGTTTAATGTTTCTAAATTCCAATAATATATTTTTGGTGTAGTATACCTTATAACTCCCTAATTTGGAATATTAGAAAACAATAATATTTGCAATAATAGAATTTAATTTTCCAAGTAGAAACCCTTATAACTCCTATGGTTTTTAATTGCAAATATTAAACTATTAAGTATATAAATCTCCTTTAATTTTGCTTTCAAATGTATGGTTGATTTTGCTATTATTTCCAAGGTAAATAATAGAATAGTTTCAACCTTATATTATACTCCTTATACCTCCTTAATGAAAGCAATTTGATTAAGGTAAAACCCTTACCTTTATAATGCTCCAACTCTTAAATAGTGAACGTTGGATGTTGTCTTGTTGTGTGTTGCTCTCCTTCAATGGCAGACGTATGACACTGGCAGCTATACTTTAATGTTGCTTTGACCCTTGACCTCGGTCTTTAATGATGTTCATTCCTCTTTCACTGCATATGGACACTCCCTTCTGCTCGCTATGGATACGTTGTTCTCCTCCTTGAGTTTAGGCACTTTAAATAGTATGGACGTCTCTTGATGTTGGACAAGTGTCGCTTGAGAGTTACATTAGGTTTCTTCAATGCTTAATCCTCCTTGTAATACATTGATGCTCTTGACACTTGGTGTATTCATTGCTCGGATGGCAGATAGATGTTAAAGTCTCTTCAAGCATTGGTTTAATGAGTTTTCAATGCTCTTGGTTGGCTGAAATGATTATTACACCTTTCACTCCTTTGAAAGATGCCTTTAACGCTTCCAAGATGAGCGTTATGTTCTGGATGCTCTCTCTCCCTGCATAGGCGTTATGTAACACCCTCTTTTGTTCTTCCAAGTGGCACTTGCATGTGAGGACATCTTCAACATCTCCTTTCCTTCAGTATTTCTTCTCCAGCAGGTGCAAGTTGTGCAATCTTGGCTTCAATACTTTTCTCCTTCTTGCCAGTGAGTGCAAGCTTGTGCATTTTCCAAAGAATGATGATTGTATTCTCCTCAAGGTTGGCTCCAGCTATGGCATTTCTAGGATGCTCCAACACTACTCGTTTGGCAGATGATATGGCTTCAATCGATGGTTGCTTCGATCGCTTCTTTCCTAGCTGGCGATTCATCTCCAATCGATGATAGCTTTCGATAGCTTTCACTGGTAGTTTGTCCACGTGATCAGTTGGGTAATGTATCCCTTATCCACCTCTTGTATTTTGTGCTTGGTTATCCTTAGAGCTATCTGCCTTACAATGAGTTCTATGCCTCCTTTTATGTGTTGTAGGCTCTTATTACATAGGCGCTGATCTAGTGCTTCTATACACCTTTGGACATCAACTTATGAGCCTTTGATGGCTCGATTTCTCTACCTAGATATCTACCTCCCTTGACGTTGATGCTATGGCCGCTTGATGATAGATATAATGTTGGTCGATTGTAATGCCTTTTAGTGGCAATAACTTTTGTCCTTCTAATGTTGTTTAAAGGACAAGAATGGTGCTCCTTTCTCACTGTAAATATTAGTTGTAATAGTTAAGATAATGTACCTTAACTTGCACCAAGTTTTGGACTGAAAGTCTCTTTTTCCAAGACTCTCTAACTTCTTTGATAAGATAATCTTCTTGAGAGCAAATGTTGCCTTCCTTACTAGACAACACTAACCTCTAATTTTTGCACTTGGATAACTTAGTAAGAATGAATCCAAGTATGCAACTAATGTGCTTATTCAAGAGGTTTAACTTTGCACTATTGTTTACTTTAACTAAAGTATAGTGCAATAATAATGAACTCTCAAGGTAACTCAAAGTATGCACTAATTTTCACTGTAACTTAAAATACTTAGTGCACCTTGAATCTCTGTAACTTAATATAGTCTTCTTTGTTGTAACTGAATAATAGGAAGATGATCTAACTCCTATTTTAATGTGCAGGTATAAACCTTAAAAGAACTTCCTTCTGCACTTCTTTTTGAAGACTTTAAAATGAATCCACTCCTTGCAACTTTCACTTAATATGGTGCTTAATGAATCTCTAAATAAACCATAGTTTTAAAGTTCAACTAATGAACCTTTTGCACCCAAGTTGCTTACCTTTAATAACTCCTGAGGATGGTGGATGTCTTGGTGATTTGATTCACCAAATTGTTGCCCTTGACTTGATGATCTTGCAGCTCTTCTTGGTTGTCCGCAACAGCTCCTTAACTCACCAATTCATAGCTTAGTAACTCCTCTATCTTGTTGCTTGAAACTATAGTATGGTGGTTTTGATTCTCCTTCAGAATGCTTTCTATAGATCTAAAGTTCTACAATTAGTAGTGTTGTCCTGATTGTTGCTCTCTCGCAGTCAATTTTTGCACTGAAGTGCTGATCTTGAAACTCAAAAATTTGGTAGGGACTTCCCCCAAATCGCAACTGAGTTTTTCCTTCAAGAACCCTTTAGTATTTTGTTGAAGATTCAGCAAACCCCTATCTCCGAATGAGCCTCCAAGCCTTCAATGGCAATCTTCAAACCTCTCAGGTTTGGTAGTAAAGTTAGGCTCCTATCTCCTTCAACCTCCTTGTCGAATTCTGACTTCAATCTCGGCCCTCTTCTCAAGAATCTGAATGTCTTGAGGTCTTCAACAATCTCCTCCAGAATTTGGCACTCCTTGCCAAATTCTTCTCCTTTTGGGCTTGTTGTCGGATGGCGACAATTGTCCCAAATTCTGCTCTGTCAGTAGCTTCTCCTTGCTGGTAGATTTCTCCAATGAGTTCTCCTAGGAACTCCTTTAATGGCCTTCTCTGAATTCTAAACTAAGGCTCTCCAAGCCTTCTCCTTGTTTCTCCTTGAGACCTCACCAAGGTCTTCAATCTCGTAGCTTCTCTGGTCTTCCAAATGAGACCTTTCCTTCAACCTTCTACTATGGAAGTGTTGGTAATGAGATCTTCCTCTCGGATCTCTGATATTTGTTGCTGCTGGAATCTGGAACAGGACCTTGCTAGTCCTTCTTTACTTCTGCAATCTGCAGGCTTTAATGGAGATCACCAACCTCCGATCTTCTAAAATTGTAAGTTTTGTAATTGGACCTTCTAAGGGTCTCTTCAACTTCTTCAGGCTGATTTCTTTAATTTGTTGTCTGTAGTCTTTAATGGAGATCACCAACCTCCAATCTTCTTTTGGACTCTTCTCTAGAGTCTCTTGAATCAGTTGTAAGGCTACTATGGCCTTTTCTTCTTCTACAATCTGTAGGTCTGCAATCTCTAGTAATGGGACCTTTTCTCAGGTCTCTAAAATCTTCAATCTTCTACTTGTTGCTGCAAGTGCTGGAATGATTCTAACGAAGATGTTCTTCCTAGCTCTATGTAGGAAGCTTCCCGACTCTCTTGAATCTCCTTTTCCTACAACAAGATGTTAGAAGCTGAAATGTATGACACTCTTAAATCTAGAGATGCCTAATCTTCACTAGTTGATTTGTCAATCTAGTGGAATCCACGTTGAGTCCTAGTCTTCACGAGTTTTCCTATAACCCTATGGAAAGACTCTAGCCAAATGTAATCTCAAAAATTCTATAAATGAAATTTTTAGATTTCTCTCAGTCTCACTTGTGGCTCTCCCTATTCTCTGTCTGATCTACCATGTGCTTTGATACCACTATTAGCTTTTGATGGGAGGTAGTATGACCACAAGATGTAAAATAACTAATCTGAGATAAATATAAACTAATGGCACAATAATATGCAGGAAAGTAATAAGATGAACATCTGCAAATAACTCAGAAATATGCCATTAATGAAAGTGATGAAAATAGTACAATGCTATATAATGGAGGACATGAACACTCCATGTACAAATATGAAAGGACTACATTGTACCATACTACTAAACTATAACACACACTCTCTATATTCACTTCCTCTTCTAAAACACTCACTATGAGGCCTTTATATAGGAATATAGATTCCTTGGCCCTTACTCTACCTAGGACTTATGTACATGTGGACTACATGCACATTTACAACTTGCACATTGACACTTGTGCATTTATTACAATACTTGAAGCAACTAAGTAACTTCACTCTAAAGTAAACTCCTACTCTAGCTATGTACCAAAGGTGATACATTTACATAACCCAACCCAAATGATGTAATATAACAAAAGTTCATCTTTCCAATCCATCATGTAACATCAGAACCTGCTTTGAGCCAACATATTCATTCCACAATAATCACTGACTTGGGATCGTGTCTTTCCAATAGTAAAAGTTAGAAAATGTTTTGCATAAGGGTTTCCCAATAAGGGAGACAAATAAAGCATCTTGATTTTAAGAAAGTAATAGAGCTTGTCGCCCATGTTCAAAATGTTTAAAAGTTCAACAAGGCTAAGGCGACTAAAGGGCTAAATAAAACCTTCAAGTCTTCGCATTAAAATATCCAAATTTATCTCTACCTCAAACAAATTTGTAGCAGCATTCCGAATAATAACTTGTCTGTAACACTGCTTAGACAAATGTAATTGTCCTCTTAAGTTGTTAGCTCTTGCAGGTAAATTTCTCCTTTATTATATCCACACAGTTGTGTTGGATATCTTTCAAAAAAATCATCACTTTTTGAAGCATAAATCAAAACCATCCCAACAATTAGAAAACCTTCTGCTTGCACAAGATAAGATATCTTCTCCAAATAACAATGAATCTTGTGATAGTTTTATTGTAAATTTTTCTCCTCCCATTACGTAACAAACCAGTATAGATTTCCCAAGCAATGCTAAGCTTTTTCTCCTCCATTTTCTTCTATACCTGATTCATTTAGGATTAGGCAAAATAATTCACATTCACATATCTAGGAAATATTACAGGAAAATAACAGATGTGATTTTCTGCAATTTTTAAATTTTGGAGATTTGATACCACTGAAACAACTCCAACTCACAAATAGACGACTTCATAAGCAGCTTAAACAAGTAAAGAAATAGCACACTGATGTTGTGAACTGATCATTTATCATGCCAAGTAAGATAGCACTCAATATTTTATTATTTTAATTGGTTATATGGGATTGAAATGAGCCCCATGCGTATTACATCATACCATATAGTGTTATTATATCAAGCCTGGTAATTATGCATGCATGGAACCTGGGTCTCCTTGAAAATTGAGGAATTTAAACAGTTGAACTCATACCATTTGATGGCACTTTATATTTTATTGCAATTGATAAAAGTTTTAATAAAAAGGTGTTCTAGACCCACTTAACTCATGGATCAGGTGCAGAATATACTTTAGCTCTTAGTTCTTCATATTTATAATGGTCTCCGTATAATTATCTCCACATTGCAAATCCCATCTCTAGAATGTCTTGGTTTGCAAGTACAGTTCATCTCAGTTAGAAACTAGAGGGTCACAGTTTGCATGTCAAGTCCCCTCAGTTGGACTGAATGACATATCCATACACATAGTTCACTAACTGCACGGAAGTTACATTAATTGAGGTGTTTATACAGACCCAATCGATGGGCAGTTTGCAACCATTTAACGTCATCATTGTAAATCTATTTATATCTAACTAATCAAGAGTATAAATCATCAGTTTTGGCAGCCATCTTCTCCTGCTTATATAGCGCTTGTGCATTCTAGCTTAATTGTACTGCTGGATCGTTTATTCAAAGACATCCTTGCTTGCTTGGAATCCATCCTTGCTGAGTACCATTTTTGCTCAGCCAAGTCGAGCTTGGTTGTGGCACCTTGGCCCCCCACCTGCCATTAGGCTGTTACACTGTTTGCTGTTTCCACATCCTTGAATTTTGGCCGAATTGTTGCTTTCTTCTGCACACTAGCAATCACCTTTTGCTGACCTTCTCTGCTGGGAAACCTCTATGCATGCATTTCGTTGTGCCATCTCAACAGCTGTTCACTTTGCTGTTCCAAATTCGGCATCTCCAGCAGTAAAACTCGTCATCAATTCTTGGAATTTAAAGCAAATGATATAAGTACAGGAAATTTTCTGCAAATTTGTTTCCTGGTACTTACTTCGTTAGAAGGTCTTTGCTATTTAGGAGTATTTTCTTCTTATCATATCCCTCCCAACACCTCCCCCCACCCACCCCAAAAATAAATAAACAAAGAGGGAAAAAAAGGCAAGCTTGTTGTGATTGTTACGGCTAGTACAGGTAGTTTGACCCAAAACTCCAACTTGACACCAAGATATCTATTCCTCATTTTGATGGCACAATCAATGGTGATGAAGTGCATGCTTTGGATTCATAGTCTTCAGACATACTTCAAGACATAACAAAATCTCACAGAAGAACAAAAGATCATCGTAATTGAGGCCCATATGGACGATCAATCCCTTATTTGATAACAAGCAAACTTAAAGCTTCTGTAAGCAATAGAGCTGTGAGAAACTGATACATGGAAAGACATCAAACAACTTTTAGGGCACAATTTTATCCTCTTGAGTATGTGCAAAGGAGCCACTGGCTGCTTGACTCTATCTGCATCACAAATCTTGCCAAACACTAGCAATACATCAAATTCAAATGGCTCTCTATCAAATCAGACCTGGTTATCCTATGCATAAAATTTGTCTATAGATTGTTTTTTCAACTCTGCGAATAGCTTATCACCATTAATTCCCATGCTTATCAACCTGCTCTCAAGGTGGAACCCAGGCAGCAAAAGAATAAGACTAATCAATCTCTTGCATCTCAAGAAAAGAACACATTACACCAACCAACTCCTCAAACCTTGCCAACCAAAATCATGAAGACTTTGTCACTCCAAATAAGAGGTCCAAAGATTGGATCTGGAAGGGGTAGAGTTGTACACCAGACTTTGGTAACTTGAGTCCGGGTGGCTTAACACATTGGATAGACAACATCATCCCATATGGCCTATGGCCTAGTGGACATTAAAAACTACTTTCCTTTCTCCTTCCTTAACTATTCAAGACTAGGAATTCTTCAAAACATGGCTCCACGTAAGCACATCAGACATTGTATAGGAAAATGCCGTGTCTTCAAATCAGAGAAGGCCAAGGCCCTTTTAGTTGTGCTACAGCCACACTATGAAGATTCACAATTGAAGAAACCACGTCCAACATTTTAATCCTCGGCTTGTTTCTCGTGGTCAATAATTATAATGCATAATGCATAAAACCAGGAAGTTTTGTATAACTGCCAAATCAAGGACAAATGGAATTTACCCTTGATAACGGCAGCCAAAAGAACCTTAATTCAGATGAACTGGTGCATGATCTTCATTTGCCAGCTACAAAGCATCCACATAAAGGGCTGTTTGGATGGGTCAAGGAGGAGGGGCAACCTAAACTTGTCATTTGCTTCTGTTCTGTGACATTTGTCACTGGCCCATTCCAAGATATGGAGATTGCCCCATTAGATTGTTGCAGTTTGCAACTTGGAGCAACATATTAATATAACCACAAGGCTCTTTTTGAAGGCTTTCACAACTATTGGCTGCAAAAGGATGGCAAAGTATATTAGTTTATTTTTTCTTCTCTTTTTCCTTTGCTTTCCAGTAGACCTGCAATCAAACAAGATAATTTGCACAATTTTAACTCTTTGTAATATTATAGAACCCAAGAACAACAATGCCCTCAAAGTGCCGCCATTAGCAATCCAATCTCTCATAGGTGCTTTACTCTCAGATTTTTGAGGAGCCTGAAGGGCTTCCCCTTTTGAGGACCGTTCAGCATTTCATTTAGCTTGTCCCAAGATCTTAGTTGCTCGATCAGCCACATATAGCCGCCCACATCCATTGAGAGTGCTAATATAGACTGCTAAATCAACCAATTGCTAGAGGATGGAAAAATTAGCCCAGCACTTCAGCTTGTGGACATCCTACTCTTATAGTGACAATGAAAGAGCATGATGAGTAGGAGCTAGTAATATATCATTATGAAGAACCACTACCTACGTCCCAAATTGACAATTGTCTAGATCAGTTTCAAGAAGCTCAGTACTTTACTAAGATCAACTTGGCTTTTCGATGTCACCAAGTTGACATGGATGCTCGTGATGTCTGGAAAATAGCTTCAAGGAGCTAAGCACCTTACTAAGCTCGACTTGGTTTTTGCATTTCACCAAGTCCACATGGAGCCTCATGATGTTTGGAAAGCAGCCTTTAAGACAAAGTTCAGGCTTTATGAGTGATTAATCATGCCTTTTCGCCAAACCAGAGCACCTAATATGTTAATTTGCAATGTCAATGATATCTTCAGTCCCCATCTTAGCAAATTTGTTCTCTATCTTGGTGTCATCTTAGACTATAACAAAAACTGAGATAACCACTTAATCCATGTCTAAATGGTGTTAGGTCTTCTTTGTAATCCAATATACAATTCTTTTGACAAACTCTGATACAAGTACATAACCTTTTTATCAATGAGCATTGCGCATTAAAATAAAGTCAAAGTGCTTCATGAGTGGCTTACTCCATTCAACATTCCAGATCTGATGGTTTTTCTTGAAAGTATAAACGTCCATGGGAAGTTGATTCGTACCCACTCATATGTTGCCCACCCTCTTCACCAGCTCACTCATGAAAAAACTAGTCCTTGGAGTCTGGAGTCTGACCAAGCATTTGTCAAGTAAAAGATGCTCTTTGTATTGCTCTTGTGCTTGCCTTTCCTAACCTAACAGCAACCATCTGAGCTTGAGACCAACACTTTCAATATGCCATAGGTGTAATCCTCAAGGAAGAAGGATATCCAAAACCATATCATTCTAAGGCTTCACCATAGGCCAAGCTTAACTACAGCACCTACAAGAAGGAAATTTATCCCTTAATCCAAGCCTTTGAGCAATGACACCGTTATCTTTGTAGTAAGGAGATCATTTTGCATGCAAATCACCAACTCCTTTAATTCTTGAACTCTCAATCAAAGATTCAAGTACATTGACATCGGAAGCTTAAATTCTACATTGGTGGTGATCAAATATAAGAAAGGTGTTACCAACAAAATGGCAGATTTTCCTAGTCATCCTCCTCACATGCCTAGCATCTTGGATGTTCAGTGTGCAAATTATGATTGGAAAGCTTACTACTCCACGAATCATCACCTTGGTCAAATTGTTAAATCTTTGCAGGAATAGATAATTGTCAACAAACGCATTTCCTCTATTATAGTTTGACAGATAGGATAATGTACAAGTTCAGTCAGCCCTGCATTCCCATTGATCCTCCCATCAACTTCTACTCAAGAAGACTATTCTCTTCCTATGGTCAACATTTTGGTGTGCAAAAGAGCTTGCAACACCTTTACCTCTACTTTGATTGGCCTTCTATATGAAAGCATGATAGATTCAGCAAGTCTTAAGCCTTCCAATTCAAAGCTCACAATATATCAACCTTTGAGAGTTCCTTCTTGACAATGAAAATCTATTTCGTGGATTTCATTAGTGACCAATACTTTTTATTGGATCTCCCAGCTCAACTTAGTATTCATAATATTACATGAGCCAACTAAAGTGGTACAAGCCATGTCACTTGGAGAAGGAGATTTCTATTACTCAGCTTGAAGATCTAATTCTAGATTTTCATTAACACAAAGCAGATGATACTTTGCTCAATGCTTAGACTTGCACCTATCGTAAGAAGTAAACCACTACATACTTGGTGGGTCATAAAAATACTTTGCCAACACAGGCCAGGTGGTTCTTTGAGCCAGCTCTTGCAAAGCAGTTCCCTCATTTACTGTAGAAGTTGGGTACAACTTCCCCTAAGCAAGGAAGAAATGAGGAGATTTATAAAGGTCTTCATCCTTGTAATTATCTCCTTCCTCCTCGTGATTATCTCCACATAGTAAATCCCTTCTTGTATGCTTTGAGGTGTCCATCCATGCCGAGTTCAAAGGCAGTTTACAACCATTCAACTTCATCTTAGTAAATCCATTTTTACATCACTACGGAAGAAAGTACATTATCAGTTTTGGCAGCTATCTTCTCTCATTTGCATATCACTTTGTCCACTCTATCTTAATTTTACTACAAGGTCATGTCAGCCTTTATGAGGATTTATGAATCTCCATGCCTGGAAGCTGTATCTTTCTATCTAGCCATTAGGTTACATTAGCAATAACAGACCTAGCAGTATTCAATTGTGGGAAATACTCAATAGCATCAATTCAAATGGTAATATACTCAAGTACTACAGACATATTTGTGATACAAGTCAGCTAGTCTGAAATGGGATCAAAGTTAAATACCCTAAGACATCCTTACCATAACCATGCCTTTAATAGCATTAGTAAGTAGCTAAGGCCATCCAGAAAATTATGTTCAACCGGAAAGAGATTTGACCCAGGAAGTAGTTGGAGGAGGACAACTGTTATGTCATCCCATAACAGAGATTTGAATAATCATAGCATTGTCTTCGATTAAAGTTGTATTTATATTCATCATAATCTTGGCTATGACAGCACCAGAAAAAGACTAACAAAAAATGAAAAAACAGACAAACAGAGAACCTCGCCTTCCCTCAGCATATAGCTATAACATATTCATAAATAATTGAACATGATGCGTTATAGGATCAGCCAACACTTAACCGATTCATTCCCTCAAACACATTGATTAATGAATAAGCAAGCAGTCTGTATATACAAAGAACTTCATCCATCCAATCTTTTCACAACAGAACTTTTTTTTTTTTTTAAGATGAAGAAACTGTTCAAAATGGAACATGTATTATGAAATCCCCTTGGCACCCAAACATCTCAACTCATGATAGAAAATAAAATATAAAAAGCCTTAAATGTGGAGAATGAGGTTGAAAAACTCAAGGTATTCATCCCAACTCTGTACAGTAGCTAAAAAAGTAAACCATAAGCATCCTAGATAAAA
Source organism: Wollemia nobilis (assembly GCA_028583015.1). NCBI lineage: Eukaryota > Viridiplantae > Streptophyta > Pinopsida > Araucariales > Araucariaceae > Wollemia > Wollemia nobilis. Next base: position 2,764,904 of record JAQPPZ010001308.1, on the reverse strand, counting down.
TCATTAAGTAACCACAAGCAGCCTGCAAAGCAAGACAAAATTATTTTAATGATTACAAGGAGCATCAAATAGTACACAAAGGTTCATCAGAAACACAGAATCATGGGAGTCCAAAAACAGTTGTAATGAAAATAAACAGCCATTCACTTCCAGCAAAAAGAAAACCAGGGAGTCTGTATTGTGATAAGATTTTAATACAGTCAGCTTCAGACCATTTGGATGTTGATTCAATTTATAAAAGTGTTACGCAAGCCCCAGTGTACAGTTCCCTGAACACATCACTTACTGCCAAAAACCGCACTCCGCTGAAACACCTAGTTCAATCTCATTATCAAAATTATTTTATGATTTTTTAGTTTTTCAACATCAAAGGCAGAAACTCCTTTATGATATTTTAGTATTTCAAAATAAAAGGCAAAACCTCCTAAACAAAGCCATTAACCTGGAAACCTTGTAAGTTATGAAGAAACTCATAACTTGCTCAATTTGTGGCGACAGATACCTCTCACACTGCAAGATTAGGAATCTTTGCAACTCTCTTTAACAAAAGAAGAGGAACTTAGATCTGATGTAGCAAAAATCGGGCAAAAATGTTGGCTAAGCAGTTTAAGCAGAACCAACATGACCTACAATGGGACGGTCAAGCAGAATCTTTAATCAATAAATTTCATCATCCCATAGAGACGGCTACCTTTGAAGCCATTGTCCTTCCCTTAAAATTTATACCACTTGTTCTCTTACACAAGTGTTTAATATACATACAAAGCTTGCAATACTACTAATTGGACATAAGCAACAGAGGACCACAGAAGCAATAATGATGCAACTTAAGTGAACCTTAACATCTTACACTAACAAAAAGATTAAAACTGTGAAATGCCTGGAAGAAGCACCAGCTTGTTTAAAGATAAAATCAATTGCTAATCAGACCATAGTTCGATGCTATCGCCGTGTTGAAATATTTGTATCCAGTATTTAAATTTCCTCCTTTACAACATGAAAAGATTAACCATCTTTGGTATACTTATTAAAGAGATACAGTCCTTAAAGTATTGCTGGTTCAAACCCCAGGGCAATGCTACCATTACCCTTGACATTCCAGCCCTTTTGTAAAAGGATTAGACTGGGTGCAAGCCCTGGGCAATTTTTCACAAAATTGATTCCCCTGACACCCCACACCTAAACCAAAGGAAGATTCAGAGTCCTGTGGTGAGGCACCTCAGGAGTTCATCTTAGCATACTTCCAATAGTTAAAACAAAGACATAAAAGTAAAACCAACAAATAAAAAAACCTCGTTGATATATATAGATATGTAAATACAGGTGCTTCATTTACAGCACATTACTTTCAAGTATTTGTCTTCATTGCTTCATTGATTGCAGAAGCTTCCTGCATACAAGCACTCTCTTTTGGTCAATGCCCATAGTCTGCTAGAACTCATGCTGTATAGCGCTTCCCAATTTTCTGGATTGCAGAATAAATCTTACGCCTTGCCCCAACGGCATTGATCCCCATCTCCCTCAGATCATCCAATGTCAGCAAGGGCAACACATCCTTGTCCACCTCGTGCATTTCAAATAGCTCAGCATATCTCCCCAAGCCAAGCCCACCCAACCATGACCTGACATCCCTGGCCATGGCAAAGTACCTTGTGGCACTGATCAGCTTCTCATCCACATCCCCCATTCCACCCCCCCTCATCATTAAACCCCCATTGGAAACCCCAACATCTTGCTTGTTGGACCTGGTGTCCACATCAGAGGGCAAATCCAGGCCCCCCATCATCCCATTGACATCATTCCCGTACCCTGTGGACACCTCCTTCTTCCCCCATGTGCCCTCCTCCCCCCTCTCATTCCCAGACACCTCCTGGCACTCAGATGAACCCCCCAAGTTGGGAGGCCTAGAGTCAGGTGAATCCAAATGAATAGTACATGTCTCTTTCATAGGGGGACTCCCAGAGGTGTCCAGATCAGAGTCCTTGAACCCATCAGGCGTATCAGCATCATAGGATGCCCCAAACCCATTATCATCCCCGGAGCCTTTGTCATGCCCATTATTATTAATACCAGTATTATCATTATTATTGTTGTTCTCTGGACTAACCCTCATGGTCCTTGTGGGCTGTTTCCCCACCATCCCCATGCCCTTCCTGCGAGTCCTACCATGCCTAACCTTCTTGCTAACACACATGGGATTCAACTGCATTTTATTATCAGTTATAGGGTGAAACCCAAAGTGGGCAATGCTTTCATCCAACACCACCTGTCCTTCACTGCCAATGTTGACCAGGGGTCGGGTTTTGGATAACTTACCCGGAGGCCCAGGTGCAAAATCTGATGAAGAAGCACCGTATCTGGTAAAAAAGCCCCCCATCTGACTCCACTGCGGCTGCTGCTGTTGCTGCTTCTTCCTCTTGTTCGTGGTGTCATATGCGGCAGATTGATCTCCAATTTCCCCCAATCTCACACTAGGTCTTCTCTGTCTCTTGCTGTTCACCACTACATCTGTGTCTGCTGCTGCAGCTGCAGCAGCAGGACCAGAGACCCCTGTGGATTGCTGCCAATCCGCCATTAAAACTGCAATATCCTTGACACCCACTAAAACAAACTCCTCCTAAGACTCTGATAGATTCTACGATCCAACTTGCCTTAAACTGTTCTTCTCTACCTCAGATTTGCATCTGGGTCTTCTGCAATTTAGCCTAAACTATTGTTCTGTGCCTTAAAAACCTTTTTCGGTGTTCTGCTCTGGTTTTGCTTTCTCATTTCTACGCTACGCGGCTTCCAATCCAGAGCCCTTTATATATCTTGTTTTGGTGTTTGAAATCAGATTGGCATAATATAGGGGCTAATTTGGGTGTATGGGGGGTTGAGCGAACACCTTTTACCGTCACCTCTTTATTGAGATAAGGACAACGGATATTTCGTGGAACACAGGGAGTGATGAAAAATGTGGCTTGCGTGGCTTTGCATATTTAATGCATTGGTACTAGCGCATCTATATGACATCGTTTTTTTTCTATCTGATAAGAGATTCTACGGTCCTCAATTGTTACTTTTCGTAATGTTATTTGAATAATGTGCGAAAATTGATTGACATAATTCAAACTAAGGGCTCGAATTTGGCTGGTTTAGCCGTTGGTTATGTTCAAGTATTAAATTTCTTTAAAAAAAATTAAAATTAAATTAAATTGGTTATGTGAGATTGGAAAGAGATTTTATTTGTACTTTATTACAGTTAGATAATAATATAAGTTTTTTATTTTTAATTAATTATATAGAATTGTACCTCCAAAGGTGGATTGGTAAGTGCATTTGTGGTTGGGCACTTACCAAGAAGAGTCTTAGGTTCAAACCTTGTGGGGAAGCCAATCCTTTGAATGAATGAATGAAAGATTTTAATTACGTCCGCGAGACCCAAATATGGTCTATGGGACCTCAAATATGGAAGTACAATTACTCAAATCATATCATATGATCTTTAATATCTTTGAGAAGGTTGTTCCTTCTCCCCCTGATTTGTGTTAGCAATTCTCCAACTTTTTTTATTTTCCTGTCTTCAAATAAATCTGTAATAAACTCGTTCCCAAGTGTTTCTTTGTATTTGTCATGGATATCTGAAAAGCTCGGGCATTTATAGATGAAGTGTTCCTCTGTCTCTACCGCCCTTGTCTTTGCATAGAGTACATATTCTTTCTTCCCATTGTTCTTTGGGCGTTGTCCATCTCCCTGTTTCACATCTAAGCCTATGAGAGCTAGTCCTTATCTCAGCAATGAGTATTTTTTCCTTCCACTTGATTTCAGCGCCTATATACGCTTTTTCCTTGTGGTCATACGTTGGGTTAAAATTTGCAATATAATATTGTCTTTTCCTGCTTGCATTTTTCCACATTCCACTTTTGAACTTTTCATTCACATAATTTTTAATGTCTTTGTTGACATTTGGGCATTCATTTATGTTGATTTCCCAATGTTTCATCCATTTCTGATTTTGTTTCATCCACGTATTCTTTCGCCTATGTAACTCTTCGCCCCTAACTGCTCTAGGCCATCTATCATTTGTCATGTTTTCTGTTTTTTTCAAGTAAGATAACGACTTGGTCATAGCAATTGCTTCTAAAGGGAACATTCCAGTTTTAGCTAGAATAATTTCATAAGGGGTTGTGGCCTTAATTTTGAGAAAGTTTGTGATTAGATATTTTTGAATCCTTTCTATTTGCCTCCATTTTGCATTTGTTGTGCCACTAGCCCACACCTCGCAACCATACAACAAAACCGGTGTAACAAGTAGGCCAAATAAGACCTTGGTGGTCTTCCGGTCCCACAACTCGGCATTCCTACACCTGTTTTGAAGTGCATATAGTGCTCTCCGACCACTTTGAGTTCTTTTCATCCTACATGTATTCCAATTAAGTTTGTCATGAAAGTCTATGCCCGGGTATTTGTATTCTACTACTACATCAAGCGGTTCTCCTGCAAACTGAAATTTGAGTTGTTGCTTCTTTTTTGTTGAAAAAATCATAATTTTTGTTTTGCTCGTGTTCACCTGCATCCCAACTTCTTTACAAAAGAGTTCTAGAGCTTGAAGGTGATCTTCTAGATCTTTGGCTATTTTGGCCACAAGAATTACATCATCTGCATACATGAGGAGTTTTACCACATATTTGGCTAAATGCACACCCTCTCCCCCAAATTTGTTTATCCATTCTTCTAACTTGTCAATGTACAGCCCAAATAAGGTTGGAGATAGAGGGCAACCTTGTTTGACACCTATGTCACTACCAAAACATTCAGATAACCCTTCCCGTGTTCTGATTCTAGCTTTTACATGCTCATATAGTCCGTGAACTGCTGCCTGTAGTGAATTGGAACCTCTAGCTCTTCCATTCTGCTCCATAATTTTTTCCTAGGCACTTGTGTCAAATGCCTTTTTGAAGTCTACAAAACGACAAAAAGCCTCCTCTTTTTTGTCCCATATTTTTTCCACTATGTGTCTGAGCGTGATACAATGATCAATAGTTGAGTGTTTAGGCCTAAAACCCGCTTGCCCCTTTGCTCTATTTCCCTTTTCTTCTACCCATATGCTGATCCTACGCTCTATCATACTCCCAAACAACTTTGCAAAGAGAGGGTTGATCATGATAGTTCGATAGTTTGAGGGATTATTTACATCTCCACTTTTAAACAGAGGAATGGTCAAGCTAGTTGTCCACTCAGTAGGGAAGCCATTTTGTATGACCTCATTGAAATTTTTTTTTATTTGTGGTGCCAAGATATCTACCCCCCATTTTATATGCTCTGCTTGAAGATTGTCTATGTCACGGGCTTTTCCAGTTGCTAACTTTTTTATCCCTTGAATAATGTCTTCAATTGTGAAAAGTTCTTTCTTGACAATGATAGTAGGGGGTGTCTCCTGTTGGTTACTACGCTGATACAGTTGTTTTGAATACTCCAACCACTGATTAACTGTTATGTTATTTTTAGTTTGCATCCTTTTCACGCTTAGTTCCTTCCAAAATTTCTTTGGTTCATGCTTCCCTAAATAAATCAATTCTTCCCTCCTTGTTTTAGTGTATTCTTCTTTTTTTGCCCTTACCAGTTTCTCATATGCTTTTTTGTTTGCTCTTGTTTTACCCGTTGGTTCCTTTAGTAATCTTCGCATTTTTTTGCAATATTCATCGAACCATGGGTTGGTTGGGAAGCTATTCCTTTCTTTCTTTTTAGGTTTAGCTCTCTTGCATTTGTTTAGAGCTTCTTGAATAACTTGCATTAACCATTCACTCTTATTGTAATCTCTACTACTGTGATGTAGTTCTTCCCTTTGCAAAGGTAGTAGTCTACTCCGAATACTCTAAGTGCACGCCATACCGACAATGACAATATAAACCTCGAGCGTTCCCATCTCATGTCGGGTCAACAAAAACGAGACAAATAAGTTTTTTGGGAGCAATCCTTGTGATTTGAACAACCCTACGTTGGTAAGTTATTAAAAATGGTTGTAACTAACTTTCCTATGCAACTTTATATTTATATATATATATATATATATATATATATATATATATATATATATATATATATATATATATATATAAGTTTATTAGGTTTGAGGGTCTGGTTTAATGGTCAAAACGTTCCTGTGGGAGCACGGAGACCACGGTTCCATCCCTCAGACCTTGAAGTATAGAATTGTGTGTCGTGCCAGCGCTCTTGGATGATGTTTCGTGCCAGCGCTCTCGGACGGTGTGTCATGCCAGTGCTCTCGACCACGTTAAAAGGTTTATTTGATGCAACTGAAAGTTATAGTGATAACAAGGAGCAAAATTCAAACTCAACTCACCAAGAAACATAGAAATTATAAATTGTAACGAGTTACCAATTCCTCTAGTATATTCTAAAAAAAATAAAAAAGGTTAACATTATGATCATACAGTGTTATTGCAATTTTTTTTTCTTTTTATTTATTTATTTATTTACATGGTAGAATCGGTAGCCGCCACAAATTCGGGCAAATTGTTCAACTTTTATGACCGCCATAAATTCGGGCAAATTGTCCAGCTTTTATGGCCGCCACAGTATTCTGCGTTGTCCGCCCCATAAGCTATTGCAATATTATTTTAGTAATTATCTTATTAATTTTTTATTATTTTGTTACATAGAAGAATCGACAACTACCTTTCCTTTTTGAACAACTAGTCACAGGGTTAAGTCTGCATTGCCTCCAATTGTAGTGTCAAATCGTGCCAAATCATGGTGCTACCGCTATAACCTTTCTCGCCTTGGTAATTACCTTTCCTTTTTGAACACTGGTCATAGGGTCAAGTTACATTGCCTCTGATTGTAGCATCAAATCGCGTCAAATCATAGTACTAGTACTACCACTATAACCCCTATCTTGTCTCAGTAAACACGGTACAGAGTGAGGGAGACCCCCGACAGCTTAGGGTTAATATCGTCATCATCAAGATGACGCACACTCAACAGACTCAAGTCAGACTACTACCTTTGCCCTAGATTAGGCATGCCCACGAGGTTTGAACCCAGGTCTCCTCCTGGTAAGTGTCCAACTTCTTCCCAATCCACCTAGCCCTCGCAGACTATCTTATTACATTATGATCATACAGAGGTATTGTAATATGATTTTAGTAATTCAAATTCAAAGAATTTAACTAGTTAACTTCATACCATTGAATCAACCAACTTATTTATTTATATAAAAACATATTTTTCAATATAGAAAAAATATATATATTTGTTATATAAAAATTAAAGGTAATTTAATATTAAAACTTTGGGTCAAAGTTCAAATCCAATAAGATCATAGTTGTATATCATACTTTAATAATGGAAGTTTAGTTGGATAGACCTATATTAGGTAAATAACATCCTCAAAAAGAAGATAATTTTATATGACATGATCTCATCAATGTTAAAAACTACTTTACTTTTTACCCTTTAGTTGTTTATAAGTATGAGTTAATATTATTTATTATCCAATTGAAGATTTATGAGTCTTACCTTTAGGAATGACTCCAATCAAGATGTCGTCTTGGTTAAGTTAGATTTTGATAAAGTGTTAGATGGAATTTTATTTCTAGTATGCTTTTTTGGCTTGGTTTCGGTCTTAAATTCTGTAACAAAATTGGTATGCTCTTTGGCGATGCTTCAACTTGTGTTCAAGTTAATGCAGTTATTTCTCCCTTCTTCCCTCTTGAACGGTTTATCAAAGGATTGTCCTCTTGCTCCTTTTTGTATGTTTTGGCTACCGATGCTCTTGTTTATCTTATTCGTAAGATTCATTCTGATGGTCTTGTTCAAGGTATTAAGCTTCCTAGGGATAAGAATGCTCTAACTCACATTTTACTGATAATACTCTTCTTTTTCTTCAAAATACCCAACAAGAGGTGGATACGGCCAAATACATTGTTCAACTATTTTGTGATGTCTCTGGCTCTGGTATCAACGACTCTAAAATTGAAGTCTTCTATACCTCTTCCTCTCCTCGTGGATGCAACTCCTCGACTGAGTGGAAGATCATCCCTCATGGTATGATTGTGCATTATTTGAGAATTCCCTTTGGGATTAATATCTCTCCTAAGGATATGTGGAATTGGGTTATGGAAAGACTTAAAAAAAAAGTAATGTTTGGCCAGCTCAGTTTCTTTCCTTAGCAAGAAGAATTCAAGTTGCAAATAAAATTATGGCAACCTCTCATGTTTATTACTCCTCTTGCTGGATGGCCTCCAAGGTAGCCTATAACAAATTAACTCAAGCCATTCGTAATTTTTTATGGACCAAATGGGATGGGAATGTGGGAATGACTACCATCTCATGGAACCTTTGTACTCAACCTAAGGCTTTAGGAGGTCTAGGCATCATTGACCCTCTTACCCAAAGCAAAAGTTTGGCTACGAAATGGGTTGTAGAGCCATCACTTGTGATGAAAATTGAAAACACTTATTTCGTTATAGAATCTCACTAACTACCCACAAAGATAAATGGAAAGAAACCCCATGGTAGGATAAGGTCCTTAATACACCTTACTTTACAGCTAAAGGATCTATTCCAATTACCCAAAACTGGAAAACTTGGCAATCAGTTTCTCATTTATTAACTTGGAAGTTTGACTCCTTTAAACATGGTCTGAGCATTGTCTAAATAGTATTTGGTGGGATAAACTTATCTCCATAATGATAAACCTTTAGCTTTATGCAATGCTATTTAAGGTCTAGCTTTTTTTAAGAAAGGTATTAATAGAATTAGAGATATTTGAGATCCGGTAGTTGCTCAATTCTTACTTGGAACCAAATATGCAATTATTGTTCCCTTCCCTCTAGGTTCAAAGAGTCTTATGGCTTAGTTATGGCTTCCATCCCTTGTGAGGTCCTTATAAATTTGGGATAACTGCCAATAATATATGGAATGACTGGAGATGGCTTATTCCATCACTTCTAGTTGGTTATACAAAAATCTTTTGTGTCCTTATTTAGACTCTAAACTCAATGTCAAGTGGCAAGTGAATTTTACCAATGCCCAATGGCAATTTCTTGCTACTCAAATTTAGAAAGTTCTTGTTGAATCCAGGACTCAACTTTTTGGATGATGGATTTTGCATCAAAAACTTCCAACTTCTGAAAGTCTGATTGCGATTTTTACACATTCCCCCTCAATGCAATTTTTGTAATGCTTTAGAAACTCTTATTCACTTGTTTTGGTTTTGTGACATGGCTAAACAGGTTTTGGGATGTCTTCTACTATTTTATTTTTCCCTCTTTCACTAGATCTTGGAAGCTCTCTCTGCTTGGTTTTTCTCAACTGGATCAGTGCCCCAAATTTTGGGATGTTTGTAGACTCATCCTTCTCAAGCACATTTGGAAGTGCAAATGCAAAAAGGTTTTTACTGGATCTACTCCTCCATGGGAGATAGTTTTAGCAAACTTGAACTTTGATCTTTTGTTACATGTGGGATGCATTCATTCCCAAGTCTATGGAACTTCCGACACACCACGAGATGTTATTGACATACTTCATCAGATTTCTCATATGGTTTGAGATCTTGAGAAGGTCCAACAGGTTACTAAAAAGAAGGCAATTAACAATGATGACCAGGTTCAAGTTTTGATTTCTATTTCTTATTTAAAGACTTATGAAGATATCACATAAGACACACCCATAATTTCTCTATTTAACAAACTCTTCGACAGATGAATGTTAATATGTGGTGTATTGCAGCAAGATATAGCTATAGTCTTTTTGTTGCTAAAAGCTTCTATTCTTACGTATATTCAGATATGGTGTTTTACTCCTTATCCACCTCATTTTATTTTTTAACTAGTGGACAACGTTAGCACCATAATATTGTGATGTTTTGGGTAATAAATTAAAATAATATTTTTTTAATATCTATTATTTATTATAAATATTAAAAATTGTAAAATCATATCCAAGTGTTGTAGGTGAGTTGGAGAGGAGAGGGCAATCCTCTAAGGGAGGTCCCAAATTCGAATCTCCACACTACCAAAAAATTGAATTGGGTACTCAAAATCCAATTAATAATGTTGGTACGGGTGAGGTCGGGCGCAACTACTGAGTGACTTTGACGATGTAGAACCCCTAATCATGGTCTCTCAAACCAAGACGACCCTGCAAAAGGTTTTTCTCTTTAAAAAAATAAAAAATAAATAAATAATCATTAAATTTAGAATTCTCTATATATAGTATAGAGTTAACTTTATCACTTATGTTTAGTGGGCTTGGAACACATGGTGGAGATTGGTAAAATTAGTTTTATATCTATAGTATAGAGTTAACTTTATCACTTATGTTTAGTAGGCTTGAACTCATGGTGGAGATTGGTAAAATTAATGCTATAATTTTTTTTTTTTAAGATTTGGTTAGTATGAGAAACCCAATTAATATTATAGAAGTTCACCGTAAAATTTAACATTTGTTACATGGTATTAATTAAATTAATTAAAGTATGTTTTATATGGAGATAACTTTATTATTTATGTTCAATAGGCATGGAGCATATGGTGAATATTATAAAAATTTTGCAATATAGATTAAGATTTTAATTTTATGGATAAAAATTAATATCATTGAATGGTATTAATTCAAATGGTTAAAAAATAGGGGTTTTCAATGAAGATATTAAGGTTCAAATCTTGTCAAGTATTATAATCTCATCATTGGTTTATTGAAATACAATAAAGTGGTAAAGATGCAATACCAGCTAGATTTGTTTTAATTTTATATACTAATTTAAGACCCAATTTTAATTCTATATACTAAGTTAAGATCCAAGTTTAAATATTTTCAAATGATATATGTATAGTTATAGTAAATGACATAAGTTCAAATAGTTAAAATATTGGTTTTAATTCTATATACTAATTTAAGACCCAATTTAATGGCATAAGTTCAAAGTGGTAAGGATGCAATAACAGCTAGAATTATTTTAATTTTATATACTAATTTAAGACCCAATTTTTTTTCTATATACTAATTTAAGATCCAAGTTTAAATATTTTCAAATGATATAGGTATAGTTATAGTAAATGACATAAGTTCAAATAGTTAAAATGTTGGTTTTAATTCTATATACTAATTTAAGACCCAATTTAATATAAGTTCAAATAGTTAAAATATCGGTTTATAAATTGGAGACTCAAGTTTAAATCATACCAATAATATATACATAGTTGTCAGTATTTCAATTTTTTTTTTTTTTTGTTAATCACACTCGCATACTCTCGTCATGGTTTGAACTTGAATCTCCTGGATGAGAGCCCAAAACCATACCAATGTGGTGTCCTACAAGGATAGTATTTCAATTTCAAGTCCCAAGTTCAAATATTTTTAAATGATATATGCATAGTTAAACAATGTTTTCTAATTTTTAAACCCAAGTTTAGATCTTATTGTACAATGTATTCATAGTTGCTATTAATGACATGATTACCTAATAGTGAAGTCCTAGGTACTCCAAATAGGAGGTTCAAGGTTTGAATCCAAAGGTGGGTAGAGTATGTACACTTTATAGGCAAATAACACAACATCAATACCTCCTTCCACACATAATGGACCTAGATGAGTATGCGGTGGTTTGATATGCATGATGCTCGTGGATCTTAATAAGTTAACTTATGATATCAAGTGGTTAAAAAATAGGCTTTCAAAGACCTAAATCCAAATCATGGGCTTCCAATTTAGATACCCAGATTCAAATTACAGGCTTCCAATTTGGAGACCCAAGTTCAAATCTTACCAAATAATATGTGCATAGTGAAATGAAATGAAAGATTTTAATTACGTCCGTGAGACCCAAACATGGCCTATGGGACCCCAAATATGGAAATTTAGTTATTCAAATCATATGACCATTAATATCCTGGAGAAGGTTGTTCCTTCTCCTATTGATTTGGGTTAGCAATTCCGAAACTTTTTTATTTTATTGTCTTCAAATAGCTCTATCATAGACCCTTTTCCAAGCGTTTCTTTGTATTAGCTACGAATATCTAAAAAACTCGGGTATTCATAGATGAAATGCTCCTCTATTTTTATTGCCTCAATGTTGCATACAGTACATATCCTTTCTTCCCATTGTTCCTTGGGTGTTTTCCATATCCCTGTTTCACATCTAAGCCTATGAGAGCTAGTCCTTATCTGAGCAATGAGGATTTTTTTCCTCCACTTGATTTCAGCGCCTATATATATTTTTTCCTTATGGTCATACTTTGGGTTAAACTTTGCAGTATAGTAATATCTTTTCTTGCTTGTATTTTTCCACATTCCTCTTCTAAACTTTTCATTCACATAGTTTTTTATGTCTTTGTTGAAATTTGAGCATTCATTTATGTTAATTTCTCAATATTTCATCCATTTCTGATTTTGTTTCATCCATGTGTTCTTCCGCCTATGCAACTATTCTTCCCTAACTGTGTTAAGCCATATCTTGTTTTTCATGTTTTCAGTTTTTTCAAGTAGCATAACAACTTTGTCATAGCAATTGCCTCTAAAGGGAACATTCCGGTTTTAGCTAGAATAATTTCATAAGGTATTGTGGCCTTAATTCTAAGAAAATTTGTAATTAGACGTTTTTTAATCCTTTCTATTTTCCTCCATTTTGTATTTTTTGTGTCACTAGCCCACATATCGTAACCATACAACACAATCGGTGTGACAAGTAGGCCAAATAAGACCTTGGTGGTCTTCCAATCCCACAACTTGGTATTCCTACACCAATTTTGAAGTGCATATAGCACTCTCCAACCACTTAGAGTTATTTTCATCCTACATGTATTCCAATTGAGCTTATTATGAAATTTTATGCCTAGATATTTGTATTCTACCACTACCTCAAGAGGTTCTACAAACTAAAATTTGAGATATTGCTTCTTCTTTTTTGCTGAAAAATCATGATTTTTGTTTTTCTTGTGTTCACCTGCATCCCAACTTCCTTACAAAAGAGTTCTATAGCTTAAAGGTGATCTTATAGATCTTTAACTGTTTCGACCACAAGAATTACATCATCTACATACATGAGAAGGTTTACCATATATTTGGCTAAGTGCACACCCTCTCCCTCAAATTTGTTTATCTATTCTTTTAACTTGTCAATGTACAACCCAAATAATATCGAAGATAGAGGACAACCTTGTTTGATGCCTATGTCACTCCTAAAACATTCAGATAACCCTTCCTGTATTCTAATTCTAGCCTTTATATGCTCATATAATCTGTGAACTGTTGTTCTATAATGAATTGGAACCTCTAGCTTTTCCATTCTACTCCATAATTTTTTCCTTGGTATTGTGTCAAATACCTTTTTGAAGTCTACAAAACAACAAAAATCCTCCTATTTTTTGTCCCATATTTTTTCCACTGTGTCTAAGCATGATACAATGATCAATAGTTGAGTGCTTGGGCCTAAAACCCGCTTTCCCCTTTGCTCTCTTTCCCTTTTATTTTGCCCATCTATTGATCCTATGCTCTATCATACTCCCAAACAACTTTGCAAAGAGAGGGTTGATCATGATAGTTTGATAGTTTGAGGGATTATTTACATCTCCACTTTTAAATAAAGAAATGGTCAAGCTAGTTGTCCATTCTATAGAGAAGCCATTTTGTATGATCTCATTGAAAATATATTTGATATGTGGTGCAAGAATATCTATCCCCCATTTTATATGCTCTGCTTGAAGATTATCTATGTCACAGGCTTTACCAGTTGCTAACTTTTTTATCCCTTGAATATGTCTTCATTTGTGAAAATTTCTTTCTTGACAATGATAGTAGAGGTGTCTCCAACTGATTACTACGCTCATACAATTGTTTTGAATATTCCAACCACTAACTAGTTGTTATGTTATTTTTAGTTTGCATATTTTTCCCGCTTAGTTTCTTCTAAAATTTCTTTGGTTCATGTTTCCCTAAGTAAATTAGTTCTTTCCTCCTTGTTTTAGTGTATTCTTCTTTTTTTACCCTTACCAGTTTCATTTATGTTTTTTTTTTTGCTCTTGTTTTACTTGTTGGTTCCTTTAGTAATCTTCGTGCTTCCTTGCAATCTTCATCAAACCACAGGTTGGTTGGGAAGTTATTTCTTTCTTTATTTCTAGGTTTAACTCTCTTGCATTTGTATAGAGCTTCTTGGATAACGTGCATTAACCATTTACTTTTATTGTAATATTTGTTACTGTGAAGTAGTCCCTTTCTTTCCATTTCTTGTAACTTGTTATTCCCTGAAACTCTATCGATTTTCTTCTATTAAGAGAATATTTCTCTTGTGAGGAAGTTTGTTTTGATTACCCTGCATGTATTTTTCCCTTGGTTTGTCTCCTTGCATTTGAAGTTTCACAACAATTGGGTTGTGATCTGACTTAAGTTCCAGTAGGGAATCTTCCACTTCTAGCTCTTCTATTTTTGGTATGCAATTTTGTGAGGATATTACATAGTTTATTACACTTTGTCCCTTATATGTTTTGCATGTATACTTTCATGAATTTTTCCAAATTTTCATCCCATTGCAAATAACCAAGTTGTGTATGCTGTAAAGGCCTAACAACTCTTCTCCATATTGCATGATAGCCCCATGCTCATCTTCTGAAGTCCTAGTCTATTGTTGATTTTTCTCTTCTGGAACACAAAGAGGATAAATCTCAATATCTTCGTTGCCTACTAGAATGTTAGCTTGCTTATTTGTTGTCCTTGCATTGTAGTCTCTTATTAATATAATCTCCCCCAAATTACTGTATGTCAAAATCTCTCTTTTTAGGGAGGAGTATGGATCTTCTCTATTAAGGTCATGTTTCTTATAGAATTTAGAATTCTTGGGAGCAAAATATCATGCTGCTATGCTAATAAATTACTTATTTTCTAGGATATTTATCCAAATATACTATTTTTTTTCATATTATTTTTTAATTTTAATGACCCTATCCCACTAATATTTTATTAAAATCATAATATCCCCCTGCCCCTTTCCATTTTCTATTGCTTTATTCCATATTGCTATATTATTATATCCCACAAAGTCTAGAATCATACATCCATCATGCTCATGTTTTTATTTTAGGATAATTATATCTTTGTCTCTAGAAATGGGCCCTAACCCGGTTCCTCTTCTCCAAGGGTAACCTCTACAGTTCCAACTTACCATTGTAAGATGTTTTTGGGCTAGCCATACTCCCTATTTGTTTTGAGTTTGTTTAGATATGATGTACGCATTTCCATTTCTTAAATATACCCATCTCCCTTCATTTCTTACTGCCCTCACATTTTCCCATTCCTTATTTCTTTCTTCTTGCTATAGAAAGGTTAGGTCATCATATAAATAGAATTGTGACCCTCTCAACATGCCTCTATTTCTTAGTAACCTTGTTTTATCCTCATAGCTAATTAATGTGACCTGAATATACCTATCTCTACCTCCTTCTCTCAGCTTACCAATTCTACCTACTTGTTTGATTTGACCTTTCCATTATAACCGATATGACAAGAAGTCCATGGTTAAACAGTTTGTGTCTTCCCTATCCCCATAATATTTTAACCCTTTGATGATTATGTTTGATAACTTCTCATGTCTTTATTTCTCTTATGTTATTTGAATTTTTACTTGCTTCTCTATCAACTCTTTTTGTTGATTGACTGGTTATTTTACTACTTGAGACCATGACTTTACCTTTGCTAATTCATTTTGTAGCTCATTTTCTCTTGTTTCTATGTTTTGGAGTGTTTCCCGTACCTCTTTTATTTGTCTTGCATTCATTTTTTTCACCTCTATTGTATCATTTATTGGGGAGTGGATGGCTTGTTTGAGGATATGCCATTCACGTTGACCCATGTTCGTAAGGTTTTGTAGCTTTGACACTTGCTCCTTGAGTTGGTTGTTTTTCTTTTTCAGCCTTTGATTGATGTTTATGACCTAATATAATTTAGTATCTCTTATTTTCTCCCTCCTTTCCATGCTCTCATTAGCTATTGCACATAAAGTCTTGGTGCCCACATGAGTGGTGTTATTGTGGGATTGTAAATTTCTTCCCTGTATTGAAACTCATTTTAGTGACCTGCACTTTCCACGCTAAATGTTTTTTTGCTTTCATTTTTTATTTTTTTATCCTTTCTTGTTTTTCCTTCTATGTTATTGTGTGTTGACGCTTTGCCTCCATCTCTTTTGTCTTCCTTATTTTTTCCCCTATGTTGGTATGATTGATCTCACCGTTTGATGATGGTTAATGCCTTTGATTTTTCCTTATTCCCCACATGTTTATGTGGAAGAATATTCTTTACTATTATTTTGCGATTATTCCTCTTCATATGGCATGATCTCAAGTGGTTAAAAACTTGGGCTTCCACTTTGGGGACCCAAATTCAATTATTTCAATAAGTGATTAAAGATATAGGCTTCCACTTTGGAGACCCAAAATGAATTATTTCAATAAGTAGTTAAAAACATGGGCTTCCTCTTTGGAAAATCAAATTCAATTATTTCAATAAGTGGTTAAAAATATGGGCTTCCACTTTGGAGACCCAAATTCAATTATTTTAATAAGGGGTTAAAAACATGGGCTTCCACTTTGAGGATCCAAGTTCAAATCTTAGTAAAGATATATGCACATTTGTTAGTATTCCAATTTGAAAATCCAAATTCAAATCTTACCAAATGATATATGTATAGTTAAACATGGGCTTCTAATTTGGAGACCCAAGTTCAAATCTTACCAAATAATATATGTACAATTGTGAGTAAATGGTATGAGCTTAAGTGGTTAAACATATGCTTCTAATTTGAAGACCTAAATTTAAATCATGGGCTTCCAATGTGGAGATCTAAGTTCAGTTCTTACCACATAGTATGTGCATAGTTGCCACTAGATGGCAAGAGCTCAAGTGATTAATAGGCTTCTAATTTGAAGATCCAAATTCAAATATTACCAAATTATAGTATGCATTGTTTTCATTATTTCAATTTAAAGACCCAAGTTTAAAATCTTATAAGATATATGCTTAGTTTATAGTTGTAATATATAGGACTTATGCATTTAGGTAAGGTAATTAATTAAGACCTAGTTTCAAATCTTACAAGATAATAATACATAGATGCCAATTACAATACTTATGACTTATGATCCAAATAGGGGTAATGAATTAGGGTTGTATATTTAAGGTATCCACAACCAAAAATAATTTAGCCAATTGTAATGTTGATACTCATCTTTAAAAAAATTAAATTTTAGAAGACAACTAGCCAAGTGAGATTTTATATCTTAGCAAAAATGATGTGAAGGAATTAATTGCAAAACTATAATTGTTTGAGAAATATGAAGAATATATTTGATAGAAAGGCAAATGAAGAATATATTTGATAAAAATACAAGTTGGATATAGTTTAATTGACTTGACAACAATGTAACGTTTTATTATTTTTATGGGAGTGGGCCCCAATAGAAGCCACACATAATAAAAGTTAAACTAAGATTAATTGTAATAAGGTTAATTCAAGTTATTAAATCTATAATAAAATTTAAACTAAGGTTAACCATTCTAGAGGTTTAACCAATCCTACTACAGGTGAATACATTACTATACAAGTGGTTTAACCAATCATGTTCTGGGTGAATACATCAAAATTTTCAATAGGTTTACATCAAGGTTTCCCATAGGCTTACATCACTAATGTTGAACTTGGTCAATAACATTGAATTACCATATTCTAAGACCCCCCAATAATCTAATATTGGAAAATAAGAGAGAAGACATTAGAGATGCTCTTATATCCCCCCATAATGAAAGCCCTATTGGGTCAAATAATATATGAACCTCTAAGTGTTAGGACCTCATTCTAACATTATTATGTAATGACCCTATAACGTGGGGACCTCATTATAATGATATTTTCTAATATTTTCTCATGGTATGTGGTAATTGAGGTGCCTAGAAAAATGGGTTCATTTCATGTAACCATTCCAAAGAATGTAACTATTTGTTTGGTAGAAAATTCTAGCTCAAGTGGCACTTTACATATAAGTCAACTCTTGAGCATTTGGTTAGGTTTGCATGGAGTGTATCTTTTAAATACAATGGGACATAAGCGAATGTATCTTTTTGAATATTGAAGGAGGTTTATCGCTTGAAGAGGCCTATGATTATGTGTTGTGATTTGTGAGATTAATATATATTTACATTTTGTTTTGCAATATTCTATTCTTTCATGAATTATTGTTTTTATTGTAATATTTATGTGAATGTGAATATTTTAATTAGAAGGTTCCTAACAAGTGGCATCAAAGCACTTCTAGGGTCATGTTCCATTGTGACTACGATAGTTCTTGCCCTTCAATTTCAACTATTAGGTATAATGTTTCCATGTTTTTTTATTTTTTTATCTGTTTTCTTAATAAAAAAATGCCATCCCTTCTTTTGTATTAGTTCATTCGGTTAGAAACCATGTGTCAAGGGTTTTAAAATATCATGGAGGAATTTGTTGTTATTAGCTAGGCTAAATTTCCCATAAAGCATCTAGTGAAGTGACACGTGATTAAACTATAATACCCAAGCCTCATACAACATCCATATTTGGAATTGAGATCTCATGTATCTTTGGGTATATCGAGAGACCCCCTAGGATTAAGAGAAATATTTAACCCTAGGAAGATTTTTAATTGTGTATTTTCCATAGTGCACAAAACACAACATTCAGGAAAATCACCCTCCCATATTGTCAAAGAGGCAGGTAGTGTACTCAAGGGTATTCATGAAATCCTCCTTGAGTAGTGGTCTAAAATATTGGTCTAAGCACTACCATTCATTGCTTGGTATAACAGAGGGTTATGAATAGTACATACACTATGGATTAAAGTACTATATTTCTATTTATCCTGCATGTCAAAAAATTCCACCATAAAAAATTGAGCATAATAAGGAGACTATACTATTAACGAATTAACTAAACAAAAATAGATGACAAAAAAAACTAGTGATGATAATAATAATCTTGATAGGGTTTATCAGTAACATTCAACTATCATTTAGTAATCATCTAGACAAAGTTTGGTAGTATAGTTAAGTTACACAATAAATAACAATCTAGACAAGGTTTGTTAAGTATTAGTCAAGTATCAATTCTAGATAGATTTGGTCATGTAGTTACTAGTTATATAGTCATAATAGTAAGATAAAGTCAAACAAAAAAATTATCAGTTTACGAAATCAAACAAAATTTTTGTCAGTAATAGATATTGCAAAGTCTACTTAAGGGTTATCAAATAAAAGTCAATTTTCCAAGTGAGCCAAGACTCCAGGAGAAAAATAGACAACACTTGAAGACAACACTTCCCTAAAAAATAGTCTTGGGTGACAAAAAATATGGATATGGGATATAGCTCATTTTGATTGTCTTGCCACGCTGATCATTTTGGTATAAAGCCTCCATTCACTTTTTCTAAGGTGCCAAAAAATATCATTGTGATATCTAGTCCATTGTATTCATCTTTTCGAGTTGTTCATTTTGATATATAGCACCCAAACACTTTTTTTGGCCCATTACTAAAAATAATAACTCATGAAACAACACTTATTTTTAATAAGTAAGTGGGATTGGTTCAAATATTACCTATATATGGTTGGAGGAATTAGAGGAGCACAAAAGAAGTTGAAACAAAGTCACTATATGAAGCAATTGAATCTCACACTTAATAACCTACATGGTCAAATGTCCCATATTGAACAAGAAGTTAAATAGATGAAAGATCAAATAATGGTTATAAGAAATGAATAGGTTAGATCCAAAATTGAACTTGAATAAAAACTCCTAGAGGTTGAATATCGATTAAGGGAAGCCCCAAAGGTGTTCGAGCATCTTAACACTAAAACATTGAGTGGTAATTTAGGAAATAAAGATAAAGGAGTCAATAATGAGAAATAAGTCTATCATTCTCTTTTTAACATAGATACCTCATTTAAGATTCCTAAACTAGACTTTTTTAAGTTTAATAGAAAGGACATTGATGGTTGGTTGTGTCAATTATATTAGTTCTTCAAAATTCATAATGTACCTTGATATTTATGGGTCACCATGGCATATTTCAACTTTAAACCTGAAGTATTACAATGGTATCAATGGTTATAAAGCATGACTCTAAATCCTTCTTAGGAATATTTTGAGCCCCAATTACTCACTCGTTTTAGCCCTAGTGAATATGAGGAATTTACAAGAGCCTTGACCAAATTGAAACAAACCTCCATTGTATATGAATATCAGACTTAGTTTGAGAAACTAGTTAATAGAACAAAGGATAGAATGAAGGATTTTTAGAGTTGTTTTATCAGTTGATTGAAAGATGATATCAAGGTTGAGGTAAAAATGCTCAAACCATAGTCTATGATGCAAGCCATAGGATTGACGAGATTAGTAGAAGAAACAAAATTGGCTCAAAGGAGAACCTCTAAATTCCCATAGGTCAAACTCACATTTCTCTCATCAAATACTAGTAATACGTCTACCCTAATTAAGTGATTGACTATGAAGGAAATGGATGCCCATCGAGCACAAAGCTTATGTTATAATTATAGTGAGAAGTATTTTCCAGGGCATAAATACCTCCAAAAGAAGTTATTTTTGTTGGATATAGAGGAATCAATAAGGAATGAATAACCTGATGAAGAAGTATATCCACCAGATGAACAAACTTAGGATGAGGGTGAAACACAAGAAGAACCATAGACAAAAATCTATGTTCATGCACTTGCGGGAATATTGACCCCTCAAATGATGAAGATGGTATAATTCTTCAAAGGGCAATGTCTTACAATTCTCATTGATTCAAGCACTACACATAACTTTATTGATCCCGTAGTAGCCAAGCAAGGAAATTGCTACATACATGCTTATGACTCCTTTGAAATTATGGTGGTAAATGTCAAAACACTACCTTGTAAGGGTAAATATCTAAATGTTAAGTTGAAGATAGGATATTATGAACTCAAAACTGATATGTTTGCTCTTCAACTGAGAGGATGTGATGTTGTGCTAGGTACCTTGGGAACAATAGCCTAGAACTTTGTGAAATTATAGATGCAATTCTCATAGAATGACAAGTCCTACACTCTCTATGGTTCACCAGTAGGATCTTCGTAGATTATCAATTTGAGTCATATGGAGCAGTTAAAAAAATCCTCATGTGGGGTAGTAGCTCAAATATTTGTACTTCAACTATACTCTTTAGAAGAAGACAAGCCCCAAGATGATTTACAATTCATTTTGACTAAGCCTGATGCGGTTTTTGCAAAACCAACAAAATTACCTCCATGTCGTTCCTATGGTCATGCAATACCATTAGTATAGGTAACTTACTACCTAACATGAAACCTTACTAGTAACCCTATGCCATTAAGTCAAAAATTTAGAAGTCGATACAAGAATTGCTAAAAGCAGGGGTAATTCAGCCTAGTAATATTCCTTATTATTCTCTAGTGTTGTTGGTTAGAAAGAAATATGGACCATGGCAGTTGTGTATATATTTTCATGAGCTCAATAAGCTCACCATTAAGGAAAAATTTTCTATACCAATGGTTAATGAATTTTTGGATGACCTACATGGTGCAAATTTTTTCTCCAAGTTGGATCTCCACTCGAGCTATTATAAGATAAGGCTCAAGGAGGAAGATATCCCCAAAACAACATTTTAAATTGATGAGGGCCATTATGAATTTTTGGTCATGCCATTTAACCTAACTAATGCACCATACACATTTTAGAGCCTCATGAATAATGTCTTTTACCCCATACTTCGTAAATTTATTTTGGTTTTATTTTATGATATTATGATTTATAGTCGCACTAGGGAGGAGCACCTCATACATTTGGATCAAACTCTACAAATTTTTTCTAAGAATAAACTTTATGCCAAGAGGTCAAAGTGTTCTTTTAGGATGACAAAAGTAGAGTATTAGGTCACATTGTCACCCAATATGGATTTAAAGTTGACCCTAAAAAGATTCAGGCTATCCAAGATTGACCAAAGCCTCACACCCTCAAGGGGCTTCAAATATTTTTGGGACTCATAGGATATTACCATAAATTTATACAAAACTATGGAAATATAGTAGCTCTTTTAACAACCACATTGAAAAAGAATTATTTTATTTGGTTAGACCAGTGGAGAAGACTTTCAATGACATAAATCAAGCCATGATAACCACCCTGATGTTAGTAATGCCTGATTTCTCTAAACCCTTTGTAATTGAAAGTGATGCTTTGGGCAATGGCACAAGGGCCATGTTGACACAAGGAAGACCTTTCAGTCCAAATTTTGGGTAAATCTACTTATGCCAAGGAGATATTAGTTATTTTACATGTTGTTAATCATTGGAGGCCATATCTCATTAGGCCTCATTTTTAATCAAAATTGTCTGCCAAAGTCTCAAGTACTTCATAGAATAACGAGTAGCCACACCTAAACAACAAAATTGGGTTTCTAAATTGATGGCTATGATTATGAAATCATATATACAAAATAATGGAGGATATCATGGTCGATGCACTCTCCTGATAATTTCATGATCAAATTGTGTTAAATGTTATTTCTTCCCCAATACCTCAATGAATTAATTCTCTTGGAGAAGGCATGGCCAAGGACTTCAACTTGCAAAATTTGATTACCAAACTTCAAACAAAGGCTAACTCATGCTTTGGATACACTTGGGATGGACAAGATTTGAGATATCATGATCAACTTGTTATTCCCTAAACTTCACAAATGTGATAATTCATCTTGAAGGAAATGCATACCTCACAACCAATAGGACATTATGGGTCCCTAAATACTTATGAAAGTACCAAGCATACTTTCTTTTGTAAGGGAATGGAGAAGGATATTCAAAATTTTATGGTTGAATATGATATGTACCAAAGAACAAAAGGAGAAATTGTGTGTTCCCTTGAAACCCTTTAGCCCTTACCAATTCTAGAGTAAGTATGGGCAAATATTTTCATGGATTTTATTGAAGGGTTATCCAAATCAGGAGGAAAATTTGTTATTCTTGTGGTAGTGGATTGTCTCATTAAGTATACTCATTTTTTCTACTTCCATCCTTACACAACCTCAGTAGTTACCCAAATATTTTTAGACTCCATATTTCACCTTCATGGCATACCCACATCTATTGTGTTAGAGAGACCCTACTTTTACTAGTCATTTTTGGTAAGAACTATTTAAGTTGTAGGGAACTTAGCTCAAAATGAGTTTAGCCTATCATCCGTAAGCAGATAGCCAAACAAAAATTGTTAACGAATGCTTGGAGATCCATCTTTGTTGCTTTACCTTTGAGCATCCTACATAGCGAAGTGGCTTCCCTTGTTCGAATGGTGGTATAATACTTCATATCACATCACAACAAAGGTTACCCTCTTTTATTTTTATTAAAATTATCCTCCATCAACACCATCCTCTTATATTTTAGGAATCTCCAAGGTTTACGTTGTAGACACCACTCTCAGCCAACATGTCACAGTCTGACAACTTAAGCTAAATATTGAATTTGACCATAATCATATTCATCAACAAGACAATAAAAATCATTCTACGCACAACTTTGAAGTAGGGGATATGGTTTTTATCTACCTACAACCCTACAAAAAATCATCACTCCACCACAAATGCCAAAAACTAGTTGCCAAATACTATAGACCCTACCAGGTACTACAGTAGATTGGTTCAATAGCCTATAAATTGGCCCTTTTGGCTACATCAAAGCTATATCTAGTCTTTGATGTCTCCTCTCTCAAGAAGGTTATGGGCAATAAGCTATACCTTCAATTCACTTTGCCAAAACTAGATTAAGAGGGTTCCATCTTGCTTAAGCCTAAACAAATTTTGGACTAGAGGTCATGCACCCTTTTCAACTGTATCATCATTGAGGTTCTTATTCAATGTCATAGTTTACAACCTGAAGATGCCACCTGGGAGTCTGTCCCATAGATACAACAATAATTTCCTCATCTCTAGCTTTGAGGATAACTTTTTGAATGGGAAGGGCATGTTAGGACCCCATCCTAACATTATTATGTAATGACTCTTTTCAATGTGGAGATCCTATTCTAATGATATTTTGTAATATTTTCTAATGGTATGTGGTAATTGAGGAGCCTAGACAAGTGGGGTCATTTTATGTAACCGTTATAAAGAATATAACTATTTGTTTGGTATAAGATTCTAGCTCAGGTGGTACTTTGAATGTAAGCCAACTCTTGAGCGTTTTGTTAGGGTTGCATGAAGTGTATCTATAAAAGACAATGGGACATAAACAAATGTATATTTTTTCATATTGAATGAAAGTATTGAAGGTGGTTTCCCCCTCAAAGAGGCCCATAATTTTGTATTGTAATTTCTGAGATTCATATAATTTTTTGCATTTACATTTTGTATTGCAATATTTATGTGAATGTGATTATTTTAATTGGAAGGTTCCTAATGCTAAGCCTCCCACATCATTTGGAAGACTACCAAGTCATCAAAGAATGTGAACCTCCATCATTATTTGGAAGATTATCAATTTCATCATAAGGACACATTGTTAAATCTAAGATACTCTTGTACTTGCTATCATGGAACTTTGAGCATGATCCTAGTCAAGTTTACCCCATTATTAGGGGAAATATGGAATATTTGGTCCATGTGGCTCTTGCAAAATTATCATATTCTAATAGTACAACCATTATGAAGAATTTAAAAAATCATGCAATTTAGTAAAAAGGTTCAAGCCCTTTTGTATGCAAAAGTTATGGCTTTTGGAATTTTACCCCTCCATGCATTGACAAAGATACCAAAATATTCAAAAGAGAAACTATGAATATTCTTAGAGCATCACATGTCATAAAATATAATTCCACTTATTGTTATTTAATTAGGAAAATGACTGGGTAGAAAGTATCTTCTTCATCTCATGATGAGGTATGCATAATAGGAGTACAAACATATGTTAAAAAATGGTTATTCAACCTTCTATTTATAGTAAAAGAAGTTTATGAGCTCCCGTTGAGGCACCACATTGGTTGCCAAGTCCAAATTAGACCACAACATAATAAAACAAATACCAATTCCAACCAAAGGCGAGGGTTAGGTGTTTAAACCCAAACCTTCTCACCAAACCTTATTGCACATCTAGCTAGCCATATGGCCCATAGGATAGATGATAACCAACATGCTTAATATTCTTTAGGACATCAACCATGGGAGTCATTATCATACACCAATTATAAGTCACAAAAATTTAGGATAGCTTTGAGACCTACACCTTGACAAAGAACAACACCATCACAAGAAATCCAAATGAATAAGTTAATCACCATATTCAAGGTAAAATTGGGACAAAAAACATCTTTAATTTTAATCTACAGGATCAACATGAGATAATATGCACTCTAACAGCCTTAAATGGTCTTGTTATGGAACACATGCCTTTAATGACTTTATCCAAACCTTTAGTACTTGTACAAAACCATTCCACCAAGTTAGACCAACAAACTTGCACAATGAAGGACCTTTCCAACAAGGGAAGTCTCATTAGGCCACAACCCACATTGGACTTTGAGCTCAGGCATCCAAAAATAATGCTTGCAGCCAAGCTTCATGCCACTAAATTAAACACATAATTAACCAAAGGAAAAGGTCCTACACGCTTGCCAAAGTGCTCCTATCTATCTTATTAGGCCTCACACCCTACCAAAAGTTGACTACAATTGAATTTGCTTCGTTTCATGTGAAGGCCAAATGATTTTTCTACTTTGGCAATGTTATTTAATCACCTAATTTAGATACTATCCATACTTCTAGAATCCTATACATGATGACTTTCAAACTAAGACCTACCATATTCATTCCTACAATGATAAACACTAAGCACACCAAAAAGGAAGGCTTGGGTTTTGAATTTATAATCTCTTCTCATTAAATACCTCATGAAATTCATCACAGTCACTATGCCACCATAGCTATTGAGAATAGAAAAATGTAATGCACATTCTAAATGGGTTTGACCAATCTAACTTTCCAAAAGAACCTCCATGTAAAACATTTCTTCGAAACAACTGTTAGGTGTGGGATTCAGACACTAGACCTGAATGCTTACAAAGAGAAGTTGCATTATTATACCATAACATATGATAAAAATAAATGATACCCTTACCAACTATAATCTTATGCCACATAACCCACAAAACTACTCGACCATGTAGGTCCAAAAAGCACTCTCATAGATTGAACCTACAATATATGTCTTGAAAGTAAAATGCCTTACCATTGTTCCATTGAAATTCATTTAACACTCAACTATTCCCATTTTTTTTATCTACTAAAATATTATATTTGCATTAAAATTTGCACATTCCCATCCTGAATAGAATATTCTAGTTTTTAATTACAAAATTTGGAGATAAACAACCATTTTTTAGATGAGAAAACGAGAGCCAAATTGGAAAAATCATCAAAAGTGCTGAACTAAAACCCCTATACAATTTCACATAATCAAAAAATAGTAATGGTTCGTTCATATCTAGTATGGTTTGATCTATACAACCTTTTCCTATAATATAACCTATTAAGCAATCCTCACCCACCAAAGCAACATCAAAGGTTTTTAGACCATTCTAACAACTTGTCAAGTGGCTTGAAGGTCTTTGCCTTGCACTAAATCTTACCCAAGGCTTATTTAGCCACTAGGGATGAATGTTGAAAATATTTTTGTTAGCTTTGGAAAACATACAACCTCCATCTCATCTATGTTACATTGGTGCCAAACAAAATTTGAAGTAGAGAAGAAACTGATTTTTTATAAAAGTCCATAAAAAATAGTAATTTAAAAAAGAAATCAAAAATTAAATCCAAAAAAATCAACAAAATTGCTTCTTCAAGGCATAACTGAGATAGACAATATAAAAAAAAAATTAATTAACTAAATGGATCCATTTCAAAGAGAAAAATATGGTGATCCTATTGATGAATATTTCTTGGGAGCCAGTTAATTGTTTCTACATAAGTGATCCTTGCAATCCATGTTCCCATTAAGGTTTTAGGAAAAAAAAACCTTAAAACTACCCAAAATATCTTCCTCATAGTTATTTCATAAACAATCTCTCTATATACTTGAGTGAAGCAACTCCATACCCTCTCTAATACCATATTGGATTTCACAATACTTTTTAAAAATGAAATGAAACATAATATTCACCACAAGCCATATGCAAGATAATAGATAAGTGAAATAGAAAGATCAATTACACAAAATAGGATGGGGGGTAACCAAGGGGTATCCTCAATAATATATCATACAAAGATATCATGATTCATATGAATAAACTAATAAAATGGATCAGTGGTTGTAGGTATTTATAGTATATACCTAATACCCAAAATATAATTGCATATTGCATTAACCTAAATTGACATAAGGCTCAAGGTTAAGTCAAGTTACTAAACCCTTAATAAAGGTTTAGTTAATGTTAACCATTCAAGTGGTTTAACCAATCTTGCAAGGGGTGAATATATCCCATACAAGTGATTTAATCAATCCTTTTAGTGGTGAATATATTAGAATTACCCATAGGCTTACATAACTAATGTTAAACTTAGAAAATAAGGTTAGATTACATCTTTCAACATCAATTATGGTGAAAGGAAGAAACACCAACCCATGGGATTGCAATGCATGTAGTAATCAAATAATTGAAGTATATAAAGCAATAATTTAAAGGGTGGAATACATATTTTTTTGGGAGAATTATTCAAAGGTAAAAATTCTTGTTATATGGTTTTGAAGAACACAAGATTATACTGAGAGGGGGGTGAATAGTATAAGATCAACTTTCACTTTTCTTTCCCAAACAATATTATCCAATATTATCAATGGCAATATCAATAGCAGTAATCAAAGAAATTCACAAATAATCACACACAATAGAGACACCAATTTAACACGGTTCACCCAATGTGGGCTACTCCACGGAGAAAATACTTCTACTAAATTTTCTCATCAAATATTCTTGGGAATAAATTACCTATTACAATGTTTTTGTGACCTTTATCCAAAGGAGACACCAATCCCCTATGCTCTGATTTGTAGATCTCTCTCCACAGGAGAACTCTTTTCCCTTTTCTCTAGTTCATGGAACTTGATCTAGGAGAACTCTATCTCCTCAACTAGTTTGTGGATCTCTCTCCACAAAAGAACTCTATCTTCCCAGCTGGTTCATGGATCACACTCCACAGGAGAACTCTTTCCCCTTACTTTGGTTAATGGATCTCTATCCACAAGAGAACTCTTTTTCCTTGCTTTGGTTCATGAATATCTATCCATAGGAGAACTCTTTCTCCTCTGCTCTGGCTGGTGATCTTCTAGAAGACTTTTGCCCCCACTAAACTGGCTTGTGGATCTCTCTCCATAGAATATCTCTATCCTCACTGCCCTGGCTAATGAATTTCTATCCACTGGAGACTGCTATCCTCTGCTTTGTCATCCCCAAAGCTTGTTCTCAACTCTATCTCAAATATGCACCAAAATTTGTCCCAAGTCTAGTACAATTTTGCTCTAACTCTGCTCACAAATCTGCACTAACCTCTATCTCAAATCTATCCTCAAACCTTAACACAAAGTTTGATAAAATCACCAATAAACTCTATTTATATCTATCCCAAGCCTTAAAACAAAGCTTGAACAAATCAACCCTACTCTTAATGTTGTTTCAAGTATTCACAAGGCTTTCTCAAATCTATCTTCAAGTCCTCTCAAGAACTTGCTCAATTTTACCTTCAAATCCTCTCAAGAACTTGCTTAATCTGCTCTGAGACCTTCACAAAGACTTGCTCAATTCTACCTTCAAGCTCTCTTAAGAACTTGCCCAATCTACTCTTAAGCCTTCACAAAGACTTGCTCAATCTTCTCTCAAGCCTTCACAAAGACTTGCTCAAATCTACTCTAACATATACTAAAAACAACTCACAAGATATGCTCAGTCAATCTCAAATCTTGCACACAATGCTATCAAATGCTTTGTCTAATCTTCAAAGTAATTCCTTTAACTTGAAGCGGTTTAGACATATACTATCCAAAATTCATTTAACCTTTGGAACATATAGAGAATAATATGCACTTGCAAATAGCTCAATATGTTCTACCCAATAATTAAGTTTGTCACTTTCACATGTCTTACTTTTATTGCTCTTTTAAAGATAGATCCAATCTAGCACATGACACCTATCTTTCTGATTTACACATTCACTTTCAATATCACCCAAAACCAATGCTCAAGAAGTTTCACTCAATCATTCAACCAATGAGGCACAACTTGCTCACAAACCCTAAATAAATGATTTCACACTTCTTCCAATAAAGAGCACAATATAGGTCTCTAGAGACACCAAAACAGTGCCAATCCAATTATGCTACCAAGGCATTGACAAAATTGACACACAAAGCCCTTAGGGCAGCCCTCAGAGGTCAAGTAGTGGTTCTAACCACTCCTAAAGCAACTTTGGAAGGTTCCTAGGTCAGTTGGGGACTTTTTGAGGCCTAGTTCCTATTCATCCCACCCTGGGATGAATAGCAGTTTCTATTCATCCCACCTCAGAGTGAATAGCAACATTCATCCCAGGGTGGAGCGAATAGCAGGTTTGACTAGCAAAAAGTCAAATCTGGACAAGTGGCCACCTAAAAATACCACTTGCCCTGCTCTTCGAAGCATGCATGTCATAACCCAGGGTATGCCTATGTCAGCCCTCATCAATGTGGCCATTTTGGGGAGATTCTCTTCCCCCTCTTGTGCATGTTGCCCTGGTGGAAAAGTGGCCCCTTTGGCCTTGCATGCCCTTTGCACAATTGACCTCCTAGGTCTATAAAATGGATGACATTCTCATCCAAGAAGAGACCATTTTTTTGCTAGGATTTGCGACGAAGTGCTACCGAGTTATTACCTCACCTTTATTGCTCCTTTTTCATCCATAATTTCTCCTTCATGAGAGAGGTTATCGGGTGGTACAAGAAGGCATAATTTGACCCAAAAATCTAATCCATAGTTTGAATACCCACACCAAATTTACCTAAAACACTTCCCCTGTAGTTTTGCATCAATATTCATTGGATTGGTGTGAAAATTTAGGAGATTTGGGTGGGCGTCCCACCCCCGGGTGCCCCCTAATCTATGATAGTCGAATTTGTCCCACCCCCGTATGAATAGAAATTCATGCATTATTTTATGAATATTTTCAATTTATTATTTTATACATGTCTGTGATATGCTTCAGTTCAAATTTTATTGCTTTCTGACATGTATTGACTGAGATATAGCTATTTTACGATTTTGTATGCATGTGGGTCCCACTTTTGCATGCAGGAGGATTTGGGTAGAATCTCTAGAATATGATCATAAGAGTTCTCTCCAAATATCATTTTATGCTTACCAAATTTTGTAGGTTTTTGACATGTTTAGGTAGGAGAATAGCTTGTTTGCCTTTTATAGGTTCACTACGTGCGGCGGGACCTAACGCAGCGATTGGGCCCAATTATTTTACAAAACTAGGTTATATCATCAAAAAACCATATCATTTACATAAATTTTTATTTTCATCTCATTTGGAATCCATTTACTATCTATACCTCATATGCGCCTTTTCAGGTTGTGGGGATTGCATGTTTTAATATCATACACATATGCTTTTGACTCTCTTTTGCTTTCTTGTGTGCAGATTCAAGTGCCAAAACATGATAGGAAACATCGAAGGGCGAGGATCACATTGATGTAAGTGACGGTGACATTGAGCCCGCCCACTTTGAGTGTGGGCATGCGAAAGAATAGTGGATGTGCACCATGTTCTTTGAGAGATTGATATCTCTTGGCACCACTTTATTGTAACAGATTGTATCAAGATGATTCAAGTCCTCAAAGGGAGGCATTGTAATTCAATTTGAAGTTATCTAATAAGGAGAACACCCCATTTGCTTTATTACTTGTTATACATTACCTCTTGCTTGCATGCTTTGATTTATGCTTTCGTAGGACTTATAAAGCACATACATTCTGTTGCTTTGGTTAAGGTGCACCATTTTTCCGTAGCTACAATGGTGATCATGGTGGGACCTAGTCCTTTTTACTTTAGGTGATTTTCTAACTTGGTTTTTCACCTTTTATGATTGCAGGTTCTAGTCGCTCTAGACCCAGGCGAACTCAGGACTGCTATTCGTGCCATCCTGGGATGGATGCAAATCCATCCCTCCCTGGGATGAATGAAGACCTAAAATTTGTTCCACCCTAGAATGAATAGAAAACAACAAGTTTTTTGAGCCAGATTTACGAGCCAGTAGACAATGGCAGAGAAGAGGTAGGGTATGAACTATTTCCTTTCTATTTTTCATTTACAGAACCTTGTTTTCTATCGATTTTCATTTTGTGTGCTTAAGTAGGAAAACTAAAACTGTCATATTTCCTTTTATTAAAACACAAAAATACAAAAACATACATAAATTAGAAATTCTTAACTAGGATTGCATATTCCTTGGCTTGATTGCATCCTACTTGCCCATCGATGAGTTTTCATTTAGGGTTGCTTTCCTAGCTTAGTGTAGTGACTTCCATATTTCATATTTTAATCTTCTAAAAGTAAAATGTTGCTTTAAAGCTTGCATTTAGTGAAAAGTCATTGAATGCTCTATTGCTTGCTTTATTTTGGATTAAAAGGAATCACACACACCACAATCCACTTAAAACGCTAACGAGTTGGACTTCATCCCCAACCGTTGGTAGAGTGCAAGTGACGATGGGTTTCATCTCCATCCACTTGGCTCAAATTCCATGAACTTGATCCATATTGCCAAGGATGGTTCCAAGATTTGTCATAGCTCATGGGTTATAGCATGCATCACCCTTTTGGGAGGTGTATCGTAGACTGCGGGTGAACTGGGTGAGGAACTAGTAGGACCTGTGCTCCTTGGCCGTGTGGGCTTCATTACCACACATTATAGGCGGGATAACGTGACCTGGAGTTCATAGCTAGATTGTCAAGCTGCGAGTATACAGGTGAAAGCCATTAAAATCAAGAATATAATCCAATAATTATCAAACCCGTGACACGAGGTCTCTTTACAACAAATCTGAAATAGCACTAAAACCAGTTTTAAGATACACATCTAATACATTAACAAATATAAACATCTATTTGATTGTGTGTCTTCCATTTCTAGTGTATTATTTCATAAAATTTGTAAAGAAGATAAACATTAAACATTTGATAGAACCTTATTGCAATGGTTTTCACCTGAGCCAAGCCCAATCAAGGGTGAAAGCTATGGAGAGTGTACATGGAGACACAAGTCGCCTCTGTTATCGCCCCTGAGATTTGGTTATACCACCTTGGAGGGCTGACACTCACCCCAGTCCGTGGACCACTAGGATAGCTAGGACAGAGTAGGGTCTCTAAGAGACTCCAGACGGGATGCCCCTGTGCACCAAGAGCCAACTCAGTGAGAATGTTCCCGTTAAATAGACACGTCAAACACTCGTCTTGATGATGATTGGATAGTGTACGAAGAGGCACATGGAGATAGGGTAGTACCACACATTTGTGTGCCTGTCAGAGCAGAAGCACCCACTCAAGGGCTGGATCACCACAATGATCATTGGGTAGGGCATGATGATCACATCTTACCTCTGCATCTCCCAATTAATACTAGGGATCCCAAATATCAGGATGAGTATGGGGCTCATCATGCAGGGTGAGCTAATTCAGCCCTACCTTTCCTCATTCACGAGGGAATATACGAGGAAGTCCATGACATTCCTCAAGAGCAATTCACTATGCGAGGGTATTGTACCTCTACACCTGCTGAGTATAGGGAACACCTACCTCGTCCAGAGCCACAGGTGAATGCGGCCAACCTTGACAGAGGGAAGTACGTTATAGAGGTATCAGATCATCATGATCGAGAAAGAGATCAAGGGGAACCATCTAGGCCACCTAGACCCCAAATAGCGAATCATATTAGATAGGCAGTTGCCAAGTACGCAGAATGCCAAGCTTAATTTAAACAACTTTGACATGACAAGGAGCAGCTAGACCACTTGCATCAGATAAAAAAGGAACACATTCAATGTCAAACCAATGAGTTGTTCCAAAAGACCCTACATGAGCGGGTTCCAACCTCGAGCACTCATAGGGCGTAAACCTATCGAAAGCAACAACCCCTAGTATGAGAGAGGTCACCTAGACCTTATAGAGGATTATGTCCTAGACCTCCTAGGTTTGATCGGGATTTGACTTCCAGGACTGATGTGGACCGTCCTTTGTGGGTGACTGTATAGGTTTACAGACCAACTCTAGATATGCCTTACGAGGCATGCGATGGGTACGAGCTAGAAGAAGTGCATATGGAAACACCATATCAAGGCAGGGGGGTTGTCCCACAACCGCCTTGTAATAGGCCTCACGTTCCTTGTAACCCACCGTAGGAACAAGACAAAGAGGAGGAGATCAAGTCCTCCGATGCTTACAAGGCACTACTAGAGCGTCTCGAGTCAGTACAGGACATGAGTAGACCTCTCCTTTCGAGGGGCACCATTATGCCTTTAGGTCTCCCTCCTAATCAAATAAATTTCGTATATGGAGGCCTTGATTATGGCATAGAGCCCTATCAATAGGAAGAGGAGGATGAGGAAACTTTTGGGAAATGAATCGATTATTTGCCTAACTCGAACTTCACATTGAAGTATTTTGACCTATGCAATTGGCATGGTTACAAGTTAGGCCGATATGAGCAAGGCATGCGTGCCCCCTTTCAACCACAATATCAGATGTCGTACGACAAGTCAGGATTAAGGAATAAAAACCCCTCACCCCTAGATGTCCTCTTGGATGGCCTTGATCGCCTATGCATAGGTTAGAGAGGTGAGTTGGCTAGAGACCCTTACGCCAACCCGCATACCATATATTCATTGGGGGACTATTTCCCGATATTGAACGGGTTCCCGATAGTCTTTAGCAATATTCTCCCACACTTTGAGAGATGCTAGAGCTCGCAAGCATGTCCTCACATTTGTGATGATGGCCCCTCCTATGAATGGACCTCAAGAGACGAGTCCTATTATGAGGTAGCGCCATATGATCCATTTGAATCAGGTAGCGATAATTCATAGGTCATCCCCATTGATGATGAGTAGGAGGACTTCATGCACATGTTTCCCATAGATGACCCTATCTGGCAGCTCGTGCACCCTAAAGATTCGGTCCACCCTCAAGAAGTTAGACCGCCTGGTGAGGGGTCCATACATTTGCTCAAACTAATCGATCCTCACATGCCAATGACACCACAAGACGAGGGTGAAGAAGTCCTCATCCATAATGATGATTATGAGGAGCAAGCATATATGGGACCTCATTAGCCTAATCGCCCAATTCACATGGGTAGGGGTGAGGGAATCATATACGATAGTGATGATGAAGATGAGACGAAGAGGGCTTGTATTGGTCCTCCTTATTTGCATCATCATCACGATCCCATCGACATAGATGAGGTGTATTTTTAGCTACACATTAGCCTGCACTTAAGGGAAAGACCAGTCAATCGGGACTGGTCTTATCACACGGTACTTCCTGACTCACCGATATATATGGATCTCCTTGAGCCCAACGATCCCATCCTGCAGTCTATTCCTAGACAAGATCCAGTGATCCCTATTCCTCCATCGCCACACTTGGGGGTAGGAAGTGATACTAATGAGAAGTATTTTGCTTGTGGTCCTAGAGAGCAAATCCATTCCATCAACATGATATCCATTGATTTGACCACACCACTTCGCAATCTAGTCAATCCTTCCAAGCCATTGACTCTATATCTAGATGCTATCAACTAGGATCATGCTGATTCATGCCCGTCACCATCTAAGTACTGGCCATGCGGTGAGATGTTTCATTTCACCCCAAATTCTGCTCAGGATGTATTTCATACTAAAGTGGAACCTGATGTTCCTATTGATGATATTAACTCAGTAGATGACATCCACCTGATCTTGACTCCACATCAGTTAGAGGATGGATCACATATGTCAGTCGAGCCAACGATTGACCAAGACATAGGCTCAGATCTAGATAATTCATAGTTTATCAAGCTAGGGGAAGGCCTATCCCCTGAAGAGTAAGTCGTATAGATTCAAATTATTATAGAGAGAAAGCAGGTTTTTGCATGGTCCTATAAGGATATGCCAGGACTAGACCCAAATCTGGTCATGCATAATTTAACACTCAATTCGACAGTCAAGCCGATAAAGCAAAAAATACGATGAATACATCCAAAAATAGCCTTGATGGTGAAATACGAGATACACAAGCTCTTGGATGACCAATTTGTTATCCCCATAGATTATTTTCCATGGTTTTCCAACATGGTTCCCATCAAGAAGCCTGACGGGAGGATTTGCATTTGCACAGACTTCAGAGATCTAAACAAGGTGAGTCCTAAGGACAATTTCCCTGTTCCTAGCATCTATGCACTGGTAGATGCCACAACAGGTCACAAAATGCTTTCCCTCATGGATGGTTTCTTTGGGTACAATCATATCCGTATCAACCCAAAAGACTAGATCAAGACGACATTCACAACACCGTGGGGAATATTTTGTTATAGGGTCATGTCCTTTGGCCTCAAGAATGCTGGCACCACCTATCAGCGGGCTATGATATACATCTTCCATGATTACATGCACAATATTCTATAAGATTACATGGATGACTTATTGCCTAAGTCTCTATTACGTCATGAGCATCCCGATGTCTTACGCAAAGTCCTCGATCGCCTCATCGAGCACAATGTCAGGATGAACCCCAAGAAGTGCATATTCGGTGTCACATTTGGAAAACTCTTGGGTTTCATAGTCTCCAATTGAGGCATCGAGGTAGACCCTAACAAATTCAAGGCTATCCATGAAATGCCTCCCCCGACTACCATCAAGCAAGTGCAAAGTCTGTAAGGTAAAATTGTATCTATCAAGCGCTTCATAGTGTAGTTTTCAGATAAATGTCGGCCAATGAATAGACTATTGCATAGGGGAGTCACATTCCACTGGGATGACGAGTGCCAAGAACCCTTTGAAAAAATAAAGCAACACCTGGTTTCACCACCAGTCTTGGCACCCCCTCAACCAAGAGTACCATTCTACTTATACATCTCAGCCATTGAGATTGTATTGGGAGCCATGCTAGCCTAGAAGAATGAGTTTTTCAAAGAGTAGACTACTTACTATCTTAGCTACACCCTGGTCAGTTATGAAGTTTGATACGCATATGTTGAGAAGTTATGCTTAGCAGTGGTTTTTACCATTAGGAAGCTACGCCATTATATGCTAGGGCATACCATGTATATTTTATCGAAAGAGAATCCATTGCGATACATGATGAGTCACAATTATCATAGTAGTCGCACGATGAAATGGATCATGTTGTTGATGAAGTTCGACCTAGAATTTATCAGACAAAAATCTATCAAAGGTCAGGTCATCACTGATCAACTTGTAGAGGCTTCTCTTGAGGAAGATCAACCTCTTAGCATGGAGTTGCCTGATGACAGGGTCTTCCATATCTCAGAATCACCAAATTTTGATGAGCCTAAGATCCATGATAATATGACCCTATTATTTGATGGCTCCAAGTGCAAGTGAGGGGGTGGCACATAAGTCATGTTCTTTATCCCACAAGGGGCTCCATTTCCTCTATCGTTTACACTCGATTTCCTGTGCACTAACAACAATGCATAATACGAAGCCTTGCTCATAGGTCTTCAAGCAGCCATCGCCATGAAAATAAAAAAGCTTAACATTTTTGGTGACTCCTTGCTAATTATCAACCATGTCAAAGGGATTTTTTAGTGCAAATATCCAGTGCTACAAGCTTATAAAGCCCTTATGGATATATTCCTGGAAAAGTTTGAGTGGTACGATATAGAGGTAATCCCTCGATCATAGAATCATTTTGCAGATACTATGGCCTCCCTAGGGTCACTTATCCCACAAAACCCTTCAGATGACATAACCACCATTCATGTTAAAATGCTTTTGCAACCCACGATGAAGTGCGAGAGCTCTGAAGCCATTTTAGATATCCACATGATTCAAATTGAACCATCTTATGATAGGTTCTCACAAATTCATGATCACCTGAATCATGTCGATTGGGGGTCCTTGTTCCCCCAAACCCCTTTTTATAGTAGCACCTTGCTATTTTTATAAGTTCTCCCATAGTCAGCATTCGCTAGGGATGAACCTTTAAAGGGATAGGTCGTTCACGTCGTTGAAGCTTCTGCGCAGTAGGACTGGTATACTCCCATTCGAGACTACCTTAATCTTGGTAGCCTCCCACCTGGATTGTCGCATGTCGCAAAAAAGACACTCATGCAGAAAGCGGCAAAGCATATCTTGTTAAGAGACATTTTGTATCATCGAAGCTACAAAGGAATTCTTCTTCGTTTCTTAGAACAACAGGAAGATACTTGGGCCATTGCCCAAGCACACGATGGTACATGTGGTGGCCACTTTAGCGGCATGGCCATCGCAAAGCGCATTATTCACATGGGCTATTATTGGCCATCCTTAGAGTGAGATTGTTGCGCGTATGTTAGGAAGTGCATGAAGTGTCAACACCGTGCTAATTTGACACACGTACCTTCCCAGGCCTTACAACCAATTCAATCGATTTGGCCATTTTTATAGTGGGGACTTGATATGATCAGGAAGATCTCCCCTACATCCTTGTGTCATCACACATTTATCATTATGGTAATCGAGTACTTCACAAAGTGGGTGGAAGTAGTTCCCCTTACCTTGACGACAGGACCCCACATAGCGAAGTTCATAACAAACCATATCATTTGTCATTTTGGTATTCCATACAAAATCATTTCGAATAATAGAACGTCGTTCAAAAACAAAGTTGTGCATGCTTTAATGAATAAGTAAAATATCAAACATATCTTTTCGACACCATATTATCTACAAGAAAATGGGCAAGCAGAGGCTTCAAATAAGACATTAATTGCCATCCTTAAAAAGACAGTCAATGATAATCATAAGGATTGGCACAAACAAATCCCTCTTGCACTATGGGCTTATCGCACTAGTATTCAGACACCCATTGGGGCAACCCTATTCTCACTAGTGTATGGTGCAGAGGCAGTCATACCTCTAGAGCTAGAGATCCCCTCACTGTGCATATCCATGCAAGAATTAATTGATGATGGTATCGCACGACAGGATCGACTGGACCAACTTACGTTGCTTGATGAGCAACGCGTTCATGCCCTAGAATATCTAAACGTCTATCAGGAGTGACTCAAGAGAGCCTACAATATGAAATTCCATATCAATAACTTTTAGATTAATGACCTCATCCTGAAAGAGAACCATCAAAATTCTAATTTGCCATCCCACCTAAGGGATAAGTTTGTGGCAAACTGGTTAAGTCCTTTTGTCATCACCAGTCAGATAGGACCTTAAACATATCGACTGGCCTCTCTCGAAGGAGTCAAATATCCTGAGCCCTTGAACATCATCCATTTGAGGCTTTTTCATGCTTAAGAGCACCATAGTACTCCCAAAATGCTCCAAGGATGCCTTAACCCACTTGGTCAACCTAAAACGCTCCTAGGCGGTCTAGAACCATCTAGGTCACCCCAAAATGGTCCTAGGTGGTCTATAACCGTCTAGGTCAACTAAAAAGCCCCAAAGGAATCCATAAACACTTTGGTACCCCTAAATGCCCCAATGGCCCCCAATAAGCCCATTGGTCACATGTACATACATATATATCAATCAAAAATTCAAAAATATTATCAAAATATCAAAAATACAAAAAAAAGAAAAAATATTGCATCTCATCACACTGCATCCCATTGCATTCTATCTTCGCTTGCATTTAGACATATCCATCATTTGCACTTTACATTTTTAGAGTTGCTCATACATGCCTAGCATCAGACTGTACACTTATCGTTCAAAATCAATGTTGTGAAAGTAATCATAGTTCAATGTTTTACTTATCATTTTCATCCATATTTTTCACAGTCCATATTTGTGTCCATCACTTCACCTCATCATTTGCTTTAGAATGTCATTAGGGGTTTTGGTCACTCAACCATTTATAGCTTCTCTTTAGGTTTGGTAGAAAGCTATCTTGATTTTTAGGAGGTAGAGTCTTGCTTAGATTATGCCTGTGTACATCATATCCCAAACACATTTACAAATTAACAATCCAAGTTTTGCACAAAGACAGATGAAATACATGAATTAGTCTACGTTAACTTATGCGAAAAGTTCATCCTGCTCATCCCCTTGTGCGAATGGTTCAAGAATGCTAAGAGTTGGCAAAAGGAAAAGTTCTCCCCTACCCATTTCCCCCACAACAATAAGTGGTTTCCCCCCATTTTTGTCATCAAAATCCCATATTTTCACATATTTACAACCTAAATTTGCAAACCCCCACAAAGCAAAAATTCAAATTACAAATTCCAAAGTACAAAATCAAAAAGTGCACACATCAAAAATCACAAGAAATAGTGATCTTCATCACTCAAAATTCAAATCCCTCGCTTAACAGAAAAAAAAAAAACTCAAAATAAACAGTGATTATAGTCACTAAAAAGAGAAAAATAAACAGTGATTTTTATCACTATATATGAGAGCAAGTATCCCAATAAATTGAAGAAACTAGGGAGTCGAACTTGAATCCCTGGAACTCTCAACATTTGGAAAACCATAAGGTGATCCTCAGTACAAGTTTGGTTGATAATCTACTTGGCATTGGCGGTATCCTTACGTATGATGATATGTCTGTCATATTAGCTTCGGCATGTGCGCAGACTAATGTTTGCATGTGGACAAGCTAGCTTTGGTAACCTAGATTGCCTATTGGTCTAGTCATACTTAGTACAAAATCTAAGATGGTGGCATTCATTTGGTGATCCTCAGTATAGGTTTGGTTGAGAGCCTGCTTGGCACTGGCGGTATCCTTATGCATATCATAGGAATGAACTCACTTGCACACACAAGGATATGAAGTATCTTGGTCGCCCTAGCAGATTCATACCTTGTCAAAAGTCTTGCATAGCCAGTATACAACCTTTGATCACATAAACTAGAATGTTCGAGTCTCATAAAAACCTCATCTACATTCTTTAAAATATACCATTTCATGAACTCCATGTTCACTACATCACAATAATAGTTTCATTACAAAAACAAAGAAAAAGAAGCAAAAACAAAGAGTGTTAATGTGTTTTACAAGTCCATAGTGCTAAAACATGGTAGATCAAATCATTAACCACATTCATTTTTATCAATCATTCAAATAGTTCATCTCACTATGCATCCATGCATATAGGTAGCTTCAAATCACATCAAATAAAAATATGCCTGCATACATGATAAGCATCTAACACATCATCACACATCTATACATGCATTACATTCATACAAAAAAATAATAAATGAAACACATGATGACCACAACAAAATCTCATATAAATATATGGGGTAAAATCGTACATCATAGTTTCCAAAATACCCGTAGGCTACAATAAAGGGTGTCCTCCAACCTCACCAATACCAAAAAGAAAGCCTTATCCATGTCATCCACCATAATTATGGAGGATCTATGCTACAACTAGTACTACCCCCTACAATGTGCATCTACTGAGACCTCTCCAGTTGGCTGCTACCCGCCCTGGCCTCCTGTCAGCTCCCCTTAGCCACCTCAATTCTCTGTCTAGATGAAGCAGACTGCTCCATCTCACTTCGTTGAGTTTAGTGTGAGGTACTACCCTCGTCAAACTCTGGCAGTTGTCCCCCAAGATGGATCACCTCACTCTAACTCACTCCTATATAGCTACTCCTGAGCCTCCCTAGCCTAGTAGGTATCCACAACCCATAGCACCTGGGACCGTAGTAACCTTACCTCAATCTCCAACTCCTGCACTCATGCCCATAGATTCCTAACCTCTACTGGGTCACCCTACCCCTACACCTGTACCCATAGGAGATCCCTATCCTATCTAACCATGTTTAGCTCTGTCTGCAGCTCGACATACCAATCCACTAGTGCATCCTACTGCTCAAGCAACCCTTGATCATCCGCCTCCTCATCCACATCATCACCCTGATCATCCATGATTAGGAGGTCCACCTGCTCATCCATATGGTAGGGAGCCTCTGACTAATCCTCCTTGGGTACATCTTGAGGTATATCCTTAGCTGCTGCCACCACATTACCCCCAAGGGCCTCCTCACCCCACCATCATCGCATCATCCACCATGTATCCTAATCAGCTATCATCTCAACGTCATCCATGTCGAGGATCATCACAGCTAGGTATTCTATCCCATCTGTCTCCACCATGATTAGCCAAGCCAGGGCCCTCTCATCCCCATGGTACCTATAGATCATGGGCACCCCAAGTAACCCCTTACATACCCCAAACTACCATGTCACTTGCTCATAGGGAAATAACTCCTTCTCGGTACCATTCCTCCCTATTAGCCATCTGCCTGCTCCTTCATAGCCACTCCCCAGACTCAGGCCACGCCGGGCAGTATCTGTAAGGCTGTCATATCACATCACCTACTGCCAACTCAAAAAAAGCCTTAGCATAGTGACCTACGTCACCCAACCAATGCCTACTCTACCAAACCTCCTGTATCCTCTACCAGAGGATGGCATACCTGATCTCTCGATCTGCCAACTCACCTCGGGTCATCCATGGTAGTCCTTGTGGCTGCTCCACAGCTATGTGCTCCCATGCCCAACACTGTAATAGATAGCTGCACCCTATCCCCTTGTACCTTTGATAACAAATCTTGTACATCTCATCATAGAGCTATTCCAGTAATGTCATCCCCCATGCCATAACCAATGGGTCCTTCTTAGTGCTTACCGCCAAGGAAAACACTAACTCCAGTAGGTTCCATGGGAACCTTGCTCCTGAAGAGTCAGGTAGAAGCATATTGGAGATGAGGGTCATGAGTAATGCATGCCTCACCTTCAATACCTTCTCACCATACCAATATCCAACTAGTATCCCTCCCTTCATACAATCATCCTCCACATCCTCCGCCCGACCCCTAAAATATCGAGTCAAAACTGCACCTCTCAGGTCACGGTGTGTAGTACTGATGGGTCACCCCTTTATAGGAATCCTCAAAATTCGATAGACATCATCTAAATTCATTGTCATCTGCCCTATAGGGATATGAAAGGTATTCATATGGGGATCCCACAAATTGATCAAGGCAGTCAAGTAGGCACGGTCACCTATCACAGGCTCCAACTGTGTCACTTGCTTAAGGCCCAAGGTATCTAGCCACTCCCAATCCGCCTCACTCAAGGCATCCAGAGTGATCTCAAAAAGCTTTGTCTTATGATACCAAACCATCACCACCTAATAAGGAACACAAAACAAAATATCAGTAAGCATTCCTATGCTTCACAAACAACCTTTTCAATGGCCTCAAAAAAATAAAAATTAAAAAAAATTAAAAAATAGCACTAAGTACGATCGAGGAGTCACTATATACCTGTGTTGCACCAAATATTCTCCTGGATGCTCTGGTTTGTTGACTCATGGTGTCCTGGATCGAGTTCGACAATGCTTTGCTGCACACAATCGCTCTCCTCCTCACCACTCGAATCGCCAAAGAAAACTTGCAATAATGGCCCCACACCATAATTTTAGGGGCTTTATAGGCTATTATGGGCTATACTCATACCAGGGTGGGATGAGCACATTATTTTGTGATCGTCCCACCCTGGAACGAATATAGAATTTGCATTCGCCCCACTCTAGGACGAATACAACTCAGAATTTTCAAAACAGCCAAAAATAGCTCCAAATGGGCTACAAAAACAACATAAAACTACCTAAACTTGGTTGATTTGATGACCAAGCATAATGGTATAATAAAATACCATCGGGGTCATCGAGAGACTTTGTTTCACTCTCTAAGAAGGCTAGCATAGCCGGACCGCTCCACGGGAATGAGGTTT
The DNA here is from genome assembly GCA_028583015.1 of Wollemia nobilis. Taxonomy (NCBI): domain Eukaryota; kingdom Viridiplantae; phylum Streptophyta; class Pinopsida; order Araucariales; family Araucariaceae; genus Wollemia; species Wollemia nobilis. Next base: position 2,721,840 of record JAQPPZ010001308.1, on the reverse strand, counting down.
TTCTATATCTCACTCCAAAAGGTGCCAACAAAATGGTTTAAAACCCACCAAAAACAAGTCAAATTTGATGGAATTAATTCAAGATCAATATAGAATTCAAAAGTGCCATAGAGGTACTAAGAGTTACTCCTTTAGTCCCTAAGAAAGCTTTAAATGGCTATACCGCTCCACGTGAACAAAGTTTTTGACTCTCTCTCCTCCATGCGACATCTATCAGATCAGTTATATCCTTCCATAATTCCCATAATCTTCATGAGTACACCTCAAGGTAACCCAAAAAAAGTCATCTAGGTCAAGTGACTCGTTGCTTTTCTCACTAGGTCATTTCCTCATCGACTCATCGCTTGAGGGGGTAGTCATACTCATAATCATAATCAACAATTAAACACTCAATCATGCAAATTACGTTCATCCAACGAATCTTTGACAAAGACAATCATGCTCCTGCTTGGGGCAACAAACAAGCACAAAGTATCAAATTAAAACACTTGGTATATAGTGAGCATGTGTAACACCTAGGAACACCCGCTTCATGATTGAGTGACATCCAAGATAAAGTAGATCCCTTAGCTCGTCAAAAATGAGGATTCAAGAACGCATGCTCTTTTCATGATTAGGGCATCTAAAGTTGGTTAGGTTACTGAGTAACCTTAATTATTGAGCACTTTGGTCATCTATTTTTGCTCAATGCTGTGTTGCACATAGTGCTTCTAAAAAAGGGGCATCTGTAGACACCAAAATAGTGCCAATCCGATTATGCTACCAAGGCATTGATAAAATTGATGCAAAAAGCCCTTAGGGCAGCCCTTAGAGGTCAAGCAGTGGTTCTAACCATTCCCAAAGTAGCTTTGGAAGGTTCCTAGGCCAGTTGGGGACTTTTTGAGGCCCAGTTCCTATTCATCCCACCCTGGGATGAATAGTAGTTTCTATTCGTCCCACCCCGGAGCGAATAGTAGCATTCATCCCAAGGTGGAGCAAATAGCAGGTTTGACTAGCAAAGAGTCAAATCTAGAAAAGTGGTCGCCAAAAAATACCACTTTCCTTGCTCTTCAAAGCATGCATGTGATAACCCAAGGTATGCCTATGACAACCCTTATCAATGTGGTAATTTTAGGGAGATTCTTTTCCCCCTCCTATGCATGCCGCCTTGGTCGACAAGTGGCCCCTTTGGCCTTGCATGCCCTTTGCACATTTGACCTCCTAGGTCTATAAAATGGATGACATTCTCATCCAAGAAGAGACAGGTTTTTTGCTAGGATTTGCGACGAAGTGCTACCGAGTTATTACCTCACCTTTATTGCTCCTTTTTCATCCATAATTTCTCCTTCACGAGAGAGGTTATTGGGTGGTACAAGAAGGCACAATTTGACCCCAAAACTGAATCCATAGTTTGAATACCCACACCAAATTTACCTAAATTACTTCCCTTGTAGTTTTGCATCAATCTTCATTGGATTGGTGTGAAAATTTAGGAGATTTTGGTGGGCATCCCACCCCCGGATGCCCCCCAATCTATGACAGTCGAATTCGTCCCACACCCAGATGAATAGAAATTCATGCATGATTTTATGACTATTTTTAATTTATTATTTTATACATGTCTATGAGATGCTTCAGTTCAAATTTCATTGCTTTCTGACATGTATTGACTGAGATATAGCTATTTTATGATTTTGTATGCATGTGGGTCCCACTTTTGTATGTAGGAGGATTTGGGAAGAATATAGGGAATCTGATCATATGGTTCTCTCCAAATATCATTTTATGCTTACTCACCAAATTTTGTAGGTTTTTGACATGTTTAGGTAGGAGAATCGCTTGTTTTCCTTTTGTAGGTTCACTATGTGTGGTGGGACCTAACGCAACGATTGGGTGCAATTATTTTACAAAAATAGGTGATATCATCCCAAAACCATCTCCTTTACATCACTCTTGAGTTTCATATAATTTGGAATCCATTTACTATCTATACCTCATGTGCGCCCTTTTAGGTTGGGGGGATTGCATGTTTTAATATCATACACATATGCTTTTGACTCTCTTTTGTTTTCTTGTGTATATATTTAGGTGCCCAAACATGATAGGAAACATCGAATGGAAAGGATCACATTGATGTAAGCAGCATCGACATTGAGCCCGCCCACTTCGAGTGTGGGCATGCGGAAGAACAGTGGATGTGCACCACGTTCTTTGAGAGATTGATATCTCTTGGCACCCCTTTATTGTAATATATTGTATCAAGCTGATTCAAGTCCTCAAAGGGAGGCATTGTAATTCAATTTGAAGTTATCTAATAAGGAGAACACCCCATTTGCTTTATTACTTGTTATACATTGCCTCTTGCTTGCATGCTTTGATTTACGCTTTCATAGGACTTATAAAGCACATACATTATGTTGCTTTGGTTAAGGTGCACCATTTTTCCATTGCTACAGTATCAAACCCTAACTCAAATGATTCATAATATCTATCTCAAATATTCTCAAAAACATTCAACAATGAAGCACATAAGATTCACTCAATTATTTCCAACAATGCTTATCAAACCGTCATTTTCACTCCACCTTATGTTTCACAACATTCATTCCAAAAAACACTTCAAACAAAGGATGATGTGCCCATACCTTTTTGCTTTTATGGAGATATGTCTTCAAAACCTGTCTCACTCACAACCAATTTCTTTTGTGCCAATTCAAGGTTAGATAGCAATAGTCTATCTCAAAACCTCCACATGAATATTCCACCTCAATAGATATTTCACCATACAAAGATTAATAAAATGCCAAACCACTTATACACCTTATTACTCCTAAATTTGCCAATAAATTTCATCAACAAGAGTTATCAATTACATAAGCAAAAATTTTATTTACACCTTATATCTCCTACTTGTCATTAATGCATTTCCAAAATATAAATAAAATATCACTTCACTTTTTATCCCAATGCATTAGCAAAACAAGCTACCTTAATTTTTGCTCAAAAAGAAATTACTTTTATAACCCTTTTATTGCAAAAAATAAAAACTATTTAAAATACCTTATATATCCCTAGCACATACCTTAGACACCTTAGACCTGAGGGCATAATTTAATTTTTAATAAAAAATTAATCTCTTTGATGTCACCTACCACCGAGAGTCGAACTCGCGCTGCCTACTAGTCTCGTGCCCTAGCCGTGAATAGGCTATCGCATGGACTAGCCACCCCACACAAAACCACAATGCATGATGTCCCCTTTGTCCTTTACCATCAATTCCAAAACTCAAATCGACCACACAACCAAAAGAACCTTCGTGCGAATTGAACCCGCACCTTCTACCTCCTACGCCACTGCGCAAGCCTTGCTTGCCAGCTCAGCTACCACCTCATACGAGTGGGGACACACCCTGTCCATGCTTTGACCAAACCTTCTGTACCAAAATTTGTGTTGTTTCCTTTTTGTTTCCTCTATTGCATTAAACATCAAATACTTCGAGGGTTAATAATTTGAATACCACTTAGGCTTAGGCTAAACCTTAGCCTATTAATACACATGCCCTCCTCTATATTTGACGTCGACTTATTTTTGCAATTTGAATTTTGGTATTTCAAATTTTAATTATTATATTTAATTATAATAATTTAAATCCAAAGGATTTAAATATTATAATTTAAATATTTAAAAACCTTTTTGGGCCTTTTCTTTTTAGGGATAACCTTGCCACCATTAATGGATATTTTAACCTTTATAGAATTACCACCAGGGTAATTTATAAATTCTTTTTCAAACATTATGGAGAGGTATTCCTTTCTTCTTGCTACCTTATACCTCATGTGCCACCAAGAGAATTATTCTCACAAATATTTCCATAAATTTAGGACATTAAACCTTTTGACGATAATAAAACCTCTTGACATTAATTCCATCAAATTAGGACATCAAACATCTTGACATCAATGACAACAAAACATGCTCAAATTTCCAACAATCTCCTCCTTTGTCATTGATGATAATCCTTTCTCCTTAAGCATTCCTTTTACCTTTTCAATTTTGCTCCCCCTAAGAATTTAATCCCCCTGATTGAATGCTCTTCCCTTAACTCAAATATCTCCCCCTTTGGCATCAATGGCAAAGGGACTCCTTTGGGGCTAAATATAATACTCTTATCTTATCCCCCTCCCCACCTCCTCTTCTTGAGGTGATTAATTTTGGGATGGGAGTAAAATTACTCCCAGCATACAATGCTCTTTTACTTTGTCAACCTTCTTTCTCAACATACCCTTTTTATCCTTTTGAGTATCCTTGTTCTTGCTTGTCTCTGGAAGATCTAGAAACTCTGTTCTACACCACTTGGTATTATGCCCAATATTATTGCACTTATAACACTTAATGTTGTGGTTCCTAGAATATGCAAATGTCTTGAAGTTCCTCCTGGTGAAGCCATACCTATTTCTATCATGAACCCTGCAGTGAATTACTTTATGACCAAATCGATTACAAGAGTAGCAATACCCTTGAAAGAAATTTTCATCTTTGAAGTTCCTCTTAGTAATACCATACTCCTTCTTTCCATGAGTCCTGCAATGTGTAGCCTTGTGACCAAACTTGTTACATGAAAAACAATTGCCTTTGAAAAAGTCTTTTCTTGAACCCACTAGTCTTTTAGTCCTTCTTTCTCTGTGATGATCCCTATTCCTTGTTTGTGCATTGTTTCCTTTATTGGTGAAGTTTATGTTTTTCAACGTATTATCATAAGTCTTAATTTCTCCTTCACTCTCTTCCTCTGAAACATCTTCCTATTTTGAGCTTGAACTTGATCCTTCTTCTTGTTGCCCTTGTCCTTCTCGAAAACCAAGTCCTATTTTGATAGATGAAGGTCTTTGTGCATTGATAATCTTATCCAAAGTTTTTGAACTTTTCCTAAAACCTATGTAGCTTGTCCTTAGACTCTTCCATTTACTTCCTTAGATAAACTACCTCTTGTTCTAATCTCTCACATTATAAGACTTTTACCTCTAGTTTTTCTTTAAATCTCCTTGTCTTAGCTATTGAGTTTATCAGATATTGTATAAACTTTCCTTTCTCTTCATCACATTCTTGGAATTGAGCCTTGAATATTGAATTCTACTTTTTGACCTTTTTCAATTCTTTTAGAGCAACAATAAGTTTAGCTTCTAGATCTACTACTCCTTCCTCTTCATTTTTTGATTCTTTCTCTACTTCTTTGTCTTCAAGAGCATCTTCATATTTTTTAGATTTATCTTCAACAGGAGCACTTCCTTCCTCTTTTATTGCCAAAGAGAGAATTTCTTCTTCTTCACTATCTGAGGATATTTCATCACTATCACTTGAAACCTTACCTATATTATCTGCATAAAAACTCTTCTTATGCCTTTGAAAAAACTTATTTTCATACTTGCTTTGTCCATACCTATTTTCTTTTCATACCTAGATTTTCCTGTTTCCTTTCTCTTATGATCTTGTTTCTCTTCACTGCTACTACTTCTAGCTTCTGGATAGTTAGATGCATAGTGACCATATTTACCACAATTAAAACACTTCACTATTTTCGTATCTTTTTTCTTTCTTTAATCCTTCTTGTTTCTTTTGTCATTGTTTATTTTGCCATAGTTAGCTTCTTCATCACTGCTTGACTCATCACTTGATTCTGGTTTCTTATCTTTTGTTTTCTTTACTACTTTGAAGGCTACCTATTTCTTGGGAATATGATCCTTTACTATCCTCATCTCATAAGCTGTGAGAGTTCCATGTAACTCATCCATAGTCAATTTTTCAATATATATTATTTATTCTATGGTTGAAACCTTTCCATCATACCTCATAGGAAGTGACCTTAAAACCTTTTATGCAACATCAAATTCTTTAATTTTAAATCCAAGTCCTTATATTGTGTTAACAACCTCATACACACGAAGTAAGTATGCAACAATGTCTTTCTCTTATTTCATCTTCAAGTCTTCAAATGTCTTCTTGTGATTTTGCAAATTTACCATCTGTTTGCTTTAGTTTTTCCTAAATCTCTTTTGCTGATTCACAATGCATAACTTTTACAAAATCTGCTTCACGTAAACCACTTAAGATTACATTCATAGCCTTGGAATTATTCACATGCAAGAGCTTACCATATTTATCTGTGGGAGGATTAGTTGTAGGTGTAAATCCATCCTCAATTGCTTGCCATGTATCATATCCTTATGCCATCAAGTAAGTCTTCATTATTATGCTCCAGAAACCATAATTGTTCCCATCGAACAATGGTGCCTTATTTACTGAATATCCACTCTAAGACGTCATCTGTGTTCCTATACGCTCTTCCTTCAAGCTATTAGACTCTTCTGAAGGAACCCACTCTGATACCAATTGAAGAACACAAGCTTATACTGAGAGGGGGTGAATAGTATAAGATCAAATTTTACTTTTCTTTCCCAAACAATATTATCCAATATTATCAATGGCAATATCAATAACAATATTCAAAATTATGTATAAATCATCACACACAATAGAGATACCAATTTAACGTGGCTCACCCAATGTGGGCTACTCCATGGAGAAAATATTTCTACTAAAATTTCTCAACAAATCTTCTTGGGAATCAATTTCCTATTACAATGTTTATGGACATCTGTCCAAAGGAGACACCAATCCCGTATGGTCTAACTTGTGGATCTCTCTCCACACGAGAACTCTTTCTCCTTTTCTTTGGTTCAAGGAACTTGATCTAGGAGAAATCTATCTCCTCAACTGGTTTTTGATCTCTCTCCATAGAAGAACTCTATCTTCCCAATTGGTTCACAGATCACACTCCATAGGAGAACTCTTTTCCCTTGCTCTACTTCATGGATCTCTATCCACATGAGAAATATTTTCCCTTGCTCTATAAATATATTTAGTTCCATAATATATTCCAAAGGTCATTATTCTTGAATATAAATCATGTCTCAATAGGCCCATTCTTTAAATGAGCTAAAATAAATGGTTAAGAAAACAGAGGATAAGACCCTAGGTCTAGATTTCTTTCCTATAAAGTTTTAAAAGTCCTTATGAAATATTGTTAAGTGAGATATTTTAAAGGAATCTAAATATCTCAAAATTACTAAGTAGATTTTGGAGGCTTTAAATTATAATTTCTTATCTTTAATACCAAATAAATATCATGTTAAAATTTTCTTAGACGTGTCAAATGATATTAGCTCAGCTAGTTAAATTCTTCAACTTTCAAGGAGAAGACTAAAGTTTGAATCTTTCCAAGTGACACATGCATAATTGTAAAGTTGTGTATTACCACTATGTGTTCATGATGTAATACAAATGGTATTAATTTCAATCCCATATAACCCATTTAAAAAAGTTTCTTACATGTAAGACTTATTGCTTTTGAGTGGGCCTAACAGTGAATGCTTTGGAACTCTAAAAAGGAGGTCCAAGGTTTGAATATTGTAGGGGTTAGGGTTGTATACCATGCTTTGGTAATCAGAGTATGATTGACTAACCATATATTGGATAAAACAACATCCTTCATGAGGATGATCCCATATGACCTGTAATCTCATGGACATAAAAATATACTGTACCTTTTAACTTTCTTTGTAATACTATTTACAAGATTTTCTCAAAAATAATAGCAAGATATTAAAAGTATTATTATCCTTTATTATCTACCAAAAGTGGATAAATTTGCTAAAGGGCCTCAAATTCTAGATGGAATCATTATCATCCAAGAGGTTGTCCACTAGATATATACATTGAAGTTTCTAGAAAAATCCTCAATGATTAGAAATCACAAGTTGTCTTCTTCCATGCCGTTCAAGAAATTTAAAGAAGAATTACAAATATTTGGAGGTGTTTAATATCTACCCCTCCTTTCATATATTTAGGCATCTAGATTTCTCTTAAATCTCTTAGGAAGAAAGTCTAGTTGATGTTAGCATAATTAATATTGGATATATATAGGTACTAATCCTTGGCAAGTAGAATGGTTCTCATTAAGGAAATTATACAAGTCCTTCTAGTTTACAAGTGCATGGCCTCAACAACCCCTAAATTTATTCTAAATGATATTTGATCAAATAATGAGAAATTTTTTATGGCATGAAAATTTGAAAATGAGGAACTATGGCATTTAGTAAATTGGGAAGAAATTTTATATCCAAAATATAGAGGAAGCTTACGCATGAGAAAATTTATCCTCAATAATATGGATTCTATAGCTAAAATGTATTAGAAATGGTGCACAAAGAATAATTCATTATACGAGAAAATTTTAAAATTAAACATGTGATTTTAGAGGACCATTATCTCTTTCTTAGGTCATATTTAAAGGGAAATGGCTCTTAAACATGAGAAGACATTAAGTTGGGAGGTAATATTATAAATATTGGTCTTTTTTAGGTTTTTGGTTCTAGAAACAAAGTTAGTTTGCGAGGATGCTTAGGACTAGCATAACCCTTTAAGTGTGGAGATTTTTTAATCATAATATTTGAAAAGAAAATGCATTAAGTTTGGTTGGATTAAAGTCCATTATTATTTGTGCCATAATAGCTAAGGGCATTAAGGTTTAACATTGAAAACCTCTTGAAAAATCAAGATACAAATTTTCTAAACAAATAACTAGTTTGAAACAATTTTTTCTACTTAAAAGGTCTACCAAGATAGACACCTTGATTACCCTAGGTAGGGTCTAAAAGGTTCTAGAAGTTAATCTATGAAGGATATAAAACTCTCTTAGGTGGATACCTAGAAGAGAAAAATACAAAATTAATAATAGGGTATGACACCCAAGTGTTGGCCAAATATAAATGCTTTTATTCAATTAGCTACTCTAGATAAATTCCTTACTCAAGTAAACCTCAGAAAGAGTTGATATGAAGGACCTAACATGCATGAGTAATGCTTAGTACCGAAGGAGGATAGAAAAATATCTTTTGAATTTCCATTTTACTACTTCCCTTTGCAAATTATAGCAAGATATGATGGGATCTCCTTAACAACCATATACAAGTGTTAATGATTTCTATCTGAGAGCGGAGTGGATGGTAGAGGCGGAGACCAATGATGGTGATGACAAGAATCGACTTTCTGGAGATACGGTTGGAGGACCTAGGCCAGGTAAAGAAGTTGCATCTGATAATGGAGCAGTATTTTTAGGGAAGCCCCAAAAGGGCCCTCGAGATAAGGAACCTCCCGACAAAATGCCTGTTGAGGGCCCCATCCCTAATAAGGACCCAATTCCTGGAAGCCCTAGTGGGCCTTCATATGCCCAGGTCATCACCAATGGCTTAAACATTTCAAAAATTCTAGATAATCATCTATCACCTGTCAGAGTAGATATCATCATCCCAGAGGGGGTTTTCTCTAGCTACGTTTCAATGGAATCATATTCCTTGATTATAAAGTTCATCAGAGGATGACCTAATATGGAGACAATAAGGCATTGGGCCTTATCCAAATGGAAAACCTCAGGAAGTATGGAGATTGTAGCCATTTCCAAATTGTTTTTTACCATAAGGTTATGCAACCATGATGATGAAAGCTGAATTATAACTGGGGGACCCTGGTTCCTCAGTAGGAGCTTGTTCCTCAGGAGGTGGGCTATAGATTTCAACTCTAACATCCAAAGAATAAACTTCACATCCATTTGGATTTGCATCCCAGATCTACCTTTCCATTTATGACAAGGGGACATTCTGGGAGTCATTGCCAAGACCATTGGAGACCTGGTGGTAATCGATTCTACAACCAAAGCATGCTCAAGAATGGTCCATGCTCGCATTTGTATGAATGCCAATCTTGACTTTGAGCTACCCACTTTTGTAAACCTAATATCGGGCTCCTTTAGATGGTGTCAACCTCTAGAATATGAAAACAAGCCAGCATTTTACATCCATTGCCACATGCAAGGCCATCTCAGAAACTTGTGCTCCCTTCTCAAGACTAAACCCTCAAAGGAACCTAAGAATCCTAAAAAGTTCATATTGAGGCCTCCCCCATTAGATCCCAAAATTTATTTCCTCCCAAACCATCAAGGAACTATCATCTTAAGAATATTCAATCTTTTCCCAAAAATAACAACTCATATTCGCATGATGACCAGGTCATGAATTATCAAAAAAGGGATGACTCCTCTGATGAGAAAGGGAAAAAAATTATGATTCTCCTTCAATCCCTGAGCAAGACCAGGTGTGTCTTTATCTTAAAACTAATTTTATTTTTTTAGGGTAAAATGGGATTCCTAGTGGTTAATTCCCCACACCTAATCCCTTATTATCCTCCTCAAGCTGATCTGATTGAGAATGAGTCCTTTGAATCTCCTTCAAGATTTGGTCCCTCCCACCCCCTCCCAAATCCTTCAAACCAGTATTCATACCTTCTGAATATGAATATTAAGGAAGTTTGGTTTCATCCCAGTCTATCCCAGAGAAATTCAGCCCCAAGCAGACCCAAAGTAAAAAATCCCTCATTGATTATGGAAGTGATAATAAAATAGGAAGGTCATCCGCTATTGAGCAAAGAACAAAAGATATTGAGGAAGACATAGCAAACAATTTTCAAGCCACTCTGCTCTCTGACTCTCTGAACCTGATAAGAGATGAACCCAAAAGATCCAAACCTCCCCCACAAAAATCAAAGGGAGGCAAAAAATCCCTTAAAATTTTTTAAATTAAGATACTCACTTGGAATATGAGAGGCCTCAATGGGACCCCAAAGAAACGTCTAGCTGTAAATTTGAGAAAGGAGTACAACCCTACAATTTTCATTATGCAAGAAACAAAAGTTGATGAGAACTTTTCCCCTAAAGTTGCTAAAGCAATATGGAATAAAGGTGAATTTGTATTCAGTTCTGCCCAAGTAACCTCTAGAGGACTGATGTGCATGTGGGATCCTATCAAAGTTGAAGGAAGAATAATTTCCTCCTCAAAAAGGATCATCAACATGCTTTTCCACTGCAAAAACAACAATAACACCTAGATCCTCACCAATGTTTATGCTCCTAACAACCCCCTAGAAAGAGCCTTACTATGGAACTCTATAAGTCAAATGAGAAACTCTTTCAATATTGTCCCTTGGATCCTCACAGGAGACTTCAATAGCCCTCTCTTCCCTTATGATAAAAAAGGAGGCAACATTACGCTTACCAAAAGCATGGAGAAATTTTGGGAGTTCATAGACACAAAAAAACTCATGGATGTCCAACTGAAAGGAGTAAAATTTACCTAGAGTAATAGAAGGGCTGGAAACAGTCTCATTCAAGTTAAATTGGACATGTTTTTTCTCTTAAGAGAGGCTATCCCCATTTTTGGAGATGCTAACCTCAAATATCTACCCAATATTGGTTCTAACCATAGCTCCCTTCTGCTTGAAGCCATCAAAACTCCTTTCAAGATCCCATTTTGTTTCGAGGCTATGTGGTTCCATCACCCAGATTTAAAAAACCAAATATCTTAGTGGTGGCAATAGTCCTTCAAGGGATCCCCTTTTGCCAAAATTTCTCAAAAACTCATATTCATTAAAGAAAATCGTAGGACCTAGAATAGAGAAATCTTTCGAAACATCTTTGAAAGCAAACAATAAGTCAAAGAGAAACTGGAAATCATAGTGCAATAAATCCAAGCAGGTAACCAGGATAGTAGCATAATAATTGAAGAGCACAAGCTCATAGCTAAGTTTCACAATATCCTGGCCAGGGAAGAAATATACTAGAGGTAAAAATCGAGGGCCATCTGGCTCTAGGATGGTGACTTGAATACTAAATTCTTCCATGCATCAACCTTGAAAAATAGGAGTTCTAACAAAATATAAGAGCTCACCTATAGTGATGGGCGTCTAACAAGGGAGATTTCTAAAATTAGGAATGAATCTATGAGTTTATTCTAGTCCCTTCTAGGCACCCCCTTTCTTGCTTCCCATTAGGCTAAAGAACCTCTCTTGGCCAATATTCCCCATTCCATATGAAGAACACAAGATTATACTGAGAGGGGGGATGAATAGTATAAAACCACTTTTTACTTTTCTTTCCCAATAAATATTATGCAATGTATCAATAGCAATATCAACAACAATAATCAAAGCAATGCACAAATCACCACACATAATAGAGACACCAATTTAACATGGTTCACCCAATGTGGGCTACTCCACGGAGAAAATATTTCACTAATATTTTCTCAATAAATATCTTGGGAATCCTTTCCCTATTACAATGTTTATGGACCTCTGTCCAAAGGAGACACCAATCCGCTAATAAAGTTCATGGATCTCTATCCACAGGATAACTCCTTTCTCCTCTACTCTGGTTGGTGATCTATAAGAACTGCTGCCTCTACTGCACTGGCTAATGGATCTTTATCCATTGAAGACTCCTATCATCACTCAAAAGACCTATCCTCACTGCCTTGGATAGTGGATCTCTATCCATTAGAGATTCTCATCCTCTATACTCTATCACCTCCAAAGCTTGATATTAGATCTATCTCAAATCTGCACTAAACACAATCCTTTGATCTAGCACAAATTTGCTCAATCTCTATCTCTAGTTTAGCATAAATCTATCCTCAAATATGCACCAAAATTTTTCCTCAAATATGCACTAAACATAGTCCTTCGGTCTAGCATAAATCTATCCTCAAGCCTTAACACAAAGCTTGACTTAATCAAAAATCAACTCTGCTGGATATGCCCCAAAACTTAACTCAAGGTTTGAACAAACTCAATCAACTCTACTCACAAGTCTTCTCGAAGACTTGTCACAAATCTTCCTTGTAAGATTCCACAAAAGCTTACACTAATCTATGCACAAGTTCTCTCTAGAACTTTCCCAATCTGCTCAATAATCTCTATCCTCAAATCTGTATTGTAAGCTTCCACAAAATCTCACACCAATATATCCACAAGTCTTCTCTAAGACTTACCTCAAATATTCTCAAAAATTCCTCACTAGAACTTGTCCAATCTGCTCTCAATCTCTATCTTCAAATCTATATTGTAAGCTTCCATAAAAGCTCACACCAATCTATCCACAAGTATTCTCTATGACTTATCTCAAATCTACTTACCAAGTCCTCACTAGAACTTTAACACTAGCCAAAAATGGCCTTGGTTGGTTTCTAACATGAGGCTTCCTCCTACCGAGCGCCTTATCGAGGTGCTAGCACCCACATGGGCTACAATCCCCCATGCGAAGGGAAAGGCTCAAGCCTTCCTCTCCTTTCCTTTTGATCGATGCACATAAAAATGAAAATGCCCTTCTTCCTTACAAAATGAATGTGGTGGGTTTCAAACCCTACTATTCCAACCTACCGCAAGCCTTAACACAACCCGCCATCTCCAAATACGCTACACAACGATGTATTAAGTGAAAGGAGCCCTACTCCTATTTGTATTAACCTCTGACACCGAAACCTTTAAAAAATGTGAAAACCCGTACTCTTTTGCGCATAAAATTTGGAGCTTTGATTTCATCGAATATGCATAGAGAATTTTGACTTAGGATTTGCCCTCCTTTTATACACGAAGACCTTGTACCATCAAACATCGGTGCTCAATCGAATTTCAAATTTGATTTTAATTTAAACCTTATAACCCACTTTAGGGTTATTAAAATTAATATAAATTAATTTATAATTAAATTTAAAATTAAGTTATAATTAACTTAAATAACTTTGGAAGTTAATTAAATTAATTAATAAATTAATTTATAATTATTTAAATTTCCCTTTTAATATTATAATATTATTTTCTTGTGCCTCTTCTTTGCACTTTGGACCACATCTGACCACCTGGAACTGGATCTGATCATCTGGAAGCAAACTCTCCTTTTTGTACTGATTGCGAAACTGCTTCTTCTTGCACTGCTCACTAAAACTAACTTTTGACATCAATGACCACTCACTCTTGACATCAATGACAACTCAACTACTCAAAATGTCCAACAATAACCCTCTTTATCATTGATCGAAACCCAATTATCTTTTCTAATTTCCTTGACCTTTATCTGTTTTGTTCCCCCTAACTCAATGCTCTCTCCTTAAATCAAATCTCTCTCCCTTACTCAAATCTCTTCCCCTTTGAAATAAATCACAAAGGGTCACCTTTGGGGCTCGGGGCTAAGAATGAGTCTCTTAGCTTAGCCCCTCCCCCACCTCCTCTTGAGGTGGTTAATTATGGGTTGGTAGTATTTCTACTCCCAGCATACATTGATATTTACCTTTATCCACTTTCCTTCTCATCTAATCCTTCTAATTCCTCTAACTGTTCCTATTCCTACTTGTCTATGGAATTTATGCTCTACACCACTTTTCTGTATGTCCATCATTATTGCACTTGTAGAACTTAATATTGTTATTCCTTGGAGGTGAAAATGTCTTGGGATTTCTCTTGGTGAAGCCATATCTATTCCTGTCATGAACCCTGTAATTCATTGCCTTGTGACCAAATTGATTATATGAGTAGCAATACCCATAAAAAAGCTATCTATTTTTTAAGTTCCCATATTCTCGTCTTCCATGTGTCCTACACTATGAGGCCTTGTGCCTAAATCTGTGACATGAGAAACATCATCCATTTAAATTTCCTTACCTTGACTTCATTGGTATCTTTGTCTCTTTTACCCTGTGTTGGTTCCTGTTCCATATGTTCCTCTTTGTGCATTGTTATTTTCCTTGTTGAACTTTCTATTGTCCAACTCATCTTCATAAGTCTCACTTTCTCTTACATTGTCTTCTTCTGAAGTTTCTTCTTATTCATAACTTGAGATTGACTCCTCTTCTTGTTTCTTTTGTACCTATTCAAAACCAAGACATATTTTTTTTTATCATATTTGTACCTTGATCATCTTATCTACGATCTTTGAGATCTTTCCAAACTTGTGTAGCTTATCCTTAGACTTTTCTATTTCTTCCCTTAGTAGAGCTACTTCTTGTTATAATATTTCACTTTATAAGACCTTTACTTCTAAATTATCCTCTATAAGCTTTCCTCTCTCTTCATCACATTCTTGAAACTGAAGCTTAAGTTGGGAATTTTGCTTTCTTACCTTCTTTAATGTGTTAAGAGCATAAATAAGCTCTCCCTCAAGATCAAATTCTCCTTTATCTAATTCTTCCTCTATTTGTTTGCCTTTGAAAACATCTTCATTCTTTTCTGACTTGTCTTCTATAGGATCACCTCCTTCTTCTTATAGTGTCATTAGAATATTCTCTTCTGGTCCTTCAAGTGTATATTCATATTCATCATAAATGAAACTAAAACCACTTTTTGTACAACTATCTTCAAGATGACCAAAGTTACCACATATAAAACACTTGAGAATTATTGGTGATATTTTCTTAACTTCTTCTTTTTCTTCTATCAAAAATAGAACTTCATCTTTATCATTATATGAGAAACTATTATCACTATCACTTGAGTACTTACTTGCCTTGTCTACATAGTAACTCATCTTCTATATTTGAAATAATTTCTTTCCTTGCTTGCCTTGTCCATCCTTGCCTTTCTCTTAATACCTGTATTTTTTTTATTTCATGTTCTTATGATCCTATTTTTCTTCATCATTGCTATTTCTAGCTTCTTGAAAATCAGTTGCATAGTGACCATACTTTCCACAATTGATATATCTAACAGATTTTGCATCTTTAAATCTTCTTGGATCCTTATTCCTTCTGCCATAATTTTCTTCTTCATCACTGGATGAATCATTGCTTGAATCTAACTTCTTATTCTTTGTATTACAAGTAGCTTTGAAGGTTGCTTCCTTTCAAAGATTAGGTTCCTTTGTTCTCATATCAAAAGCTATAAGAATGCCAAGTAATTCATCTCTTATCAAAATATCACCATATTTTGATTCCTCTATAGCAAAAATATTTTCACTAAACCTTTTTGGGAGAGATCTTAAGATCTTATCACAAACATCAGATTCTTAAATATCAAGTCCAAGTCCTTGCATGGCATTTACAACCTCGTCTACATGAAGTAGATAAGCACTAATGTTTTCCTCATCCTTCATTCTTAATTATTCAAAATGTCCTTTGAGATTTTGTATCTTTGCCTTTTTGAAACTTTTATCTCCTTCATATATGCTTTGCAACTTATCCCAAATTCCTTTTGCTGATTTGTAATGCATAACCTTTATGAACTTTGTTCTATGCAAACCTTTCAAAATTGCATTTATTGCTTTTGAATTGTAATGATGTAGAAGCTTACCATATTTATCTGTAGGTGGAGTATCTGGTGGTGTGTATCCACTTTCAACTACTTCCCATATTTCATTACCAAGTGCCATAAGGTGAATATTCATTATCATAATTCAAAATATATAATCACTTCCATAAAATACTGGTGTTGAATTATCTTAGGATCCATTATGTTCTTTTAAGATTTTTCTTCAAGTTGTTAAACTCTTTCGAAGGAACCCGCTCTGATACCAATTGAATAACACAATATTATACTAAGAGGGAGGGTGAACAATATAAGATCACTTTTCATTTTTTTTTCCCAATTGATATTATGTAATGTATCAATAGCAATATCAAAAATAGTAATCAAAGAAATGCATAAATCACCACACATAATAGATACACCAATTTAACATGGTTAGCCCAATGTGGGCTACTCTACGGAGAAAATATTTCACTAATATTTTCTTAATAAATCTCTTGGAAATCCTTTCCCTATTACAATGTTTATGAACCTCTATCCAAAGGAGACACCAATCCCCTAATCAAGTTCATGTATCTCTATCCATAGAAGAACTCCTTTCTCCTCCACTCTGGTTGGTGATCTTCTAGAAGAAATTCTATCTCCACTGCACTGGATAATGGATCCCTATCCACTGAAGACTCCTATACTCACTCAGAAGACCTGTCCTCACTACCTTGGCTAATGGATATCTATCCACTGGATACTATCACCCTCTGTACTCTGTCACCTCCAAATATTGCTCTTAGCTCTGTCTCAAATCTGCACTAAACACAGTCCTTCAGTCTAGTACAAATCTGCTCAATCTCTATCTCTGGTATGGCACAAATCTATCCTTAAATTTGCACCAAAATTTGTCCTTAAATCTGCACTAAACATAGTCCTTCGGTCTAGCACAAATCTATCCTCAATATCTGTCCTCAAGCCTTAACACAAAGTTTGACTTAATCACAAATCAACTCTGTTGGATCTTCCCCAAACCTTAACTCAAGGTTTGAACAAATCAATCAATCAAATCTACTCACAAGTCTTCTCAAAGACTTGTCTCAAATATGCCTTGTAATATTCCATAAAAGCTCACACTAATCTGTCCACAAGTCCTCTCTAGAACTTGTCCAATTTGCTCAATAATCTCTATCCTCGAATCTGTATTATAAGCTTCCACAAAATCTCACACCAATTTTTCCACAAGTCTTCTCTAAGACTTACTCAAATCTACTCAATAATTTCTCACTAGAACTTGTCCAATCTTATCTCAATCTTTGTCTTCAAATATATATTGTAAGCTTCCACAAAAGCTCACACCAATTTGTCCATAAGTCTTCTCTAAGACTTGTATCAAATCTGCTCACCAAGTCCTCACCAGAACTTTAACACTAGCCAAAAAGGGCCTCAACAGGTTTCGAACACAAGTCTTCCTCTTGTTGAGCACCTTATCAAGGTGCTAGCCTACCACGTGGGCTACAAGCCCCTGTATGAAGGGGAAGACTCAAGCCTTCCTCTTCTTTCCTTTTGATCGATGCACGTAAAATTTTTTTCCTTCTTCCTTGTAAAACGAATGCGGTAGGTTTCAAACCCTGCTCTCCCAGTCTGTCGCAAGCCTTAACACAAACTACCATCACCAACTACGCTACACAACGATGTGTGAAGTGAAATAAGCCTTGCTCCTATTTGTATTAATCTCTACCATCGAAACCTTTAAAAAACGTAAAAACCCTTACTCTATTACGCACAGAATTTGGAGATTTGACTTCATTGAATATGAATAGGGAATTTTGACTTAGGATTTTCCCTCCTTTTATACACAAAGGCCTTATACCAAAAAATATCGACAACCAATTGAATTTTGAATTCGATTTTAATTTAAACCTTATAACCCACTTTAGGGTTATTAAAATTAATATAAATTAATTTATAATTAAATTAAAATTTAAGTTATAATTAACTTAAATAACTTTTTTTTTTAAAGCGAAAAACCCCTTGCGGGGCTGCCTTGGTCTGAGAGACCACAAACAGGGGTTCTACATCGTCAAAGTCACCCGGGAGTCGCACCCGACCCTGCCCACACCAACATTATCAATTGGATTTTGGATACCCAATTCAACTTTTTGGTAGAGTGGAGATTTGAACCTGGGACCTCCCTTGGAAGATTTCCCTCTCCTCTCCAACTCACCTACAACACCTGGGTTAACTTAAATAACTTTGGAAGTTAATTAAATTAATTAATAATAAAATTATATTAATTAATTTATAATTAATTTAAATTTCTCTTTTTAATATTATAATAAAATATTATAATATTATTTGCTTGTGCCTCTTCTTTACACTTTGGACCACATATGACCACCTGGAACCGGATCTGACCATCTGGAAGCAGACTCTCCTTTTTGCACTGATTGTGAAATTGCTTCTTCTTGCACTGCTCACTAAAAATGACTTTTGACATCAATGACTACTCACTCTTGACATCAATGATAACTCAACTACTCAAAATGTCCAACACCATATCCTCGTACACCAACTCGATGCTCATTAGTCCTCTCACCCATGAAGATATCAAAGGAGCCCTATTTTCTATGCAACCTAACAAGGCTCCCAGACTGGATGGCTTCTCACCATGCTTCTTCCAAGAATTCTGTCTAATTAGCCCTGAAGTGTGTGCAGTATTTAGAGATCTCCAATCCTCTAGGACCATCCCCTGAGGGATCAATTCCACTTTCATCACCTTTGGTTCCCAAAGTTTCATCCTGCAAAGCTTTATCTGATTTTCATCCCATCAGCCTCTGCATTATCCTCTACAAGATCTTAACTAAAGCACTGGCTAATAGACTTAAGGAGATCCTTCCCCTCATCATTGATCCCTACCATGGTAGCTTTATTAAAGGGAGAACCGTAACTGATGGGGTCATTACCATTCATGAGGTCCTGCACTTTGCTACCCTAGCCAAGAAACTAGTAGTTCTCCTAAAGCTAAACATGAATAAGGCCTTTGATAGAGTCAACTAGGACTTTCTTCTTGATATCCTCCTCAAATTTGGCTTTCAACTAGTATGGGTTGACTTCATAAAAGGTTTCATCTTATCTCCTTGGTTCTCTATTTTAGTCAATGGGTCCCCTGTTGGATTCTTCCCTAGCTCTAGAAGTCTAAGGCAAGGAGATTCTCTTTCCCCAATATTGTTCATTATTCTGGATGAGGCTTTAGGTAGATCCATTACAAGTGCTAGTAGAAGAGGTCTGATTTTGGGATCAAAACTGCTACTGGTCTTAAACCCATTACCCACTAGCAGTTTGTTAATGATACTATCATGTCCACATCTACCTCAATTTCCCAAGCCAATGCCATCAAGCACATCCTTCACCTGTATGAGAGTGCTGCAGGGAAAAAAATCAACCTCCTCAAAAGCAAAATATTCTTCATTAACACACCCCATATCTGGTAAATCAAAATAGATTAGATCCTTGGGTGTTCCTTGGAGGCTCTCCCCACCACTTACCTTGGGCTCCTCTTATTTTTAGGAAACCCCTCAACTTCAATGTGGAACAATATCATTGTGAGAATCTAGAAAAAATTGGCCTCTTAGAAAGGGCACCTTCTTTCCCAGGCAGCCAAAGCTACCCTCACCTCAGCTTGTCTCCAGAGCATCTCGATTTACTTCTTATCTATCTTCAGGGTCACAGCCTCAGTGAGCTTTAAGATTGAGTAAATCCATAAAATATTCCTCTGGTATGGTAGTGAATATAGGAAGGTAATTCCCCTTATGGCTTGGAATTTGGTTTGTTGCAACATAAATCAAGGAGGTATTGGGCTCAGGAAAATCACCAAAATGAATCTTGCCCTTCTGGCGAAGCATGCGTGGACCAACAATGACACAAAATGGATCAAAATAGTCAAGAAGAAGTATTTGTAGAACCACCATTTCTTGAATGAACAAGGGCCCTAGGCTGGATCTGCCTTCTAGAAATCCATCATTCAGACCATAAACCTTATCCAAAAAGGCATCAGATGGATTCTTGGCAACAAAAACATCATTGACTTCTGGCATGGCATGACAGGTGGATCCAAGATGAACCTTTGAGTGAAAACAAAATCCTGGCAAGTATCAAGCCCTCCAATGATACCCTCATGGGGAGCAAGGTTGCTGACTTTATTAACCATCACAATGGAGATCCTGGATGGAAGACCATCAATATTGCCAACTTCCCCAATCAAGATGCTACCTTATCTAGTCTACTCAATTTAGTCACCATTCCTTCTAGAGAAGTGAAGGATAGACCCATCTGGGGAGGAAATCATGAAGGGTCTTTCTCTATAAAATCAACCTATATCCTCCAAAAAAATATCTAGGCTTATACTATTCCATTCAATATAGTTTGGAAGAAGAAAATCATACCCAAAAAAATCTCCTTCCCCTGGGTTGTTATTCAAAATAAAATCCTCACTATAAAAAATTTGGTCAAAAGAGGGTTCATGATTCCCAATAACTGCTACCTTTTCTTATTTCGTTGGGAATATTTGAACCATATTTTCATCAATTATGTGTTCTCTTCTGCTATCCTTGGCCACTTGCTCAATTCCTTCCACATCCAGTGGGTTTGACTCAAAATAATTATTGATCTCTTCTCTCAATGGCCAAACTCCTTTAGAAACCCCAGGTTACACTTCGTCTGGTCCTTTTGCCTCTATCACTTCATTTGGTAAATCTAGATTGAGCACAACAATAGGGATTTCTCTACATCATCTAAGGATCCCCTCTCTGTGGCTTTTAAATATATTGCCTATGCTATCAAAAATATTTGGCTTATACCTTGCTCCTTGGCCCCAACCCTGGATCTTGAATGTTCCCTCTTCAAATATTTATCCATCTCCAAGGAGGATCCTAGAGCTCAACCAAGACCCAATACCAGAGCGAATATCAAATGGAAGCCCCCCTAGAGGGCTGGATCAAGCTTAATTTTCATGGGGCTTCCAAAGGAAATCATGGCACTGCTGGTGCAGGAGGGGTCATCAAAGACCACAAAAGCAACCTGATCCTTGCATTTTCTGAACACCTCAGGTGTTAGACCAACAAATTTGTGAAAGCTAAGGCTCTGTGGAGAGGTATTGTCTTACTCAAATAGGATCCCAGGAGAGCAATCATAGAGGGTGACTCATTGAAAATCATCAGCTACATGAAGAACGATAAGATTCCATCTTGGAAAGTCTTCAACACCATCAAAGAATCTTGAAAGTTGCTTCAAAATCACCCATAGACGACCATCCACCACAAATACAGGGAAGCCAATCAAGT
This sequence comes from Wollemia nobilis, assembly GCA_028583015.1. Lineage (NCBI taxonomy): Eukaryota > Viridiplantae > Streptophyta > Pinopsida > Araucariales > Araucariaceae > Wollemia > Wollemia nobilis. The sequence goes on along the minus strand of JAQPPZ010001308.1, from coordinate 2,700,358 downwards.
TGTTGACCTTATGGCCAACATGGTAGCCTCCTCCAATAGCCTCAAAGTATAGCGAGATAATTTTCCCTAGAACATTTCTAATGCTGCAAACCTCAAAAAGCCTAATAATCAGAGTGGCAAGTACCAATAAAAGGAAGTTCAAAGCTAAGATACCCATAGGCCCTCTCCTTAATAATGTTAGGGTTTTTAAAAGCGCCTTCCTAAAATCGGGTCACCATCCTCACAGGTTGACCATGGCAACGTAAAATTATATTATCATTAGTTTTGAGTTAGCGGGTGGTAAAGTGTGGGAAGCTCCTAATTTTCATCACATACCCAATTTATGGTGGTGTCTTGACCACAAGGCCAATGGCACGTGCGCCAGTAAAGCTACCTTACTCTACATAATTAGAGTCCTGTACCGTTGCACTTTTAGCTATGTAGCTAGGTATAGAAAGTAAAAAATGCATCGCTATATTTGTCCCACTAATCATGTTGAGGATTTTTTTCATTATCTGCCTTCCCAAGTTTTTGATTACTCTTCCCAACGTCCCTTGATCTTCCATGCAATATTTTTATGACCTCATCCCAGACTATCCACTCCTACTCCAATCATGCCAATTTCAGGTGATTTGGTGACTATCATTTCAAGCATTGGGGTGATATCTTGTTCCTTCCCAAGTTCTCCTGATCCCCAACCCTTGCCTCTTTCCAATGCATCATTACTTAGTCCTCTTCCATTGCTTTCAACCCTTTCAAATCGCTCCAATCCTTTTTATCCTGCAAAGCTTCTACATTATTAGCTCACACCCCTTCTGATGTTAAGCTTGGTTTAACTTTGCTAAATTCTGGCCCTAGCTTCTGCCATCTCCTAATCCTGGTCTCCTTTATTTACCCTAGTCCCTATTTTGTAGCTATAGGCATGTCTTATATTGAGCCGACTCAGCTTAACCTAAACTCCACTGCCTAGATTTTCATGGATGCCAAAGGTTTCACCCCCTTCCTACAATTTTTTTTTTGGGACCAAGGACTGGATTACTAAGGACTTCATCGATTCATGGAACCAAGGCAAGGTTAAAGTTCAAGGTGTTCACTTAAAAGTGACTATTGAGATATTTACAGAGATCACTAGTCTTCCACTCACAGGCTGCTTCATTCACAGTGATAAGCACAATTAGGAGGAAGAAACTGACCAGTTCCTTGACAAAGGCAAAAGGCTAGGTTAGGATAAGTCTACCCTCCACTACTCTTCCCTCCCAACTCCCTAGAACATTACCATCATTCCCATCATGTAGTACGTCACCTATGATGACCTTGAGAAGCCCTTGAGGAGCTTTCACCTTGCTTTTGTCAATCACCTTTAGGATGGTAAAGCTGTCTGTGTCCCTGATTACCTCCTTTACTCTCTTAATCTACCAATTGAGAAATGTTAGAAGTCCAATTGCAATCCCCTTCACCAATACCTCTTGCCTATCATTCTCAAGCATACCCTAGCCACCCGCCTCCCTATCCACAATGTTAAACTCGTGTCTTTCAATCCTCTCGATGAACCACCCCATTCTACCAGTCAAAGCCTATTTTAGATGATTCCCCTGTTAGCCCTAGTTCAGTTTGGGATCACTCAAAGCCTTCTCCCCTTAGAAGTATTAGGCAAAGTGACCAGAGAAAATGTGCAGCTACAATGAACACTCCTTCGATGTCCAGATCCTCTGTTAGGATTAAAAATCCAAAGATGGAGCATTCATCCTCCTCAACTCATGTCATATATAAATCTAAGAGTGATAAAGAGGACCCTTATTACCAGATGTTGTTGGAGCTCATGATAATGACTATGAATGCAACCATCAAGTCTATGGAGGAAGCATCCAAGATTCTATCTTGCCACACTTAGATTGCTACAGGATCCACTTCAAGGGAGATGGATGACATTAAGAAATGATTGGCATGGGTCCCACTGTCTGGGCCCTTTGGCACCCAAGGAAGCTCTTGTTATTATCTAGTTTGCTTAGTTTAGCTTGAACCTTTTTGTTCGGTTAAGTTCATATGATGTGTACAAAGTCGACGCAGGTGTCTTTTAGTCTTGTGTCTATGTCTGGTTAGGGCTTGCTCAATCTAATTTCTATTCTAGTTGCATCTTCCCTCTGGGTCTAAGATGGATTTGGTTATGGTTGTTTTTATGGTTCTCAAATGTCCCTAGCACCTCCTTGGTTTTTGTTTCTGTGTCTGGCTAATCGACCTCTAATATAATAAGGTTTTGGGTTCCTTTCAAAACTCGTAATGTAAAAATAATATAAATTATCAAAAAAAATATACAAGTGTTAAATATAATTTTTATAATAAAAATTACCATCATCAAATTTGAAATGTATTGAACTAAAGCAAGAGATTAGCCCAAGCATGATCCAATGGAATTTTTGGCTAGAGTTATATCATTGCAAATTCAAAGGAAAAGGTAGGTTAATAAGCCAAGCTTGGAGTAGAATAGTAACAAGCCTAAAGAAAACTTATAAATTTTGACTATAAAGTACACAAGTAGGATTTTTGGTGGGAATTTAGAGTCCTCAATAGACCTAGAATACCTATTGACATACCCTCCCATTAAAAATATAATGGTATTGATCCTTCTAATGTTAGGTTTTAAAACCATAGGAATAATAATATTTAGTGGAAAAGGTCTCTTTCAAAGTATGTTAAAATATATGTTGATAATGACTCTTGGGGAGTCTCAGGTAGTGCAGGTATTGGAGGTATCTGTCAGGGCCATAATGGAAAATTTATTTGTTGATTTGTAGGAAGGTTAGGAAGAATAACAAATACTTTTGTAAAGGTAACAAAATTTTGCTAAGTAATTATGGAGGCCAAAAGAGGGCAGCTAACCAACATTGAAGTATAATTTGATTCCAAGATTTTAATAGACCATTTTTTAAAATAATCGTCATTTAAGCCCAAATATTCACAATTAGAAGAATGTTTTAAATAAATACAATTCATTCTAAAAGGTTATAATGTAGTAGGTTAGATCCAAACAAGGAGAAAATGAAATCAAGTTGTTGACTTCTTTACTAAATTGATATCTAACTGGGAAGAAGTTAAAATTGGGGAGGAGAAGGGTCTTCTTAATCAGGACTTAAAAAATAATATTTTAAATTTTCCCTATGAAGACCTCAAGGAAGTTTGAAAAGAGTTGGACCTACATCTCAAGATAGGGAAGCTTCTAACTTTAAAGGATAATTTTTTTGAAAAGAAGAAAGAGGTTACTTTTAATAAAAAATGGATAATTTTGAAACTTATTTTATTTGAAGAGAGACAACATCGCTCTTTTTCTCTTTGTTATACAATAAGTCACATTTTTTTAAAATTTTCTATCAATTTTTTGGGAGGTTTTTAATATCTAGCCAATATTTCTCTATTTGTTTCTAAATATTAAAGGGATTGTTTAGTGTTGCATGTTTTTTTTATTTTCATGACTATTGGATTGTAACAGGTAATAAATTTTTAAATCTCACTTGATCTTTGGTTTAATATATGAATTTATTGTGCTATAAATTTATATAAGATGAACACAATATATTTTTTCTTTAATTATATATAATATATCCTCCTAGGCAATATTGAGGGAGATACGTCCCTATGAAGCTAGCCATCTAGAACAAGGGTAGTGATGATTTTTCAAGTAAAAAAAAATGAAATTACAGATATCTGTCAGCCAAGGTTCGGATTATGGGAGGAGTAATGGAGGGATAGGGCTTCAATGAGGCAAGACATTCTATCTGGGTATAGAATTTTTTAGTTAAATTTTTTTCCTTTATTTATCTTAGAAATTTTGCATGCAAATAATTATAGTTTTTTCATATATTATAATTGCTATAGGATTTTCTAGTAAATTTTAGTAGATTTTGAGTTTTAGTTTCCATCCTATGGACTAATATACAACTAAATCCTTACAATTATCTTTAGAAGTAGAGGTTAGTGAGAAAATCGTAGAAGAGTGATCCTTGTATCTCAAAGAAAGGGCAATTTTTGGTAAATTTAATGGATCTTGGCTAGGGGTTTCAACCTTGAGAAAATTAATTGATAGGAGTTGGAAGTCTCTAAGAGTGATTCTATCATTTATTCCCAAAGGTTTCTTTCTAGCCATTTTTTGTTCTAGGGAGGAAAGAGATAGAATCCTAAAAAGGGGGTCCTTGGTTTATGGAAAGAGCAAGACTCTTCATTACCCATTGGTATGAAGGCTTTACGCCTAGGAATGGAAGTCTATCCCTAATACCAATTTGGGTTAGGATGTATGGATTACTGCATTGAATTTTAGGAAATTTATACCTTTAAATCAATAGGCAACAATATGGGATAATTCCCTGAGATTTTATAAACTACAAAAGATGGATTCTTGGCTATTTATGCTTAGATATTGTTCATGATTGATATAAGTAAAATTTTACCATAATCAATCATTATTAAGTATAGTAATAAGTTGTGGATCCAAACCATAGATTATGAAATACATCTTTTAGATATAGAAGAAGTCATGAGGTGGAGCATATTGAAAGATCATTCCCTAAGAAGAGTCTAATAGAAACATATGTAGAAAACCGCAAGAGAAAATTACAAATGGAAATGGATGAGGATAGTTTTCAACTTCCAAAAAATAAGTCTAGATAGATGAAAGTAAATAAATAATGGAGACCAATAAGGAAGGATATTAGAATAAATACCAATTTTTTTGAGGATTTAGCCTATGAAGAAAATCATATAAGAGCTTAGAGGACACATTACAATAGGTTTACACTATTAAGAAGGAACCATTGATTCGGTATAATCCTAATTTAAGGATGAACATTCTTGATGAACCTAAGGAATGTGTCTCATAATATTTTTAAGAATCTCTTGAAGTACCATGCACCATTTAGGAGAAGAAAATTGGTAGAGAAAATGCAATGTTAGATGTTAATACCTCTACCATTAATAAGGAAATACCAAAAAATGAGTAAGATAAGTCAAAAGCTTTCATAGTAGAGCTAGGATAGGATAAGTCTAATGGAAAAGAAAGTTGTGAAAGAATATTAAGGAATAGGATAATAAGACCTACTTTTGATACAAATAAGGAAAAAAGAGGAAAAATCTCAAATTATCAAGCAAGATCCAAGGAAGCAAGAGCAAACATAGAGAAATGAACATAAACTAAGTTAGTTGAAATTCTCTTTACCAGATACCAAAATGATATTGGTAATTCATAAGCGGGGCCAGTAGCCCCTAATGAGACATGATTACCATCTCACGGAATATAATGGGTGTTAATGCCCCCTTAAAGCAAATGTGTATCAGGGATCTTTGTTTAAATAATAAGCCTGATATTATTTGTATCCGGGAAACTAAAATGACAAAGAAAAAAGTTTCCAAAAATACGATAGCAGTATGGACGAGATGTGAATAGGATGTTGTGAATTATGAAGGAGTGACAGGGGGAATTCTAACATGTTGGAATCCTATTAGAACCTCCCATTCATAAAACTAGGCATTATATAGTATCTTTAGTCACATATTACTTTGTAGATATTTGTTTCATCCTTATCAATGTCTATGGACCTACATCTTAGTCATGCAAATTAGAAGTATGGAGTGGGACTGAAGCTTTTATGAGAAGTGAATACCAAGAAAATTGATTCATAATCATAGGAAATTTTAATGCCATAACCAAGTTGGATGAAAATTTAGCGAAATTAGGAAAATTAAACCAAAGTATGAAAGATTTCTTAGCTCTTATTCAAAAAATATTCTATGGGAGGTTGACTTTGAGTAAGACAACTATACATGAACTAACAAAAGGAGAGGTCATAACCTAATAGCAGAAAAATTAGACAAATGCATTTCTCAAATCATTGGCTAGATGAGGAGACTTGTGCTAAAATTAATACCTTGACAAGGATTGGTTTGGATCACTGGCCAATAAGAGTTAAAATGGTGGTAAGTGAATTGAAAAAAGGATAATATTTTAAAAATAATAAGATGTGGGAAGATCATCCACAATTTATTGATATGATAGCACAAACATTGAATTCTTCAGAAAATGGTGGGCTATATACACTTCCTAAAAAATTAAATCAATGACATATAGATTAAAAGAATGGAACAATGACACTTCTGGAAATATTTTTGAGAACAAAGAACTAAAAGGTAAAATTCCAAAATTCCAAAAATATGATCATAATAATCCAAACTTGGAGGAAAGGGAGTTTTTGAGTGAGAGTAAGGAAGAGAAATTTTGGAGATTAAATTAGAGACAAACTTGGTTAAAATAAGGAGATACAAATAAATAGTTTTTCATAGGATGGCAATATTACAAAGATAAACATCCATAATGAGTAGAATTAAATCAATATAAGGGGTTTGAATTGAAGACCTGAGTGAAATCATAAAGGAGATAAGGTTTTTTTACCAAAATATTATAGGATTAGAGGATTTGAAGTTCTTCATGATAATCTACTACAAGAATTAGCTTTAGTTATAATAGATAAAGATAATAAGAAACTAATGGAACCTATTACTCTAGAAGAAGTTCATTTAGCCTTTTTCTCTTTTGATAAGGATAAATTTCTAGGTCCTAGTGGATTCTCTACAACATTCTATCAAAATAATTGGGATATAGTGAAGGATCATTTATTGGTGGCAGTGGAATATCTAGGATAAAACAATACATAGCTTATAAATTAAATACAACATATCTTACCCTGATTCTAAAAAAGAATAATGTAAAATTGTTTGATTCGTTTAGGCCCATAAGCCCATGTAATATGGCATATAAGATTATCTCCAAGGTCATGGTAAATCGATAAAGACCTCAGTTAGAAAAATGTATTTTAGAATAGTAAGGAGGATTTGTGAAAAGGAGACAAATTTTGGATGTAATCATAGTAGTTCATGAAGTTATACATGTAACAACTTGAAGAAAAGAGAATGATTTTAAAACTTGATATGAGTAAATCCTATGATAGGGTTAAATATGATTTTATTATTGCAGTATTAGAAAAGTTTGGATTTGGTAAGAAATGGGTTAGATGGATTAAATATTATGTCTCTATAGTTTCATATTCAGTGTTGGTCAATGGGTTAGTAACATAATAATTTAAAGCCAAGAGAGGTCTTAGATAGGGAGATCCTCTATCACCATATTTGTTCATTATTATGATAAAGGTTTTGGATAGGAACTTGAATAAGGCTAACAAATATGGATTGATAAGTGGTCTTAATTCTAGTAATAACATTGACAACATCACCCATCAACAATTTATAGGTGATACAACCCTTTTGGGAGGGCAAGGATTAATGAGGCTAGAGCTTTGAATAAATTATAAAAGGAATACAAAAGAGCATTAGGATACAATATGCCAACATCCAAAATTTACTTCCTAAACATCCCAACCAGAATTAAAGTAGAGATAAATAGGTTACTTCATATGGAGGAGGTAAAGTTACAAACAACTTATCTAGGGATGTCCTTATTTGAGGGGAGAATGAGGGTAGAATTATGGAATCCAATTATAAGTAACATTTAGAATAAACTACCAGTATGGAAAGGTAGATGGTTATTGTTAGCCAAAAGAGTGCAACTAATTAGATCAATCTTACATTCCATTCCAACTTATTATATATCCTTGTATACTATGCCAAAATTAAAAGAAAAAAGTTTAATCTATATTATGTTGTCATTTTGTGATCAGGTTTACATGATAAAAGAAATTTTCCTTTGGTGAAATGGAGCAAGGTGGGTGATGATAAAACTAGGGGAAGTCCTAGTTTAAGATTTCTTATAGATGTAAACTTAACTTTTAGAGGAAAAGTAATTTAGATATTGTATAAAGAGAGTCAAATATAATGGGCAATAATTCTTCTAAGTAAGTATGTTGAGCCAAATGATGTAAGATTAATATTTACTACATTCTCACTTACAAATGGTTATGCTCTATGGAATGGTTTAAAAACATTTATTGATCTAGTGATTAAAGGTCTAATATGGGTGGTGGGAACTAGAGAAAATATTTCTATTTATATGGATACTTGGTGTGATAAAAAACCACTTAATCTAGATCCAATTTTGAAACCATGGATGAGATTACTTTAATATACATATGATGATAGGGTTTCAGACATCATGTACAAGGATTAGGAAGGAACATACAAATGGAAAGAAGATTTTTTTGAAAGTATACAAGACATTGATGCTAGGAGGCAGTAGAGTAGAAACATAAAAATAATGATTATTTCAAGGGGAGACAAGGATAAGCTAATTTGGAAGTTGAATAGCTCAGGAGAATACACAAGAATATGGAGAGATATTTGGGATATACCCAACATTCCTAAAGGTAAAATGTTTGTTTGGATATTAGGTTATAGAAGAATTTTATCTTGGGATAACCTTATGAAAAGGGGTTTTCATGGCCCCTCACAATGTGTTATTTTTAAAAAGGAGGAAAGTATAGACCATCTCTTGGGACACTACTCAATAGTTTTGAATATGAAGAACACAAGCTTATACTGAGATGGGGGTGAATAGTATAAGATAAACTTTTACTTTTCTTTTCCAAACAATATTATCCAATGTTATCAATTGCAATATCAATACCAGTAATAAATTAATGCACAAATCATAACACACATGAGAGACACAGATTTAACGTGGTTCACCCAATGTGGGTTACATCCATGGAGAAAATATTTCTTATAAATTTTCTCAATAGATATCTTGGGAACCGGTTCCCTATTACAATGTTTATGGACCTATATCCAAAGGAACCAATCCCCTATGCTTAAGTTTATGGATCTCTATCCATAGGAGACCTCTATCCCCACTGCTCTAATTTGTGGATATCTATCCATAGGAAAACTCTATCCCCTTTGTGCTAGTTTGTGTAACTCTATCCACATGAGACACCTCTCCTTTCTGATCAGGTTCGTGGAACTCTATCCATAGGAGACACCTCTCCTCTTTGATCTAGTTTGTGGAAATTCTATCCATAGGAGACACCTCTCCTCTATACTATGGTTCATGGAACTCTATCCATAGGATAACTTTATCCCCTTGTTGGTCTAGTTTGTGGAACTCTATCCATGGGAGACTCTTCTCCTTTGCTCTGGTTCGTGGAACTCTATTCACAGGAGAACTCTATCCCCTATCTGTTCTAGTTCATGGAACTCTATCCATAAGAGACTCTTCTATTTTGCTCTGGTTCATGAATCTCTATCCACAAGAGAACTCTAGCCCATTGCTAGTTCAATACTCTGCTCAAAAATTGCTTTAAGCCTTCACACAAGGCTTTCTCAACTCTACAACAAAACCTGCTCATAAATTTATTCTCAAATTTACCCCAAATTTGCACACACTACATGCATAAATCTATCTCAACTCTATCCCAAATCTACACAAAGATATCTTCAAATCTCTCCCAAATCTAGACATATTACATGAAAAAATATATCTTCAAATCTGTCCCAAATCTACACACATTACATGCACAAATATATATTCAACTTTGACCCAAATCTACACATATTACATGCACAAATCCATCTTCAACTATGTCCCAAATATTCTCAACTGCCTGATCAAATATGCTCAACTTCATGTACTGATATGTCTCACACCTGCTCATAAGTCTACCTCAAATATGCTTCAAGTCTTCTCACAAGACTTACTCAAATATTCCTCAAACTTGATTCACGTATTCTCACAAGACTTTCTCAAATCTGCCACAAATAATTCTGCTATGCTCTGCTCTAATACATGCTCAAAACAACTCATAGCACATGCTCAACCAATCCCAAATCTTGCACATAAATGATGTTCAAAACAATGCTTATATCTCTTTCAGAAATGCTTTCTTCAACTAGACATTTCAGACATATTCTACCTAGAATTCGTTTAACCTCTTGAATATATAGATAATGATATGTACTATCAAATGCCCAATATGTTCTTCACATTCATATATCTTGCATTCATCAAATTAGATCTCTACCTCTTACAAATCCCTTTCAAATCAAATCAAACTAGTGTATTACTTTGCTTCACAAAACTAGTTTATAACAATTGCCCATTCACATTCAATGTCACTCGCATCAATGCCCAAATACTTCACAAATCCTTTCAACAAGAATGCACAATTTGCTCTCAAAACCCTAGCTCAAATATTTCCAACAATACACACTAATCAACCTTTTTATCTCCACCTTATGATTCTGAAATATTCACTCAACCAAACACCTTAGAGAAGGAATAATGTCAACATACCTCTTAACTTGATTTGATGAAATATCTGCTCTCAAAAATCTATCTCAAAAGAATTTCCTCTTCCAAGTGCTACTTCAAAACTAATTAGTAGATTTCTCTTTCAAACCATCAACATTAACTTTCTTCTCAAAAAGATGTGCTCAATGATGTTCAATAACTTTTCATTTGTTCTCAAAATATAGGACATTAAAAATTATCAAAACCCCTCAAACTTAATTTTCACCATACAAAATTTCAACCAAAAATCAAACCACAATAACACCTTATAACTCCTACTCTCACATGTAAAAATTATCCCCTTTGTATTTTCTCTTTATGCTCTTTGCAAAATAAAACTTTATAAAATACCTTTATAATTTCTATTTGAAAAATAGAAAGCTTTTATAACATATTCTTATAACTCCTAATTTGCACACAAACTTTATTAACTCACACCCTTATGACTCCCTAATTGCAAAATCAAAACTTTATTAAACTCAACCCTTATGACTCCCTAATTGCCAAACAACACTTTATTCAACTCAACCCTTATGACTCCCTAATAGAAAAAAAAAAATTATTAACAAAATTTAATGCCCTTATCACTTCTACCACCAAGGGGAGTTGAACATGAAACCTCACGGAGCCCATGCTCTAGCACAAGCTAGAGTGCCGCATGGGCTAGCTGCCCACACAAGAACCTATGTGCACAATGTACATCTTAAACCCTTTGTCGATTCCTTTGGTCAAAAAAATGCAAAAACATCACCACCGAATCTCGACCCTGAGACCTCATCTGCGCCACATCTTAGCATAGGGAATCCCTACCATATGAGCCAACCGCCTAGATGAAACTTCCACCATGATAATAAATATTTGTTCTGACCTGATTTTGCCTTCGATTTTGTGCACTGCTTCCTTCCTTCATCTCTATCCTCGATAATAATGCATGAAAGATTCTACCCTCAACTAGCACTCTGATTGCACTCTCTCTACATCCATGTGTGCACTCACTCTGCTTCCATGATTCCAACAAACTCTCTCTACTTCCACAAATTCAACGAATGAAATTATTGGCACATGATTGCATATTTTTTATTCACACCAAAGTGAAAATATTATTCCCCTTAAATATGCATATTGATTTTTATGAGGACATCAGTGCTATTTTATTTTTTATTATATGAATTTACTTTGGTGCCTTCTAACCTTGCACTTTATTATTATAATATTTTTTTAAAAATATATTATAATAAAACCTTTTGCCTTCCTTGTAGTATTTGAAACTCTATCAATCAAATGAAACCTTATCTTTTAAACCTTTTTCTAACCAAATGAAGTCTTGTTTGTTCCTTGCAAATACAACCATGGAGAATCTTTTGCCTTGACAATTATTGTACCTTTGACATCAATTTTTCTACCTCATGTACCCTTTGAAGATATTTGCCTTGTGCTTTAATATTTCAACCTTGAAGATAATTCTCAACCATTTCACTTTTGACATCAATGAAAACCAATGTACTCAAAATTTCCAACAATCTCCCCCTTTGTCATTGATGGCAACCCTTTCTAAAAATTTCTTTTCCAACCATTGAATTCCAAATATACTCCCCCTGAGAAGCTGCTCCCCGTTACTGATTTTTCTCCTCCTTATTGATTTATATCTCCTTAATGAAAATCTCCCCATTTGACATCAATGGCAAAGGGACTCCTTTTGGGCTAAAAAATAATAAGACTCTTAGCTTAGCCCCCTCACCACCTCCTCTCCTTGAGGTGATTAATTTTTGGGTGGGAGTAAATCTACTCCCAACATACAATGCTCTTTTTCCTTTTCAACCTTCTTTTTCAACACCTTTGTAATCATACCCTTTTGATCCTTTTGAGTGTCCCTATTCTTGCTTGACTTTGGAAGTTCTAAAAACTCTGTTCTACACCACTTGGCCTTATGCCTAAAATTATTGCAATTGTAACACCTGATGTTGTAGTTCTTGGAAGGTGCAAATGACTTGAAGTTCCTCTTGGTGAAGCCATAATAATTTCTATCATAAACCCTACAGTGTATAGCTTTATGACCAAAGTGATTACATGAGTAGTAATAACCTTGAAAGAAATATACATCTTCGAATGAGTTGAAGTTCCTCTTAGTTAAACAATACTCCTTTCCATGAACTCTTCAATGTATAGCTTTGTGACCAATATGATTAAATGAAAACCAATGCCCTTGGAAGAAATATTCATCTTGTCTTGAAATATCTGGTCTCTTAGTCCTTTATTTGCCTTCTCTATGATGGTCTCTATTTCTTGTTTGTGCATTGTTTTCTTTCTTAATGAATATTCCACTCTTCAACTTATCAGCATAGGTCTTAGGTTCTTCTTCAATATCTTCCTCTGAAATTTTCTTTTATTTTGAGCTTGACTCCTCTTTTTGAACCTCTTGACCTTCTTCAAAACCAAGTCATGTTTTGATAAATGAAGATCTTTGTGCATTGATAATGTTATCCAAAGCTTTTGAACTTTTTCCAAACCTGTGCAACTTATCCTTAGAATCTTTCACTTCCATTCTTAGATAAACCACTTCATGTTCTAATGTTTCACATTCTAACTCTTTTACCTCTAACTTTTCAACCATGACTTATTTAAATCTTCTTGTCTTAGCTTTTGAGTTTTTGAGATCTTGTAGAAGCTTTTATTTTATTTCTTCATCTTCTTGAATTTGAGCCTTCAGTCTTGAATTCTGCTTTCTAATTCTTTTCAACTCTCTGAGAGCAACAATAAGTTCCTCTTCTAGATCAACTATGCCTTATTTTTATTTTTTTGAACCTTTTTCTAGGTCTTCAATTATAGGAGCATATTCTACTTGGTCTTCAATAGGAGTGTTTTCTTCCTCTTCTATTATCAAAAATAGAATCTCTTCTTTTTCACTATCTGAGAGTATTTCAACACTGTCACTTGAAGCACTGCTTGCTATTTTAACATAGAAACTCTGTTAAGTACCCAATATAAGTATTTAATATTATATTATTATAATGTTGGGGTACCTAGAAATAGATATTTGGGGATATATTATTATATTGTATAAGAGTTGGCATGGGCCACACATAACCCAAGATTGATTGTATTATAATATAATGTTAAGTACCCAATATAAGTATTTAATATTATATTATTGTAATGTTGGGGTACCTAGAAATAGATATTTGGGGATATATTATTATATTGTATAAGGGTTGGCATGGGCCACACATAACCCAAGATTGATTGTATTATAATATTATATTATATTATAATATAATATTATATTAATAGTGGGCTCCCCAAAGTAGAATTAGAAGATGGGTATATAAAGAAGAGATATTGGTCATTGTAATCATCATGAAGAGAATTATATTGTAGAAGTCTTGGCTCGTGGAGTTGAAGATCTTGTGGAGTGGCTTCCTTCCAAAAGGAGTATTGTATGGTGTTGCCCTACCTCAAGGGTTTGCTTATGTTTTGAATACATTGCAGTAATTTCCATATTTGTCTTGTTTTACATTATGTGGATCATTCATTGTGGTTGTTATGCAATATATCTATAATTTGTTAATGATTTATGTGGTTGAGAAAAGGAGGTTCTTAACAAGTGGTATCAGAGCGGCGATTTGGGCAAAGTGGGTTTGTTTTTGTAGAGCTAGGGCACGTTTCTCAGGAGCAACGATTTGGGAAAAGTGGGGATTTTTTTGTGGAATTGCAGAATTAGGGTTTTTTTGGAAAAACGTCTCATCTTTTAGGAGCTATATCTCTGTGAAAGTTTATCCGATTTAGACGATTCTTGGATCAGTTCGTGCAGAATTTGAAGAGCTTTAAAATGAGTGGTCATATGAAGGAATCCGAGCAGTATTGAGGGAGATACGACCTTTTGAAGTCAGTCATCCGGAACAAGGGTAGTGACGAATTTTCAAATCATGAATTTTTTGGAAGACAAAATTTAGTTCGGGTAAGCAAATCAGTTGCAATTTATTTTTTTTGGAAGAAAAATTGCAGATCTAGTTGTTTGTGTGGAATTTTAGCTTCAAATCAGTGGGGAGATATAATTTTCATAAAACCCTAGTTTGCATTAGGGCATCAACTATGGAACTACAAAATTTTTTTGAAGGAAATGTTATTGATGTGAGAGAGTGGTTGAAAATAGTAAAATCTCAACATGGTGAAGTCATGTTACGTTGTTGCTTTAAGAGTTTTTTTGGGGGGGAAGTCTTGCAATGGGTAGAAAGCTTTATTAGGGATAATCCCTTGTGCACTTGGAGTGAAATAGAACCAACATTCTTGAGTAAATGGGAACATATTCAATTACAAAGAAAGTTAGATGTTTGCAAGAGAGATATTGAGGGAAGGAATAAAAATATAGATAGCTTGATGGATGTCATCAAAGACCTTGAAAAGAAACTACAGGGAATTCAAAATGAGCGAAATGAAATGAAAGGAGAATGGGAAGTTTTCAAGAAACAGAATGAAGACTATGAAAAAGAAATAAAATTACTCAAGAAGGAGAAAGAGAAAAATATTAAGGAAGACAGTGAGAAGAATGAAGCCACATATTTGGATATTCAAAAGCAAGAGAAGGATCAAAAGGGTTTACATTCATCTAAAAATTCTATTTTATAGGTTCATGGAAGCATTCAAAAGGAACAGGTTATTATTTCCATTGACCCTAGTAGCAGATATAATTTTATTAATATTGCTTTGGCTAAGAGGTTGCAGGTTCAAGCAAAAAAAATTAAGGACACACAGTTGAAGGGTGAGCATGTTCAGATTTTTGAAGATTTGAAGATCACCATGGATAAATATGTTTTACATTCAAATTTTCATGCTATTGAGATGAATGATGAGGATATTATTCTTGGTTATCCTTGGTTAGATTCTTTGGGTACTGTTAACATTAATGTGCAAAAGAAGTTTATGAAGTTATGGTACAGAAAAAAGAAGATAACATTACAGGATATTTCTCAGCTTCAGGAGCAAGGATCCAAGGAAAAACAAGAAGTGGTTGCAGAGGAACAACTTGAAGATCAAATAGAAGAACCTGAAATAGAATCCAAAAAGGCAGTAGCAACAACAGAGTCCATGGAAGAAGCAACAACAATTGAGTCCATGGAAATAACAGTAGCTGAGTCAAAGAAAACTTTGATAGAAGAGCACAAGGACACACCAAACAAAGGGAACATGAAAGAACAATGTGTAGAAGATTTTAAAATAGTGGAGCCAAATGTTGAGGAGTCAAAGAAGGTAGAACATCAAGTTAAGGTGACACCATATCGCCATCCACACCACCATGAGCAGCAACAATCTTGGAGGCATGGCTCAAGGCAGCAATATTATGGTTCTACATGGAATCAGAAGGGCATCAAGTATGGCAGTGTTTGGAAGAGAAAGCATAGTGATCCTGGTTTTCAGAATGGTTCATCAACATCAAGGAACAAGTGGACCCATCATTCAAATTATCAAAAGATAGTAGCAGAAGCATGGAGCCAACGAAGCAGATTTGGATACTCAAGTGGTAAAATGGCATACCAACATCAACGTGTTTCACTAGGATGGATGGATGATCAAGATTGGTACCAGTTGCTAACATTGCTTGGCAAATCATATTATCTTGTTTCTTCATATGTTTTGAGGATGAAACATTTGTAAGGGGGATGGAATGTTAAGTACCCAATATAAGTATTTAATATTATATTATTGTAATGTTGGGGTACCTAGAAATAGATATTTGGGGATATATTATTATATTGTATAAGGGTTGGCATGGGCCACACATAACCCAAGATTGATTGTATTATAATATAATATTATATTAATAGTGGGCTCCCCAAAGTAGAATTAGAAGATGGGTATATAAAGAAGAGATATTGGTCATTGTAATCATCATGAAGAGAATTATATTGTAGAAGTCTTGGCTCGTGGAGTTGAAGATCTTGTGGAGTGGCTTCCTTCCAAAAGGAGTATTGTATGGTGTTGCCCTACCTCAAGGGTTTGCTTATGTTTTGAATACATTGCAGTAATTTCCATATTTGTCTTGTTTTACATTATGTGGATCATTCATTATGGTTGTTATTCAATATATCTGCAAATTGTTAATGATTTATGTGGTTGAGAAAAGGAGGTTCTTAAAAAAATCTTCTTGTGCCTTTGAAAGAACTTATTTTCATGCTTGCCTTGACCATACCTGTTTTTCTTTTCATGCCTAAATTTTCTTTCTTCCTTTTTCTTATAATCCTATTTCTCTTCACTGCTATTACTTCTAGCTATGGATAATTTGATGCATAGTGACCAAAGTTACCACAATTAAAATTTTTAATTGTCTTTACATCTTTGTGTTTTCTTGAGTCCTTATTTCTTCTTACGTAGTTAGCTTCTTCTTTACTGCTTGACTCATCACTTGATTCTGGTTTCTTATATTTTGTTTTCTTTGAAACTTTGAATGCTGCCTCTTTCTTGGAATTTTAATAATTTTTTATCCTCATCTCATAAGCTATGAGAATTCCATGTAACTCATCCATAGTCAACTTATCAAGATCCTTCATATATTCTATAGTTGAAACCTTTGCATCATACCTCATAGGGAGTGATCTTAATACTTTTTGAGCAACACTAGAGTCCACAATTTTGAATCCAAGTCCATGCATGGTATTAAAAAATTCATCAATATGAAGTAAGAATTTAGCAATATCTTCCTCATATTCCATCTTCAACTCACACCTCCTCTTGTGAGTTTGCAGTTTTACCAACTTGACCTTGCTATCTCCTTCATATCTTTGCTTCAATTATCCCATATCTCTTTTGCTGATTTGCATTGCATAACTTTCAAAAATTCTAATTCACATAATCCACTAAATATTCCATTCATAGCCTTGGTATTATTCACATATAATTTCTTACCATCCTTATCTGTGGTAGGAGTAGTTGTAGGTGTGAACCCATCCTCAACAAATTACCATGTTTCATATACTTGTACCATCAAATAAGTCTTCATTATCATACTCCAGAAAGCATAATTGTTCCCATCAAACAATGGAGCCTTACTTGTTGAAGATACATTATGAGAAGCCATATGTGTTCCTATAATATATTCCTTCAAGTTGTTAGACCTTTTTGAAGGAACCCACTCTAATACCAATTGAAGAACATAAGCTTATATTGAGAGGGGGGATGAACAGTATAAGATAAAATTTTGCTTTTTTTTTTTCAAATAATATTATCCAATGTTATCAATTGCAATATCAATACCAGTAAAAAAGCAATGCACAAATCATCACACACATGAGAGACACATATTTAGCATGGTTCACCCAATGTGGGTTACGTCCATGAAAAAAATATTTTTTATAAATTTTATCAATAGATCTCTTGGGAACCAATTCCCAATTACAATATTTATGGTTATTTGTCCAAATGAGACACCAATATCCTATGCTCAATTTCATGGATCTCTATCCATAGGAGACCTTTGTCCCAACTACTTTTATTTTTGGATCTCTATCCATAAGATAACTCTATCCCCTTTGTGTTGGTTGGTGGAACTCTATCCATAGGAGACACCTCTCCTATATGCTCAGGTTCGTGGAACTCTATCCATAGGATAAACATCTCCTATATGCTCAAGTTCGTGGAACTCTATCCATAGGAGACACCTCTCCTCTTTTCTCTGGTTCACGAAACTCTAAGAGTAGTTTCAAAAAATGGATGTGAAGTTCCAAACACAAGAAAATAAATTGCAATATATGAAAGCAAAACTCTAGAATCAAGAGGAAAGCTTAGCAATAGTGCAAATAGAGCTAGAATAAGATAAGGAGCCATAAAATCCTATCCTTTCTTGGGAGATTTTGAAACAGATATGAGGCTAGTATTGGATTAACGAAGTAGCTATGAAGGATTTCCCATTAGTAAATATATTGCATATATTTTGAAGCTGGTCCAATACATAGAAGAAGAATTTAGTAAAGAAAGAGAGGAGTTGATGGGTAAAGTAGAGCAAGCAAAGGTAGTAGTTTGTATCATGTGAAATAGAGAACAATACCCATTATTGGTAGCATGCTCTAAGAGATACCTAAGTGAGTCAAATTTTGCTTAACTCAAGTAATATATGGAAACTAGCTAATCCTAGAAGGAGGTGACATAATAACTACACTTAAAGAAAGTATAGATAAGATAAAAGTGGTAGTTCAAGAGGTCGTGGACCTTGGCTTCTCAAGATTCTAGGATAAGAATAACACTTTTTACAATGCAAGGAAACTTAGCCAACAAATAGATCAGTAAATCAATGATGGAGATGAGATTAATTCATTGCTTGAACCTTTAGAAGCAAATCAGATTATTGTGCTCTTACATGAGCTCTCTACACTACCCTCAAGATCACAAGAATTGGCTCAAAGATATGGGGACCCATCTTATGATAGATTCTTTGAATTGAGAGAGGTTCTACACAAATTTAGAGTAGTTTATGTCCCCTCTTAGAAATCATGGGATAATATGTGCCATATATTTTAGCTTGTGGTAACTCCAACAATTCAAGGAACCATCCAATAGGGTGAAACATCTAGAGTAGAAATGGAGGAAGGACAAGGTGAGTCTATTGGTACAACAATTGGGACCTCAGATATGGGGAGTATGTAGGAAGCCTACATTTGTATAAATAGCTTTTTATTTTTTTTTACTCTATTGCCTAATAGGATAAGGCTATATGGATTTTTTTTCTTGCAAGTAAGAAAACCCTATGAGGTACCAATAATGTGGGTAAAAAGAATCACCCATATATACAAACCATCTCTTTAGAGAGATTTTATTGTTTGAGTTTGTACATATCAAGATAGGAGAACATAAGTATAATTGAGCACTGAGCACATGGAATAGTTATTGACTCAAGAGAGAAGAAGCAAATACTCAGTAAGCTTGTGCAATATCATAATGTAAAATTTTACTGAGTATAGAAGGTAACTAGAACTTTAAAATTATGACATCATCAATGAGCATAAAAATATTTGGCACCCAATGCAGTTGAGTCTTAAAGATTGACTAAGGTAGGAGAATCTGACTTTTTGCTGAAATACTAGACTTATATTTTGGTTAAATATTAAATAAAGTAATCAGACTATTTAAGATGTAAACATCACCAAAGGTGTGAAAAATGTATGACACCTGATACATCAAAGTAAAATTTTTTCTAAGTGCCCGAATGAATACCTAGCATCTGGCATCGAAGCATCCCATGGTCGGATACAAAATTTAGCTAGCTGTAAAATATGGCCAAACTTATAAAGGTGTTGAAATCATTGATAGTGCATAAAAATTTGTGTCCAAAGAGAAAATAAGCCCAGATATAAAAATTTTCTAAGGCATGAATCCTGGTGGAAGAAAGTAAAGGATTTGAAAGAAGTATTTCTTAAGCTTAACAACATACACCACAAAATAATGACTATGTGTAAAACATATTTGGGCGTTTAAAGACACCAATGTCATCATGGGTAGTGTAAAATTCTGGCATCCAACAAAGAAAATAAAAAATTTGGTTGTGTTGAGATGAAGAGTCATATTGTTGATCAATCTAACGTCACACAAGTAAAAGGAAATCCTGGAACTTATAGAGTAAAGAGCCAGATTGATTTTATCTAGAAAAATGATAATTTGGCAAAGTGACAAAGTGTCAAAACCTGCTTTCAACAACAAAAATCTATTGTCAAAAAATCTTAGCAACAAGAGGCTTCCCCATTTGAAACTTATCCTGATGTAGCTAGGCCAATCATGGAGCAATATGGCATAAAGCAAACCTATTAGAAAATCGTATGGTTTAAAGGAATCCACATTAGTATAATGGCATCATTATAGTTACACCAGAATGACCTAGAAAGGAACACACATGTGTTCTACTAGCCTAACAAGCCTATAGTTTTGAAAGCAATCATACTTAGCTAACTGAATGCAAATGTAAAACTATATATACTTGAGTGTAACCCATTTTCAAGGATCAAATATAGATTTTACAATTGCATAAGTTGTATGATGATTGTACTATGTGCCTTTTAATGTAAAATTAAGTGTTGTTTGTCTTCAATTTTAAAATATTGCTAAACATGTATGTAAGCTAAATTTACTATTAGGTACTTTTGTTAAAATTGAATAAATAATGTATTTTATTAAGAGTTATTTTGTTATGTGGATTTATCCTTGAATTATTGTTAATTCAATTTTTAGAATGCTTAAACGTGTATGTATTTATTTGATTAATGATTTGCAATATTAGATGATGGTTAATATGTTAGGCAATTTGGTCTAGTTTAGAGTGCAAGACTCTCATATCTTATGTCTCTTGATGTCGCTAAATCCCAACCACTTTAACTTCTAGTTTCTAACCTACACATTTCTTACTTTAGTCAGCAATATTAGTTTAGCTAGAATTATAGGAATTGGCCTACTCTAGAGGTGGATCTAGAAGCTATTCTAGGTCTTCCAATCTTGGTTTAGGTGTTGAGGGCACAATTTCTCCACTTATATAGATTTTAAACCAAGACACACCAAAGGAGTAGGTCCATCAAGGTAAAAATTAAGTGGCTCTCACATATAAATCTCCTTTTAGAGTTCATCATGAAGAAAGGAACTTTTTATATCCATTTGATGTGTCTTATATCTATAAGAGATAACTATAGAAATGATCATCTAAACAAAGTCTATAACAATAGCTAAAGCAAAGATATCTAAGTAGTCAATTCCTTCATTTTAAGTGAATCCCTTAGAAAAATTTCATACTTTGTTTTTCCACCTAATCAAAGTGTATTTGTTTTTATAGACCCACATGTATCCAAAAATACTATTTCCTTTTGGAATAGAAATGATCTCCTATGTCTAATTCCTCATCAAGAATTTATACTTGGAAAGCATATAATGCTCTATCCTCCCACTCTAGAAAACCCTTGGCCTAAGAATAAGTAATATATCTCCAAGTTTATCAACCTTTAAAATCAAGGACCAAGATGGAGCCTTTTAATGACACTCTTGAGAGAGAATGGGCTGAGCATCCTAAATAAGATTAAAAAAACACTTGGACATTAGATGAACCATGGAAGATTAAACATATCCTACGGAGGAGTAACATCAAAAACTTGTACTAGAGCATTTTATCTAAACTCACCATATCTTTAACATCCATTACTATCTCACAATGTATGGGAGGATCAAGATCATTTTATTTAGGATATAAAACTACAGGTGTTGGGGAAGAAGCCATAAAGGAAGGAGTCAACTCAAAATAAAAATCTATAACAACTAAAATAGTGCTAATGATAATATCTAAGAAAGCAATAGGAACCACTAGAGGATATGTGGTAAAGGGGTTCTTAGCCTAAATAATAGGAAGGGGACCAAAAAATATAGTTGGAAGTACCTTATCAAATATCATCTTTTTGGAGTGTATTACATTATTTGGTACATGCTAATGTACCCCCATGGTACCTTCATGGTATATTTGTAAATAATAGATTAGAGTTGATTCATAGTTTAGAGTGTAAATTATATTTCACTTTTATATTAGTGTGAATGTGCAAGAAATACACATGTCATGTAAAGTTGTAATGTGTAGGAAATGTACAAATTTCATGTGAGTTAGAGTGTAAATCTAAGTTGAGTCTATGTGCGCAAGTGTCTTATATGTAAGAGTGCAAATATGTAATGCAAATATGTGCACAAGTTCCTTATACTAGAGTGTGCAAGTTATAGAGGTGTAAGAGTTATGTATAGGTGTGTAAATGTTATAGAGTCGTATTCATCAAGTATGCAAGTGGTAAGTAGATAACTCAAGAGTCACAAGACTTGGCATATGGAAAGCAATAGTCAAGTAGATAAAGAGTCATATTGCTATGGCTATATTATGGAGGTAATGCTCCATAAGAAGATATATCAAATCATATTCATATATCTCATTCTCTAATTGTGAGAGAAGAGGAGCAATAAAGCTTGTATACATTTTTGAGTAATTAATTTTGTAAGTTATATTACATGCTTAATACATGTTCCATTAAAACTATTTACATTCATATTTTTGCATATTATTGAATGTTATTTGATTTATTATAAGACTTGATTTAAATATTAATTTGCTAATATTATTCCACTCATATCATTATCTTGACCTTATTATATTGTGATTATATTTGATCCTGTGATATATAACCTGTCATATTTTGTAGTAGTATTAAGGCTTAAAAAACCATCACATATCTCTTTGAATGATAACATATTTACTATTAGGATCATATAAGTGATAAGTATTAGAGGTATAAAAAAATTCTATTAAAAAAACAACAATGACTCTTTACCTCTACCTTATATCATGCATCTCTGGAAATATGGTCCCATGCAATGTATCCAAAATACTAAAATGAGATAGATCAGGCTTATTGCTTGTCAATGCCTAAGAAGAGTCATACCCTAAATGGCTCAATTCAAAGTCTAATTGATAATATATGCTACATAAGTGATTCTTTCATTCCAAAACTTGGGATCCATATTCTTGGTATGTAACATATATCTAGCCATCTCTGTAATAACCCTATTATTTTGCTCAACTACCCCATTATGTTTTAGAGTATAATGAATAGTCCTATAAAAAGCAATACCATGAAGAATAAAAAATTAGTAAAATCATGACTCACATATGCACCTTCTCCATTTATACTCAAGCATTTGATCATCCTCTTAAACTAGATCTCCATAAGAGCCTTGAAGTCCTTGAACTTGCAAAAGGCTTAATATTTGATACAAATGATGTACAACCTAAAAAACCTAGAAAAATTATCAATTAAATTGATAAAGTACATATTTTTAGAAAGAGAGTGTCACAATAGTCCATAAATATCACTATGAATGATATCTAAGGGTCATATAGCATACCTAGAAATCCCTTTTGGTAAGGACTCTTTATGATGCTTTCTCAATGTACTACCATCACAAACACCACTAGGAGGAGAGAAAGGAGGAAAACCAATGACCAAATAATGTTGACTCATGTACATCAAGGATTCATAGCCAAGACCCAAGTTTATGATGCCATCACTAACTAACATCATCTACATATACTACCATAGCCACAAAGTCTCTATTCCTAGATAAGAAAGAAGAAGAATTTGGATGATTACAAAGCTTGTACATCTAATCCAACTCATCATAATATCCTAAGGCAACTATCTTGAAGACATCACTAATATTTTTAATCACCTATCTATCCAGCTAAAACTCCACCCTCTTATTCATACGAGTGATATGACAGGTAGATTAAATATTGGGGCCCATGCTAG
Source organism: Wollemia nobilis (assembly GCA_028583015.1). Lineage (NCBI taxonomy): Eukaryota > Viridiplantae > Streptophyta > Pinopsida > Araucariales > Araucariaceae > Wollemia > Wollemia nobilis. Next base: position 2,676,799 of record JAQPPZ010001308.1, on the reverse strand, counting down.
GAACATGTAGGACCTCATAAAATAAATAATAACCAAGTATTACCTCATTTTATCCACCCACCCATAATAAGGAATCATCCTCGATGATAAACAACTCTCTAGAACATTGTTTGTTATAGTCATGTAAGAGATGGTGATGCTTAGCCATGTATTGAGTTACCCATGAAACTATAATCCACTCTTTAGAAGATATGTATGTCCAATATGTTGAATGAATAACTATATATTCCTACGAGGTCTTACCATCATGGTCATCCTCACCCTAATTATAAAATTTTTTAGCATCAATAAAACACCTTTTTTAGATGCTTATTCAAGCTTCTTAATCACACTCAATAAAACTCTACCTTAGGTCCTTTATTACTATAAAAAGTGTAAATAGACTTCTTGAGATGATTCTTAGTTTTCTTCTCTCCTTTATTTGACTTCTTGTCAACTTTTGTTTTAACCAATTTCTTTGAATGAACCTAAATAGTAAGAGAATGACTCTTACACCTCTATTGTGTGGTGAAGAAAGCAATTGAACATATCATCAAGAGAAGGAGAATAAAATTTTAGAAAGTATACTAAAAGCATCTCAAATATAATAATAATTATCTCATATATTCTAGAAATGTGGTAAAATATAATATTGATAAGATCAATGGTCTTATTTTCATTGTCACCTCCTTTGGCAATATAGATGTAATCTTCCAACTTCTTGAACTGATTAATGTACATGACTATGGTATCAAAGTTCTCCATGTTCAAGATAACAAGATTTACCTCCAATATACTAACTTATGTAGAGTTAATGTGGTCACACAAGTTCTTAAATATATTTAATATATCCTTAGGATTCAAGGTGCTACTAACATGGGTCTTATATATTTTGTTATCATGAAGAGAAATCACACGATAAGCCTTATCCTTCTTATTCTTCAATAGTCATTTTCTCTCATCAAAATTAGTGTCTAAGGGAACCTCATTCTTATATTTGATTAGTGTCTTACTTTGAAGTAAAGCTTCAATATTTATTTTCTAGGTGAAATAATTTATTCCTTTGAACAAGGGTGTATGTTTATCCATGGAATCTAAAAATAGTTTCCTATGTATTGTTATGACTAGAAATAATACTACTAAAGCAAAGAGCTCAAAAACCTATGTAATTTGAAAAAAAAAAAACTCAAAACACTTTTGTATATAAAGTTTATGCCCCTAAGAAGTTTGGTCTAAAAATCACTTAAAATGCCATCAAAAACTTTCAAAAAATTATAAAATTAATTGTACCTTTAGAAAATGGGAAGACAATCATATATATTTTACTATGCAACTATGATGGTCCCAACTGTTTGTTGACTGGTCTACCACTAGGAAAGTGCAACAGTGAATTTAATATCACCAAGTGTCATTGATTTTTGCAAGGGGTGCCTTTGGGATTTTGATTGTATAGGCCACTAGATAGGTTATAAATAAACCTAAATCTACCATGTATCACCTTTAGATCCAAGAAAAATAATTGTTTACCATATTTGTTATTACTATGCAAAGACAAACATAATATGTTTGACAATATGTCTTTCTATGATTTGTTGATCTCTATTCTCTAGATAAAACTTGTGTTCCACATCACCATTTTTACCATGTTTAGAAATAACATGTTATCTAGTGCCACATCATCCATATATGCCGCATCATCTATGCTCAACCAAAAATAATGGACAAGGGAATCAAACCCTAAATCTCTTGGGGCCCATGCTCTAACACTTTCTCCACTAGGCAATAATCTAAAGGTGCATATGCATATGGGAGTAAAGGATGCATACCCCTTAAACCAAACTGTGGATCATCATCTAAAAGGTTTCCCACTCAATACATCCTATATGAATTCAAAACAACAACCATGCAAGAGAATAAATACCTTCAAAAGAAGCATGTTAGCCACCAAGGTATTCTTCTAATACATACATACAATATCATTCAAATCATTTTTAAAGAATAGATTGCATGTCTCACATTCTTTAAATTGGTCCTCATGTCCATGAGGGGATTTGAACCTTGAACCAAGAGCCTCAAAAATTATGTTCCTAGGAAAAATGACCAATGTGCCAAATCCTCCTATGTAACAAACCAAAATATAGAAACTCCAAAAACAAGTGCATCACATTTTCACCTCAAACAAAATATTTGAGGAAATATTCCAATTTTTTTAAAAAATTTTAAAGAAAATGAGAAAAAATACATAAATTTTCACATATAAAATGAGTACCTAAAGAAAAACAATAAAAAGTGTTGAATTGGATCTCCTGTTGCAATTTCATAGAGAATCCAAAAGTGCTAATTGTTCATCTATATTTTTTTAATTTTCTTCTACACAATTGTTTTCTCAAATAAAATCAATCAAGCCATCCTCTCTAGCTAATATAGCAAAAATATTGTCAAACCATATTAACAACTTTATCAAGAAACTTGTAGGTCTTTGCCATGCACAAAGTTCTATTAATGAATCCTCTAGCATATAAGAGCTTCTAAAAAAATTAGTTTCTTCTTTGCTTCTTTGACAGTCATGCAAACTATTCTCTCATTTATATTGCATCAATATAGAAAAAGCCAAAGAAAAAGGAAATGGATATTTTTCAAAAAATGTATAAATTACAAATAAGGTTTTCAAATAATCTTGAAATATATAATCTAGTGGTTAAGGCACCCATTTAGTGAAACAAAAAATATCGAATATCAAGAGAGAAAAGAGGAACTTATTGGTGAATATTTCTCTTGAACCATAAGCCTTGTTGCAACAATGAGATCTTCAAATTCTAATCCCTTCTAAGGTTTTATCAATCAAACCCTACTAGAAATTGCTAACAACACATAAAGCTTCCACAATTTGCTCCTTCAAACACTAGTAGAAAATAATATCAAACTTAAGAAATCAAGTAATGGAGATTCATACCCACTTTGATACCATGTTCGATTTCACAATACTTTCTAGAAACTAATAGAATCAACACATTACCCAAATAAAGACTGACTTATAGAAAGAACATATTGCAATATGAAATATGTTTGTAAAAACCATAATATCCTCATTAAAATAAATAATAACACTCCAATCGATGAATATGTGGTTGATCTCAAGGGGTATAAACACCCAATTACAAGTGATTTTTTTGTCAAGGTTAAATATTTGACCTTTAGTTTTAATAATAAATTATAAATATAACCATAAACCCACCTATATAAAATATAAAAAATACCAAAAGGCTATACAATAAATATAATACAAAATAAGGCCATTGCCTCAAATGAAACTTAACACCATATATTCCAACAAACATAAACCTATAAATGATAAGTCTCATTATGAATATTTAAAAAAAATTAAAGGGATTCATGAAGGTGAAAGTGTTGGTGGAAATGAAAAAGGAGAGGAAGATCCTAAAATCAAGAACAAAAAGAAAATAAATATATGTATATGGAAAATAGAAAAAATATCATAAGTACTAAAAATAAATGGGACTAATCCTATAAATAAGAATAAAAGTGCAAATAAAAATAGTATCGTAAAATTTAGAGATATGAATAAGACCTCAAGAAAAAAAATTATTAGAGAATTAACAAATTAGTATAGTCCTAAGTTTGTTTTAATACAAGAAAAAAAAATAAATGACAAGAAATGTAAGGGTGCACTCAAAAATATTTGGAATATGAGAGATTGTCTAGTAGTTTATGCTATAGAATTTTATGACGTATTGCAACTATATTTGGACAAATGCAAGTAGGATAGATAATTGTTAACAAAAAAATTAATTGGATTGCTAGTCTCTTTTACAAGAAAAAAAGACCAAAGTTGGGGTTATAAATGTATATGATCTAACTATAATTGCTCCTCATGAAAGATGTTGGAAGCACATCAATTTATTAATGTTAAATTAAATGGTGATTCATAATTGTAATATATGTATTCTTGGGGAGGGCTTCAACACAATTTGATATCCTTCAAAAAATAAGGATGGTGCTCCTAGATGATCTAAAGGAAAACAATATTTTTTTGCTTAAATTATCAATTCAAATGACCTTTGGGTTGCTATTCCTTCAAGTTTCAATATACATGGATTAATAGTTGCATTAGGTAAACTCATATAGCAAAAAATATTGGACAAATTTTGTTATCCAACAGATGGTTACAAATAGAGTAAATATTTTATTGCAAGCAAGATCAAACTATAAATCCATTGTCTTTAAGATGTTATTTACCCAATAATGGTCATCCAAATTCACTTTGATATTAATATTTGTGGCTAAGACCATGATTTATTTTAGATAGTTATGTTATGATGGGATGAAGCAAGGTTCGAAGGGTCATATATGTACAAGTGTGTTCAAGAGATGAAATATGTAAAGGGGAAAATAAAGATTTGGAATGCCAAATATTTTGGTAATATATTTAAGGGAAAATAGAAAATCAAATCCAAGATTTAACAATTTACAAGAGATAGTTTAAAATCAATGGAATGGATTGGGATACTTATATGCAAGAAATATAATTATTTTTTATTATCGTAACATATTCAAAAAGAAAGAGTCATATTAGCCCCAAAAATCTATGGACAAATATATTAAGATAGAGGATAGAAATACCAATTTTTTTATATTGTAACCACAATAAATTTGTATTTTCATTGAATAAAAAATATTTTAACTATGAAAAGAAAAATATTAAGGAAGAAGAAGATATCAAGAAGGAAACAATTAATTATTTTAAATATGTTTTGTTTGATATTAGGCAAGATAAAGAGGCTTAAGATAAGATTTTATTAATTATTCCATCAACTATCACACACGGATGAAATAAAATGTTGACAAGGAAGAGCTACAAAGGGTCATTTTATTTTTCCACCCTCACAAGGCACCTAACCTCATGGGGTTTCAATTGACTATGACATAACATATGTGTTTATAGGAACTAAAGGATACCCCTAACTTTTATTTCTACCTTTTAGTCCTATATTATTTTTAAATTAGTTATAAAATATTGAGATGGGCTCCACCCATATTACATCATGACCACATAGCGGTATTACAATAAGCTTGAAAACTATGCATGTATCACTTAGCAAGATTCAAACTTGGGTCTTCTCCTTGAAAGTTGAGAATTTTATACAATTGAGTTTGTGCCATTTGTTCCCAATCCTATATTATTAGTACCCCTTGCTAATACACTTTTTAAAAAAATATATCCATATTTTTACCATATATTATAGGTACCATTTTTTATAACAATTAATATAGTCCCATTTATTTCTATCCTTTCTATATGACAAGGGTAATTTTATTTTCAATTGATTCATTAATCCCCCATATATGAATGAAATAGGTATAAGGCTAATTTTTCAATACAAACTTGAATACAATTGGAACTCTAACATAATCCTTTTTAACCTTCCATTATAGTAACAATAAAAATATAGATAATAATATGTGTTGGGTCGGGAGTGAGTGCAAGCTAAAAGTAGGACTCACCTTTTCATGTTTTAGATCTTTGGGGAAGAGGAAGGAGAAGGAGGCTCATATTTTATTGCTCCAGTCTTTAGAAAGTTTAAAAAATAAATAATTCATATTAAAATTTTAGATAAAATGAAAGGAGAGTCATATATGAAAGTCACAATGGGAAGTATCAAGTGAAATTAGCTCAACCAGTAAGATTCCTCAATATTTCGAGGAGGAAATCCAGGTTCAAATTTTTCCAAACGATATATGGATAATATCCAAGCTTTGTTTTAATACCACTATGTGGTGATGATGTAATATGGGTGGGACCCATTTCAATCCCATATAACTCATTAAAAAAAAATCATAATGGGAAGTAATGATTCCCTAGCTAGAAGTATAGATGTCCATGCTAGAAATAACATTAAGAGTAATAATATAGCAAGTCCAATATAGGGAGCAAATGTTACACTATAAGTGATTATCAAGGATGAGATGATCAAGCACAAATTAATCATTTTTAAAAGTGAATGGTTAATATGTAAGTACCATGGATACTGGAAAGGGTTTTTGATGATTCAAAATTGGATCAAATAGAAGTGAGAATTAAATTTGAATTACTCCCTGACTTATATTCCTAAAGGTTTTTCCTTGATCATATTTTTAAGATTTAAAATTAGGGATAAAATAATGGGTGGCATATTATTTGTTTAGGAGGGTAAATTATCTATATTCAAGACCATAGAGAGAGTATTTATTCATCAACACAAACTATTAAAATGCTTCTGGTGTGGGTTAGGCTTTTTGGACTTCCATGTTAGCTTATCACTAAAGATGTTTTGAAGAATATTGGAAATACCCTAGGGTATTTCACCCAAGATGGACCACCTACTAAGGAGTAAAAGAATGGTTTATATACCCATGTAGGTATTGCTATGGATGTTTGAAAACATTTGCCATAATATTGAGATTAAATATAAATCAAGCAAATGGGATCAACAAGCGGAATATGAAAAATTGCATTTTAAAACCACAAATGTCATATTGGACTTATGGAAAGAGATTGCGAAGTGAAGATGATGAAGAAAGAGATAAAACAAATTGGTCATGAGATAAACTTCAAGATGACATAGATCAACCTTTAGAAGAAAAAAAAGGGATGAGGAAGTATAATGTGCAATTCAAATTTAGAAATAATTAAAGGTGTATAAAAATATGAAGGAAAGTTTAAAACAAAGGAGGTAAAATAGGTCAAGTTTATTCCAGGTAAATTGCCTTCATTTTTCTCAATTAGTATAAAACTCTCTTCTTGCAATATAAATAAAAGTAGTGCAAAGGTTATCCCTTGCACTTTAGGGTTTCAAGAGCAGCGTAATAAATAAATGATGATGGAGGATATCCATAGTAAATTGGGGTGTTTAGAGTAGCATAATGAAAATATTTGATATGGAGGAATGTCCTTGCACTTTAAGGATTCCAAGGCAACATAAAGAAGAAACTATTTTTGAGGTTATTCCTTGCTTTAGAGAAATACAAGCCTATAGATGATAATAGTATTAGCTTTTTAGTTAGATTATCCTAGGTCCCAAATATCCAAGATCTCAAGTAATATTAAATATTAGAGTAACTTAAGCTACAAGATTATTTTAGTGATAAAGGCTTTGGTAGAGGTCTAAGGTTCAAACCCCACTCTGTGGGGACTAGGACCCCTCATAAAAACCTATGTAAACTCATTGAAATAGTATTGGAGTAAATTAATATTAATGGTCAAAATAAATGAACTTAACATTCATGAAAATAACAATAATAATTTACATCTATATTGAACTGGAAGGAAGTGGGAAATGGACCGGTGTGAGCTTGTCCAATGAGAAAGTGACTTTAATTTTTTTTGTGGGCCTACAAACCCCCCAGGGGAAGTGGACCCTTGTTGGGGCCTCTTTTACAGGTTCCCTTTGATTTAGGAGCTAAGACTTATGAAACAGTGGTGCTAAAGGATTTCAAAAAGCAAAATTTTTGACTTACATCCTACGTAGGGGAAACTTTGAATCCCGACAGAGATCATAAAACAATCAATGGACCTAGGGGCTAGAAATATAGTAGTAAAATTCCTAGGCTCATGCCTTGATATAGAATCCATTCATAGATGGGCCATCACTAAATGGAAGGTGTAGAGATAGATGGAGGTTGTTGTGCTTTCCAAAGGCTTATTCCTTATAAATTTGATCTATGAAGAAGAAGTGAATAAAATCCTAGGAGGCCCCTAGTTCTTTGGATGATGTAGTCTCTTTCTTTGAAAATGAGGTCTAGATTTTAATCCAAATACATAAAAAATCAACATAATCCCTTTATGGATAAGGCTCCCAGACCTTCCTTTTCAATTTAAGCACAATGATATCATGCTTAGTATAGCAAGGGTGATATAATGATTGAATTAGCCATGAGGGAAAAATCCAATATGGTTTATGTCAGAATGTGTGTAAAAATTGATATGGAGGCAGAGCTTCCTAGCTCCATAGAACTGGTCTCTAATAAAGCACTTGGGTCTAGGATATTGAGTATAAAAATAGGCTAGTCGCCTGCACCTCTTATAAAAAACTAGGGCACTCTACTATAGAATACCCTTTTAAAAAATCCTAGATTCATAAGCAAGTTTGGCTTCATAAGATATCATATGACCCCTCTTCCTATCAAAAGGAAATGACAGGATCATCTAAGTAATCCATATCAAATATCTAATAAAATAAAGAATCTAAGCAATCGAAGAGTATCAAGTAAGAAAATATGGAGAGATTCTGGAACCTAGTGCAAGGACCCTCAAGAGGAGGCTTCTATCTTTGAAGCCCATCCAATCTCAAATTTATATGAAAGAAAAGATACTCAACCCTTATAAGAACATAAGAATGCACATCCTTTAGTTGAGGCACCTAAAGTTGAAACGTAGCCAATTACTCCAGGCCTTATTACCAAAAACCAAAATAAATGAGGAGGAGATATAGGCACCGATAAAAAGTTGGGTAAACCCTCAAACCTGGAGCTCAAGAAGAGAAAAAAATAAGCAGATATAGCCAATGGATCTTAGATAGTTATGAGCTTAGGGCAAAAGGAAAATCAACATTTTGACCCTAGAAATGAAGCTTCCTCTAGAACAAAATATACCTTAGCCTTTGGTAGAGGAAAGAAACATCTTGAGCAAACTTTTTGACTTACGTCCTAAGTAGGGGAAACTTTGAATCCCAAAAGAGATCATAAAAAAATCAATTAACCTAGGGGATAGTAATTAGTAGTGAAATTCCTAGGCTCGTGCCTTGATATAGAATCCATTCATAGATGGGCCATCAATAAATGGAAGGTGTAGAGCCAGATGGAGGTTGTTGTGCTTCCCAAAGGCTTATTTATTTTAAATTTGATCTGTGAAGAAGAAGTGAACAAAATCCTAGGAGGAGGCCCCTAGTTCTTTGGATGATGTAGTCACTTTCTTCGAAAATGGGGTCTGGATTTTAATCCAAATACATAAAAAATAAATATAGTCCCTTTATCGATAAGGCTCCCATACCTTCCTTTTCAATTTTAGCACAATGATATCATGCTTAGTATAGCAAGGGTGATATAATGATTGAATTAGCCATGAGGGAAAAATATAATATAATTTATGTTAGAATGTGTATAAAAATTGATCTGGAGGCAGAGCTTCCTAGCTCCATAGAACTGGTCTCTAAAGAAAGCACTTGGGTCTAGGATATTGAGTATAAAAATAGGCTAGTCGTCTGCACCTCTTACAAAAAACTAGGGCACTCTACTATCAAATACCCTTTTAAAAAATCCTAGAGCCATAAGCAAGTTTGGCTTCATAAGATATCCTATGACCCCTCTGCCTATAAAAAGGAAATGATAGGATCATCTAAGGAATCCATATCGAATATCCAATGAAATCAAAAAGCTAAGAAATTTTTCAAAGATCATCAAGTAAGAGAAGATGGAGAGATTCTGGAACCTAGTGCCTAGGTAAGCTCTTTGTATCCTAAATTTGGTTGTTCTTTTTTTTATTCTCTTTGGAAAAAACCCTTTGAATATCTTGAAGAAAATCTTCCTCTTTCTATGAAAGAAAATAAGGACCCTCAAGAGGAGGATTCTATCTTTGAAGCCCATCCAATATCAGATTTAGATGAAATAAAAGAGACTCAACCCTTAGAAGAACATAATAATGCACATCATTTAGTCAAGGCACGTAAAGTTAAAAAGTAGCCAGTTACTCCAAGCCTTAATACCAAAAACTAAAATAAAAGAGGAGGAGATATAGGCACCGATCAAAATTTTGGTAAACCCTCAAACCTGGAGCGCAAGAAGAGGAAAACAAAAGTAGATATAGCCAATGGATCTCAGAGAGTTGAGTTTAGGGTGAAAGTAAAACCAACATTTTGACCCTAGAAATGAATCTTCCTCTAGAACAAAATACACCTTAGCCTTGGGTAGAGGGAATATCAATCTTTTCCATCCACACAAATGAATTTGTAACAAGCTTTTCAGAGAAGCAATCCTTTAGCCAAGAAGATAGCCACTATGAGTCCTTTAGAGTTTTATTTATTTCTCAAGAATTTCATTAAGTCTCAAATGATCATTCCACATCCATCATAAGGGTTTGTAAGATGTTAGTCTGCTATGCTGATGAGATGGATCTCCTCGTAAATCTTGAGAAAAATATGAACGAAGCAGAACCTAGTACTACTAAAGGAGACCCTCAATGAGAAGTATGATATTTTTGGATCCTTTGTGATCCTCTGTTTCTCCTATCCTAGGGGGACTATCCCTTGTTGTTTCCTTCCAAGGCTCTTTGGTTGATCCTCTCCTTAGTTTGGATCCTCTTTTGTTGTCTATATCTCATTAGGTCTTTTCTTTGTTGGTTTTTTTCCCTCTCAATGCTATTTTTTCTCTATCAAATGTAAAAAATTTGGGGACCCTTGCAAAACCCCTTCTTCTACCAAATCAAAACATTCACGTGATAACATGAAAAAATCTTATAGTAATACTGCTCAAATTTTGTATATAAACTTTACTCAATCTTCATACAATATCCTAATATTCTTGGATACAATACATGGAGCTTTGTCTCCATAATATAACCTTAGAAAAGTGACTCTTGGACTCTTTTTCTATTGCTCTCCTCACATATTTGGGAGATGCAACCTTTTCTATTACATGCATAAGATAAAACTCTCATGCCTCTTGGTTTCTCAACTTACCATTGGTACACATGACTCTTGACTCTCTATCTACTCTTGCACACTTTATTCTATGACACCTGCACACTTTACTATATGACACTTGTGCACATACTATTACATGACACATTATCACTCTTCACACTTGCATACATAACCTCATTACACTTGTGCACATACCACACATGAACACATACATAAGGAAAAATATAAATCATACTCCTAAACTATAGATTCACATCCTAATCTATTACATATTTACATTTGTACCATCAAGGTACCATGGGGGTATATTAGCATGTACCAAATAATGTAATATTCTCCAACGAAGTCTCACTACGTATAGTATGAAGAAATTGAAGAGCTTTATGAAGAAGAAAGTGTTTGTGGAAATGACAAAATAGAGGAAGACACAAGAAGCAAAAACAAAAGGAAAAGGAAACTCAAATAGATATTGGTATAGGAAATCAAAACCAATTATCGTAAGTGTTAAGCTAGGTCTACAAAAAAAATAAAAAGTGATAATGAAAATGATATCTTGGACTATTAGGGGTAAGAATAAGACCATAAAAAATAAGTATTAGAAAATTGACAAGTTGTTATAGCCAACATATTTATGGAAAAGGAAACTAAATAGCATATTTTTAGCCATTCACGATGTTGATTTTTGTCTTGGAGAAATTCAAATTTTATAAGGTAATTGGTTGACTAAAATTTTATCTCTTAACGCAAATGATTTGATTGTGAAAACTTAACAACTTAAGGAATATGAATAATATCTCTGATAAAAAGAGAAAGAAAGAATTCTTAAATAAAAAGATAAGTTGTATATGGTTTAATTAACTTGATGGTAATGTTTGAGAGCTATGTAACCTTTTATTATTTTTATGGGAATGGCCCCAATAGAAGCCACACATATTTTATTAAAATAAATAATAAATATAATAATAATAATACCTCCTACTATAAATAGATATTATGATGCCCATGAGAATTAAAAAAAAAAAGAATTTTTCAAATCAAGGTCAAAGAGTCTTTAAACTTTAGACATGCTAGAACCAAATACAATCAACCATATGTGAGAAGACAAGTAATTTTTGCTTATGGATGATATTATCATGTAAAACCATCTCTAAAATTTCTCTTCTAATGTGATTCGAAAAAGGACCTTCACCATCAATTTTTCATTAAAATTTTCTTCATATTCATAATATGTGAAATCAACCTAGGAAAAGACATAACCAAATAAACCTCTATTTTAGAGGATGAAAAATGAAGAATTTTCTCTTCTATTATGTATGAATCAACCTATCAATAGATATAATTTAATTTAGCATTATAAATAGCAGTATAGCATTTCTAATATATCTCATTTTAATTACCAATTTTAGCATTTCCACTCAATCAAAGCAAGAAGAGTGGGTCAAAAGCCATTAAATTCACAAATTAGGTCTCTTTCGATAAGTAAAATAGCAAAAGTTGAGATATCCTCATCCTCATATTCTAAGTAAATGGAAAGGATAGTTTAATATTTTTCATGATATGCAATTGCCCATGAGTAGGAAGGGAAGTAGTATGGTCCAGTATAAATAACAAATATCTCGAAAAGTCATCAATTATGTTTATCAATATCGTTAATAGATTTACCTTGTAATTGTTGTTAGCTTTTGAGGATATATGCAGTGGGAGAGATCTATCACAGGTCCTAATAAAATGTAAAAAATATGAAAGAAAGTAATTCTGCAATATGACTAAAATATACTATAAATAGAAAGTGGTAAAAATACAATGCAGTATGGAGGTGATGGTCACTCCATTAATATAAGCTAAAGAACTACATTGTACTCCATACATGAGTTCTACCACTATCTACTACTCTCTACTATAATGCACTTGATATGCTTGATATGAACTATCACTATGAGGCCCTTTATATAGGAAGATAGATTCCTTGGCCAACACTCTACCTAGTTGTACAAGGGGACACCTTGCACATTACAACTTGCACATTGACACTTGTGCATTTATTACATTGCTTGAAGTAACTAGCTAACTTCCCCCTAAAGTAATCTCCTACTCTAACTATGTACCAAAGGTGGTACATTTACATGACCCAAATGATGTAATATATTCTAACTCTAACACCCCCTGTATTACATTATTTGGGTATTGAAGATTTCAATCTTCAATATGGATCTTCTTCTTGAGAATGGTCTTGATCAGGTTCTTCTTTAGCTGCTTCAGTATTCATGTTATAGCTTCTTGTCTTTTCCAATCCTCTGTTCTTTGACATCATATGTCTTTGATGAACTAGTGATCTCATGATTTTGCATGTCTTAAGTGGATCAGAATTGACCCAATTTCTCTCCTTTGGACCTCTGTATGACCTGTCTCTCTGACCTTCATAAGTATCAACCTTGAGCTCATTGTTAGTAGATGCTTTTGGAATAATATTTTGAAAGTAACAATATATTTTGTGTAGTAATATTTCTTCATGGATTTTATAGTACTTGTATTTATAGTAGCAGAAGAAAGATGAGTGATTTTCCCTTCACAGTATTTGCATGGATTGAAATTCCAACAATTGATCTTTTCATGACCGTATTGATTGCAATAGGTGCACAATAGAGATGTTTTGATTTCTTTGTAGTCTATCTTAGGGATATCATGTTTATCTATATCCTTGACTAGATCCTTAAACCATATGTGCACAATTGAAGCTATTTCATTTTTACTTCTTCGTATGATGTCTTCTTGATCTATCTTTTTCCTCCCTTTTGAATGTGGTCTTTTGTGTTTTCATTGGTATAGTTATCATCAGTTTCATTAGAAGAATCTATTTTTCCATAGCTATTTGTTTCAGAACTTATTTCCCATATTATTGATTCTTCCTTTCCTTTTGCATTTTCCTTATTGTTATCCATTGTATTATCAATCATGCTTTTAATCCATATTGGTATTTTTCTCATTCCACTTCTAAGTGTATTGCTTAATGTGTTGGTAGTCATCTTTATAGCTCCTTGGATTAGAGTATAAAGTGCTTTGGTAGAGCCTGTATCTTATGAGATAGAATCTTCTAAGTGGTCTACCTTATAACTCCCTAGTTTAGAGTATATGAGCTTGATTTGATAAAACCTTTTTAGAGCTTAGGTTTTGTAGGCTTCCTTATGACTCCCAAATGGATTGAGTACTTGATAAATTTTGATGAATGCTATTATTATCAAGTTTTGTAGAATACCTTATGTCTCCCTAGTGATTTTGGATATGCTAAATGATTGATAAAGTGCTTTTGAGAATAGTAGTTCAATTTTGGGTTGATTTTGTAAAGTTTTGTGAATAGAAAAAATCAACTTCTATTACACCTTATTACTCCTATTGAACTTAAGCACTTTCTATTTTGATGAGGTCCTAATGGTTGGATTTCTTTTATCCCTTTAATGTGATTTTGAGACAAGTATACCAATTAATTTCCAACCCTTGATAATCTTTAATGAACCTTATTTTATAGCTTTTGATATTTGATATTTAATGTTTCTAAATTCCAATATCCTACTTTGGTGTAGTATTCCTTATAACTCCCTAATTTGGAATATTAGAAAACAATAATATTTGCAATAATAGAAATTTAATTTTTCTAGGTAGAAATCCTTATTTCTCCTATGTTTTAATTTGCAAATATTAAGCTATAATTCTCCTTTAATTTTGCTTTCAAATATGGTTGATTTCCCTATAGTTTCAACCTTATATTATACCCTTATATCTCCCTATTAATGAAAGCAAATAAATTAAGGTAAAGTCTTACCTTTATAATACTACAAATCTGCTATATGAGCATTGTATTTTCCTTGTATTCTCCAATGTATGCATACCAGTCTTAATGCTTGCTTTGACCTCCTTTCAATGGTGGATGGTGGTAGATTCCTTTGACTGCAATATTGGGCGCTCCACTTTTGCTTGACCAAGAGCCTTTAATGCTCTTACTTCTTCCTCCACACTGCACTCCCTTGGCTACTATGAATGCACTCCTCCTTGGTCTTTGGTACCTCAAATAGGGATAGAATCTTGTAGTGGGTGACAAGTGTCATGGTAGTTTCACTTTAATGCTTGGGAGAGAGATAGAACCTTGTTGACCCTTGGAATTTTCTGTAGAATGGAAGGTGAGCGTTACAGTCTTGTATGAGCGCTTATATTCCTTGGTGACAAGTGTCACTTCTCTTCTAACACTCCCAACCTCCTCCTGTGTAACGCCTTCTTGGACTTTCCTTCAAGCGTGCAAAGGGTAAGCGCTCATGTAGGAGACGTTAGGGTTTCCTTCAAGGTGACAAGTGTCACCTTCCCTTTTTGCATGGGCCTTTTCTTCTCAATGTCTCTCAATCCTTAACGTATTCTTTGCAAGGTTATTTTATCAACGTATTATGGCCAACTTCTCCTTTGTTGTATGCTTTCGATGGTGCTTGGTGTGAGTTGGTTCCAGTTGGAGTAGTGAGCAACGCTTTGGTGGCTTTGAGCTAGGATTGTGAGCAACACTTTGGTGGCTATGGGCAATGCTTTGGTGGAGTTTTGAGATACTCCAATGGTGCCCTTGAGTGCTCCTTGTGGATGTACATCTAGCTGGTATAGCCTCTTTTGTGCTTTGTTTTCCTCCTTTCAACCTGCTATGTATTTGCCTTTGTAGATAATATTTCTCCTTCCTTGTGTTATGTTGTGTTTGCTTGCAGGTACCTTGATATGACTGTCCAAGACCATGGATGATATGAGCTCTTTGAGAGGCTCTTTTACCTTGCTTGGAGAATGCTTTTACATGATCACTTTGAGCTAATTTCTCCTTGTGAAGAATGTGCCTTTGTGGCACTTAAACCCTATCCTTTTTCCTATGTAGGACATATTAGTATGGTGCAAGATGATGTAAATGAAATTGTGAATATAATACCTTTTTGCACCTCCTTTTGCAACCTTATTTTTGTTGGTTTTAATGGCGACTTTCTTGTAGGCAATGGCAGATTTTGAGGTTGTCTCCTTTGCTAGACAACTCTCTCCTTTGCTTGGTTACTTTTGGTAATAAACCCAAGCTAATAACCATGTAGATAGAAGCTTTTGTAGAAGTATTTTCTGCACTAATTTTTTTGTAAATAGCCCTTAGTGCACCTTGAATCTGAGACTCACCAAGTCTCGATTTGTAGCTTCTTTTACTGATTTTGATGGTGGCTTTCTTCTCCACTCCTTGGAGGAATCTGATATGATTTTGGTGGCTTCTTTGGGCCATAAAATGTTGCAGGTTCTATGCACCAAATAGTGTCTCTAGACACTTTGATAATCTGTTGGTTTTGTGCCCTTGATCTTTAACAATCAACAAACACAAACTAACCCTTTTGAGAGTAACTAGTTAAAGATCAACTAGTATAGTGCTAATGGATTAATAATGCACTTTAATGGTAACAATAATCTCACCTTATTGCTCCTGTAAATAAACTCTCAAAATAATTTCTAAATGCACTTAATAATCTCTACAACTTTTAAGAGTAATCTGTAATGAACCCTTAATGAATAATCTACAATTTTCACTACAATCAATATTGTAGGATGTAGTCTTCTTGCTTTCTAGATAGATAATAGGTAGGTGATAATTTTATTTCTTTCAAAAAATATCCAACTCCTATTTAATGTGCAAATATATCTTAAAATGAATTCTCCTTTTTGCACTTTCTTGAAGACTATAATATGAGCCCTTTTCCTTTGCAACTCTAATCTAAATATGGTGCTTAATAGAATTTGATAATGAACCCTAATTTGAAGTTCAACTAATTGCACCCAAGTTGCTTACCTTTTAATGGCTTCTGTAGTAGATGTAGATCTTGGTGTTTTGATTCACCAAGTTGCTGCCTTGTAATGGATGAATTCGCAACTTCTTGTTGGCTATCCAAAATAGCTTCTTGCTTCACCAAACTATGGTCTCGAACCTTCTATCTTGAGCCTAGGGTTTGGTGGCTTGATCCTTCCAATGATATTCTATTTTCTATAGTAGGTTCAAAAATTCTTATCTCTAAAATGTGCCTTCTTGTTATGAGAGGTAATCTCCAAATCTCTTGGATTTGGTAGGCTTCTTCTATCTGAATCTTCCTTCAATATTCTTGTTGAATTCTGACTTCAAACAAGATCTTCTTCTTCTCAAGATTTTGAATGTCTTGAGGTCTTCACTAGATTCTTCTTCTAGATTTGGCACTCTTTTCCAAATTCTTCTTCTCTTGGGCTTGTTTTCGGATGGCGACAATTGTCCCAAGTCCTTCACTATCAGGAGCTTCTCCTTGGTAGTGGATTTCTCCAATGAGTTCTCCTAGGAACTCTTTTGATGATGCTTCTATGAGCTCTACAACAAGGCTCTCCAAGCCTTCTTATTTTCCTCCTTGAGACCTCTCCAAGGTCTTCTATCTTGCAACTTCTTTGGTCTTCCAACTGAGACCTTTTCTTCAACCTTCTACTTTTGGAAGTGTTGGTGATGAGATCTTCTTCTCGGATCTCTAAAATTTATTGCTTCTCTGATCAGGAATATGACTCTGTTAGTCCCTCTCTATCTCTTCCAAGATTGGAAGTTTTTCCAATGAGATCTACTTTGGATCTCTTCAGCTTCTTCTAAAAGAAGTCTTTAATCAGTAAAGGAGATCACCAATCTCCTATTTCATAAACTCTTCTCTAGAGTCTTCTTCTGAATCAGGAACTCTTCTTCTAAATCAGGAACTCTTCTCTAAAGTCTTCTTCATAATTAAGGCTTCTATGGCCTTCTTCTTTTGGATCAAGGCTTCTGTGGCCTTTTCTGCTTCTACACTCTATAGGTATTGATCTTGAATGGAGATCACCAATCTCCTATCTCCTCCTTGACTCATCTTCTAGAGTCTCTTCTTCCTTGAGTCTGCTATAAGGCTATTGTGGCCTTTTCTTCACTTCTACAATCTGCAGGATTTGTAGCTCTTGTAATGGGACCTTTTTCTGAGGTCTTTGAAATATTTAGTCTTCTCCTTGTTGCAAGTGTTGGAATGATTCTAAGAAGATATTCTTCCTAGCTCTCTTGTAGGAAGCTTCCCAACCTTTTTCTGAATCTCCTTTTCCTGCAACAAGTTGTTAGAGACTAGAATGAAAGAATTTATAATTCTGGAGATAATAATCTTCACTAGTTGATTTTTCAATCTAGTGGTATGAATGTTGAGTCCTAGTCTTCACGAGTTTTTTTGCAACTCTATGGAAAGACTCTAGCCAAATGTAATCTCAAAATTTTTGTAACTGAGATTTATTTTAGTCCTTTCAATATTTCCTATGACTCTCCCTAATCCTATCTCGATTCACCGTGGCTCTGATACCATTGTTAGCTTTTGAGGATATATGCAGTGGGAGAGATCTATCACAGGTCCTAATAAAATGCAAAAAATATGAAAGAAAGTAATTCTACAATATGACTAAAATATACTATAAATAGAAAGTGGTAAAAATACAATGCAGTATGGAGGTAATGGTCACTCCATTAATATAAGCTAAAGAACTACATTGTACTCCATACATGAGTTCTACCACTATCTACTACACTCTACTATAATGCACTTGATATGCTTGATATGGACTTGATATGAGCTATCACTATGAGGCCCTTTATATAGGAAGATAGATTCCTTGGCCAACACTCTACCTAGTTGTACAAGGGGACACCTTGCACATTACAACTTGCACATTGACACTTGTTGAAAATTTGGAGTAGATTAGTTGTCATTGATGTCAAGAGTGAGTGGTCATTGATGACAAGCTTTCAACACCAATGAGTGGCAGTTTTAGTATGCAGCATCAGTTTCAGGTTCTCTAATCAGTGCAAAAGGAGAGTCCATTTTTAGTTGATCAAGTTCAGTTCCAGGAGGTCAAGATGAGGTCCAAAGTGCAAAGAAGAATCCCAAGAAAATAATATTATAATATTTATTTATAATACAGGGAAGTTTAAATTAATTATAAATTAATTAATATAATTTTATTATAAATTAATTTATTAATTAATTTACTTAACTTATAAGTTATTTAAATTAATTTTAATATTAATTATAAGTTAATTTATGTTAATTTTAAATAACCCTAAGGTGGGTTATTAAGTCGAAATTCGAATTTTGAATTCGACCATTGAGCGTCGATGTGGGAGTAAAATTATCAACGTGTATATAAAGGGGGACTCCTCCACCTTAGCCAAGACAATTAATGCATTCAATTTAATCTCCAAGCAATTGCGAATCATGTAAATCATTCGGTGAGACAGAGAAAGGTTTCATTGGTGTTTAAAGGACCAAGTGGCAGGCGAGGAATTATTACCCATCGTAGAATACGCCTTGGTCACCAAGCGCAGGTAGCGCAGTTGACAACCTTAGTTAAGGTATGACATTGTGGCAACACATGGCGGAGGTTCGAATCTATAGGAGTGGTTTTTGTTTTGAAGGCTTCGATGGCGATCGAAGGCACCAAGAGGAAGGAAGCTTCCCTTCCTTCTTGTGGGTTCCCATAGCCCACGTGGTGGGTACAAAGCGCCAAAGCACTTGCCACTTAAGGAGACGACGGTTCAAATCACACCAAAACCCTTTTTGGGTAAAAGATAAAGGTATGCAATTAGTTGGGCACCAAAATTTTGAAAAGACTATAGTTGAGCCATTAAAATTAATTTTTGCATAATTTATTTGGTTTGTAAGGTTTTAAGGGGAGTTATAAGGTTGATGCAAAATAATTTTTTGGTGATATTTGCTTTAGTGTTTGAAAAGGGTGATAAGGTATTTAAGGAAGGTTGTTTGAGTTTTTGTGGTGTTGGATATTATTTTAAGTTGGATATTATAAGGTGTATCTAAATAATTATTTTTCTTGTATGACTTGATGAAATTTCAATGAGAAGCAATAAGGTGTAGTTGAGCTTTGATTATTTTTGTGACTAAGGAATATTTTGAGAAAGTGTTAGAGTGATATTTTGTCATCTAACCATTGAAATTGGAAAGAAGGAAATTGTGATTGAGACAAGTTTTCTAAGGGTACTTCTACATCAAACAAAAGGTATGGGCACATCTTCCTAGTGAATGATTGTTGAATTTTATGAATGCTAAGTTGGAGTGAAAATATTTTTTTTGGAATAAAGAGTTGTTGATAAAACCTTGTTTGATAAGCATTGTTTTTGAAGTGATTAGTTGAGTAAGGAACTTGAACTAGAGTTTGTGCAAAGATCATGAGTATCATTGTTATGTGAGATTGGTTTATAAACATTGTTGGAAACATTTGAGTGAATTTTCATAATTTTGGACTAGGGTTTGTGAGCAAGGATTATTTAATTGAGTGATTGGTTGAGTAGAGTTGGTTGAGCCTAGTCAAGTGGATGTGTTGATGTGATAGTTCAAGTTATGTGAAACAAATTGTTCTATATTCTGAATTGATTTGAGAAAGAGGTTGAGTGTTTATGAATGTGAAACATATTGAGTCTCTAAAAATTCTCTATATATTTATGTGATAAAAGAGATATTGAAAGTGATTGATAGTTTATGAATGTGAAGCATATTGAGTCTAACAATTCTCTATATGTTTCTATGAGATTGGACAAGTTCTAGTGAGGACTTTTTGAGCATATTTGAGGTAAGTATTTGAGAAGACTTGTGAACAAGTTTGTGTGAGATTTTGTGGAAGCTTACAATATAGAGTTTAAGGACAGAGAGTGTTGAGAATATTGGACAAGTTCTAGTGAGGACTTGTTGAGCAGATTGGACAAGTTCTAGTGAGGACTTGTTGAGCAGATTAGACAAGTTCTAGAGAGGACTTGTGGACAGATCGGTGTGAGCTTTTGTGGAAGTTTACAAGGTAGATTTGAGATAAGTCTTTGGGAAAACTTGTGAGCAGAGTTGATTGATTTATTTATTCAAACCTTGAGCTAAGGTTTGGGGAAGATCTAGCAGAGTTGATTTGTGATTGAGTCAAGCTTTGTGTTAAGGCTTGAGGATAGAGATTGAGGATAAATTTGTCCTAGATCGAAGGACTGTATTTAGTACATATTTGAGAACAGAGACTAAGGATAGATTTGTGCTAGATCAAAGGACCATGTTTAGTGCAGATTTGAGGACAGAGATTGGTGGCAATTTGAGGATAGGTTTGTGCCAAAGCAGAGATAGATATTGAGAAAATTTATGCTAAACTAAAGGATTGTGTTTAGTAAAAATTTGAGAAAGAGCAAAGAAAAAGCTTTAGAGGTGACAAAGTATAGAAGATGTCAGTCTCCAATGGATAGATATTCATTGGCCAAGGTAGTGAGGACAAGAGTCTTCAATGGATAGAGATCCATTAGCCAGTGCAGTGGAGGCAACAATTCTTCTAGAATATCACCAACCAGAGCTAAGGAGAAAGGAGTTCTCCTATGGATAGAGATCCATGAACTTGATTAGGGTATTGGTGTCTCCTTTGGATAGAGGTCCATAAACATTGTAATAGGGAAAGGATTCCCAAGAGATTGATTGAGAAAATTTTAGTGAAATATTTTCTTCGTGGAGTAGCCCACATTGGATGAACCACATTAAATTGGTGTCTCTATTGTGTGTGGTGATTTGTGCATTGCTTTGATTACTATTGTTGATATTGCTATCTATACATTGCATAATATTGATTGGAAAAGAAAAGTAAAAAGTGGTCTTATACTATTCACCCCCCTCTCGGTATAAGCTTGTGTTATTCATACACTTGTGCATTTTTACATTGCTTGAAGTAACTAGCTAACTCCCCCCTAAAGTGATCTCCTACTCTAACCATGTACCAAAGGTGGTACATTTACATGATCCAAACAATGTAATATACTCTAACTCTAACAATGGTTTCTAGGCAACCTTGTTGAAAAAGGATTTGATTGAAATCTTTACAAATTATAAGTTGATATTGTTTACATCTTGGTCTCTATTAAATACTTTGCATGTCTATCCAAGTGACTCCTTCAATGTGGTTGCAACTCCTTCAAAATTCTTACATGCAACTTTAAAAATGTTGTATGTTATCTTAGATGTTGGCTTTGGTTTATCTTCCTTAAAGGAGTTTGAATAGCTTCCCTGGTTCTTACATTCCCTTTTTTGAACTTCACATATTTTTCCCTAGTTTCCTTGGCTTCTAGCCTAATCTGCCATATAGCCTTATTTTTTTATTTCTACAATTTCTCAACATTTTTTATTTCTACAATTTATCAACATTTTAATATATATGTATTAGATAAATATTTATTAGTAAACTTATAAATCTTAAAGTACACAATAAATTTTTAATCTTGAAACTTTTAAAACAAGGGAACTTATAAAAATGTATAATTTATCTTTTAAACATCTTAATTTGGAGTTCATAGATTTTTCCTAGTTTCCTTGGCTTCTAGCCTAATCTGCCATATAACCTTATTTTTATTATTTCTACAATTTATCAACATTTTAATAGATATGTATTTGATAAATATTTATTAGTAAACTTATAAATTTTAAAGTACACAATAAATTAAAGTATACAATATTTTTTTTAATCTTGGAACTTTTAAAACAAATATAAATAAAAAAATCTGAAGAGAAGTTATAAAAATGTATAATTTATCTTTTAAACATCTTAATTGAAATAAAGATGCATTACCTTTTTTCAATGAGTTTACATAGGTTTCTATGAGAGGTTTCGGTATTCTCATATTAAGAGGGGTTTGAAGCCCTTACCACTATAGTAAGAATGCAACTTAAACATACATTATTGTTATGGCTGCTCCACAACGTACCCCAAAATTGGGGACCCACCTTTTTGCATGTGTTCCAAGAAGACCGAAGTGGCCCATAGGCTAAAGATCAAGAAAAAAATCAAAACACCACAAGGATAAAAAGTGTCGCGATATCACGACATGTTGCACTGTCGCGGCCAAAAGAGAAAAAGTGTCGCGATATCGTGACATGTTGCGATTTCGCGGCCAAAAGAGAAAAAGTGTCACGGCCAAAAGAGAAAAGGTGTCGCGATATCACGACATGTTGCATGGTCACGGTCAAAAGAGAAAAAGTGTCGCGATATCGTGACATGTTGCATGGTCACGGTCAAAAGAGAAAAAATGTCGCGATATCACGACTTGCATTTTCGCGATTCAAAGCAAAGAGAGAGAGAAGAAAGAAAAAGTGTTGCGATATCGTGACATGTTGCATTTTCACGGTGAAGGGCCACAAATGGAAACCAAAGCACATGCATGCAAGTGAAGGTGAAACGAACAACCATTGGAAAATGAAACGAACAGTCAGGGAAGGTAAAACGAATAGCCATTGGAAAATAAAACGAACCGTCATGGAAGGAGAAACAATTCTTTTCAGAGGTTTTAAATACGTCATTCAAAGAAGCCAGAGGGGGTTGGAAATTACTGCGAGCAGAGTTGCAAATTTGAAGGCAAGAGGGCCATTCTGGACCTGTTTGAGTCATTTTTCTTCCATGGACTAGTTTGGGAAAACCAGAAATTTTTGTTATTGTAAAATGACAAATTTTTAGTACAGAAAATTTCAGAAAGTTGCATCTTATGGACAAGAAAGGAGGAGTCATTTTCTGCATGCAAGATTAAATGTCTATTTTTTCCCTTTTTAGATTTTAGGCTTGTAAATGGAGTTTATGCAAGTTTTCTTGGTTGCTTCATGCGATTGTTTAAATCTGAAAAACCTCATTTAAAACCCTAGGAGCCAGCACTTAGCTTATCCGGATTGTGCTTGTTTTGCAAGTCCAATAGGTTAGGTTGCATGCATGAAAACCTCACATCTTCGATTTTGTCAAAATAGGATAGCATCATACTGAATGCGTTTTATTTTCAGTTTTTTGCATTTTATTTTCATTTTCTGTATTTTATTTTTTCCAAAAATTTTCACTTATTTTAAATTTTTAGACATTAAAATAAACATTTAAAAATTTTCAAAATCCAAAAAACAATGAACAATCACTAAAGTTTCATGGTGAAATAAACCAACATTGCCCCTTATTTACAGTTACTTGCAATCACTAAGGTGTTCCAAGCATTTAAATGGAATATCTTTATTTGAGATTACTAATACACATGCAAATGCTAATACAACGGAGACCTTGGAGAAGTTGTTTGTTTAACTTCTTTGCAAGAGGGGATTTGGAACCCAAATCCTAAAGGAGAGTGTACTTTCACAACTGGGTGAAAATACCACTCAACAATTATCTTTTCTAATACATTTATGTTTATTTAAGTTTAATTATTTCAAAAAAAATATTTTATTTTTTAATACATGGAAGAATTGGTAACACCATGGCCTCTACCACTATAAACCCTAGGCTGCTAGGTTAAACGAAGTCAATGGACCCTAATGCTCCAAGGCATCAAACTAGAACAACTAATTGGCAAACACTTAGTCACTACCATCCAAGTTATCCCTTTCTAGGTATGTCCTGGTTTGAACCTTGGACCTTCCAAGCCCTAACCATTGTGGTGTCCTTGTCCAACATTTAATAATTTCATTTCAAAATATGTTTATACATTTGTTTTTCCTCCCATTCTTTTATAGATATTAAAAAATCATTCCATACATAAATTCATTCTCAAAATTTAAAAAAAGAAAAAAAAAGTTATATATATATATATATATATATATATATATATATATATATATATATATTACAAATTATAAGGGATTGAATAGACTCCATCCATATTACATCATGATTATACTATTATCACAGCAACTTGACAATAATTCTTCATAAAAATTTAATAAACTTAAATCATTTTTTAATTTAAATATTTTTTACTAATCTCATCTACTAAAATAATTTATTCTAGTTAAAATCTATTTTAAAAATTAAAAGAAAAAAAACAGTTGCCGAACCAAAAATAATTGGGAATGTTGCTTCCATTGAATTTTCCCTTAATCGACTCCCACCAAATATGCTTTTTAAGTACTTTATACCTTTCTTTGTTTTCGTCTTTTATTATAATATTATAATGAACGACCCGACCATACACATGTTTTAAGTATTTTGCATAAATATGTTTTTTAAGTACTTTATACCTTTCTTTGTTTTCGTCTTTTATTATAATATTATAATGAACGACCCGACCATACACATGTTTTAAGTATCTTGCATAATGTTTATACTAAACCTAAGATTATATTGTCGTTTCAATCAAACTGAGATTATTTTTTATTTTTTATTACGTTAGAATAAAAATCTCTATTATAAATTATTTATTTATTTTGATACATAGAGGAATTGATAACTACAAATTTATTTGAACAATTGGTCATGGGTCAAGTTGTATTGCTTTCGATCGTAGTCTCAAATCATGGTGTTACCACTATAACCCCTACCTCGGTAAGAGTATTTTAATTTCAGCCATGACCTTTCTTCGAAGTTAAACTTATTAATAGAAGATTTGAACCTCGAACTCTTTGAAAAAGAGCCAAATCCCAAATCATTGCATTGTTCCCAAAAACATCAAGCTAAAATTATATTATCATTCTAGTCTTTAAACTCTTCAAAATAAATTTCATCTTCCATTAATCTATAAAATATAACTTAATCAATTATCCACCATTTCAATTCAATTCCTTAAACAATTAAAATTCAATTAACTTCATTCTCACTCAAAACTACAAATTATAAAAAAATTAATATAACTTCATTCTTCGAAGTTAAACTTATTAATAGAAGATTTGAACCTCGAACTCTTTGAAAAAGAGCCAAATCCCAAATCATTGCATTGTTCCCAAAAACATCAAGCTAAAATTATATTATCATTCTAGTCTTTAAACTCTTCAAAATAAATTTCATCTTCCATTAATCTATAAAATATAACTTAATCAATTATCCACCATTTCAATTCAATTCCTTAAACAATTAAAATTCAATTAACTTCATTCTCACTCAAAAACTACAAATTATAAAAAAATTCCTATTGGTTATGATTTGTCTATTGCCTGGACTTTGATTATCTACTACCTACAAGCGTTTTGGGGCAAAGTTTCCTTAAGATAGAAGTTGTCTTTTGGAATTTTGAAATTGACCAGCCAAAAAAAATTAATAAATTGTATCATTAAAATTTGAGCGACATGTGACCATCCACCTTCCTATACGATTAAATTATACAAAATTATAGTAAATTCTCTCATCGTCCCGTTGACTATAATTTTATTATCTTTTGAAAATAAAAAATATTGTTCTTGGCATATTCTCCATCGGAAATTGTGGTCGAACTTATCTCATCGTAGCATGGTAGTGGAAAAATGGACTATTCTAGAATCATTGGTTTTGCATGGAGTACATATTAAAATATGTTTCGAGTGTTCCTAAACATCTCCACGATAGTGTTTTATTTTAGTGACTTCGATTTGAATAATTTGAATTATAGGAAAGAGGTGTTGTGTTACTATGTTTATTGGTGTTTTATCTTGATTACTTTAGTTCAAATCATAAGAGGAAAGTCCTTGTTACTATATCTTGGAGAAGTGTGTTTGTTGCTATGTCCTGGAGAAGTATGGTCCCTGTGCCATTCATTGTACTTCGTATTATTTAAAAAAAATGTTTCAAAAAAAACTATATAACATGAAGTATATATTAAGCGCATTAGCTCTCAACATTTTAAGAAGGAGACCTAGGTTCAAATCTTACCAAACTATACATAAATAATATCTAAACTTACCCAGGTGTTGTAGGTGAGTTGGAGAGGAGAGGGCAATCCTCCAAGGGAGGTCCCATGTTCAAATCTCCACCCTACCAAAAAGCTGAATTGGGTATCTAAAATCCAATTGATAATGTTGGTGCGGGCAGTATCGGGTGCAACCTTCGGGTGACTTTGACGGTGTAGAACCCCCTGTTTGTGGTCTCTCAGACCAAGGCGGCTCTGCAAGGGGTTTTTCGCTTTAAAAAAAAAAAAAAAAAAAAAAAAAATATATATATATATATATATATATATATATATATATATATATATATATATATATATATATATATATATATATATATATATATAAACTTTGTTGTGATACCACTATGTGATGATTCGTATTATGAGTGGAGCCTATTTCAATCCTATATAACCCATTGAAAAAAAATGAAACATAAATTGAAAATATGCCTTAAATTAAACTCTTTCTATATAGGAAACATGAAGCATAAATTGAAAATATGCTTTAAGTTAAACTCTTTCTATATAGGAAACATGAAGCATAAATTGAAAATATGCTTTAAGTTAAATTCTTTCTATATAGGATTTTAGAGTTGAGTTAGGATGTCTTAGGTGGAAGTATGGATGTCCAAGTTGAAGATAAATGAAAGAGAAAATACATGACAAGTTCGATCTAAGTAGCAAATGTTACATCGAAAATGATTATCCACGATGAGATGATTGAGCATGATATAATGGTTCTTAAAAGTAGAGGGTTAATATGAAAGTTCCATGGATAATGGAAGTATGGATGTCCAAGTTGAAGATAATTGAAAGAGTATGGATATCCAAGTTGAAGATAAATGAAAGAGCAAATATATGATAAGATCGATCTAAGTAGCAAATGTTACATCGAAAATGATTATCCAGGATGAGATGATTGAGCATGATATAATGGTTCTTAAAATTATAGGGTTAATATGAAAGTTCCATGGATACTAGCCAGGGTTTTCAAAGATTCAAAACTAGATAAGTGGAAGTGGGAATTGAATTAAAATTATTCTTTGACTTTTCTTCTTAAAGTTTTTTCTCTTCAAAAATTAGAGATAAAATAATGGGTTTTGGCCCATGGTTTAGGGGGGAGAGATATCCTTTATTTAAGACCACAAAGTGAATTTTTTCTCTCAAGACAAAAACTATTAAGAAGCTTCCAATGTGGGTTAGGCTTTTTGGATTTTTATATCAACTTATCAATAAATATGCTTTGAATAATATTGAAAATACCTAGGGGAATTCATCAAGGAGGGACTAACTATTAAGGAGCAAAAACATGATATATATACTCAAATGTGTTGCTATGGATATTTCAAAACCTTTTCCATAATCCATTAAGATTAAATCTAAATCAAGAGAATGGGATCAACAAGTGGATTATGAAAATATTACATTTTAATGCCATAATTATTATGAGGATGGACACATGACAAGAAATTGCAAAGTGAAAATCTATGAAGAAAGAGAAAAAATTTGGTTGAGATGAACTTCAAGATTAGACAAAGGAATCATATTGTAATAGAAGCTAGATTAGATCAAGGATATTCCACTTTAAAATAAGAGGTAAACAAAGCCTATATATAACATCATATGGCAAAGGCCACCATAGCTCACTTGGATCAACCGTGAGAAGAAACAAAGAAGGATATATAGGATAAGCAAGTACAATGTGCAAGTTCAAGTTTAGAAGGAATTAAAGATGCAAAAGAATATGGGGAGGAAAATTCTAAAACAAATATGACATAAGAGGTCAAGTTTATTCCAATTAAATCATCTTCATTTTCCTCAAGTAGTATAGAATCCTCTCCTAGTAATAAAAATGAAAGTAGTGTAGAGGTTATCCCTTGCACTTTAGGGTTTTAAGAATAACATAATAAAGAAATAAGGATGGAGAAAATCCATAGCAATTTAGGGTTTTTAGGGTAGCATAAGAAGTTAATTGTCATGGAAGAACATCCTTTTATTTTAGGGTTTCTTGGGCAACATAAAGAAGAGTGTGTTTTTGAGATTATTCCTTGCACTTTGGATCCTTTAGAGCAAGACAAGCCAATAGATGACAAGTATTATTATAAGTAGTTTGGGAAGATTGAAGAGAATGACGAAGATGAAAATATTGGTAGGAATGGAAAAAAGAGAGAAAGACCCAAGAATCAAAAATAAAGAAAAAAATAAACTCTGAGGGATATTGATATGGGAAAACAACGATAAAACATCAAAAGTGTTAAAAAGAAGTGGGGCTAAACCACAAATAAAAATAAAAAAAATGATGATGAAAATGATATTTTGGAATATTAGGGGCATGAAAAAGAGCCCTATAAAAAGATATTAAGAACTTATCAAGTTGTTTTTAATGGGTTATATGGGATTGAAATTGGCCCCACCCATATTACATCATCACCACATATTGCTATTACAACAAAGCTTAGATATTATCCATGTATCATTTGAAAATATTTGAACCTGTGTCCCCTCAAAATATTGAGGAATCTAACATGTTGAGCTAATGCAACTTGATAGAAGTTGGCAGGTTGTTATAGACAATATATTTATAGATATGGAAATTGGGTAACAAATATTTTAGTCATTTGTGGTGTTGAATTTCATATTGAAATTTTTTAAATTTCAAAAGGCAATTGTATGAATGGGATTTTATCTCTTAATAAGAATGATATGAAGGAGTTGATTATGGAAACTTAGCAGTTTGAGGAAGATGACAAATATTTTTGACAAAAAGGTAAATGAAGAATATATTTAATAGAAAGCCAAGTCGAATATGGTTTAATTAACTTGATAACAATGCATGTTTGTTATTTTAATGTAAGTGGCCCCAATAAAAGCCATAGATAGCCTATTAAAATATACATTAGGGGAAAAGTAATTTGGAGATTGTACAAAGAGAGTCAAAGATAATGGACAAGAATTCTTCTAAGTAGATATGTCGAGCCCAATGAGCCAAGCTTAATATTTACTATGTTCTTACTACAAGATAGTTTTGCACTATAGAATGGTTTCAAAAAATCAATTGATTTAGTGATTAAAAGTCTAATATGGATGGTGGGAAGTAGAGAAATAAATTCTACTTGGATGGATACTTAGTGTGATAAAAAACCACTCAATCTATATTCAATTTTAAAACCATGAATGATATTACTTCAAGATAAATATGGTGATAGGGTTTCAAACATTATGTACAATGATCAGGAAGGAAGATACAAATAGAGAGATTTTTTTTACAAGTATAAAAGACATTCATGCTAGGAGGCAGTTGAGCAAAATGATAACAACTATGATTATTTCGAGGGAAGCTGAGGATAAGTTGATTTGGTAGTTGAATAGCTCAAGAGAATACGCAAGAAGTGGATACAATGTAAAGCACCAAAAAGATAGGAATATCACAAGAATATGGAGAGATATTTGGTATAGCTTGAGCATTCCTAAAGTTAAAATATTTTTTTTGGCTAGTAGGTCATAGAAGAATTTTATCTTGGGATAATCTTATGAAAAGAGGTTTTCATGGCCCCTCACAATGTGTTCTTTGTGAAAAGGATAAGGAGAGTATAGACCATCTCTTGGGACACTACTCAACAGTTTGGAAACTATGGAAATGGATTCTTATTATGTTTGGTAAATGCATGGTGATGATTGGTAGAATTAAAAAATGGTTAAAGCAATGGCAAATCATGGTTAAAAGTGATGCTTTATAGATAATATAGGATATACCAAAAGATACAATACTTTGAATTGTATGGCTAGAAAGGAATAGAAGACTATTTAAGGGAAATGAAAGCAATTTAGAGGTAACAAAAATGAAGAATTGTTTAGCCATAGAGGAGTCAAAAGCAACCCTATCAACTCACCCAATCCCTAATCTGAAAGCAAAGAATCTTAATAGATGGAGACAAGTCATAAAATGGAATTATGATGTTGGGTATAAGAGAAATAAAAAGAAGGCAAAGAATATAAAGTGTAAACCACCAAATGTGGAGTTGTTCAAATTGAATTTTTATGGAGCATGAAATATTGGACTAGTAGGAGGAGAAGGAATAATTAGAAATAATAGAGGAGATATTTTGTCTCATTACGCTTTCAATAGTGGATTTAAGACAAATAATGAAGTTGAAGCTTGGGCAGCTTTGGAAGGGTTAAAAAATACAAACAAATGAAATGGAAGAGAGTATGGATGGAAGGTGATTCATTAATAACAATAAATGCAATTTTGAGGAAAGCAAATGCTCCATAGAACATACAAGCGATAATTTTGGGAATACAAGATCTTGCTATAGAGTTTGAATAAATCAGGTTTACAGATACATTAAGAAAATGAAACAAATGTGCAGATAGCCTAGCCAATAGAGGGGTTTTAATCATGAATTTAAATTCTCTTTTTCATGGTCATAGGTAGTAAGTTTAGTTGAATCTAACAAGAAAATGTTGATTATCTAAATCAAATAATGATTAAGATTTACTTTAATGTTTTCCATTGGTAATATTTGTTTTATTTTATAACATTAATATATTTTTATATAAATTATTTATTACAATTTTTGTGGTTGCACTTATGCTTCAAGAAGGAAACCAACAATCCAGATATGATAAAGTGGACTATGATAGTGTGATGTTTTAAAAATATTACTCTACTAAGATGTAATGCATAAACAATAGAGGTGAAGTTTTGGTATTGTGAAGGCTACTGTAGAAAAATATCAATAAGGATGCTAAATTCTGTAATATTTATATTCACATAAAAAATTGAAGAAGATCAAAAAAATGAAAATCAAGAATTCAAACATTTTATGAAAAACTATGTAGGTATCTAGCTATAGTAATTCAATTGAGATGAGAATTTAATATGTTTGTAAACTCTCAAGCTTTATAGGAGAGAGTTGTGATTTATCAAGGGTGGGGGATCCAAGTACAACCCCTTGTTCTCCAGCAAAAGAAATATATATATGGTTTGAGTCTTAAAATACTATCAAATAAAATAATATCAACTTTAACATGAATTTGAATGCAACATAAAAGGTTAAGTAAAATTAGCTTTTGATATTTATGGGGTCTTATATTCTTTCCAAATTAAACCTTAGACCTTCTTATTTAATAAGTTATATGTGGCTTCTATTGGAATCACTCCCATCAAAAGACCAAAATATCATATTTGTTGTTAGCTAAATTAAACCATATCCAACTTACCCTTATATCAAAGATATTTATAATTTTCTTTTCTATCAAATATATTCTTCATTTTTTGGAATCAACTCCTTCACATTATTTTCATTAAGAGATGAAATCCAACTCGAATAATTTCCTTCTAAAATTTGAATTTCACCAAGACGAAGGTCAACACTATGATTCGATAAATTATTTGTTATCTAGTTTCCTTCTCTATATAAATGCTTACAATTCCATGAGATTGCCTCCCTACATTTGTTTTTGTTTATGCCATTAACAATAATTTGTGAATCCCCCCCAACTAAACTATGTTTCTATATTTTTCAATGGCAATTTTGATCTAATAAGAAGTGCCCTAGTCTCTACATAGTTGCTATTTGAAGTTCCATATGATTATGTGTAAGTTAGGAGAATTTTATTTTCTTTATTTCAAAATAAACCACATCCACCAATGTCTCCTATATTTCCTTTGGAAGCACCATAAAAATAATTTTGATATACCTAATTCTTGGGCATTTCTATTTTACCATAGATTGAAGCATATCCTTTTGTTTTAATGTCATTGCCACAAATGTCTCTTCCAAGTATATTCAAATCCTCTAACCAAGTGGATAACACCCCTTTTTTTGCATTTAATACTTCCCATGATGAGCATTATATTTGTAAACATTCTACAAGAGAAGCAATAATATAATTTCAAACATTGGCATGATTTTGAGATT
Organism: Wollemia nobilis; assembly: GCA_028583015.1. Taxonomy (NCBI): domain Eukaryota; kingdom Viridiplantae; phylum Streptophyta; class Pinopsida; order Araucariales; family Araucariaceae; genus Wollemia; species Wollemia nobilis. Next base: position 2,644,520 of record JAQPPZ010001308.1, on the reverse strand, counting down.
CTTTTTTTAAAATTCTATTACTCCTTTCAAGCTATAAATTCCAAAAAATAATGACAGGACTAGTCCTGCACACAATACATAACACTTTAGCTTTGAAATAATTAATACAACATGTCACCAACTCTTTCAATGTTGATGAAACTGCCCAATATATTCTCACCCCAATTGGTGTGAGTTGTTGGAGGTATTATATTATTTGGTGCCTTTATAAATATTTACATTAGGGAGTGTGTTTGATATGTGATTCTATAGTATGTATCAAGTTATTAAGTGTGAGTATATGGCATGTAAATAAGTGTGGAGTTATGTGTGAAGTGCCTTGTTAGTAAGTGTAAGTTATATGGGTGAGGTATCATGTTTAGATATAGGGAGTTGTGAGCAATCATGAGAGACTATATTCTTTATATAGATATGTGAGATTTATTATGTAAGAGAAAAATATGAAGAGTTGGTTCTTTTATGAGTTTGAGGAGAGAAAAGGTCAAGAGTCATGTAATATGAAGAGTCTCATGTATGTATATATTGAAGATAAAGCCATATAATATGTAACTCAAAGAAGCTTTTCATTTATGCATTACTTTAGTAGTTTTAATAAAGCTTTCAGTGTGTTTATTGTTCATTATTAGGAATTTGATATGCATAATATTGATTTATTTTATAATCCTAGAGATTGTTTGACCTACGAGCATAGTAATATTCTTTTACCAGTGGTATCATAGCTACGATGAAGCATAAGAGAAGAAAGAAGAAGACGAATAAGCATCCAAATTGAGAGAAACTGGGTTAATAAAGTGCACCCAAAGATTGAAGAGAAGAAGAATTGAGATCACCCAAAGTTGAAGATAGCCAGCTAAAAAGAGTACTAGAAATTGTAAAAAATTAGAGAAGAATAAACCATGATTTTGAAGAGGTGTATCTAAGAAAGGAGAATTTTTGCTTATGAATCTTTATTGCACATAAAATTACATGGAGAAGAATCAATTTTTAAAGCTAGAGAATAATGTGCACACCTTCGAAGAATGGAGAACCATAACACACATCTAGAGAGGTGGTTAAATGTTTATGAGAAACAAAAAGTTGAAGCAATAAAAAATTTAGTTGGTCTAAGTAAACGAAACAACGGTCTAGAGTACAACATTGAATAGGTTTTAAATTAGTAGCAAGAGTTACACGTCCAACAAAGATTCCAAATGTTACAAGGAATGTCTAGAAAATAAGTGTGGACCATCTCTAGCCCAGATGCATCATTTGTAATAAAGTGTAGAATAAAGAAGCATAATACTTGAAAATGGTAGACTCGTCCAACATAGAAATGGTTAGAGTGAGCACATCAAGGAACATAATTTTGAATTGGTTGGAGTAGTCTAAATGTTACAACAAAGATTAAGGTAGTAACCTTTGTTTTTAAGGAATTCATTTTTTTTTTTTACTATTGAAATATTAAGAGGTTTAAATAATTATGGGAGATATAATACAGTTGGAAGGAAAGAAAATTAAGGAGAAAGAACTAATTTAAATTTGGGAGTTATAAGAAGAAAAATTGGAGAATAAATTGATTATTGAGAATAATTGAAGGAAAAATAATTTTGGAGATATGAGAAGGAAGAAGAATAATTAATTTATTGGAGTCATAAGAAGAATGACTTTAGGAGATATAAAAAGATAAAGAATTAGAGAATAAAATAAATTGAAGAAGGAAAATTTGAAATAAGAATAAAAATTTGAAAGCTGAAATTGAATTAAAGAAGAAAATTGAAATTGAAGAGTGGAAAATGAATTTAAAAAAATGATGAAGAATGAAATGATGGGAGTTATAAGAAGAAATTGAAGGAAATAAAAAAATTGAAATTGAATAAATTGAAAAATGAAATTAAAATTGAATTGAAGAAGGGAGTTATAAGAATCCAAAGAAGAAGAAGATTATTTGAATTGAAGAAAGATAAATTGGAGAATAAAAATTGAGGGAAAATTTGAAGAAAGAAAAACAATTAAAGTTGAAAATTAAATTGAAGAAAATTTTAATTTGGGAGTAATAAGAAATTCCACATCAAAGGAAATTAATTTGAAGAACTTTGTGTGAACAAAAGAAGATTGCAAAATTATTTGAAGACCTTAAAGATAAATCAAGAGCAAGAGACAAATATTTAAGGAAAGATGGTATTGATGTGCAACTATTCGAAAATGTTCAAGATGAATTACAAGATATCATTCAAGAGTAATGAAGTTCCAAAATGCCTTTCAATAACATATTTGAACATGGAACAAACTAAGGCATCATGGAGATTTCCAAACAATGATATCACATAGAACTAATCAATATGGATAAGAAAAATGTTCTTCATGTATAATCCAAGTACAAATAAGTTTATCATAAAGGTTTTTTGCGGTACGTATAAAAAAATGACAACAACTAAAGGTTATTATCTTGTTCAAGGAATGGATATGGAATATGAAAAAATATATTTTAATATAGAAAAAAATGTACACAAGGCATGTGTATTGGTTCAGAATGTGTTTGTATAATTATTAGCAATATTTTTTAAAATCTTCACAAGGATATGAATTGTTACATTCTACATTATATTATTATAAATACTTATTCATAAGTGTGACAAGCATAGGGAGTAGCATAAATGGATAGATTTAAAACCAGAGCTTGAAGAAGTGTCAAAACCAGAGCTAGAAAACCAAGATAAAAATTTGAGATTGAAAGCATATGAAGGTAAAAGGTCTTCATACCAAATAATGTAATATAGGGGTGTTGGAGGTATTACATTATTTGGTACATTTGTAAATATTTAGATTAGGGAGTGTGTTTGATATTTGAGTCTATAGTATGTGTCAAGTTATTAAGTGTGAGTATGTGTCATGTAAATAAGTGTGGTGTTATGTGTAAGATGTCTTTTTAGTAAGTGTGAGTTTTATGAGTGAGGTGTCATGTTTAGAAGTAGGGAATCACAAGAAATCATGAGAGACTATGTATTTATGTAATTATGTGAGATTTATTATGTAAGAGGGAAATATGAAGAGTTGGTTTTCCTGTGAGTTTGACGAGAGCAAAGGTCAAGAGCCACATAATATTCAAAGTCTCATGTATGTATATATTGAAGATAAAACCATGTAATATGTAAGTCAAATAAGCTTTACATTTATGCATTGCTTTAGTAGTTTCAATAAAGCTTTCAATGTGTTTATTATTCATTATTGAGAATTTAATATATACATGTTATTGAGTTATTTTATGATCCTAGAGATTATTTAACCTATGAGCATAACAATAGTTTGCTAACATGAGCAAGGGGACAATAAATAAATAAATGGTTTGATGTTTTGATATCCTTCTCACACAAGACACATCTGAAATATCCATAACATCCACTTCTTTGTAGAATATCTTCTATGAGAATTTTACTTTGAACTCCTAACCCAAGGAATGTTGAGGCCTTAGGAAGAGCCTCTAGTGGCCAAAAATTCTTCCAAGGGAAACCTTTTGGAGTAGGAAAAGTCAATTTCTCTAATTCCTTATATCCAAAATTCATTAAGTATCCACCATATTTTGATAGATTTCAAAACCAACTTATCCTTTTGTATAAAAATAGTTAAATAAAAATCTTGAAGTATTTTTTGAAAATTATGTGCAATTTGTTTAAATTTATCTCCTTCAACCAAGTAACTAATAGAAATGCATGGTCTGGAGCTTTTGCTCACATTAATATAATATTTGACCTTTGGACCTTCACACACTAGACTTGCTTGATCCAATGACTACCATTTTAAATCATAGATAAGAGGATAAGGCTTCAACCAAGCATCAAACCAAAAATTTACATAATTTCTCTAATTTTATGACCATCTAATATGTTTCTTGATTAGTTGTAACCTATTTGATATGAAGTTCCATGTTGGAAATCCTTACATCAAGATAACCTATATATTTTCAAGTAATATTTTTGTCCAGTTTTTTCCTTGATCTCTAACTAATCTACACTCAAGGTTTTCCCCTAATGTCAAACTCATAAGTCTATAATTCTGCAAGGATACCCCTACAATATTATTTCCTTTGTAAACCCTATTTCACTTACAAAGAGGAAACTTCAATTTTTGTCACATCCATTTCAAATAAAGTCTCTTTGAATTCTACCAAAATTTGATGTTATACCTACTAGTAATATTAAAAGTGACATCATATAAATATGGATGGAATGCAATGTAATATTTATGAGTTGTAACCTTCCCACCATGGCTAAGAACTTACCTCTACAACCTACCAAACAAGCTTTCATTCTATTTAAACAAGAGACCTAAAGCTCCTTTTTATTTCCTTATGAGACAAAGGAATACCCAAGTACGTTAATGAAACTCTAAAATTTCCATAATAATTTATTGTAAATCTAGGGTAGTATTAATGAAAAAACCAATATTTTATAGTAATAACCAACTATCCACTAGTCTTATCAGAACATGAAAATATTTATTTAAATGTTAGAATATATTACATCATTTGGGTTATGTAAGTGTATCTTCCAAGGTACATACTTAGATTACTTTAGGGGCAAGTTATCTAGTTACTTCATGCAATGTAATAAATGCACAAGTGTCAATGTGCAAGTTGTACATGTGCAAGTTTTCCCTTGCACAACTAGATAGAGTGTTTGCCAAGGAATCTATCCTCCTACATAAAGGGCCTCATACCCTTACTCGAATGTATCACTTCTATTCATTCAATAAGATGTTCTATTGCTTTGATCTCTATCTTCTGAAGTGTTGAGATGTTTCTAAAGCCATCAATGGTATCAGAGCTACGATCGTTCCTAGATAGGAATAGGGAAAGTCAGTGCTATGGTTTTTTGCAAAATAGATGCACCTTTGGACCTGCCACTTGCAAATTCCATTGCCTTAAGATCATTTGGAGAGCTCGACAAGAATAAGGAGATCAAAGAAGTTTCTGATAAGCAGAAGACTTGGGACAATTATCGCCATCCAACAACAAGCCCAAGAGAAGAAGAATTTGGCAAGGAGTGCCAAATCTTAGAAGAAGCTCACCAAATCTTGAAGATTTGAAGATTACCTCTCATAGCAAGAAGGCATCACTTCAGAGACAAAGACTTCTCCAAATCTATAGCAGAAGAAGAGGAGAACAAGCCATCAAATCCTAGGCTCATAAAAGAAAGGTCGAGACCATCATTTGGTGAAGAAGGAGCTATTCAAGATAGTCTACAAAGAGCTGCAAGGACATTCTCATAGCAGCAACTTGGTGATTCTAGACACCAAGATCTACATCCTCTATAGAAGTGATAAAAGAGCTACTACAAAAAAGGTATGCAACTTTCTAGTGCAAGTAGGTTTATTAATTCATCTACCTATTAGATTTGTTAGAAGCACCTAAATTTGGATTAAAGTTGCAAATAGAAAATTGGATTACAGTCTTCAAAAGTGCAAAAAGAAAAGTTATTTTTAAGGTTCATTTGCACTTTTATTAGGAGTTGATTAGATTTCAAAATTGCTTCTATCAACTACCTATTATCTATTTTGGAAAAATAAAAATAAGACTAAGCTCTACAATATTAGTTGTAGTGAAATTGCAGAATAACTCTTAAAGATTCATTTTAGGTTATTCTTGATTAGTTGTAGTAAATTCTTAGTGCATTAATTTGAGAGTTGATTGGAGTGATAAGGTGTAATCTTAGTGCATTAAAAGTGAAAGACTTGTACTATTACACTACTCTCAAAAGAAATTAGTTTTGTGTTCTTGAAGGGCACAAAATCTGATTTGTATCAAGTGTCTAAAGACACTATTGAAGCACAAAAATCTGCAACTCATAGTGGTCTAAAGAAGCCACCCAAAAAGGTTAGAATCCTCCAAAACTTGGAGAAGAACACAACTAACCAAAAATAGAAATAGAAGCTTTAAAGATTGAGACTTGGTGAGTCTCAAATCCAAAAGCATTACAAGATTGAATGCAAGAAAAGAAAGTGCAAAAAATTGCATAAATTAAAAATCTTCTATCTATTGTTATCTAAGCTTGGAGTTGTTATCTAAGTGTCCAAGAAAAAAGGAGGAAGGTGTCTACTCATAAAAGACAACCTCAAAACCCTTGTATTGCAGGAGAAAAATCTGCCATAAAACCAGAATTTTTGATCTGAAATAAGAGTGCAAAAGAAGGTGCATCAAAGGAGGTTTATGTACATACTATAGTACATTTTATAGCACCATTTTAATCTAGTTTTTTATAGTCTAAAAGCATATTTGAATGTGCCCCAAAAAGGCACAATAAACACAAGAAAAACAACCAAGAAAGGGTTGAATGTAAGCACTCTTCCCAAGCAATAGAAGCCACTCAAAGGGGCTCATCTTGGATGGTCGAACCTATAGAAGATAAAGCATAGGAGAAGATCAAGTAGTGTACAAAGCAAAAGATAAAGCAAATAGATGTCAAAGCAAAGGAGCATTCTTATCAAAGCATTTCTACCATTAGTGAATGCTAATAGTGGAGTAAAGCATCAAGGAGTCTTCATCCAAGCATTGCCATTCGGACTCCATTCAAGGGCCACCAAAGCTACTCCATATCTCCACCAAAGCTCCACCATATCTCCACCATAACTCAACCATTAGCTTTGCTTGGCTAGAGATACTTCAACATCTACGTAAAACAACAAAGATCAAGGTGGAAAATGCATTGGAGAGTCTTCAAATAAGCATTGATAGAGAGAAAGGCATGCAACTACCACTTGTCATCCTTTGAGAGATCCTCTATAATGCTCACAAAGAAGACGTTACACTTCTTGGCACCCATACTCCAAATAGTGGAGTTACGTACAACTTGACATACGTTACAACAAAGATAGCTTGGAGACGTTGAGGAAGGAGCATTTCTTGGACAACGCTCAAGGGAGAATAAAAAAATTTTCAACCAAAAGGTGACACTTGTCACTAATAGTGGAGTGAGTTTGGCACCTCCACCAACCAAGTTGAAGCTTCCATGAGCATTCAGAAACTCATATAGTGACACTTGTCACTCCTCCTATCTCATATTAAATATGCCTTGGACTTTGGAAAGGAAGCACAATAGTTGGAAATAATATGAGCAGTATTTGGAAGCTACTCGATAGATCAATGATAGATGCTCGATAAAATTTCATCTACTCGATAGATCAAGGTAGATGCTCGATAGTAGTTAGGATCAATGATGGTAGAGGATCCGAAGCAAGTCGGGTACATTTGAAAAGACTCTCGATCAACCAACATTTACAAAGAGCATTAAAGCCTTGGGAAATTCATGCTCAAGAAGGAGAGTTTACTACCATATTCACCCAACGTCATAAAGGTACAAAGCCTTAATTTCTCATCTAATTTGCTTTCAATTTTAAAGGGAGTTATAAGGTTATAAGATAAGGTTGATATATTAATTGAAATCAATCTTTGTTTGAAAGCAAAACTTAGGGAAATTAATATAATATTTGCAAAATATAACTTAGGAGAAATAAGGGATTCTACTTGGAATTAATCCATTTAAAGTTTGCAAATATTAATGTGTTCTAGTTTTCCAAATTTGGGAGTGATAAGGGTTACAACTTCAAACTAGTTTTTTGGAAATTAGAAACACTTGAAAAAATTCCTAAGGGTTTCAAAAGGGGTTATTAAAATATTTTATCAAAGTTGGAAATTTATATTCTTGTCTCAAAAATTTCTCTTTAGGGACAAAAGATATCCAACATTAAAACCTCTTCAAAAATTGAAAAGTGCTTAGTTCAATAGGAGTATTAAGGAGATTAAGAAGTTGATTTTTGATCCTTACAAAACTTATACAAAATCAACCAAAAATTGAACTATATCTTACAAAAGCACTATATCATAAAATCTCTAAACAACATCATGGAGTGTTGGTATATAGATTCAAGTGCAAGTAAGCATATGATAGGGAACATACATTGGTTTGATTTTTTGAAGAAGATAAATGAAAAGCCAGTTGCAGTAGCAGATAGCAAAACATATGAAGTAAAAGGAATCAAAAATATTCTGGTAAATCTTAAGAATGGAAGAGGTATAATAAAAAATGTATTGTATGTTCTAGGATTAACCACCAATCTTATCTCTATTTCTCAACTCATGGATCAAGACTTAACTATTGAGTTCAAGGTTCTCACTAGAAAAAAGCAATGTCACATCTCTAGATAGGGAAGAATGATAGCATCATGATCATATAAAAATGGCCTATTTGTCCTAGACACTGCTATTCACTCAGCTCTTTCAGTCAATGCTTCAGAACTATGGCACAAACGACTAGGACATACCAGTGAGACATCAATGAAGGAATTATACAGGTATCAAATGGTAGAAGGACTACCCAACTTATCTCCAGAAACTACTATATGTGCAAAATGTTTAGCAGGTAAACAACATAGAATTCCTTTTGAATTACATCAACATAGAGCTCAACATCCTCTAGAAATAATATATACTAATTTATGTGGACCAATGAAAGTTGATAGCATTGGAGGACATAAATACTTTCAGATATTTATTGATGATCATACCAGAAAAATATGGGTATATTTCATGAAATACAAATCAGAAGCATTTAGCTACTTCAAACAATTCAAACTTCAAGTTGAAAAAGAATCAGGGAATACCATAAAAGCACTTCGTTCAGATAGAGGAGGAGAATTTATTTCTAAAGAATTTGACTCCTTCCTTGAAAACAATGGAATCAAAAGATAACTTACTACAACATACTCACCTCAACAAAATGGAATTGCAGAAAGAAGGAATAGATCAATAATGGAAATGGTAAGATGTATGTTGAAAGAAGCACAACTTGATCACAAATACTAGGTTGAAGCAGTACAAACAATTGTCTACATACAAAATAGACTTCCAACAAGAGTACTCAAGCATATTACACTGGAAGAAGCATGGTCAGGACATAAGCCCAACATTGAAAAACTAAAAATATTTGGATGCAAAGCCTATATGCATATTCCAAAGCAAAAGAGGACCAAGTTAGACGATAAAACTATGATAAAGATATTTGTTGGGTATGACAATGAATCTACAGGGTACAAAATATTAGATCCATCTACAAAGAAATTCTATATCAGTAGAGATGTGATCTTTGATGAGAAATTCAAAGTCAACACAAATGAATCTAGTGGTGACACAGAAGTTCTCCTGAATCTACCTGAAGAAGATGAAATGAGCATGGACCCAGGATCAGAAGAATAGGATACAGAAGCATCAACTATGCTACAGAGAAAGGAACCAATATGGCTCAGAGATACTCTTAGAGAATCAAATCTAGAAAGAATGCCAGATCTTACAACTATAGGACCTCAAACTCATAGCATGACCAGAATGAATAGAGGAATGCTAAGTAACATAGAGGAACCAATATCAGCTTCTCAAGCACTGGAAAACTCACACTGGAGAGCAGCCATGGAATCTGAATATGCTTCACTCAAGAAGAATAAGACATGGGACTTAGTAAATCTACCTCCGGGAAAAAAATAGTGGGGTGCAAATGGGTGTACAAAATCAAATACAAAGCAGATGGAACACTTGATAAATACAAAGCTCGACTAGTGGCCAAAGGGTATACTCAGATAGAGGGAATCGACTATGAAGAAACATTCGCACCAACAACTCGAATGACTACTATTCGAACAATTTGCACTCTGGCAGCTCATCAAGGGTGGAAACTTCATCAGATGGATGTAAAGAGTGCATTCCTTAATGGTGACTTAGAGGAAGAAGTCTACATGACACAACCTAAAGGTTTTGTCATTCAAGGATAGGAAAATAAGGTATGCAAGTTGAATAAATCTCTTTATGGCTTGAAACAAGCTCCTAGAGCATGGAACATCAAGATCAATAATCATCTACTGCATCATAACTTCAATAGAAGTACAACAGATCCCAGTCTATATACCAAGAAGATTGGAAATAATGTCTTGATTCTCATAGTATATGTTGATGACATAGTGATTATTGGAAGTTCAAAAAAGTTGATAAATGATATAAAAAAGGATCTAGAAAAGGCTTTTGAAATGATAGATCTAGGAATGATGAACTACTATCTTGGGTTAGAGATTTATCAAGGAGAAGATAAAATAGTTATCACTCAATCAAAATATGCAAAAGCTCTTCTTGAAAAATACAGGATGACAGAGTGCAAGCCCAAAGATACACCAATGGAACAAGGAATTCAACTATCCAAAAATGATAAAACCCCATTGATTTCAACAACAATGTATCGACAGTTGATTGGAAGCCTTCTATACTTAACAAACAGCCGACCAAACATAGAATTTGTAGTAAATTATCTTTCACGGTTTATGCAAGAACCAAGAGAAAGTCATTGGAAAGCTACAAAAAGAATATTACAATATATCAAGAAGACTGCAGACTATGGACTAACTTATATGAAGGATGTCAAAGACTTTTGTCTACAAGGATACTCAGATTCAGACTATGCTGGATCTATTGATGATAGGAAATCTACCTCAGGTTATGTCTTCTATCTCGGATCAGGACCCATATCTTGGCACAACAAGAAACAACATACAGTAGCACAATCATCAACTAAAGCAGAATACAGAGCAACAAGAGATACAACCTGTGAAGCACTATGGCTACAATACATACTATCTGACATGGGAATCAAATGAACTCCAACTATGATATTTTGTGATAATCAAGGAGTACTGAACCTGATCAAGAATCCAATCATACATGAAAGAACAAAGCATATTGAAGCTCAATGTCATTTCATCAGAGAACACTTCCAGAACAAGCACATCATCCTCAAGTATGTTCCTACAGAAGATCAGCTAGCAGACATCTTTACAAAGGCACTTGGAAAAATCAAGTTTCAAACCTTCAGAAATCATCTATGTGATTCAAGAGAACTTCATACCAAATAATGTAATACAGGAGGGTGTTAGAATATATTACATCATTTGGGTTATGTAAGTGTATCTTCCAAGGTACATACTTAGATTACTTTAGGGGCAAGTTATCTAGTTACTTCATGCAATGTAATAAATGCACAAGTGTCAATGTGCAAGTTGTACATGTGCAAGTTATCCCTTGCACAACTAGATAGAGTGTTTGCCAAGGAATCTATCTTCCTACATAAAGGGCCTCATACCCTTACTCGAATGTATCACTTCTATTCATTCAATAAGATGTTCTATTGCTTTGATCTCTATCTTCTGAAGTGTTGAGATGTTGCTAAAGCCATCATTAAAATCCATGGTCTCAATGACTAAGGGATGATCCAAAGGAAAATTATCATCAACAACTTGGAGATGAGATTTGAAGGGACTAGTTTTTTATAACTTGAATATCTTTAATTTTTACTTCCATTTTCCCTTTAAGAAAGCTCTTTGTAATGCTCCATAAGAATAATAAGTAGATAAGGAGATAGTGCATCACCTTGGTGGAGTTCATGATATGACTTAAATTATTTGATAAAGGAAACATTTATCAAAACATAATGTTTTATACTGCTATAATAACATCTAATCCATTCATATCAACCTTGATTAAAACCAATTTTTTTTAGAATATCATTTAGAAAACTCTAGTAAACCATATCATATGCTTTGTTCAAATATGATTTCCTAAACATACCTAGTATTTTAATGTAATTAAGAGAATGTATGACCTCCTATTCAATGCTTACACTATCAATAACTTGTTTACCATGAACAAAACCACCTTGTTATTATGAGATAACATAATTTAGAATTCTTTTCGACTTGTTGACCATAATTTATTAAATAATCTTATAAATCATATTACAAAGGCTTTTTAGATGAAAACTATCAAAATATTTTGTGTTTTATTTCTTGCAAACAATTGTAATAAATATGGGATATATCTTATCGTAGCCTTCCTTTTCCATGCCTCATCAATTACAATCAACATATCACTCTTCAATAAATCCCACAAAAAAATGAAATAAAATTGCAGGAAATCCATTAGGCCTAGATGCCTTATTAATATGGAAATGAAATCTACTCCATGTAGATCATCCATAGATATCTTGTTAATCAAGCTTTCATTTTGTATATGCTTGATAATTGATAGAATATTTTGTAAAACATTAACTTGTGTCTTCTTATATTTCCCAGCATCCAACATTTTAAATAGTTAATTATTTTCTTCTTTATATCTTCTTCTTCCTCAATATTTCTTCTATCTAGAGTTAAAATATATTTTTGCAATAAAAAAAAAAATAATAATAATAATTCTCTGGCATAAAATTTTGGCATTTATATTTCCTTGATTCATTTCTCCGTAGATTTGTAGACTACTGTGTCTTCTCCTTTTACAATGAAGTATGATAATCATAAAGTAATTATTTTTCTTGCATTTAAGAATCTTGGTCCATTCCATTTATTTCTACTCTCTTGTAAACTTTTGAGCTTGGATTCAATTTCCTTTGTTTTCTTAAATATGTTAATAAAATATTTGGAATTTCAAATCTTCATTTGACCCTTTAGATATTTTATTTTTGGAACAAACCTATACATACATAATCCTACAAGTTTTGCATCATCCTACCATAACATAGCTATTTCAAAGAAATCATGGTCTTGAAGACACATAAATAGAAGTGAAATGGCTTTGGATGACCTTATTGAGTAAATCACATGTTATAATACTATGTTTGTGATATAATCCTATTCAAAATTTACTCTCTTTGCAGCCATGATTTGAATAACAAAATCCTATCCAATATTTCTACTATACGAGTTTACCTAATGTGTCTATTATTCCATGTATATTGAAAATTTGAAGGAAGGACATTCCTAAGTTTGTTTAAATTGACAAATGAAGCAAACATTGCATAAAATTTGACCATCCAAGAATACTATCCTTTTTATTCCAAAGGAGATAGAAATGTATTGAAGTCACCCCCAATAATCCATAGACCACCATTGTGAATCATCATTTTGTTTGATAAAATATGGTAGGATCCTTCTAACATCTTTAATGAGGATTAACTATAGTTGAAGCATATACATTTATAACCCCAAAGCTGATGTTTTCCTCTTTTCCATAAAATAGTCTAGCAACACAATTACGTTATTCTTCTAACAATTATCCATACCATTTAAGTTTATCCAATATTGTTGCAATAATGTCAAAAGCTTATATACAAGAAACTTCGAAGTAATCCCTCATATTATAAATATTTTTCAAAGTGTTTTTACATTCCACACTAAATTTTATTTCTTGAATTAAAATAAAATCAAGACTATAACAACCTATTTCTTCCTTAATAACTCCTTTTTTAGGGTATTATTCATACCCTTAATATTCCATAATATCATTTTCATCATCACTTTTTTATTTTTGTTTGTGGGCTTAACTCCACTTCCTGTTAACATGTATGATATTTGTTTTTTACTTCCTAAAACAATATTCCTTTTAGTTTCCTTTCCTCTTTGTTTTTACTTTGATGACCTTCCTCTCCTTTCCCCATTCCCATCAACACTTTCATCTCATTGATTTCTTATATTTTTTCATACTATTCATAATGAGACTTATCTTCTAGAAAGTTATGTTACACTAGATAATCTAAAATGAAAGAAATAGTCTCATAAAAACTTTCTTCATTTTGTTGCCCTAGAAACTAAAATTCAAGGATTATCCTACAAAGTAATTATTTTCTTATAATATTTTGGGAACCCTAAATTTCTATGGATATCCTCCATATGCATTTATTTACTATGTTGCTTTCAAAATGCAAGTGCAATAGATAAACTCCCTACTACTTTTATTTTTATTGCAAGAAAAGGATTTTATGCTACTAGAGGAAAATGAAGATGGTTTATCTAGATTAACCTTGACCTACTTTGTCTTATTTGCATTAAAATGTACCTTCCCATCTTCCTTCACATATTTAAATCCTCTTGAATTTGAACTTACATATTTTACTTTCTCATACCTTGTATTATTTTTTCTTCAAATGGTTGTTTTAAGTAAACTATAATGGACTTTCCTATTTCATGATGTAAAGAGTTTTTTCACTTTCTTAGGAGTGGAAAACCTTGATTTAACCCAACTTCTACAATGATATGATTTCCTTGTTTCATATTAAAGTTTCTCTCAAGCCCAAAATTTTCCATATCTTTCTCCATTATTTTCACTTTGTAATCTCTTATAATGTGTCTTATCTCATAAAATTTGCATCATAGGAATGCAATGTTTTTATAATCCAAATTTTTATCTCATTCTCTTGAATCAAATTTAATCATAATGGACTACATTAAGGTTTTTAAATATCCATGGCAACACATATTCAAGTGTTACAACATGCCTTATCTTCTTAGTAGTTGGTCCCTCCTAGATGAACTTCCATAAATTATTATCAATATTCTTCAAAACCTCCTTATTGATGAGTTGATAAGGAAGCCCATAAAGCTCAATCCACATTGGAAGCCTTTTACTAGTCTTTGTCTCCACAAGTAAATTATCACTCCATGATCTTAAATATAATGTATTTTTACCCCTAAATCAAGGGCCACCATTCAAATATTTTGGAAGTGCTTTGGCTTAAGATAAACCCTAGGGTGTTGCCCCCTAAGAGGATTGGAAAATGGTCTGGTGCTTTAACGATAAACAAATCTAAAGTTTGAAGGAGCGTGGAAGGCTAGAGATTGAAGGAGCATGGAAAGCTAGAGGCCGAAGGAGTGTGGAAGGCTAAAGGTTGAAGGAGCATGGAAGGTTGGAGGCTAAAGGAGCGTGGAAGGCTAGAGGCTAAAGGAGCGTGGAAGGTTTAATAATGAGTTGATATTTAGAGTATTAAGGCTAAAGGAGCATGGAAGACTAGGTTGGTTGATGGAGCGTGGAAGGCTAGGTTGGTTGAAGGAGCTATAGCAAAAGGTTGGGAAGTCGGGTGGAAGGTTGGGATGGCTGAAGGGACGTGGAAGGCTAATAAGGATGAAGGAGCCTGGAAGGTTGGGTCGGTTGAAGGAGCTACAATGGAATGTTGGGATACTGAGTGGAAGGCTGAAGGAGCATGGAAGGTTGCTTATAATGAGAAAAACAAAATTGCAAAGTGCGAAGGATTAGATTTTTTTCTTGAAAAATATCTCATCTTTTAGGAGCCATATCTTTGCGAAGATTTATCTGATTCAATTGATTCTTGGACCAACTTGTGCAAAATTTGAATAGCTTTAAAATCAGTGGTCATATGCAAAAATCTAAGCAATATTAAGGGTGATACGACCCAGTGAAGTCAACCATTCAAAACAAGAGCAATGATGATTTTTCAAGTTGCGAAAAATGAAATTGTAAATATTTGCCAACTAGGGTTCGAACGATGGGAAGATCAATGAAGAGCTATGACTTCAGCGAGGAAGGAAACTAGTAATTCAAAATTTGGTAAAGTGAACTATGATAGTGCGATGTTTTGGAAATATTACTCTACTAAGATGCAAGGCATAAATAGTAGAGGTGAAGTTTTGGCATTGTGAAGGCTACTATAGGAAAATGTCAAGAAAGATGCTAAATTATGGAGTAATTGTATTCATACAAAAATTTGAAAAGATCCAGAAAATGAAAATCAAGAATTCAGACATTTTATGTAAAATGATGTAGGTTTCTACCTATAGCATCTCAATTGATATGAGAAGTGTATCTATTTGTAAACTCTTAAGCTCTAAAAAATAGAGATGTAATTTGTCAAGGGTGGGGGACCCAAGTACAACCCCTTATTATCCAACAAAAAAAAGGGCTACCATCCATTATTTTATTTATTATTTCTAAATTGGATAAGATAATGAGGATAAATCATTTTTAAAGAAAAGTCATGGAGTAATTTAAACTCAATCCCCACTTCCACTTGATCTAGTTTTGAATCTCTAAAAAACCTAGTCAGTATCCATTGAATTTACATATTAATCCTTTGCTTTTAAGAACCATTAGATCATGTTTAATCATCTTATCCTTGATAATCACTTCTAGTGTAGTGTTTGTTGCTGAGATAGGGTTTTCCATAGATTTCCTATTCCTCTTATTGCTAACTAAGGTATCTTTACTTCTAGTAAGAACTTTGAAAAATGACTTTCCTACCATGTTACCTAGATTTCCTTCACATGAATCCTTTAGTTTTTGATTTTCTCCTAAGATTCAAAATAAGAGAAAGTGTCATTCACTCCTTTACTCGTGATTCACTTCCTACTCACATCTGTTCCATTTTTTGGAGATCTATGGATTTGCATGTTGATGATTCCATTTTTTAAAGATATATGGATTTCTATGCTAATGGTTCCATTTTATGGAGATCTTTGGATTTGTTTGTTGAGGGTTCTATTTTATGGAGATTTGTGGATTTTTCTGTTGAGGGTTGCATCTTCTGGAGATTTATGGACTTGTCTGTTGAGGGTTCCATTTTTTGGAGATCTATGGACTTGTCTGTTGAAGGTCTCATTTTATGGAGATTTGTGTATTTTTGACTTTATAGATGCATCGTGAGATTCTGAGTCAGAAATATGCTAATTTGGGTTTTCATAGGATTTGCCTATTGAGGATTCCATTTTCTAGAGATCTATGGATTTGTCTGCTTAAGGTTCCATTTTTGAAGATTTATGGATTGTCTATAGAGGATTCTATTTTCTGGAGACTCTTCAAAGATATGAATGTAAATATATAAAGTTTTGAAACAAGGTAGTTCAATGTTTTGATTGTCCTGTAGCCTTCAAAAACAAGGTTTTTTGGTTGATAAGAATGGTTAAACTAGTTTAGGATTGTAAAAGGGTTCATGCCCTTTCAAAAACATAAATTTTACCCTTAAAAATAACTTCCATTAAAAAACACAATATTTTTTAATATTAAAATTTTTAAAAACAAAATTAAAAATTTCTTGAAGAGAAATTATAAAAAATTATAAATTTATCTTAGATTTATTAATTAAAATAAACATGTATTACCTCTTCTAATATAAAATTTATGTTCAAGTTTTTAATTTTAATCAATTTATTTTCAAGTTAGGTTTGGACAATTTTTTTCTTTCTTCTATTCTTTTCTAGATATTAACCAACCATAAGCCCATTCTCAAATTAAAAAATAGGTTTGAAATGTATTTTTTAATACGGGATTGAATAGGTTCCATCTATTTTACATTATGATCATATTAATATTACAACACCTCAACAATAATTCATGTATTGTTTAACAAAATTTAAATCTTAATCTTCACCTTAAAAATAAAAAATTTAATTGATTAAACTAATACTATTTAATATTTCTTGATTATACATGTATTATCTTGAAATATTTAAACTTTTTGCTTTAAAAAAAAAAATATATATATATATATATATATATATATATATATATATATATATATATATATATATATATATTATTAACTAATTAAATACATGATAAACGATTTTCATAAAATATATTATATAATAATAATAAGACTATAACATAGTGTGGATGTAACCAACTTCCCTATGTATCCCAAAAATAAAATAAAATAATAAGACTATAACCAACTCCCTTATATAAAATAAAATAATAAGACTATAACCAACTCCCTTATGCAAGAGTTTGGCTCTTCTTCAAGAAGGAGGTCCAAGGTTCAAACCACAATCTATGTGTGTGGTTGTGTGTTTAACTCTTGACCTTACAAAGGGTTATGGTTCAGGGTTTGACTCTTCTTCAATAAGGAGATCCAAGGTTCAAACCGCTATGTATGTGTGTGGTTGTGTGTTAATCGTCTATTGATAAGTTTAGCTCTTGACCTTACGTGAGATCATAACTTGAATGAGAATGTTCAACCTTAAGCCTTGGTCGTAAGGGTTTTCTCACACTAACCAAATAAAAAAATAACAAGACTATAACATTATTTCCTTATTAGAAAGAAAAACAAAGTCCCGAGTGTTAGGAATGGAGCCTAATTATGAAGAGGCTAAACAGAGAAAGTTTCTGGATTTACTGCAGGACGGGCAGGGAAAGTTTTCAGATTTACAGTTTGTTAGTCTATCAGAGAAAGTTTTCGAATTTACAACAGGACAGCCAGGAAAGTTTTTTTTTGTTTTTATCCCAAAATTAGATGTTGGGAACTCAATGTTAATCTTGGAATGTATTAAGAAAAGCAGTTTGTTTTTCTGTTTTTTTCTTATATATAGTTGTGAGGAAAAATAGAGATGATAAGAAAATTACTGTGTTGATTCCTTGGAAATATAGAGAGGAAATTACAGCAAATGTTTGCTGTAAGTTGTAACCCTTTATTGCTTGGATTGAGAAAGGAAGGACTAAAAATTCTCGGTGGATGTAACCCACATTGGGTGAACCACGTTAAAATCGTTGTCTCTTTTTCTGTGTGTGTTTGTCTTATTTTTCTTTAATTCTGCTATTAAAGTTTGAAACACTATAATTGCTTTTCTATATTTTATATAGTGATTTACTCTAACAAGTGGTATCAGAGCGGTTGTTTTGTTGGGTGCACTTGACAGAAGGAGAATTTCTAGATCAAGTGGGAGCAATGGCGAAAGAAGGGAGGTTTAGAGTTCAAAAATTCAATGGCCAAAATTTTCAATTCTGGAAGATGCAAATGGAGGATTACTTGTACCAAAAGGATCTTTACTTACCTCTTGAGGGGGAAACAGAGAGACCTTCATCTATGTCTGATGAGGAGTGGAGTCTCCTTGATAGAAAGGCATTGGGTACTGTGAGGCCGTGCTTGGGAGCCACCGTAGCCTTCAACATCTCTGATGAAAAGACTACCAAGGGAGTCATGGATAAGTTGGACAAGATGTATGAGAAACCATTAGCATCAAATAAGATATTCTTAATGAAAAGGTTATTTAACATGAAAATGAGTGAAGGAGGATTTGTGCATGATCATTTAAATGAATTTAATACTGTCACTAATCAATTGCATTCAGTAGGATTGGATTTTGATGATGAGCTTAGGGCCTTAATAATCTTATGCTCTCTTCTGAAAAGTTGGAATAGTTTGGTAATGGCGATAAGTAACTCTGCTTCGAGTTCAAATAAATTAGAATTTGATGATGTGGTTGGTGTGATACTCAGTGAGGACATGAGAAGAAAAACCACAGGAGAATCATCTAGCACTGCCTTTTGAGAATAGAGGAAGAGGAAGAGAAAGAGGCAAGATTTCACATCGTGGCAAATCCAAAGGCAGATCCAAATCACGTGGAAAAGGAAAGCTACAGTGTTGGCACTATGGCAAAAAGGGTCATCTCAAGAAGGACTGTTGGCAAAGAAAGGGTGATGGAAATGAAGGTAATGATAATAATGGTAACACTTTAGAAGCCAATATTACTGGACAAATTCTACAAGATGCTTTAATCTTATCTCTTGATAAAAATAGTGATTATTGGGTAATTGATAGTGGTGCTTCATTCCATGCTACCTCACATAAGGAATACTTCATAGATTATGTTTCTGGAGATTATGGACAAGTTCTATTGGGAAATGATCAACCATGTAAAATCGTGGGTATTGGAAAGATTTTGATTAAATCCCCAAATGGATGTCAATGGGCTCTTAAAGAGGTGAGACACATACCAGATTTAAAGAGAAATCTTGTATCGGCAAGTAAGCTTGATGGTGAAGGATACACGGTTGCATTCGGAGAAAATGCTTGGAAAGTTACTAAAGGTTCATTGATAGTAGCTAGAGGTAAATTGGTGGGTACTCTTTATTTACTTACTGATTTTTCTCACTGCTCCATGAATTTAGTTTCTACAGGTGAGAGTGCATCTTTGTGGCACCAAAGACTTGGCCATATGAGTGGAAAAGGTATGGAAATTTTACATTCAATAAAGTTATTGCCTAAGTTAAAAGAGATTGATTTGGAATTCTGTGAGGATTGTGTTTATGGTAAAGCAAAGAGAGTTAGATTTCTCAAGGATGGCAAGGAAAGGAAGAAAGAGAAATTGGAGCTTGTGCACTCAGATGTTTGGGGCCCAGCTTAGGTAACTTCTCTTGGAGGTTCCTCTTACTATGTACTTTTTATTGATGATGCAACAAGGAAAACATGGATATATTGCATTAAGAATAAAAGTGATGTTTTTAATACCTTTAAGAATTGGAAAGAATTAGTTTAAAATGAAACTGGAAAAAGATTAAAGTGTCTAAAGTCGGATAATGGTGGAGAATATTGCAGTAGATAATTTGATGTGTTTTGTTCTAAAAATGGAATTAGAAGAATCAAGGTAGTTCCAAGAACACCTCAAGAAAATGGGGTTGCAGAAAGAATGAATAGAACCATCATGGAGCGTGCTAGGAGCATGAGAATACATGCAGGCTTACCATTATTTTTATGGGCTCATGTTGTTGATACTGTAGTATATCTGATTAATAGAGGACAGTCTAGTGCCTTGGATGGAGGAATTCCGGAAGAGCTTTGGACAGGTAAACCAATAAATTATTCTTTCCTTAAGGTATTTGGATGTGAGGCTTTTATGCATATAGACAAAGAGAACATAAATAAGTTAGATGCTAAGGCCCAAAAGTGCTATTTTATTGGTTACGGTATTGATGGCTTGGGTTAAAGATTATGGGATTGTGATAACCAAAAAGTCATTAGAAGTAGGGATGTCATATTTAATGAAAAAACTTGTATAAATATCGGTTGCAGGGAAAGAAACAGAAAGAGGAAATTGCTGAATACATAGACCTTGATGGACACATAGAAAAGGTAACTCCAAAAGTGGTAGAAGATCAAAATGTACAGCAGCAACAACAAGCACCTCAATCTCCAGAAAGTGTTGTTAGACGATCTACCAGGATAAGTAAAATTCCTCAACGTTTCTCTGATTATGTTTTGTATACTGATGCTGGTGAGCTAGAATGTTTTCAGGAAGCATTACAGATGGATACCAAGAATAAGTGGGAGCTTGCAATGAATGAAGAAATGGACTCTTTATTCCACAACCAAACTTGGAATTTGGTTGAGCTACCCAAAGGTAAAAGAGCGTTGACCAATAAATGGGTGTATAGGATTAAAGAGGAGAATGAAGGGCATAAGAGATACAAAGCAAGACTAGTGGTCAAGGGATTCGCTCAAAAAAAAGGTATTGATTTTGATGAGATTTTTTCTCCAGTTGTAAAAATGACCTCTATTAGAGCTATTTTGAGTCTTATAGCTATAGAAAATTTGTATCCGGAGCAATTGGATGTGAAGACAACATTTCTTCATGGTGATTTGGAGGAGGAAATTTATATGCACCAACCGGAAGGCTTTCAAGTGAAAGGTAAAGAGGATTGGGTATGTAAACCGAAAAAGAGCTTGTATGGGTTAAAACAAGCTCCTAGACAGTGGTATTTAAAATTTGATAAGTTCATGGCTAATCAAAGGTTTGAAAGATGTCAAAGTGATCACTGTGTATATTTTAAGCAAACTGGAAATGGTAACTATGTTATTTTTCTATTGTATGTGGATGACATGTTAGTTGCAGGAACAAATATGCAAGATATAAACATGCTCAAGAAGAAGTTGGCTAAATCCTTTGCCATGAAGGATTTGGGAGAAGCCAAACAAATCCTTGGTATGAGGATAACAAGAGACAAGGAGAGTCACACTCGAAATTATCACAAGCAAAATACATTGAAAAAGTACTTAAGAGATTCAACATGAACAATGCAAAGTCTGTTGCTACTCCATTGGCAAAGCATTTCAAACTCACCAAAGATTTGTGTCCCAAGACACAAAAGGAACAAGAGCATATGGCTAAGGTTCCCTATGCATCAGCGGTTGGAAGCTTGATGTATGCAATGGTTTGTACAAGACCAGATATTGCCCATGCAGTGGGAGTAGTGAGTAGATTTATGAGTAATCCAAGAAAAGGACATTGGCAAGCGGTAAAATGGATACTCAGGTACTTGAGAGGAACTTCAAATTATTCTTTGAATTTTGGAGGCTCTAATATATGCTTGAAAGGTTTTGTAGATTTTGATATGGCAGGTGATCTTGATGGTGGAAGGAGCACTATTGGCTACATCTTTACTATAGGAGGAGGAGCGGTTAGTTGGATTTCTAAACTCCAACACGTAGTTGCCCTTTCAACCACTGAAGCTGAATATGTTGCTGCTACGAAGCAAGCAAAGAGATGGTTTGATTGCAAAGACTAATGGAAGAACTGGGAAGAAGCAAGAGGATAATAGGTTGTGGAGTGATAGCCAGAGTGCTATACACCTTGCGAAGAATTCATCATTCCATTAAAAAACTAAACACATCAAACTCAGGTATCATTTCATTAGATCAGTAGTGGAAGATGGATCTTTGAAATTAGGGAAGGTTCACACATCACAAAATCCTGCTGACATGCTTACAAAAGTGGTGTCAAGAGAAAATTTGAGCTTTTTCTCAACTTCGCTTGGCCTTAAGGAATAAGAGGCCATGATGAGAATTTTTCAGTCCTTGGTTGCAGTATGGTGCAATGGAATTAGTCTCCAAGTGGGAGATTGTTAGGAATGGAGCCTAATTATGAGGAGGCTAAACAGAGAAAGTTTCGGATTTACTGCAGGACGGGCGAGGAAAGTTTTCAGATTTACGATCCGTTAGTCTACCGAGAGAAAGTTTTCGGATTTACAACAAGACAACCAAGGAAAGTTTTTTTTGTTTTTATTCCAAAATTAGGTGCTGGGAACTCAGTGTTAATCTTGGAATGTATTAAGAAAAGCAGTTTGTTTTTTTGTTTTTTTCTTATATATAGTTGTGAGGAAAAACAGAGATGATAAGAAAATTACTGTGTTGATTCCTTGGAAATATAGAGAGGAAATTAAAGCAAATGTTTGTTGTAGGTTGTAACCCTCTATTGCTTGGATTGAGAAAAGAAGGACTGAAAATTCTCGGTGGATGTAACCCACATTTGGTGAACCACGTTAAAATCGTTGTCTCTTCTTCTGTGTGTGTTTGTCTTATTTTTATTTAATTCTGCTGTTAAAGTTTGAAACACTATAATTGCTTTTCTATATTTTATATAGTGATTTACTCTAACACCGAGATGACAACGCAACGATATAGGCTTTGACACTTTTTCGAGAGGTTCAAGGTTCAAATCGTGGTTGGTGAGTGTGTGAGGTAGCGTTGGTTGTAAGGGTTTTCTCACACTAACCAAATAAAAAAATAATAAGACTATAACATTATTTCTTTAAAAAAAATAAAAACAAAGTCTTGAGAGGACAACAGCTTTGGCTCTTCTCCGAGAGATTCAAGGTTCAAACTGCGGTGTGAGCCAGTGTGTGAAGGAGTGGATGTATGTCTGTATGTTTGATCTTCCTTATAAGCTCAACTCTCAACCTTATAAAAAATTAAGATAAAAATACCCAAAACTTTTTTACATTACCTTAATAAAAAAAATAAAAACAAATTTTAAATTGATTCGTGTATTCTTTAGATATTAAGAATACTTAAGAAGTAACATCTTCGGAACTGTTTTATTAAAAAAAGAATAAATATATAAATGATAGATACCCATGACCTCGAATCTTTCAATCCTCCTTTATAAAAAATAGAATAAATATATAAATGATCGATACCCATGTCTTAAGAATTTTGAAATTGACCGGCCAAAAAGAGAAATTAATAAATTATCTTATTTAAAATTGAGCGGTATGTGACCATCCACCTTCCTATATAATTCAATTAAATTAAATCATAAATAATTATAGTAAATTCTCTCTCATCGTGTCGTTGACTATAATTTTATTTGTTTCCTATAAATGGGAGGAACGGAGCCCCCACTTCGCCTTTATCTTTAGAAAAGCAAAAAGTTTTGTTCTTGGCATATTCTCCATCGAAAATTGTGGCCGAACTTATCTCATCGGAGCATGATAGTGGAAAAATGAATATTCTATAATCATTGTTTTTGGATAAAGTACATAAATTGAAAACATAGTCATGTAGTAAAATCCAATTGTTACAGTTTTGAGTTTTTCCAGTGAGTTTGTGTAAATGCTACCTGCGTGGGTGTGTTAGTGAGCTTGTGTTTTACGTTAAATTATATAGTATGAAAGTTGCAAGTTTACTTCAGTGGGTTTTGGCCTTTTTTTTTTTTTTTGAGAAGTTCAAGGTTTAAACTCCACTCACTCCACTCAATGTGAGGGGGTTGAGACCTCCTTATAAAAATCCCGTATAAACTCAATAAAAAAACCATATATCATAAAATATATGAATTGAAAATATAGTTAAAATATGTTTTGAGTATATATATGATTTTAGAATCAGAATAAGTGCAAGTTGAGATCAAGTTCTGCTAGGTAGAATGAAAGGAAAGATATTTGAAAATTTTAATGGATATATATATGATTTTAATGTATGTTAAGAATGAGTTCTACTAGGTAGTATGGAAGAAAAGTTGTATTTGAAGGTTTTAATGGAAAGTCAAGATGACCTAGTTAAAAGTATAGATGATTAAGTCGGAGATTAACAAAAGAGTAAATGTATGGTAAGTTCGATTCAGATAGCAGATGTTATACCAAAAGTGATTATCAAGGATAAGTTGATTGAGCATGTCATAATGGTTTTTAAAAGTAAAGGGTTAATGTTGACAATTCTGTCACATTTCTCAAGGGGTAGAAAAAGAAAACAAATTTTGTACAGTGTTGTGTAAAGTTTTTCTTTGTTGTTTTTATTTTGAAAAGTTGCAGCAATTTTGGCTTCCAATGCCACCCCTTTGTATATAAAGTAGAAAAGAAAGAACTTCGTTGCCGAACAAGCTAGAGAAAAGAGCTTCGCCGAAGGAAAATGAAAAGAGCTTCGCACCCGAAGCATTTCCAGCACTACTTCGGGTAAAAGTTTTGCGAAGTAGTTTTCGCCGAAGTAAAATACAAGGAAAAGAGAATGAAACTACTTCGCGCCCGAAGCATTTCTAGCAGCTACTTCGGGCGAAAGTTGAGCGAAGCGACGTTCGAAGAAAAGAGCTTCGCACCCGAAGCATTTCCAGCATTGCTTCGGGTAGGAGTTTTTTGCGAAGAAGAATACAAAAGCGACGTTCGAAAGAACAACTTCGCCGAAAAAGCAAAGGCAAGAAATCTACTTCGGGCCCGAAGCATTTTCAAAAGCTACTTCGGGCGAGATTTCTGCGAAGCGGTGTGCCGAAGTGAAATACAAAGAAAAGAGGGTGAAACTACTTCGCACCCGAAGCATTTTCAGCAAATACTTCGGTCGGGAAATCAGCGAAGCGGAACTCAAAGGAGCATTGAAAGTACTTCGCCAGAAAGTTGCCGAAGTACTCACTTCGGGCCCCTCCATCAGCGAACCATTTTTACTTCGCCAAAAGCTCATTGCGAAGCATTTGCTTCGGCTAATTTTGTGCGAAGTACTTCTACCCGAAGTGAAAGGATGCAATGTCTTTTGAAGACAATTGCTTCGGCCGAAATCTTCCCGAACCACAGTTTTGAAAGAGGATCACAGCGAAGCATTTCTCTAAGGCGTCAGCGAAGCAATTTAGTCAGCGAAGCGGCAAAGACGAAGAGGCCCATTTTGCGAAGTGAATATGCTTCGGCACTCCCCACCCCCGAAGCAGTTTTGCGAAGCTCAATTTTGTGAAGTACAAACCAAAGAGGAGTTTTTGCTTCGGCCCAGAACCATTGCGAAGCGAAGTTGTGAATGAAAACTTAGCGAAGCGCTTCACGGGCACGCGTTCCAAGCCGGGTATTTTCTCGAGGTGATCAAGTGCCTCATAAATGCAATTTTTTGTGCCCGATAAGCTCGTTGCTCATTTTTGGCAATCAAAAATGAAGTATCAAGCCATGATGGAGAGCCCGACGAGCATGGCGGCCACTCGAGCACCGCACCCGGAGACCAAGGACGTCCAGATGGCTCATCAATGCACCTTTCCATGGTTGACCCGGTCATGGTTGCCAGTTTTGGTAACAGATTTGAGAGCTCGATCACGAGAGCCTCGGGGAGCCAAATTCTCAGGGCTCGAGGGCGTACTCTTCTTTGCTATGTAATTATGACTCAGAGGCCCGGGTCCTCTATAAAAACCTAGGCATTGTAATAGAAAAAGGGGGAACTATCTGCTAGAAATCTGCTGTAACTTGATGTCCTGCGATTAATACTAAAAGGCTTTGAGCTCAATTCTTCTCTTTTATGCTGCCTTCTGTGCTTGATTCTTTTGTCTTTCTTCGTTTGTATACCGAGATGCTGAACCCTGCGTCCGGTGTGTGATCGGGGACTGTACCCTAAAACTCGCTCTGAAGGATACATAGGAGCTGAAAAGCGTTGTATTGGCTTTCTTTTATGCTGCCTTCTGTGCTTGATTCTTTTGTCTTTCTTCGTTTGCATATTGAGATGTTGAACTCTACGTCCGGTGTGCGATCGGGGAATGTACCCTGAAACTCGCCTGAAGGATACATAGGAAGGTTGATATTGCATTTCTTTCGTTTATCCTTGGTGTTCCTTGCTACTATTCAAGTTGTTGGTTAGCGATCGTGCTTCCTGTTCTCTCCCACCTTACATCACCGATTTCTCTAACCCTAACTCCTTTTATCTCTTT
This sequence comes from Wollemia nobilis, assembly GCA_028583015.1. NCBI lineage: Eukaryota > Viridiplantae > Streptophyta > Pinopsida > Araucariales > Araucariaceae > Wollemia > Wollemia nobilis. Next base: position 2,618,021 of record JAQPPZ010001308.1, on the reverse strand, counting down.
CCTGCACCCTTATCTTCAAACACCCAAGTAGTTTAGCATAGGAGCCGGCCTTTCTCCGGAGATTGGCACGAAGGGCATCTCTTCCCTTCGGCCTTTCAATGTTGGTCCAGGTCTAGGGCGCATACACTCACCCAAAATCCTTTCCTAGGCAGATTTGATGACCAACAGTTTTTGGCACGCCCGGTGGGACCGACTGTACTTGTCTCAGTAAGATCCATAACCAGTCAAGGTCCCATATTTTAAATCTCAAACCCATCTTCACCGGGGCCAATAGTTCTAACCAGTTCTCGGTGTGACCCGGTCAGTCTCACCTGACTAGTGGTAGTGAGGACCGATGCCCTCATTACTTGAAAGACTCTTAGCATCTGGCGACTCTGTTTACCCAAGAATATTTAAGTCGTAAAGACCAGTACCAAAAGTCTGTGCCTTCATGCAAACAAGATGGAGAGTTAAGAATAGAGGAGAGGAAACCGAGTTCTTTGAGCTAGATATTGACGCCTTTGGGGAGCAATCAAGGTTGGTCACCCCCGAGTCACTGTTACAAGGAACATCCTCTGTTGGCAGACAAGGCCTAACTTCTGATAGTACAACATCTAGTTTTCCTCCCAATCCTCCCAACTCACCGAAGCGTCCTAGTCCCTCCATTCCTATTAGTTGTCCTACTAGCAATCAAGGGGGAGCTTCGGGAATTCTTGTTTCTCAAAATCCAGGAGCAAGTATGGCACAACAACAACAACAACAACAAATGCAGCAGCCACAGCCACCCAGGTTGTGCCCAGCATGGGATTCTTTGTCACCACTGAATCTAGCGAGACAAGGGCAAGTGCCGCCTGTTGCCATAAAGAAGATCCCAACGTTCGATGGAACTGGGAAGACTGCTCTAGAGCATATCCAGGACATAATATCTCTGGCGGCGATCCATGACATTACGGAAGAACAAATTATGGTAAAGCTTCTGGTTCTTTCCCTTAGAGGAAAACTCCTCTACTGGTATAGATCTCTACCACCCGGTAGTATTACGGGATGGGACCAGTTAGCTGGGCAAATGATGGGAAACTTCAATGAGTCTTCCGATCCTACTTCTCTCCTACACTAGTTCACTTCGATCAAGAGACATCCACAAGAAGAGATCATAGATTTCAATGTTAGGTTCGCTCGAACCTGGCAGAGAGTACCAATTGGACTTCGGCCAACCGACGAAGCTGCGACACTCTATTTCCTTCGGGCTTTCAATCCTGATATCAGTCTCATGGTAAGATATTCTAACGTTAATACTTTTCCCGAGTTGTATGAGTTAGCCAAGAGGGCAAAAATGGATTTGATAGCTATGGGCAAGCTTCCCCAAAGGATGCCGATGCCCATACTTCTCGAATTCCTTCAATTCCAGTATGCAAGCGCAGCCGCTTCGCAAATCTCCACAACCCCTGCACTCCCGATTTCATCTTGGAACCCGAATCCTATCGTGTCTCAAATCACCGCTCCACAAATTCACTTCCCTACATTTTCAACTCCACAGCCCACTGTCACTTCGGCATTTCCTGTACTGCCAGCACCACCTCAACACCCCGCCCTTCCTCCAATACCGACGATGGCTTCATTGCCACTCGTTCCGAAAGCCGATGATATACAAACTAAAATTCTATAGGAGATGCAGTCTCTGAACTCTACAGTTCAGATGTTGTCCAATGACATGACCATTGTGAAGAAGAAGCAAGCGCAACAGGAGTTCCTACCGAGAAGATCTTATCCTACGCTTGCGCTTACCAAGGACCAAGCAGTCCAGCAAGGGAAGGCTTCGACGAGAAATGCTACGATTGATGAAGCTCCGAGCACTTCCGATTATGTATATTGGTGCTCTACGTGCAATGATCCGCATGAAGAGAATACTTGCACCCTACACCAACACTATGTACAAACGCTGGCAAACAGTAGTCATAGCGGTCAAGTCAACGTCATTAGGCAGATGAGTCAGAACCTGACAATTGGCGAGGAGGAGCCGGTTGCAGTACTTACCCGAGGAGGAAAGAAGGCAATAGAAGTAGATGCTACTCAGATGGCTCCTTCAAAAGAGCAAGTTCGACCCGAGAAAGGACAATCATCTACTTCGGCCTCGAGCGAAGCTCCTCCGCCTGCACCAATCAAAGAAAAGGCTCAAAAGGCCTCTACCGAACCACCTCAGGCAGAAACTAAGGAACAGGCTAAGGAAAAGCTCAAGTTTCCTTCACTAACTAAGCGACAAAGAGTTGAAGCTACGGAGCAGTATCGCACAAGATATGAGCCCAGAAAGGAGCCCGAAGCGCTCAAATCCCTGGCGTACAACATTGTAGAGGAGTTGAAGAAGATTCCAGCCAAGATCAGCCTGTACGATGCACTGCAACTACCTGGACAAGTAGACCTGCTGCAAGAATCATTGAAGACAATTAAAGCAAAAAAGGCGGCACCGCTTGCTCTTGTGCAGACCCTATCCACATCCATCATGGGGAAGAACAGACCACCTCCGTTCTACCTGTCCCTACAAATGGAAGGGTATATTGTACATAATTGCATGATCGACTCTGGGGCCGCTACAACAGTAATGCCAAGAGCAGTCTGCGAAGAAATAGGGATGGAATATACGCGAAGCAGCCAAGGTGTACTCCAGTTGGATGGTACTCCAGTGAAGACTGTAGGGGTGATCAAGGACATTCCTATCCGACTACATAAGATGCCTCAGATCATAGTCATACAAGAGGTAGTGGTAGTCGACTTGGAGCCATATTTCAGTATGTGCTTGTCAAGGGAATTCACGGCAAAGCTGGGTGGATATCTGTCTATGGATTACTCTCATCTGGAGATTCCATTCAAAGGAAAGAAGGTGAAGATCTACAATGAAAAGCCTTCTTCCTTTCTTGTGTAGAAGATGTCCGAAGAAGAAAGTAGCGAACCAGTGAATGCAATGGTGGAGGAGATAGAGCAAGTAGACCTGGTCGAGGAATCTCTTGCGCAATTAAGTTATGAAGATGAGTTTTCATTGGCAGACTTCAACGCCATGGTGGAGACCGAGATAGGATGTTATGCGATCGCCAAGCCTAAAAAACACTCCCAACCAGGGAATAGAACAAGTGCCCAGGAAGAACTATGGAAGTTGTTCTTCGATGGCGCCCGATGTAAAAATGGCGTTGGGGCAGGGATTCTTCTAATTTCACCCTCCGGAGAGCAAAAGGAATATTGCTACCGGTTGACATGGAGCTGCACTAACAATGCAGCAGAATACGAAGCATTATGCCTAGGACTCAAGAAAGCTGACAAGTTAGGCATAAAGCATCTCCAAATCTTCGGAGATTCCGAACTGGTTTGCAACCAGGTCACAAATAAGTGTACTTCAAAGAAGCATTATCTAAAATCATACCGCAACAGGGTATGGGACCTGTTCGACCAGTTCGAATCTCTCAATCTGCAGTCAATCCCACGAGAAAAGAACCGACATGCCGATGTTCTGGCATCCATCGCAGCCAAGTACTCTCCAGCAGAAGACATGGTGCACAAGCCCAAAGCTGTGAGGATGATCTATAGACCCTCTGTCCCAGACAAAGATCTGCATTGGCAAGTCTTTGACAACGATGAGCAGATTGTAAATTTCATGATCCAAGAAGCCGCCACAGTCGAAGACAGAAGCTCTGATGAAGGAGAATATGAAGGGCTGATTCAATTGAAGAATAACCACGTTCCCAAGGGACTAATCACCCTTGAAAGCCTCTTTGATCGGAATGACCGAGCTCTCTCTCACATGATCAAAGTCAATGAAAAGCAGTATCAGGATTTAGAGCTTGAACCTGGAAAAGCAATAAAGGTTGGAACCGACTGCACTTCAGAGGAGATAGAACAGATACAGAATCTATGCAAAAAGTTTTTCGACATAATTGCTTGGTCTTATCAAGATCTCAGGGGATACAATCGGCAGTTGGTTCAACACACAATCGAATTGCAGGAGGGGGTCAAACCCTTCCGACAAAAGCAAAGACCGGTTAATCCCAAGATCGAGGTCCTAATGAAGGCCGAACTCCTGAAGATGCTCGAGGCGAAGATCATATATCCCATCAAGCACTCTTCATGGGTAGCGAACCTGGTCCCAGTCAAAAAAAGAATGGAGATATAAGGTTATGCGTGGACTTTCGCAACCTAAACTAGGCGTCCCTCAAGGACCACTATCCTCTCCCACAAATCGATCAAATCTTGCACTCGGTGGCTGGAGCTCAACGCTTCTCTCTGCTCGATGGTTTTTCTGGATACAATCAGATCTGGGTCAGGGACGAAGACCAGCACAAAACAACATTCACCACCAAGTGGGGGACATTTGCTTACCAGCGAATGCCATTTGGCCTTTCGAATGCTGGTGCCACTTTCCAGAGAGCAATGGATCTTGCTTTTGGTGAGCTTCTAAATAAGGTTATCATCATCTATCTGGATGACATGACCATTTTCTCCCGAAGAAGGGAAGATCACCCCACACATATACAACAAGTTTTCAAAAAATGTCGAGAGTTCGGCATCTCGATCAATCCAAAGAAGTCCATATTCGCAGTCAGCGAAGGAAAGTTGTTGGGACATGCGATATCGAAAAAGGGCCTCGTTGTAGATCCTGACAGAGCCGAGGCTCTAATGAAGCTCCCACTCCCAGCGGACAAGAAAGGACTTCAATATTTCTTCGGCCAGATCAACTTCATGAGGAAGTTTGTCCCTGACTTCGCCCAAGTCATCAAGCCAATGTCCCAACTCCTGAAGAAGGGCATCGAATTTAGCTAGACAAAAGAAAGAAAGGAAGCATTCGAAGAGATTAAGGCTCGAATCGCTCAGGCACCGGTCTTGATCAATCTTGATTACAGTAGGGATTTTATCCTATATGCTATAGGGGAACCCGAAAGCTATGCTGTTGTCCTGACACAAAAGGGGGAAGATGGCGAGGAGCGCCCCATCGCGTTTCTGAGCCAAGTGATCAATCCCCATGAAGAGAAATATAATTTCATAGAACGTCAGGTGCATGCAGTAATGAAATCCCTCAGAAAGTTCAAACAGTTCATCTCTCAAAGTCGGGTCACAGTCTTTGTCATTCACCCCGACGTGCGCAATTTCATCATCCAAGGAGAATTGGGAAGCAAAAGAGCTGGTTGGGTGAACAAGATACAGGAGTTTGACATTGAGATCAAGCCCACAAAATTGGTTCGCGGTCGTGCATTGTGTCAAGAATTAGCAAAGAGCGCAGCGACGAAGCTGCAGAATCTCAGTGGGATGACTTACCAGCTGAAGAATGCTTCACTAACCAGGAAGAGGACGAGAAAGACTGGGTCAGTGAAATAGTTGAATACTTCCACACTGGCAGTTGTCCTTCGCATCTAAATGCTTCACAGCGAAGGCATTTCAGGATGCGGTCCTCCCGGTACACTCTGCGCCCCGAAGGCCTATTTTTTAGGAATATTGATGGGATCCTTCTCAAATGCATCAAAGACGATGATAAAAGAAAAGTCCTAGGAGAGTTCCATTCGGGGCTATCTGGAGGTCACTTCGCAGGAAGAACAACGGCACTAAAGATTATCAAAGCGGGTTATTATTGGCCCACACTCTTCGCTGATGCCTTCACCGTTTGCCGCAAATGCGAGCAGTGTCAGAAGTTCATCGGCCGAAGCAAAAATGCTTCGATGCCCCTTCACCCGATACAAGTAGAAACTCCCTTTCAGCAATGGGGATTGGATTTTATAGGGGTCGTATCACCGAACTCCTCCGCGGGACATAAGTTCATCCTGACCGCAATGGACTACTTCACCAGGTGGGCCGAAGCGATTCCCACCAAGCATGCAGATCAAGAGACTGTAGTCACCTTCCTAGAAGGATTGATCACCAGGTTCGGCATCCCCGAAGCAATCATCACAGACAATGGCCCTGGCTTCACAGGTGCCAAAATTAATGAATTCTTCTACAGATATGGGATATACCATAAAGTATCCTCCAACTACTATCCACAAGGCAACGGCTTGGCAGAATCCACCAATAAGACTCTGTTGAGGATGCTAAGAAAGCTCATAGAGACGAACAAAAGGACTTGGCACCTCCTTCTAGATCGGGCCTTGTGGGCCGATCGAATTTCTATCAAAAGGTCAATCAAGACTTCGCCTTATGCCCTGGTCTACGGCAAGGAGGCCATCTTACCCATCCATGTGGAGATCCCTGCACTGCAGCTGTTAGAAGCAGAAGATGGAGTTAGTCCGATGGAAAATAGGTTAGCTCAGCTGCTGCGACTAGAGGAAGATCACGAAGAAGCATACCAGAACTTCGCTAAGCATACTCAGGTCACCCGAGACTGGTTCAAGAAAAAGTCATCCGATCGCACATTCAATGTGGGAGATCTGGTATTGAAGTGGGACTCTTGGAAGGCCAAGCCTGGGAATCACGACAAGATGGACGCCTTTTGGGATGGGCCATTCGAAATTATGAAGGTGAACTCGGCCAATTCATTCATCCTCAAAGATGCAGATGGTCAAGTTCTACCGATCTCTGTCAATGGTCTTCATCTGAAGATTTTTCACCGCTAAGGTAAAAGACCTTTCTCTTTTACAAAAAAAAAAAATGTGTGTATATATACTTTTGTATATAATTTGCATTTGTATATACATCCTCTTCCAAGATCACAAAAGCCAAGTACCACTTCCAAATCCTCTTCGGGGACTTTTGATGCGAAGTAGCAAGTGCAAGGAGGTTCGCTGCGAAGTAGGTTACTCTCAAAAGGACCGAACCAAAGGCACAAAAGAGGCTTCGCACCCGAAGCATTTTCAGCAGACACTTCGGGCAGCAGTTTTGCGAAGTAGATTTTAAGAGTGTCCTGGCGAGGCAGTTCCCGAAGCAGAATTTGGCGAAGCAGTTTCCAAAAGGGTAAAAGCTTCGGTAAGCGACCTTCGCGAAGCAGAGCGGCAACACGACGAAGAAGAAGTACTTCGGGCCCGAAGCATCGAAAAGTAGTCCGAACCAAAGGTTCACCGTGAAGCATTTTCAACATTAAAGTTCAACTTCACCGAACCGAACACGTGCGAGGTGGAGAATTTGAAATGTGCCTCGAAAAACATGCCGACAACAGCCTTGAAAGGAGTACAAAGCGGACGAATTTAAGGCAAAAGGTGGTGGAGCACTTCCTCGAGGTAATTTAGTTAGAAAAAGGGAAGAAAAAAAGCTCACATCGAGGTACGAGGTGGCAGCAGGTTGCGTCTCCAATGCAGAATGTAATCATCAAAGCATGTGGCCCCGCGTACTACGTCGCTATAGAACTGATCAAAGGACACGGTCGCTCCTTCCATCCGAAGTTTTAATTTAATTTTGGTAGGTGCCATAAATTCATGTGGTTGCCTTTTTAGGCTATAAAACACAAAGACCTATCAAGGAAAGTTTATTTGTCCATCAATCCATGCAAAGCTAAGAGCCTTCAGTTACTCTATCCTTCGCATCCAAGCTCGTTCGCATTAAGGCCCTCTGTATCAAGAATTCTGGGGGGGGGGGGGGGGGGGGGGGGGGGGGGGGGGGGGGGGGGGGGGGGGGGGGGGGGGGGGGGGGGGGGGGGGGGGGGGGGGGGGGGGGGGGGGGGGGGGGGGGGGGGGGGGGGGGGGGGGGGGGGGGGGGGGGGGGGGGGGGGGGGGGGGGGGGGGGGAAAATAGGGGGGAGGGGGGGAACGGGGGGGGGGGGGAGGGGGGGGGGGGGGGATATTGAATTTATGGTGAGCGAGACTCACCCCAGAGAATAAAAGGGTTGCTGCCTATTATTCTCAGATTTACTGGTATTTGACCCCGCCTGCTCACCACTGCCCAGAGCTAATCTATGCTATCGCGTAGAATTACCAGCCTGCATCCAGGCAGGTATTAGACTCTTCGGGCCATAAATTGTTTTCCATTCTGAAGGAAGATGTGCAGGCAGCATTTGCACCATGGCAAGGGCCACCCAAGGGTTATGCAGTTCGCAATGTTATTCTAAGCGAATAGATGGAGAGGTTTACATCCAATAACTTCATATTGAAGTTTTTGCGCGAGAACCTCAAAAGTGGGCTCCCTTCAAGCAAGCTGCCCCAAATGCCTCTACCTTTGGCAGCTTTCAAGAACACTGATATTTTCTCCATCATTGCATGGGTGGCAGGCCTGTCGACGGATGCTTCGGTTCAGCCCTGGCAGGTGTCTTTGGCCGAATGTATTTCAAGAGGGGAATTCTATGCCCCTGACACTGCAAGACCGAGCACCAACCCAGTTTTCTTTGATTGGGCAGAATGGGTGGCCCGAACCCTACATACGTGACTTACCAGTATGAAAAATTCGGCGATGGGTCAGTACTTCGCACCCTGCTCCATCCTAGTCTGGTTGTTTTTCTACCAGGTTCATAAGCAATTCCCTCATATCGCCATCTCTTAGAGCGGTAAAGATGGGAATCCTTTGCCTGTATACTAGTGGACTCCCCTCCTGTTGAGGACAGAGTCCTATTATTCTTTTAACCAACAATTCTTGGGGCCCGCCATGCATTTGTTGAAGGGTTCTTGCCCTCGGGTCCCCCTCAGTCTGAGAGATAAAATAGTGCAAGAAAAGAAGGGAGATGTGTTTCAATTGACACAGGGATTGGTCATTCGTATGTTTGGCTTTACAAGAAAGCCCTTCCTGCTTCCTGTTTTCCCTTCTGAGTATCAATTTGCATTGGAGGTCGCTCGACAGAGTGACGCAACCAACGTCGTGTATGGCCATGGTCAGAAATGGGCACATACTTGCGACTTCCCCTTCAGGATGGGAGTAATTGAGGTATCTGCCTTGAAGCAGAACGTTTTCCTGGAGGAGAAACTTGCCAATTTTGGTCTGCTCCAGATCCCTCAGCAATGGCTCTATGATCCCTTGGGAGTAATGAGGGATCACCTAAAATTCAAGAATTTCCACATCTGCCCTCACCCTAAAATTGTGGAATAGAGGAACAACCCGAATGGGAAAGATCTGGAGTGGCATTTGGAGAAGATGAGGACATTGCCGCCCTGGCATGAATTCTATCCTATGGAGGTCGAATTTGACCCTGACCAGTACCCCCTCCCAACTCCAAGCTCCACATTTTGGAGGAAAGCAAAGGATGATTTAAAAGAGGAATTGAAGGATTGGAGCGAGGAAAAGTTAGGAGAATGGTGGATAATGAGGGTCCATCGCCAGAAGATGAATTCCTACGGACTCTTGGCAATAGATAAAGACTTCGTGATTCTCTATGATGCCAACGTCGAAACCTGGAAGTCTATATCCTTCGCTGATTTTGTTCCTCCAGCTCCCTCGGGATCGGGTGAAAGTCCAAAAGGAGCCGAAGATACTTCGAAAGAGGAAGAAGCCGAAGCTACTCCAGAGGCACTGCCACAAGGACCATCTGAAAGCCATGACACAAGTGCCGAAGAGGTAGAACAACCATTGGAGAGGAGGAAAAGGAAGAGGCAGGAGCAGATTCAAGTGCCCCCGAGCCACCCGAAGCGACCTCGCACAAGGCCCCCAAGCGCTCATGCTGAACAACCTGCATCAGATCCAGCCGAAGCAGGTGTTGAAGGTGCGATGCCTCCAAGCGCTGAGATGGTCCCAGACATAGATGTCATCGATGTGGAGGAACTCCTCCAACAAGAAGGGGACCCTGAAGTAGAAGTCGTGGAGGTCGGAGATGCCGAAGCCCAAAAGGGCCAAGAGCCGATCACGCAAGAAGTTACCACGACCGCTTTTCCAGGAGGGCACGCAGGTACGCACTCTCTCCCCTTCGCCTCGATCTCTGACACGTCCACCATGGTCCCGGTTGAAGGTCATCATCAACCCCTTCCCCCCTGCAAGGCCAATCATCTCCCCAAGCATTGCCTGTTTCTCTGCCTAGCCCCACTCCACCCAAGTCTTCTGACCAAGCCAAGCCGGTTGAAATCACTTCGCCCACCCATTCCACTGTTCCATCAATCCTAAGCCAAGGCGAAGGTAGTGTCCCGATGCCAAGCCCCTTAGCCCACTCTCCCATCACTCACAGTTTAATCCCACTGGCCGAAGCCCCCGCTACACCTATCATCGAACCTTCTGGTGGGGCATTCCCCATTAATTCTTTGTATTTGTTCACACCTTTGGCTGGAGATCCAACCTTTTTTGAGATAGATTTGTCTCTAATAAAGGAGTGCCCCTTAGCCGAGAAGCTACTCTTAGCTCGGCAAAACACAGAGAAAATGCTGAAGGAGGCAAAGAAGAAAAGAGGGCGATCTCTGGCCCAAGTTGAAAAATGTGCTGTTTTCGACTTAAAAGGCGGAAAGTTACATAAGGTGAAGAAGGTCCCTAAAGTTCAGAAACCTCTGGACGAAATGACTCCAGCTGACTATGAGTACCAGGAGAAGACCAAGGACCTGGAGCATCTGAATATAGATAATGAGTCTGCGTCCATGCATGTCGGGATCGAGACCTTTCGAGCGCATGCAAATATCGCCAATCAACGTAGGTTTGAAGCAGAAAATGCCAACATCAAGTTGGAGGAAGAGTTGGCTAGAATCCGCTCCGAGCTGGAGGATTCACAAAAATAGTGCAAGTCGTTGAAAAAGGAAACACACACCCTCAAACAACAAATCCTACAACTGCAGTGTTCAACCGAGCAACAAGCGCAGAGGCAGGCCGAGAACGAGCTGAAGGCCAAGGAGCTTGAAAGCAAAATCTTGCAGACGCAGCAGCAATTGTTTGAAAAGGCAAACTTGGAATTGTTTGACAGAAATAGAATCAAGGAGATTCGCTCGCACCTGCTTAGAAACTTCAGATCTCGGGCTTCCAGTGCCTTGTCAATTTTGGCCTATATTACAGAAGCTCGAAGTGCCACTATCGAGGGAGGACCAATCATCGATCAGATAACCCAAAAAGCTAGAAGCCACCTCAAACTAGCTTTCGATGTCCAGAATGCTAAACATCAAGACTTGCAGGTCCCTGCAATGAGTCGGATAGCTAGGGATTGGTCTACAGCCCGGGCCACAGTTCACGCTTTCTTCTCTAAGGTGCAAAAAACACAGAAGGCGAAGGACCTCTTAGACATGTTCGAGAACGAGCAACGCACATCAATGGGCTACTTTCAAGACCTTTCTTCCATGGGCTTCCCAAGCTTCACAGATGACAATGGGAACCTCCTGACTAAAGAAGAGATTAAGCCAACATGGCTTCAATTTGAAGGTGACGTCTCGGAGATAGACGGATGGGCAGAGCCAATAATAGAAAGGCAAATCATAGATTACCTCTTGAGGTACTGCAAGATCGTGGCCTGCCTAAATGATCTATATACTAGAGCCCAACATGCAGATATCGGGCAAATTGATCGGTTTCGCGTGTTGATCAAGGCACTACAAGATCTAGAACCTTTCTCAAAGAGTGCCTGGTCCCAGGTCCGTCGAACCATGAGAAAAATCCACGAGCGTCTTGCCCCGTCACCGCCATAGGAAGCTGCTCCCGAAGAGGCTGCACCAGAAGAAGAGGGTGAAGAAGAAGAGGAAGCAGAAGAAGAAGGAGAACAAGAACCAGCTGCAGAAGCGCTCCCAGAGGAAGAAGGAGAAGAAGGATCGGGAAAAGACTCTGGCCCAATGGATCAAAATTAAAGGGTTCTCCCACCGAGACGAGCTCGTTGCCCCGCGAGCCGCCAAGAATGTTGACAATTCCGTCACATTTCTCAAGGGGTAGAAAAAGAAAACAAATTTTGTACAGTGTTGTGTAAAGTTTTTCTTTGTTGTTTTTATTTTGAAAAGTTGCAGCAATTTTGGCTTCCAATGCCACCCCTTTGTATATAAAGTAGAAAAGAAAGAACTTCGCTGCCGAACAAGCTAGAGAAAAGAGCTTCGCCGAAGGAAAATGAAAAGAGCTTCGCACCCGAAGCATTTCCAGCACTACTTCGGGTAAAAGTTTTGCGAAGTAGTTTCACCGAAGTAAAATACAAAGAAAAGAGAATGAAACTACTTCGCGCCCGAAGCATTTCCAGCAGCTACTTCGGGCGGAAGTTGAGCGAAGCAGCGTTCAAAAAAGAAAGAGCTTCGCACCCGAAGCATTTCCAGCATTGCTTCGGGTAGGGTTTTTGTGCCGAAGAAGAATACAAAAGCGGCGTTCGAAAGAACAACTTCACCAAAAAAAGCGAAGGCAAGAAATCTACTTCGGGCCCGAAGCATTTTCAGAAGCTACTTCGGGCGAGATTTCTGCGAAGCGGTGTGCCGAAGTGAAATACAAAGAAAAGAGGGTGAAACTACTTCGCACCCGAAGCATTTTCAGCAAATACTTCGGTCAGGAAATCAGCGAAGCGGAACTCAAAGGAGCATTGAAAGTACTTCGCCAGAAAGTTGTCGAAGTACTCACTTCGGGCCCCTCCATCAGCGAACCATTTTTACTTCGCCAAAAGCTCATTGCGAAGCATTTGCTTCGGCTAATTTTGTGCGAAGTACTTCTACCCGAAGTGAAAGGATGCAATGTCTTTTGAAGACAATTGCTTCGACCGAAATCTTCCCGAACCACAGTTTTGAAAGAGGATCGCAGCGAAGCATTTCTCTAAGGCATCGACGAAGCAATTTAGTCAGCGAAGCGGCAAAGACGAAGAGGCCCATTTTGCGAAGTGAATATGCTTCGGCACTCCCCGCCCCCGAAGCAGTTTTGCGAAGCTCAATTTTGCGAAGTACAAACCAAAGAGGAGTTTTTGCTTCGGCCCAGAACCATTGCGAAGCGAAGTTGTGAATGAAAACTTAGCGAAGCGCTTCACGGGCACGCGTTCCAAGCCGGGTATTTTCTCGAGGTGATCAAGTGCCTCATAAATGCAATTTTTCGTGCCCGGTAAGCTCGCTGCTCATTTTTGGCAATCAAAAATGAAGTATCAAGCCATGATGGAGAGCCCGACGAGCATGGCGGCCACTCGAGCACCGCACCCGGAGACCAAGGACGTCCAGACGGCTCATCAATGCACCTTTCCATGGTTGACCCGATCACGAGTTGCCGTTTTGGTAACAGATTTGAGAGCTCGATCACGAGAGCCTCGAGGAGCCGAATTCTCAGGGCTCGAGGGCGTACTTCTCATTGCTGTGTAATTATGACTCAGAGGCCCGGGTCCTCTATAAAAACCCAGGCATTGTAATAGAAAAATGGGGGGAACTATCTGCTAGAAAGTGCTATAACTTGATGTCCTGCGATTAATACTAAAAGGCTTTGAGCTCAATTCTTCTCTTTTATGCTGCCTTCTGTGCTTGATTCTTTTGTCTCTCTTCGTTTGTATACCGAGATGTTGAACCCTACGTCCGGCGTGTGATCGGGGACTGTACCCTAAAACTCGCTCTGAAGGATACATAGGAGGGGAAAAACGTCGTATTGGCTTTCTTTTATGCTACCTTCTATGCTTGATTCTTTTGTCTTTCTTCGTTTGCATACTGAGATGCTTGAACTCTGCGTCCAGTGTGCGATCGGGGAATGTACCCTGAAACTCGCCTGAAGGATACATAGGAAGGTCGATATTGCATTTCTTTCATTTATTCTTGGTGTTCCTTGCTTCCATTCAAGTTGTTGGTTAGCGATCGTGCTTCCTGTTCTCTCCCACCTTAAATCACCGATCTTTCTTTTTATTTTATTTCTTTCTCTAACCCTAATTCCTTTTATCTCTTTCTCGCACCCTTATCTTCAAACACCCAAGTAGTTTAGCATAGGAGCCGGCCTTTCTCCGGAGATTGGCACGAAGGGCATCTCTTCCCTTCGGCCTTTCAATGTTGGTCCAGGTCTAGGGCGCATACACTCACCCAAAATCCTTTCCTAGGCAGATTTGATGACCAACAGTTAATATGTAAGTTCCATTAATACTGGCAAGGGTTTTTGGATATTCAAAACTGGATCAGGTGAAAGTGGAGATTAAATTAAAATTATTATTTGACTTTTCTTCTTAAACTTTTTTCCTCATCATCTTTTCCAGTTCAAATATCTAGGATAAAATAATGGGTATTGGTCCATGGTTTATGGGGAGAAATACCCTTCATTTAAGACCATGGATATTCAAAATTGGATCAAAATTGGATCAGGTGAAAGTGGAGATTAAATTAAAATTATTCTTTGAATTTTCTTATTAAAGTTTTTTCCTCATCATCTTTTCCAGTTCAAATATCAAGGATAAAATAATGGGTGTTGGTCCATGGTTTATGGGGAGAAATACCATTTATTTAAGACCATGGAGTAAGTTTTTTGTTAAGACAAAAACAATTAAGAAGCTTTTGGTGTGGGTTAGGCTTTTTAGACTTTCATATCAGCTTATCAATAAAGATGTTTTAAAGAATATTGGTAATACCTAGGGGAATTCATCAAGGAGGGACTAACTATTAAGAAGCAAAAATATGATAAATATATACTTGAATGTGCTAATATGGATATTTCAAAACCTTTACCACAATCCATTAAGAGTAAATCTAAATCAAGGGAATGGGATCAACAAGTGGATTATAAAAATATTTCATTTCAATGCCATAATTATTATGAGGTTAAACACATGATAAGAGATTACAAAGTGAAAACTATGAAGAAAGAGACAAAAAAAATTAGTCATGAGGTAAACTTCAAGATTAAGAAAGAAAATCATATTATAATGAAAGCTAGATTAGATCAAGGATATTCAACTCCAAAAGAAGAGGTAAACAAAGCCTATCTACAACATCATATGGCAAAGGCCACTATAGCTCACTTGGATCAACAGTTAGAAGAAACAAAGAAGGCTATAAGAGATGAGAAAGTACAATGTGCATTTTCAAGTATAGAAGGAATTAAAGGTGCAAAAGAAAAGGAAATTCTAAAACAAAGACAGCATAAGAGGTCAAGTTTATTCCAGGTAAATCATCTTCATTTTCCTCCAGTAATATAGAATCTTCTCCTAGCTTGCACTTTAGGGTTTTAAGATTAGCAATAAAATAAGGATGGATAAAATCCATAAAAATTTAGAATTTTTAGGGTAGAATAAGAAGGTAACTACCATGGAAGAGCAAGACAAGCCTATAGATGATAAGTCTTACTATGAGCAATGTGAGAAGATTGAAGAGATTGATGAAGATGAAAGTATTGGTGGAAATAAAAAAAGAGAAGACCAAAAAAGCAAAAATAAAGAGAAAAAGAAACTCAAAGGGATATTGTTATGGAAAAACAAGGACAAAATATCACGTGTTAAAAATAAGTGGGGCTAAACCCACAAATTAAAAACAAAAAGTGATGATAAAAATGATATCTTGAAATATTAAGGGCATGAATAAGACCCCTTTAAAAAGGCATTAAGAAGTTGTCATGTTGTTATAGACAAGATATTTATAGATATGGAAACCAGGTAGAAAATATTTTAGTCATTCGTGGTGTCAGATTTCATCTTAAAAAAAATTAGATTTTAGAAGGCAATTGTAAGATTGATAATTTATCTCTTAATAAGAATGATATCAAGCAATTGATTGTGGAAATTTAGTAGTTTGAGGAAGATGACAAATATCTTTAATAAAAAGGCAAATGAAGAACATCTTTAGTAAAAATCCAAGTTTAAAATATCTACTATTAACTTGAGAACAATGTAATGTTTGAATTAAATGGGAGTGGCTCTCAATAAAAGCCACACATAGCGTATTAAAAATCCACACACACACACACACACACACACACACACACACACACACACACACACACACACAAATATATATATATATATATATATATATATGGTTTGAGTCTTACGATATTGTCAAATACATTTTTTAATATGATTGAAGTTGAATACAACATAAAGAGTAAAGATATAGTATCTTTTAATATTTATGGAGTCTTATCTTCTTTCAAATTTGAATTGTAGACCTTGTTTTTATTTAATAAGTTATATGTGGCTTCTATGGTCACTTCCATAAAAATACCAAAATATCACATTTGTTGTTAGGTCAATTAAACCATATCCAACTTGCTCTTTTATCAAAGATATTTATATTTTTCTTATATATATATATATATATATATATTATATATATATATATATAATCAACTCCTTGACATCATTTTCATTAAGATATAAAATTTCACTCGACTAGTTGCATTTTAAAATTTGAATTTCACCAAGACGAAGATCAACACCGTGATTGATTAAATTATTTGTTATTCAATTTATTTCTCTATAAATATGCTCATATTTCCATGATATTTCTTCCCTACATCCATTTTTGTTGTTAGAATTAATGATAATTTGTGAATCCCCCTCATTTGAAATATATTTCTATTTTTTACTTTCAATGGAAATTTTGATCTATATAAGAAGTTTCATAGCCTCTACATAGTTGGTAGTTGAAGTTCCATATGATTATGTGTAAGTGAGGAGAATTTTATCTTCTTTATTTTGAAATAAATCGCCTTCATCAATGTCTCCTAGATTTCTTTTGGAAGCACCATCAAAATTAATTTTGATAAGCCAAATTTCTAGATATTTCCATTTTACCATAGATTGAAGCATATCCTTTGTTTTAATGTCATTGTCATAGATATCTCTTACATGTATATTCAAATCCTCTAAGTGGCTAACACATTTTTTCTTGCATTTGAGACTTGTCGTGATGAGCTTCATCTTTGTAAACATTATACAAGAGAAGCAATAATATGATACCAGACATGGGCATAATTTTGAGATTAGTTTTTAAAAATTCTATTATTCCTTTCAAGCCATAAATTCCAACAATTAATGATAGGACCATTCGTCCAAAAATATATTATGCTTTAGCTTTGAAATGATTAATCCAACATATCATCAACTATTTCAATGTTGATGGAGCTACCTAATATATTCTCATATCTTTAAAAAAGTAACCCTAGTTGGTGTAATCAAGGGGATAATGAAGAAATAAATGGTTTGATGTTTGTATAAACTTCTCACACAAAACACATATAAAATATCCATAACATCCACTTCTTTGTAGAATCTATTTTATAAGAATCTTACTTTGAACTCCTAACCCAAGGAATGTTGAGACCTTAGGGAGAACGTCTAGTGACCTAAAAATTCTCCCAAGGTAAACCTTTAGGAGTAGGAAATTTCGATTTCTCTAAATTCTCATATCTCAACTTGATCAAGTATCCACCATATTTTGATAGATTCCAAACAAACTTATCCTTTCATATAAAAATTGGCAAATAAAAATATTAAAGCATCTTTTGAAACTCAAGTGCAATTTGTTTAAATTTTTCTCCTTCAACCAAGTTACCAATAAAAATCTGTGACCTAGAGCTTTTGCTCACATTAATATAATATTTGATGAGACTAGACTTGCTTGATCCAATGGCTACCATTTTGAATAAAATATAAGAGGACAAGGCTTCAACCAAGCATCAAACCAAAAATTTGCATAATTTCTATTATTCCCTAACCATCTAATATATTTCTTGATCAATTACAAACTATTTGATATGAAGTTCCATGTTGGTGAACCTTTGGGTAGTGTTATATTCCTAATTAATATAAATGGATTAAGAGAACCTATATATTTTTAAAGCAATATTTTTTGCACAATTTTTCCTTGATATGGCTTTGCCCCTAATGTCAAATTTACAAGTCTACAATTTTGCAAGCCTACCCCTCCAATATTGTTTCCTTTGAAAACCCTATTCCACTTACAAAGAAGAAACTTCAATTTTTTCTCACATCCTTTTCAAATAAAATATCTTTGAATTTTATCAATTTTTGATGTTATACCTACTAGCAATCTTGAAAGTGACATCATATAAATAGGGATGGATTGCAATGTAGTATTTATGAGTTGTAGCATTCCCACCATGTCTAAGAACTCACCTCTCCAACCTACCAAATAATATTTCATTCTATCCAAACAATATACCTAAGGCTTATTTTTATTTCCTTATGAGACAAAAGAATACCCAAGTATATTGATGGAATTTTTTTAATTTTAAACTCTAAAACATCCACAATAATTTATTGTAAATCTAGGGTAGTGTTATTGAAGGAAATGAACCCTATATAAAAGATCACCAACATGGAATATTAGATAGTTTACAATTGATCTTAGAATTATATTAGATGGTTTGTCAGTGAAGGGGATTCTATAAATTTATGGTTCAATGCTTGGTTGAATCCATATCCTCTTATTTTTTGTTCAAGATATCAATAATTGACTCAGGCATGTATAGCTTGTAAAGTTCTAAAGGTCAAAGATTAAATCAATATGATAAAAAACTCTAGATCATTAATATAAATGTATGTATGTATGTATAACCTAGTTGAAGAAGATGAACTTAAAAAAATAGGAAATAAGTTTTAACAAATAATTAGGAGTTATTTTTACCCAGGTGTTGTAGGTGAGTTGGAGAGGAGAGGGCAATCCTCCAAGGGAGGTCCTAGGTTCGAATCTCCACCCTACCAAAAATTTGAATTGGGTACCCAAAATCCAATTGATAATGTTGGTGCGGGCAGGGCTGGGTGCGACTCTCGGGTGACTTTAATGGTGTAGAACCCCCTGTTCGTGGTCTCTCACACCAAGGCGGCCCCGTAAGGGGTTTTTCACTTTAAAAAAAAAATTAAGAGTTCTTTCTGCTTAATTTCAAGTAGAAGGATGAGTTGTTATGGAATATGCCATAATGGTGGATACTTCATTAAGTTGGGATATAATGATTTATAGCAATAAAAAATTTCTACCCCCAACAATCTCTCTTGTAAGAATATTTGGTCACTAGAAGCCTTCCTTAAGGCATTAACATTCCTTTGCTTAGTAGTCCAAAGCATGATTATTATAGTATAGAATCTACAAAGAAGAGCACATGGATATTTTACCATGCCTTGCATGAGAAAGATCTATAAATATTAGATATTTTACTTCTTCATTGCCCCTATGCTAACACCATTTGAGGTTGCTTTTCCAAAAAAGAAATATATATATATTGTATGGGTCCATCAACTCTAAAAGAGTTTTACAAATAATGGATTAATTATTTCAAAGCTAAAAAATTATGTGTTTTGTGGAGGATTGGTCTTGTCATTATTTTTTGGAATTTATGGCTTGAAAGGAATAATATATATATTTTAAAATAAATCTCAAAAATCATATCTAAGTTTGAAATCATAATATTTCCTCTCTTGCAAAAATTTCATAGACATGGTGCTCATATTGGGAAGTCTCAAGTGCAAAAAAGGAGGTCTTGACCTTTTAGTTACATGATATGATTATACATGAAAGGTTTATATATGCCAATGAATTCAACACAAAGGAATTACTTTAATCTATGGTAAAATATAAATGCCTAGAAATTGGGTTTATGAAAATTTAATTTTGATTGTACTTCCAAAGGGAATCCAAGAAGAGCTGGTGAAGGTGATGTTTTTCAAATTAATGAAGGAAAAATTCTCCACTTACTCAAAATCATATAGAACTTCAACTAATGAATATGTAGAGGCTAGGATACTTATTACAGGGATCAAGATTGTAATTGAAAATTATGGAAACATATTTTAATTGAAGAGGGTTCATAATTATCCTTAATAATATAAATAAATATTAATGTGGAGATTGAATTAAAAATAACATTGTTTAACATTGATCAATGAAATAGAGATAGGAAGAGATATCTTTGGTATCCTATAACACTAACCTTTGATAATGATAATAAAACTTCAGGGCCTAGACTCACAAACAACAAGCCTCTTCCATATAAATGGTTGGCCCAAAATCACGTCACAAACACCCAAGGGCACACAACTTCATCTTTGAAGGGCTTGATGGCATAAGAGGAGACATTATTGAGTGACCTGGATGGATATCCCCTATTGTAATCATCCAACATTATATGGTTGTTGGTATGGTGTGGCAAGAAAATTCAAATCCTTTACCATTTGATTAGAAATTAGTTTATTTTGACTTTCACTATCAATAATGAAATGTAATAGCTTACCCTTAATTTGCATTTGTGAGTGAAATAAGCATTCATCCTCTTATGATTCCTATAGTGTAACATGTATCATGGAAATGGTCACATGTGGTTTGTATTTCATGATTTTATTCCCTCTATCCTCATCTTCTGGATGTGGAGGTAGTGGTGTAGTGGATGTACAAGATTATAACTTGAAAAACAATGAAAAAATTGCATGTCACTCCTCCCTCAAATGTTAGTTTCTAATATAATAATGAAACCATTTGTGAGTCTTGGCATTTGAGTGATTATTTTCTTGGGAGTATTTTTCTACTTCTATTTATAATTTTGGGTTTAACCCCCTTTTTCTTGATTTTTAGAGAATCCCTCTTTCCTTTCTTTAGTTGGTACTTTTTAATTTTTGTTATTTGCCCCTCCTTTTCCATAATTGCTTTTGTGCTTTAATTCCACTATGATATCAAGTTTTTATAACTCTCACAATGTCCTGAATTTAAAGAGGTCCATGTCCTCTAAAATGTACCATTGCATCCCACTTTAGCATGTAAGTATTTGATGTCTTTTAGTATAAATACCTAGTTTTGCTACCATGGAATGGAAAGCATAAGTATAATCTTGAACAAACATATCTTTACCATGATTCAATTATTTTTATTGCATGTATTGGTCTTCATAGGCTCCCATGGGATAATATTCTTCCTTGATGACCTCCATGAAATAATCCCATGTGAACACTACTTTAACTTCATTTTCTTGCATAACTTTGTTGCAATATACTTCCTACAATTTTGAATAGGTAATGAAGCTTTCAGGAGTGTAAAAGTGATTTTCTTAATCATGATGAATTTATTTATAGAGATAATTTATCCAACCAATTTTCTAGGGCACCAAACTTAAATTTCTCTTTAAAATTAGGAATATCAAAATTCACCTACACATTAAAATGTGTGACAGTATTGAATGGTACTAAGATAATTAAATATTGTGTGGAGGAGGTTATAGAATTTGTAATAGGGCACTATTTAAGAGTTTGAGCAAATTGATCCATCATATCATTTTTTTATTTCATGAGAGCTTAGTTCAACATCTCCTTGAAAGGATTGATTGTATATATTTTTTCCATTCTAGTTCTCACCTGAGATTGTTTGGAATAACAAGGGAGGTAATAAAAGAGATCTCACATCTGATACCCAAGCTTCTGGTGTTCAGACCTTTGTGTTTATGGACATTTAGTCAAAATAGAGACTGCTTTGATACCACTAAACCAAAACTCAAGATTTTTACTATTTCAAAACTCAAAATTTTGAGTTAAGGAAGATCAAGGAGTGCAATTAAAAATAATAGAGTATAAAAAAAAAGGATGCAAAAATATATAAGCAAAATAGCATAATGATTTTGTTACCAAGAAAATAGATTATAATGCAATTAATCTTTGAAATGATGTGTAAGGCTATAACATTGCATCCATTACTCATGTATTTAAAATCATGGGTGCATCTCTACTTATAAAATATCTTTGGTGTATTGGAAATCTATCATATTAAATATATGCCACTCACATGAAATTATGGTGGTTCATATTCCATGAGTTAGAAGGTCAGCCATATAAAAATGTGGTGATTCACCTTCCATGATTTACATAGTGCATTTAATTAAAATTATATACATATGATTTATCCATTTTTGTTTTTCTTATATTAATTTTTCAACATAAGATGCATTTTGGCCATGAAAATCTTAAAACTATTATTATTAGTAATTTTTTTATTTTGCATTTTTAATGGCCTCCCGAGCATTTTCCTACAAAGTTGTTGGCAACTCTGCTTATGATAGAGTTACCTATTAAAATTGTTGTTCTCCGTCTAGTGTTTTCAAAACTTCTAAAATGGATCAAAATGGAGTCCCAAACACAATTATACCCCTAATAGTTTGGTTAGGATAAAAAATATAAATTTTGGGTAATTTTTGGTATAAATCCATGCATCAAAAGGCTCACATGCCTCCTCTCAACGGGATGAATAACTTATGGATGAATCTCAAATTACTACTTCTTACTATACCTATTGTCAAAACCCAAGTTTCTAAAATCCAAACCCTATTTTTTTTAATATTTACAGAACCTAAGGTCTATACTTCCACTACCCCAATCTGTACTACATGTCCATTACACCAATATTATTAGTAGATGATCCCAATCCTTCATTAACAATATTTCCATTACACCAATCTCTACTACTTACATTATTCTTTCCACGTAAGAGTACTTGGTGTCCTACCCTATTAACTATCATTCCCATTGGCCATATGAGCTAGTTAATACTCTTTTCTATCAATTGAAAAGTATCGAGTTAATACCTATTTCTCACACAATTATTTTTGTGTGAGAGCACTTAGCTTAATAGGGTATTGAATAACCCTATCATCCATTGGAGAATTAGTCAGCTTAATAGGGTATTGAATAATCCTCTCATCCATTGGAGAATTAGTCTTAATATTCTTTAGCTCCTTTATAACTCATAACAATTATCTATCTCATGCCCAAGTCCTAATTATTATTCTCAATTAAAACCAAGCATATTACTTCTTTTCGTAAGATTTACCATTTAAACCAAGATATATACGTGGATATTATGCTTGGCAAGATGATACCATATCTTTGAGGTAGATCTTACTAACTCTTCCATGGAAACACTAACATTGGTTTAATCTATACCACCAATCATGCTAAATCAACGAATATAAAATTGGTCCATCTCCCAATATATCCGCATTGGTCCCACCATAAAATATCTCAGAGTTTACTCAATTTGACTAAAACATAAAATAAACTTACTCCAATCAGGCGTAGGAGAAATAAAACAACTATAGTTGTTCTATATTTTCTATACTCAAAATGACTAAGGCATATATAAATTTTGAGGCATAAAATATAACATATTGAGAGCTCAAACGTAAGCTAATATTTAGAATTCATTTCATTTGTTTATATAGCCATCGGTATCAAAAGACCATAAGAACAACTAAACCTTAAAATATTTTCTTTAGAAGACTAGCACACTCGACTTCAATAATATTTTAAAATAATAACTATACAATCTGAACTAGTACGCTGCTATGAAAATCACTTGGTTCCAAATCTACAAATCGTGCATTTCCCAACAATGATCTCATCCTAGATTCCTTCTTCAAGGATGATGCTCTGCATCTAGAGAATACTTTCCAGTGCCGTTGATCTTTAGTTTAGATCATCAGTCATAATTTAGTTCCAATTTGATTGCATGAGCAAAAAATGTATTTTCAAAAATCTCTCCTTCAATCCGGCCCTCTAGGAGAACGTATTTTCCTTCTCCAACACATTTCCACCAACCATTGAGGAGGATTACCTTTCATTGGGGATTAGATATGGCTCCCCATAATTCATATATATCAAACTAATTGTTGGTAGTATACTTTCAACTACTGAAATATAGGTATTCATTTCCATATAAAGTTCTTTAACATATATGCAATATACCAAGCTTCATCATTCATTCCATAAATAACCAAATCATTGAAGATAAATTATTTTGTGAATATAAGAATTCTTATTCTACGAAATTACACACAACCACTCTATTGTATTTTGTTGCAACAAAAATCATCACTGTTCCTCAATTTCAATATCAATCTTTCGATCCTTGTCTACAATTCAACCACATCAATTATTTATCAAATACACACGTGTACATTTCTATCAATAATTACTTAATTTTAATTCCAAGATCAACCTGATAAGATAAATAACCCAGCTATTAACAACAACCATTATTTACTTGACATAAAGCATATCTCCTATACAACATTCATAGATTTTCAAGTACAAGCATTCAAAAGTTGGTTTTCATTTCCGTGATAATCACATTTCCCTACTCATCCTTAGGATCATAGAGTTCTACTGTTTCAATATTTAATAGGAAAACTCAAATGTTTCAAAATCATAGTAAAGTTTTTTCCAACCTTTACTTTCTATAATATTAAAGAGAGGAAATCACAACCAATATTCTTCTCTATTGTGGAAATAAATAATGAGAAACCAAACTAAACAAAATCATTCTATTTTCAAATCAACCATGCTGCAAGATGTCCAATTCACTATGATTTACATTTTTAGATTATTTCTTTAACCTCACACTCAAAACATAACCAAACTAGCTGAAATGTTTATTTCTAATCCATTCCCTAGCTAGAAAAGTTAGAGACTCAAGCAAACACAGCAGACCTGAATCATAATAAATTTTAGAAACAACTAATATGTATTTATTTTCACCCCAAAATTCATTACCAGTCACACATACTCAAAATAATTAAAATAATGCAAAGAATTTTAAAACAACATGGTTCCTTTCCATCGTCTTCCTAAATAGCTTCTAATTCCTTGTTGCTTCCTTTCATTCCTAGTATCTCCACATGTTTCTCACTTGAATGAACCCCTCATTTTGGTAATCCCCTTCATTATTCCCCTTGGTCAGCATTTTCTTCAGCTTCATAATTTTGTTTTTAACAGATCTCATTTACTTCCCACTCATATTCCATAAATGAAAACATCTTGGCCATATCACAAGACCACGATCAACAAAAAACCACTCCCAAGCATAATTCAAAAATTAAAAATAGAAGTCTTCTTCTAGTTAAAGAGTTCTTTAACTATTGCTCTATGGTGCAAAACATCACTCCAAAACATCAGATACTTTTATAATATAGTTTAAACTATATACGTATTGTTTACATTCTTTTATAAAAGTAATAAAGGAAATTCGTTCCTTTACTTTTAATAAATCATAAATGCCTTTCTTTACCTTTCATTATAATTTATTTTTAAAATGAATTCTTTATAAACCATTTCAAAGAAGAAAAATACTTAAAGAAATAAATATTCATTTCCTTTGAAATGATATCCATCTCACTTAAAACTTCTTAATAAAAAAAAATTATGATGCAGAAAGGATTTTATCTAAAGCTTGATATATATTTTCTTATGCAATTTATGATATGCATATCTATGAAAGGGACATTCATCCATGTTACCTCTTTTTAAATATTTCGACAAATAACCCATCGCATCATTTCCCAAGGTTTCCTTTTCTCGATGGTTAGTTATTTCTACCATTTTAAAGGAACCTGTTCCTACAAAAGTGCACTTCCATTAGCAGCATCATATTATCACATAAAATATCTATTTCACAAAATCAAGCATGGAATTATACTACATCCCATAATAATATTCTTATAACATATTTTTCCATTTGCAATAAGTATTTTGCATAATCAATTTGAAATAGTCAATCACTTCATCTATAAGATATCATAGTAAAACATAGATCTAACAAACTAAAAAGTTTGCCAAGGGTGGATCATGACATCCTCCCCCTCTTAGGCTTAATGCAATCCTTTGTGTATCATCAAAGTTAAAAAAACAACTACAAAGTATTTTCAAACAAGGGGAATATTTTTGCATGTCTGCTACTTTCTCCCAAGTAGCATTTCTTTCATAATAATGGTCCCATTGAACTTTACATAGCTTCAAAGTTCCTTTTATCATTGATTTAGATCAAGACTCAAGGATTCTTACTAGTTGAACCTATATAGCCTCTAGATTCACCATCTATAAGTTAGAAAAGTCCCACACATATTCAGGGTTAGCAATGCACTTCCTAAGTAAAGAAATGTGAAAGGTGTCATGAATCTTGGACAAACTGGGTGGTAAGGCAGGTCGATATGCCATAGGATTATTTTTTTTATAATTGCAAAGGGTCCCACAAAATATAGATCAATTTTTATGGACTTGATAGCACTCTTATTTGGTCTCACCCTCAGAAATACCTTATCAACTACAAAAAATTCCCTTGGTGATCTCTTAATATTGATAGAACTCTTTTGTCGATTTATGGCTTCTTTTAGTCTTTTCATGATTATCCTTAATTGTTGCTCCATTTCTTTGACCATGTTTGGATCTAGCACAATCCGATATTCTGGATTATCCCATGATATTGGTGTCCTACACTTTATGCCATATAAAGCTTTGAATGATGACCATTATTGTAGATGAACTCTACCAAATTTAAATAATCCTACCAATGAGTCTTTTGGTCCATACAGTACATGCGAAGCATGTCTTCTAACACCTAGTTCACTATTTCTGTTTGACCATTGGTTTCTGGTGATAAGATAAACTAATGTTTAGTCTTGTATCAATGGCACAATGCAAGGCTTACCAAAACTCATGTAAATATTGAGTCCCTATCTGATATAATTACTTCTGAAAAACCATGAAGTCAAAATATTTCTTTGGAAAATCTGTTAGCCACAATGACAATGTCATCCTTGATATTCCTGGGTATAAAGTGTGTAACCTTGGTCAATCTATCAAGCACTACTAAGATTGCATCATGTTGAAACCTATTTTTAGTTAGTCCTATAATGAAATCCATCGAAATACCCTTCCATTTTTGCACGGGAAAATCATGTGGATACAAAAACCCAGTAGGATATCTATGCTCTCCTTTTACTTTTTGATATTCTAGGCATTGAGCAACAAATTCAGTTATGTATTTTTTCATTTCTAGCCAATAGAAAGTTTTCTTCATATTTTCCCTCAACTTTTCTCCACAAGTGTGGGCAGAATATTGAGATCTATGAGCTTCATTCATGATAATTTTTCTCAAGTTTCCCATCTCAGGAATTACTACCCTATCCTTAAAACATAAGAAACCATCCTTGATGCTAAAATATTTGTTTTCATTTAGTTTCATTTCCATCCTTTCCCAAATTTCTTGCAGTCAGAATCCAAATATTACATTTTATTGACTTGCTCCATCAAGTCGACATCGATACGAGACATAAAAACTATGTGTCTCCTCCTACTTAGTGCATCCACAACTTTTTTCTTCTTTCCTTTTATATACTCAATGCCAAAATCATATTTAGTGAGAAATTCCATCCACCTTCTCTATCTAGAATTCAGTAAAGGTTGAATAAATATATATTTTAGACTCGAATGATCTGTTCTCAACTCAAAGGGTCTCCCTACCAAATAATGTTGCCAACTCTTGAGGGCAAACACTACTACTACTAATTCTAGGTCATGGGTTGCATATTTGACCTCATGTCATTTCAGCTTCCTTGACCCATAGGATACCACTGCTTCTTCTTATGAGATCACTCCTCCCAAACCTTCCAATGATGCATCTATACAAACAAAAAAAACTTCCTTGAGGATCAGGTATCTTTAGTATAGGAGGTGTAGTAAGATTTTGCTTAAGTAGATCAAAAGTTGCTTCACTTTTTTTGTCCATCTAAATTTTTTCCCTTTCCTTTGAAGGTTAGTTATTGGGTAGGTTATCTTGACGTAATCCTTTACATATCGCCTATAGTATCCAGTAAAACCCATGAAACTTTAAACTTTTGTCAAATTTGTTAGCGACGGCCAATTCAAAATAACATCTATTTTATTAGGTCTACTGCAATCCCTCTTTCTAATACAATATGTCCTAGGTATTGTACTTTTGGTACATAAAATTCCCACTTGGACATGTTCCCATAAAAATAATTTGTCCTTAGAATTTCTAGAACAATTCTAAGGTTCTTATTATGCTCTATCTCATCTCGAGAATATATCAGTATATCATCCAAGAAAACCAAAAAAAATCTATCCAAAATAATTTTGAAGATACTATTCATTAGGTTCATAAATGTTGTTGGAGCATTCATTAGACCAAAAGGCAAGATAGTAAACTCGTAATGGTCGTAACGAGTCTTAAATATTGTCTTATGTGTATCCTCTTCATGGATTCATAATTGATGATATCTAGAATTCAAATCGATCTTCATAAAGATAGTGGCATATTTAAGTTGATCAAAGAGATCTTCGATCCTAGGTAAAGGATATCTATTATTTATTGTTGCCTTGTTTAACATTCTATAATCTATACATAATCTCAAGGAACCATATTTCTTCCTTACAAATAGCACATGTGCACCCCATGGTGACACACTTGGTATGATTAATCCTTTTTCCAACAACCCTTGTAGCTATACTTTTAGCTCCTGCATTTCTATGGGATTCATTCTATAAGGTGCTCTATGTATTGGCTCGGTTTGAGGTTGAAGCTCAATTGTGAATTCAAATTCATGTTTGGGGGGTAATCCAGGTAAATATTTTGGAAATACATCCTTGCATTTTTGAAGAGTTGGGTGTTTTTTGAACACCTCTTCCTTATTTTATTCTCCAATTTGATTTATATTCACCACAAACATATTCCTCCTTTTTTGATGGCTTTTTTGAGTTGCATTACCAAGAGGATTTGAGGTTGAAAATCCCCTTGCATGTTGTACACCCTTCGTTTAGCTCCTCTATATTTCATTTACTCAATCTATCTATTTTAGAAATTGAGTACTACTTTATATTCTTGCAACCAATCCATTCCTAGAATTACATCAAAGACATTCAATGGTGCTACATATAGGCATACCATTGTCATTCCACTGGGTAAGGTAATTTCTACCATAGGGTAACATTTATTTACAAAGTAGGTTTGTATTGAACCATACTCAACCTTCCACCCATGTGCCAAGAATCTTATTTTTTAAATATTTTTAACTAAACTAGTGGAAATAAAGCTATCCGTAGCATCACTATCAATTAAAATTTTAACATTCCTACCAAAAATCTTACCTTTTATCAAGAGTGGCATGGCTTGACCTTATAGGTTTTGATTCCCTATTGTAGCATAAATCTTGTTCATGGGTTCCTTAGGTGCAGTTTATTTGTACATTGTTTCCTTTCCCTTTGAACTCATTCCTACTCTCTATGGGTAGGTGCTGGCATAATACGATCCTCTACAAAGAAAACATCCTTATTTCGGAACTGTATGTTCTTTTCTCTTCTATCCAGTACCTCTTTTGATTTTCTTGTTAATGGTGAATTAGTTTGTCATTGTGGTGATCTATTATACCATTATTACAATTATTAGGATTACTGTTCTTTCCTTGGAATATTTTTCTATATTTTCCCTACTTCTGGTCATTTCTTTTGTCATCATGAGAGGAAATTTTGTTTACCTATTCTTTTTCCACTTAATAAATCCTACATTATTTCTTTTCCTTAGTGTTTCTCTACCCTGCTCATTTAACCTTCATAGTCAAAATAGGGTTTGAGATATGTTTCAGCCTTTCTAGACAAATCATAGGCTTTCTACAGAGTAGTAAGTTCCCACATATCTACTTCTTTCCTATTCACTCCTAATATAAACTTATGAATCTTTATTTTCTCATTAAAAGCAGATACATATTTCAGTAACTTGATAAGTCTTTGATAATACTTTTCCACTATCCTAGTTCCCTACCAAATTTTAGTGAACTCCTCAAACTTCTGGGAATAAAAGTGCTCAGTGAATTTTTTTTTTTTAAATGCTACCACAAATTCTTCCCATTTTAGATCAACTGTTGTTACTAGTTTTCGATCCTCACTATGAATTTTCCACCAACCCAAGCCATCTCCTTGCAATGTAGAGTGGCATAGGATGTTCAAGTGCCAGAGAAAATTTTCTTCATATTACAGTAAGTTTTTATCTCTTTCAACCAAGCCTCTGATTTATCATTGTCTTCCTCTCCATTGAACTTGGAATACTTTAAATGTTTCATCTCTTTTCATAAATTGGCCTCAAGTCAAATCTCGATCAATTGTTCCTCAGTAAGGGGTTCATTTACCTATCCCCTATTAGATTTTCCTACCTATATTTCTTGATTCAACACGACATCCACCAACTATTTTTGTGTTTCCACCTATTCTGGATGTAGGGCCATTGTCACCATGAGATTCTCCCCTTAATTTCTAGGGTTCTCTAAACCTACATTTGAGTTTCTATCCTCTACATTAGTTCATTGTGTATGCCTTATCGTTGGGAAATACTTCATATTCTTCTCTTTGGTGGCATTGTCCCTATCCACATATAAAATATATAGTAGGAGTCAGTTCACCATCACTTCCTTGGTTGGTTGCTCTTAACATCAACTATGTTTCTAGTTATTATGATTATTCAAATAAGTTTAAATTTTAGTATTTTTTTATGAGCAAGATATAATATTTACATAGGTATGTTTTCTATTACACGCCAAAGTAAGTTTTGCATAGTGAACCTATTCCACTACGAACCATGCTCTGATACAAAATATCAAAACCCATGTTTCTAAAATCCAACCTCTATTTTTTTATATTTATAGAACCTAAGGTCTATACGTTTATTAATAAATGATCTCAATCCTTCATTAACAATATTTCCATTACACCAATCTCTACTACTTACATGATTCTTTGTACATAAGAGTACTAGGTGTCCTACCCTATTAACTATCATTTCCATTGGCCATATGAGCTAGTTAATCATCCTTTTCATCAATTGAAAAGTATTGAGCTAATCCCTGCTTCTCACACAATTATTTTTGTGTGAGAGCACTTAGCTTGATAGAGTGTTGAATAACCCTCTCATCCATTGGAGAATTAGTCTTAATATTCTTGAGCTCCTTTATAACTTGTAGCAATTATCTATCTCATGCCCAAGTCCTAATAATAATTCTCAATTAAAACCGAACATATTACTTCTATTTGTAAGATTTACCATTTAAACCAAGAGATATAAGTGGATATTACGCTTGGCAATATGACACCACGTATTTTAGGTAGATCTTACTAATGCTTCCACAAAAACACTAATATTGGTTTAATCTATCCATCAATTGTGCTAACTCAACGAATATAAAACTGGTGTATCTCCCAATATATCTGCGTTGGTCCCACCATAACATATCTAAGAGTTTACTCCATTTGACTAAAATATAAATTAAACTTACTCTAATCTAGTGCAAGAGAAATAAAACAACTATAATTATTCTACGTTTTCCAAACTCAAAATGACTAAGCTATATATAAATTTTGAGGCATAAAATATAACATCTTGAGAGGTCAAATGTAAGATAATATTTAGAATTGATTTCATTTGTTTATATAGCCACCGATATCAAAAGAACATAAGAACAACTAAACCACAAAATGTTTCCTTTAGAAGACCAACACACTCAACTTCAATAACATTTCAAAATAATAACTATACAATATGAACTAGTACGCCACTATGAAAGGTGCTGTTGTGGCTGCTCCACAACGTACCCCAAAATTGGGGATCCACATTTTTCTATATTTTCCAAGAAGACCGAAGTGGCCCATATGCTAAAGATCAAATAAAAAGTAAAACACCGCAAGGAGAAAAAAGTGTCGCGATATCGTGACATGTTGCATTTTCTCGGCCAAAAAAGAAGAGAAAGAACAAGAAAGAAAAAGTGTCGCGATATCATGACATGTTGCATTTTCACAGTCCAAAGCAAAGAAAAAGTGTCACTATATCGCGACATGTTGCATTTTTGCGGTCCAAAGCAAAGAAAAAGTGTTGCGATATCGCGACATGTTGCATTTTTGTGACTCAAAAAGGGTAGGCAGGCAGAGAAACAAAAGTGTCACGATATTGTGACATGTTGCATTTTCGCGACTCAAAAGGGGTAGGCAGGTAGAGAGACAAGAGTGTCGCAATTTTGCGACATGTCTGATTTTCACCAAGGTAACAGAGTAGTGGACAGTGCGTCTGATATTAGTGATGAACACCAGGATAGTGAAACTGAAGACTGCATAATGACGTGGACCTATAAGGAATAAATTGGAGATTGAATAAGGTAATTTGTCACATAAGGACAAAATCCAATGAATAAGACAAAACATTACATAAGGAATCTTTAATGATTTGAAATCATTTAAGATGGTCATTACACATGGAAGGAAGCGGACGCATGCCCATGTGGAGAAAAGGAAATGTTTTTTTTGAAATCAAATGAAAATATTTTTTGGAAACCAAAACACATGCATGCACAAGGGAAGGTGAAACGCCAGGCAAGGATGTTTTGAGGGGTTGGAAATTGTTGCAAGCAGAGTTGCAGATTTGAAGGCAAGAGGGCCATTCTGGACCTGTTTGAGTCGTTTTCTTCCATGGAATGGTTTGGGAAAACCAAAATTTTTTGTTATTGTAAAATGACAAATTTTGAATACAAAAAAATTTCAGAAAGTTGCATCTTATGGACAAGAAAGGAGGAGTCATTTTCTGCATGCAAGATTAAATGTCTATTTTTCCCATTTTCAGATTTTAGGCTTGTAAATGGAGTTTATGCAAGTTTCTATATTGCTTCATGCGAATGTTTAAATTTGAAAATCTCATTTAAAACCCTAGGAGCCAGCACTTAGCTTATCCGGATTGTGCTTGTTTTGCAAGTCCAATAGGTTAGGTTGCATGCATGGAAACCTCACATCTTCGGTTTTGTCGAAATAGGATAGCATCATACTGAATGCATTTTATTTTCAGTTTTCTAAATTTTCTTTCAACTTTTTCTGCATTTTATTTTTCTAGAAATTTTATTTTATTTTTATTTTTTATTTTTTATTTTCAGGCATTAAAATAAACATTAAAAAAATTTCAAAATCCAAAAAACAATTTCACCATTGCGTAGGTTATACTTCATATTTCCAATACGCACTTTGAAATTTCATTTTCAGAGTTGTTTAGTACTTTTAAAAATTCATCGAAGTTGCTGTTTTATTACAGATTTTAAAAATCCAAAAATAGAAAATTTCCATTTTAAGGTCAAATTTTTTTTTTCCAGTTTTGTTTTGCACTCATGAGCCTATGATGATATTCCATTCATGAAAATTCCAATTTCATTGAAGGAGTTATGTTTTATGGCATTTCACAAATTTCCATTTTTTGAGCCTAAAATTGCCCTCTCTTCATAAAATTCTAATTTTACGAAAGAGGGGTAATTTGAGTATTACATTGAAGGTCTTTTCTTCAAAGCACTTAATTGTTCATCTTAATGAAAATTTGATTTCATTTAAGAGGGATAAGTTAAAGTGACATTTAAAGTCCTTAATTTAAGGCCATAAATTATTGCCTCTTTGTGAAAACCCATTTCACCAAAGAGGGATAGTTTATTGATCACATTGATGGCTATCTTCATCCTCATGATAAGAATCCATATTTGGACTTAATAAAGAAGATAAAATCTACCTTAAAACTCTCAAGATAAAAGGAATTAAGGCACTACATCGTGGTCATATGAGGGCCAACTCACATGTGCTTTATTTGGTTCAATGAACAATCACTAAAGTTTCATGGTAAAATAAACCAACATTGCCCCTTGTTTATAGTTAGTTGCAATCACTAAGGTGTACAAGCATTTAAAATTGAATATATTTATTTGAGATTACTAATACACATGCAAATGCTAATACAGCGGAGACCTTGGAGAAGTTGTTTGTTTAAGTTCTTTGCAAGAGGGGATTTGGAACCCAAATCCTAAAGGAGAGTGTACTTTCACAACTGGGTGAAAATACCACTCAACAGGTGCTTAGTTCCAAATTTACAAAGTGAGAATTTCCCAACAATTATCTAATCCTAGATTTATTCTTCAAGGACGATGCTCTGCATCCAAATTATACTTTCTAGTGCCATCGATCTTCAGTTTAGATCATCAGTTATAGTTTAGTTTCAATTTGATTGCATGAGTAGGAAATCTATTTTCGGAAATATCTCCTTCAATATAATCTACCAGGAGAACATATTTTATTCTCCAACGCATTTCCACCAACCACCAAGGAGGATTACCTTTCAGTTGGAATAAAATATGACTCCTCATATTTCATATATAGCAAACTATTTGCTGGTATTATACTTTCAACTATCGAAATATAGGTATTCATTTTCTTTAACATATATGCAATATACCAAGCTTCATCATTCATTCCATAAATAACCAGATCATTGAATATGAATTCTTGTACGAATATAAGAATTCCTATTCTACGAAATTACACACAACCACTCTATTTTATTTACTTGCAATAGAAATTATCATTGTTCCTCAATTTCAATATCAATATTTTGATCATTGTCTACAACTCAATCAAATCAATTGTTTATCAAACACACACATGTACATTTATATCAAAAATTATTAAGATTAATTTTGAGATCAACATGATAATAAAAATAACCTAGCTATTAAAAAAACCATTCTTTACTTTACATAAAGCATATCTCCTATCTAGAAATCATATATTTCAAGTACAAGCATGCGAAGACTGGTTTTCATTCATGTGATAATAAAATTTCCCTACTCATCCTTGGGATAATAGAGTTCTACTGTTTCAATATTTAACAGGAAAACTCAAACGTTTCAAAACCACAATAAAGCTTTTCCCAACCTTTACTTTCTATAGGATTAAAGAGAGAAAATCACAACCAATATTCTTCTCTATTGTAGAAATAAACAATGAGCAACCAAACTAAACAAAATTGATATGCATTAGGGTTTTGATATGCATTAGGGTTTTGAGTGTGTGTGGGATGCCTCTTAGGGCATTTTTTTGCTACTTTTGTCAAATTTACTCCATCATTTGGTGGATTGAACCTCTTTTTTATGGATGGAGCTCAATAAGTAGCTCCAACTTCTGTTGAAGCTACAAAAGGGAGCAATGGTGCTAAAGGTGAAAAAGCAACCATGAAAGTTCATTCCCAAAGTTTATCATGAGGTAATATTTCTCCTTCAAATGTTTTTATCTCATTGAGTGACTTTTATACTACTTGTTCTTGGTTGGAAATACATACACTGGTAGGGTATTTTCTAGGTCGTATCCCTGACAAGACCCTCCTTCAAAATTGAATCCAAAAAGCTTGGCATGGAATCAAGGTTGATGGTATCCATAACCTCACCAAAGGGTTTTTTGTTTTGTTTTTTTGACCTTGGTCAGGCCAAACTAGGCCTCAACCTTGGAACTTGGTCTGTTTATAGCTCCTTATTGATTTTTTAGCCTTGGACCAAGGATTTTTTTGTCACTAATAATGTTTCCTTTCGGGTTTCAGTTTGGGTTGAATTCCCTGGTCTTTCTATGTCACTCTAGCCTTACTATCAGAACCTTGTGGTCCCTATTGGTGAATTTATCTATTGTGAAATGGATAAATTTTATGCCTCATACCCTCAAAAGTGTTTTTAAATCAAATTTGATCTTTCTAAAGGCCTCAGGGAGACTGTTGATGTCCAAGTTGGTGACTATAGGTTCAAGTAACACGTTGTCTACATAAAATTATCTAACACATGTTACCATTGCCAATCAACTACCCATAAGATAAAATATTATCCCTTAATGGTGGATAAGATTAAATCTAAGGAGACAACTATGACTCTTATTACTACTAGCTCTTTCTCTACTTCAAAAGGGAGGCAAAATGACTGGAAGGTAGTCCAAAAGAAGTGTAAGAATGGAAAAAATGTAAACCCTACAACTGCTCCTAGTAGATCACCTCAAACCCTTATGTCTTTAGTGCCAAATTGGTAGTGGTGAAGAAGCAACATACCACACAACCGATTGCACCCAGTGCTAGGGCTTTACATATGGTTTCTAATGTACCATCGACTAGTGCTTCCTTTGTCAAAATTATTACTTCTTATGTTTCTTCTCATTCTTTAGATTCTCTAGTTCTGTATATCATTGAGAAGTCTTCCTCCAGCTTCATGGAACCTAAATGGGCTTCTATCAATGACCAAAGGTATCGTAGCCCACCTCGATGAGACTCCATGGTTCACTAGGACAAAAGGCATCAAATAGAGTTTTGGAAAGCAAGTCAGGAGTATTTTCTCAATAATATTTATGATTCTCTTTCAAAACCATGAAGACACTAAAGATGTAGCCAAACATATGAGCCTTGATCAATCTCCATGATGTTTTTATCATGGAGGGCTGATGGACCCAATCCATAAATACTTTATCTGAGATGAGATTGCTTAATGCTCCAAGTTTTATGGTAATCCTAAATTTCTCTATATTCAAGAGATTAAGATTTCTAACTTTATTCTATAATGTAATTACCCTTTTCTTTGGCTAGGTTGCTTTTTTTATGCCACCAGTCATTCCCCTAGTAGAGGGAGAGATACCATTATTTTGGTAGCTAGGTGGAAACATAGTTTTGTATCGTGGGATGTGGACCCCTCCAATCACACAGTTTGGGTTTTACTTGAGGTTGGTGGGTTGTATTTTGGTATTATTAATGTCTATGCCTCCAATTATGCTCAGGAGCATTGTAGCCTCTGGCGATGGTGTGCTTTTTCTTTACAACCTATTGTTTGGGTTATGTGTGAATATTTTAATATGACTAAAATGCCTGCATACAAGATAGGATAACTTCCCATGTGGTGGGATACTTGGGAAAGAGAGGTGTAGTACTTCATGAAAAATAAATTGGGTTTGTCAGACCCCAATTCTTTTTTTTCTCCCCAAGATTTTTTTGAAAATTTGTGGTATATGTGGTCCAATTTCTAAGCTAGCCATGCAAGAATTCTGAGAAGGTTGGAAAAAGCCATACTTTTAGATCATGTGCAGTTTTTATTTCATAGGAGAAATGGTTTAGATCCATTTTTGGAAATCATTCCTAGTACCACTACTTTCGACCATTCACCCATCATGTTTAATGTGTTGATGAAATCCTTGCCTCAAGGCACTATAAGTCACAATTATTTTCAATACTTCCTTTCTTCAACACCCTTCCATGGTCTGTCATATCCATAGAGTCTTAAATCTAGTTCCTAGACATACTGGAGAGTTGGGTTGGATAGAATGGTGGAATGATATTGTTAGGATTCTACTCCTAAACACCATACTAATCACATTATTAGTTAATTATTTAATCACTCTCTATTTCACAAAGGTTGTGACCTTTGATCACACCTTCACACTCATAGAAATAGGCCTTTCATTTGGTATAGTTGAGGCATCGAAGAATATAATTATTAATTAATTGTTGGGTTCCCCATACAATACAACAACGATTCCTTAATAAAAGTGATTCCTTTTTATTATTCTAGCATTATAATCAATATTTCTCTATTGGGTTCACTACATCTGGTATCAGAGCCAAGTTCGAAAGGAATTTTTTTTTTCCTTTTTCTCGTTCTTCGAATACAAGCCTGGGGACGCTGCCAAATGATTACAACCAATTCAAAATTAGCAAAACACGTCCAAGGAGCAACCAGCCAGAGCGACTTCCAAATAAGGCTCTTCATTTTTGATGCAGTGCTCACCATCGATAGCAAGACGAGGACGTATAGAAGCCAGTAGGTGAGAGTCCTTATAGTAGGAGCAACTAGCGGCATATCACGCCAGAGTGACTGCCAAATAACAGCGCAGACACAGGCATAATAACAGAGCAAAAAAAAATGCTCATCAATCCGTCCAGACGGCGTCATAAATACATTACAAAAACATCTTAGAATTTGTCAAGGCATTGAAAATTCTCGCTAATTCTGCCACTTACGAAGGTTATAAAATCTCCAAAACCTAACCGCAATGGCCGAAGGATGACTTTTATGCAATTTTTTACGATAATTTTTCAAGAATTTTTTTGACAACTTTCAATGCTTTTTGCGACACATTTTCGCCAAACGACTATGCAAATGGCTGATGGAAGAATATATCACGACCCTAACCTACTTTTGCTACTTAATCTTACCCACCTATGTCAAATCACATCAGTGAGTGCATATAAAATTTAGTTCCAGGATATAGCTAATCGCATCACAGGGTTGGACGAATAAATCCTCATAAATGGGTTCATCAATGGATTGAAATAATAAATTAGAGTGAATATCATGATGTACACTCCTTGCACCCTACAGGAAGCCATTGGATTAGCCTTGTTATCCGATGATACATTCAATGTTCAACATCAACATGGGTAGCAACCTATTGATAAATCAACATTCATGCACACTATTCCAAAACACAAACCCTTGCCAGTTAAGCACCTTAGCCTACAAGAAATGGAGGAGCGACGAGCGAACGACCTCTGCTATACTTGTGATGAACAATTTGGGCCCCTTCATTGTTGTGCTACACAAACATTGTATTTATTGAATATAGTTGATCCCTGTCACTCCATAGAGGAAGAAGGTGAGGAAGATGTGCACAACATGACCAAAGCACCTGATCATAACAATGAAGGAAATGAGGTCGATGTGCAAGAAGTGCTCGATGCACCATGAAAAGATAAGGTAGACATCCATGCAGTAAACAATGAAGGCAAGACATACACTCTTAAAGAACTACACACAAGTTCATCACCAATAGTGAGTTCTCATCGTATAGACAACCTGATTCAGAAAGGAGGCAAAAGAGTGAGTGCACCTTTATTTTCCCTTCATTCTACACAGGAAGAATCGGCTAAAGTGGAAGCCTATCGTCATCACAATTATCCTAAGGAAGATTCTACTATTCTTTCTAGCAACCCCCCACTAATGCTTTGACCTTCAATATATCCTTGCCTTCGAAAAAGTGACATTAAAATAGTACAAGAACTTGCACAAATTCAACTGGGAAAACAAGCAACGAAGCTCCTTACTTTGAGATTTGAGGACAAAGCTCTTTTTAAGGAAGGTGACATGTTAGGATTCTACTCCTAACCACCATACTAATCACATTATTAGTTAATTATTTAATCACTCTCTCTTTCACAAAGGTTGTGACCTTTGATCACACCTTCACACTCATATAAATAGGCCTTTCATTTGGTATAGTTGAGGCATCGAAGAATATAATTATTAATTAATTGTTGGGTTCCCCATACAATACAACAACGATCCCTTTTTATTATTCTAGAATTATAATCAATCTTTCTCTATTGGGTTCACTACAGATATCATTTTTTGTATAACTATCTTGCTCCGTACTTTGGTAAAAAATGTGATGCAGTTTAGAAGACATTCCAATGTTGTCCTTCATGATGAGCTTGCCAAAGCTTCTCTCAGGCTTGAGGCCTATCCGTTTAATCCTGAACTTCGGTCTCATGTTACCTAGTTGAGGCATGAACTTAAAATTTCTAAAATTTATGAGGCTCAGGGAGCTCGAATTAAAGTTAAACTTCATTGGCTTAAAGTTGGTGATAGGGTCACAAAAGAACTTTTTTCAAAGGCTTCACCCTCCCAGACAAGCTACTCAATTCAAGGCCATTCAAGACAGTGGAATAAGACTTAAACTTATTCTTGAGATGATTGATGCTTTTGGCAAGCACTATACTAATATATTTGCCACTCAAGCTTATTCCCTTTAGCAGGAGCAAGCACTGGCAGCTTGTATGAAAGTTGTACCAATTAAGGTTTTGAAGTCTTAAAGAGCAGAGTGTGATAAACTACTCTCCCTTACAGATTTTTAGGATGAATTATTTCAAATGGCAAATGACAAAGTTCTAAGTCTGGATGGCTTTCCTTGTGAGTTCTACAAGGGTCTTTGGGACTTAGTTGGTCCTGATATGCATAAAGTTTATCGACTTAGTTGGTCCTGATATGCATAAAGTTTATCTGGAGGCTCTTTGAGTAGGCTCTTTGGGAGCAATTATTAACAAGGGCAATATAAAATTCATACCCAAGAAAGGGGACCCAAAGTTGATCACTAATTGGAGGTATATTACTTTGTTGAGTGTTAGTTATAAGATCATTGCCAAAGATTTGGCTCTTTGCCTTAGGCCTTTTCTTCCTTTGATAGTCATATTAGAGCAAACTAGCTTTATTCAAGGAAGGTACATCCTCGATAATATTTTGGTTGTCTAGGAGGGCATGGAATGGGCTCGGATGTCAAAACAGGACATAATTTTTAGTAAGATTTATTTTGAGAAAGCTTATGAACACATTGAATGGAGATTAATTCTTTCTATACTCAAAGCTTTATATTTTGAGCTAGTTTTCATTCATAATATTGTTATGTTATTTAGATATGCTTAGGCTATTCTCAATCTGAAAAATTCATAGTCTAAAGTAGTGGGTCTTTTTAGGTTTTTTTGGCAAGGGTGTCCTATTACTCCCTCTTTATATGTGCTTGTTGTTGAAGCCTTCAACTATATTTTAGTTGCTCAAGCTTCTGCAAGTCTTATTAAAGAAATTGCTCTTTCAAATGATCAGGGATAACTTATTAATGGTCACTTTGCTGATGACTCCTTTATTACTATAAGGAAAGAGAAGCAATATATTTCTAATGCTCTGTTTTTTCTGAACACCTTTTGTACAACCTTTGGTTATAGCATATAATGGAGGAAGACCTCCTACTTCAGATAGTTTCCCTTGCCTATGCCACCTTGGATTCAAGGGTATCATTGGAATTGGATCCCTCTTAGAGAATTTTTTAAAATTCTTGGTATTCCTTTTGCCTCTAAGGCTCCCATGCTCAGCTTTAGAATTATGTTCTTCACAGAGTTGAAAAGAAACTTGATTTTTGGCTTACTAAGAAGTTGTCATTAGCAAGTAAATTTTAGATTTGCTATAAAGTTTTAGCTGCCAATCATGTATACTATTCTTCTTACTAAGTTCCTTCACAAGCTTGCTATAATAAGCTTGAGAAACTCCTTCAAGAGTTTCTTTGGAATAATTCTTCTAAAACAAACAAATTTCATAAAGTTTCTTGGGATATTTGCTATCTTCCCAAAGAATCTAGCGAAATGGTTCTACTAGACTGTAGATGGTAAGGTATTGCTCTGTGTGCTAAGTGGGTGGTTAGGGATCTGATGGGAGTTGAAGCTTGGAAAGTTTTGGTTCGATATTTTATTTCCTCTGGTCTTCCATTAAACCGTAGAGCATGGAGAGGGTTGGATTTTCCCTCTCATTATTGCTCTAGTTTTTGTTAAGATTTATATCTCCTTTGTTATTAAAAGTATATGGAAATCCTGGTAGCAACTCACTCCTTGGATCTATTGGAGAGGAGATGGCTTTTGTAAAGGATTATCTATCAATTCTATGAATATTTGGTGGTCCCATGTGTTTCTTCATCAAGGTTCTATCTTAGCTTAGATGCAATGGATTCATGCTCAACATTTGTTAAAAAGGGTATTGTTACAATAGCTAATTTTTTTCTCACCAAACTAGGGATTGAACCCCATGGAATGAGTTCAAACACACTTTCAAGATGAATGGAACTGACAAAGATACTTATGATGTTGTTATTGCTCTCATCCCTTTTTCTATTTTGTACAATATTGGTGTGCGCTCTCAACATCCTTAATGGTGAAACTAGAGATGACATGTTGAAACTCCTTTGCTTAATAATAAGGCTCGTTTGGGGTATAAATGATTATATCTTCATCTTCCTTTGGTGCCTAAGCTCAATCAATATTGGGACTTATTTTTTACAAGGACTAGATGGAATTCTAGATTTTAGAATGTGTGGGCTACTTATGTTGAGCCCAAGCAATATTTTTTTTCATGGATCTTGATATTTCAAGGCCTTCCCTTAGGGGAACTTTTGAAGCACCTTGGAATTCCTGATCCTAAATGTCCTTTTTGTGGTGTACCCTAGTCTTGTACTCATATTTTTTGGAATTGTAGAATATCTAGGCAAGCTTGGGAATGGGTTCTTTAATTTTTTTCTCTATTTATAGTTGCAAGAGTTTTTACGCCCCAAGATATTCTTGGGGACTCTTTTAATTTGTCTCTACCACTTTTTGAAGTATGGCAGGTTTTCAGGATTAGCCCGATCTTTCATATTTGGAAGGA
Organism: Wollemia nobilis; assembly: GCA_028583015.1. NCBI lineage: Eukaryota > Viridiplantae > Streptophyta > Pinopsida > Araucariales > Araucariaceae > Wollemia > Wollemia nobilis. The sequence continues at coordinate 2,576,463 of JAQPPZ010001308.1, read as the reverse complement.
CCTTAATGAAATTGTTTTAAAACAGTATACACCTTCTATCACATTTGCTCATTCTGACAAATTATAAGTTTTTAATGACATGTGGCTATAGATATGTACTGAAGCCAACAAAGTTGCTATGAAGTTGTATCACCTGTAAGTTATTCTAGTGCACTAGGCCATTGCTCCATGTATAGTCAATTGGATCCCACCAGAGCACTCTTCTCAGGGATATTTTTCATCTTACTCTCATCGTTGGACTTCATCATATGCAATAAGTGCTCCCACATAAAAGCACTGGTCCCATTCCTCACTAGTCAAGAAGTGATCTAATATTGACATTAATTTTTCATATCGCCAGGTTGGGGGGTGGGATGATGTTCAACCAGTTTCACTTGGGCCAATTGTTTGTTGGAATGACATGGATACTGAAGGCCTTTATCGTGATGCAAAGGGATGGATTACCATCCCACAATCACTAGCAGTTTATGATGGACAACACGCCAGGGCACATTACTCCATAAGATATGCTTTCTTTGATGTAGTGATCATCAATTATCATGATTGGTAAACTTGTATTTTATTGGTGGCTTTGTTTCCTAACCCTTGTAAATGAGGGTTAGTTTAATTCTCCATGGGGTGTGTTAACCCACCCATTTTTTTTTTGTAAAGGCTTTTATCTTAGTTTAATGTAAAATTACCTTTTTCATAAAAAAACTAAACAAAATCATTCTATTTCCAAATCAACCATGTTGTAGGATGCCCAATTCACTCTAGTTTACTTTTTTATTTTCTTTCTTTAACCTCACACTCAGAACATAACCAAACTAGCTAAAACGATCATTTCTAATTTATTCACTAGCTAGCCAAGTTAGATAATCAAGCAAACATAATAGACCTAAAACGTAATAAGTTTTGAAAACAACTAATAAGCATTTATTTCCATCCCAAACTTCATTACTAGTCACACATACCCAAAATAGTCAAAAGAATGCAAATAATTTTAAAACAACTTGGTTCCTTTTCGTCGTCTTTCCAGATAGCTTCCCATTCATCGTTGCTTCCTTAAGTTCCTAGTATCTCCACATACTCCTCGCTCAAATGACCCCCTCATTTTGGTCATCTCCTTCATTATACCCCTTGGCTAGAGTTTTCTTTAGCTTCAGTTCTTAGTTTTTAACATATCTCATTTACTTCCCACTTGTATTTCATAAATAAACATATCTTGACCATATCACAAGACCGTGATCAACAAAAAACCACTCCCAAGCATAATTTGAAAATTAAAAATAGAAGTCTTCTTCTAGTTAAAGAGTTCTTTAACTATTGCTCTATGGTGCAAAACATTAGATATTTTTATAATATAGTTTGAACTATATATGTACTATTTATATTCTTTTATAAAAGTAATAAATGAAATATGTTCCTTTTATTTTTAATAAATCATAAACTCCTTTCTTTACCTTTCATTATAATTTATTTCTAAAATGAATTCTTTATAAACCATTTCAAAGAAGAAAAATACTTAAAGAAATAAACATTCATTTCCTTTGCAATGATATCTATCTCAATTAAAACTTCTTAATAAAGAAAAATTATGATGCAAAAATAATTTTATCTAAAGCTTGATATATCTTTTCTTATGCAATTTATGATATGCATATCCATGAAAATGGGCATTCATCCATGTTGTCTCTTTTTAAATATTCTAACAAATAACCCATCACATCATTTCCCCAAGGTATCCTTTTCTTGGTGGTTAGTTCTTTCTACCATTGTAAAGGAACATGTTCCTGCAAAAGTGCACTTCCATTAGCAGCATCATATTCTCACATAAAATGTTTATTTCATAAAATCAAGCATGGAATTATCCTACATCCCATAATAATATTCTTATAGCATATTTTTCCATTTGCAATAAGTATTTTGCATAATCAATTTGAAATAGTCAATCACTTCATCCACAAGCTCTCATAGTAAAAAATAGATCTAAAAAACTAAAAAGTCTGCCAAGGGTGGGTCATGACATCCTCCCCCATTAGGATTAACACAATACTCTGTGTATCATCAAAGTTAAACATAAAACAGTAATTACAAAATATTTTAAAACAAGAAAGGGAAATATTTCTACATGTCTGCTACTTTCTCCCAAGTAGAATTTCTTTCAGAATAATGGTCCTGCTGAAATTTGCACTACTCCAAAGTTCCTTTCATCAATTATTTAGATTAGAACTCAAGGATTCTTACTAGTAGAACCTCTATAGCCTTTGTATTCACCATATGCAATATAGAGAAGTCCCACACATGCTTAAGGTTAGCAATGTACTTTCTAAGCAAAGAAATGTGAAAGGTGTAATGAATCTTGGACAGACTGGGTGGTAAGACAAGCTGATATGCGACATGATTAATATATTTTTGTAATTTCAAAGGGGTCCCACAAAATATTGATCATTTTTTTGGACTTGATAGCACTCTTCTTTGGTCTTACCCTTAGAAATACCCTATCACCTACATAAAATTCCCTTGGTGATCTCTTAAGATCAACATAACTCTTCTATCGATCAACAACTTCTTTTAGCCTTTCCTTGATTATACTTAATTGTTGCTCCATTTCTTTGACCATGTCTAGACCTAGCATAATATGATCTTCTAGATTATCCCATGACAATGGTATCTTACACTTTCTACCATATAAAGCTTCAAATGGAGGCATGCCTAGGGTCGAATGGTGATCGTTATTGTAGGTAAACTTTACCAGATGTAAATAATCCTCCCAACAAGTCTTATGGTCCATATAGTACATGCAAATCATGTCTTCTAACACGTGGTTCACTCTTTCTATTTGCCCATCATTTTTTGGATGATAAGATAAATTGATGTTCAGTCTTGTATCAATGGTACAATGTAAGGCTTACCAAAACTCGGGTGTAAATCTCGAGTCCTTTTTTGATATAATTATTTTTGAAAAAATATGAAGTCAAAATATTTCTTTGGCAAATCTATTAGCTACAATGGTCGTATCATACTTGATATTATCGGGTATAAAGTGCACAACCTTGGTCAATCTATTGACCACTACTAAGATTGCATCATGTTGAAACCTATTTTTAGGTAGCCCTACAATGAAATCCATTGAAATCACCTACCATTTTTGCATGGGCACATCATCTGGGTATAACAATACAGTAGGATGTCTATTCTCTCCTTTTAATTTTTGATATTCCAAACATTGAGCAAAAAATTCAGTTATGTCTTTCTTCATTCCTGGCCAATAGAAATTTTTCTTCATATTTTCTCTTATTTTTGCTCCACGAGGATGGGCAAAATATGAAAATATATGAGCTTCATTCAAGATCATTTTTCTTATATTTTCCATCTCAAGAATTACTACCTTGTACTTAAAATATAAGAAACCATCCTTGATGCTAAAATATTTGTTTTTATTCAGTTTCCTTTCCATCCTTTCCCAACTTGTTTGCAGTAAGCATCCTGACATTGTATTTCCTTACCTTGTTCCATCAAGTCAACATAGATGCGAGAAATAATAGCTATGTGTCTCCTCCTATTCAACGCATTCACAAATTTATTCTTCTTTCCTTTTATATACTAAAAATCAAAATCATATTCAACAAGAAATTCCATCCACCTTCTCTGCCTAGCATTCAGTAAAAGTTGAGTAAATATATATTGCAGACTCTGATGATATATTCTGAACTCAAAGGGTCTTCATACCAAATAATGTTACCAACTCTTGAGGAAAAACACTACTGCTAATTCTAGGTCATGGGTTGCATAGTTGACCTCATGTCATTTTAGATTCCTTGATCCATAGGCTACCACTACTTCTTGTGAGAGAACTCCCAAACCTTCCAATGATGCATCTGTAAAAACAAAGAAACTTCCTTGAGGATCGGGTATCTTTAGTATAGGAGGCGTAGCAAGTTTTTTCCTAAGCATATCAAAAGTTGCTTCACATTTATCCATCCATCTAAATTCTTTTTCTTTCCTCTAAAGGTTAGTTATTAGAGAGGTTATCTTGGCGTAATACTTCACATATAACCTATATTATCTAGTCAAACCCATGAAACTTCATACTTCTGTCACATTTGTTGGTGACAACCAATTCAAAATAGCCTCTATTTTCTTAGGATCTACTACAATCCCTCTTTCTAATACAATATGTCATAGGTACTGTACTTTTGGTACATAAAATTCACACTAGGACATATTCCCATACAACTAATTTTTCCTTAGTAGCTCCAGCATGATTCTAAGGTGTTATTCATGCTCTATCTTATCTCGGGAGTATATTAGTATATCATCAAAGAACACCAAAACAAATCTATCCAAAATCTTTCTAAAGATACTATTCATTAGGTTCATAAATGTTGCTAGAGCATTTGTTAGACCAAAAGGTAAGACAATAAACTCGTAATGGTCATAACGAGTTTTAAAGGATGTCTTATGCATATCCTCTTCATGGATTCGTAATTGATGATATCTAGAATTCAAATTGACCTTCATAAAGATAGTGGCATCTTTAAGCTGATCAAAGAGATCTTTGATCTTAGGTAAAGGATATTTATTATTGATTGTTGTCTTGTTTGAAATTCCATAATCTATACATAATCTCAAGGAACCATCTTTACTCCTTACGAATAGCACAATTTCACCCCATGGTCACACACTTGGTCTGATTAATCCTTTTTTCTAGCAACCCTTGTAGTTGTACTTTCAGCTCCTGCAATTCTATGGGATTAATTCTATAAGGTGCTCTATGTATTGGCTGAGTTCCACGCTGAAGCTCAATTGTGAAGTTAAATTCACGTTTGGAGGGTAATCGAGGTAAATATTCTAGAAAACATCCCTAAATTATTGAAGAATTGGGTGTTTTTTGAACACCTCTTCCTTCTTTTCTTCTCCAAATTCATTCATCTTTACCACATAGATCATTCCTCCTTTTATAATGGGTTTCTTGAGTTGAATTGCTGATAGGATTTGAGGATGAATTACCCCTTGCAGGCTGTACACCCTTCGTTTAACTCCTCTATCTCTCGTGTACTCAATCCATCTATCCTAAAAATTGAGTATTGATTTATGCACTTGCAAAAAATCCATTCCTAGAATTACATCAAAGGTATGCAATGGTTCTACATACAGGCATCCCATTGTCATTCCACTAGATAAGGTAATTTTTGGTATAGGGTAACATTGATTTACAAAGAAGGTTTATCCTAAAACATACTTAACCTTCCAATCATGTGCCAAGATTCCTGGTTTTTTTTAAATATCTTTAGCTAAAATAAAGCTATCCATAACACCACTATCAATTAATATTTTACCATTCCTACAAAAATATTACATTTTATCAACAATGGTGTGGCTTGACCTTCCAGGTTTTGATTCCCTATTGCAGCATAAATCTTGTGCATGGGTTCCTTAGGTGCAGTTTATTTGTACATTGGTTTTGTTCCCTTTGAACTCATTCTTGCTCTCTATGGGCAGCTATTGGTATAATGTGGTCCTCTACAAAGAAAACATCATTCTTTCGACCTTGGATGTTATTTCCACTTATGTTCCTCTTCTACTTTTCTCGTTAATGATGAATTGGTCTATAGTTGTGGTGATATGTTATTACCATTGTTGCAATTATTAGGATTACGGTTCTTTCCTTGGAACATTTTTCTATATTTTCCCTACTTTTGATCATTTCTTTTATCATCCTTAGAGAAACTTTTGTTTGCTTGTTCTTTTTCCCACTTAACAAATCTTGCACTATTTATTTTCCTTAGTGCTTATATGCCCTGCTCATATAAACATTCATAGTAAAAATATGTTTTGAGATATGTTTTAGCCTTTCTAGCCAGATCATAGGCTTTCTACAGAGTAGTAGGTTCCCACATATCTACTTCTTGCCCTATTATAGGATTTGCTCCCCGTATAAACTTATGAATATTCATTTTATCATTATAAGTAGACACATATTTCAATAACTTGATAAATATTTGATAATACTTTTCTACTATCCTAGTTCCCTATTGAAGTGTAGTGAACTCATCAAACTTCTGGGAATAGAAGTGCTAGTGAGAAATATTTCTTTAAAATATACCATAAATTCTTACCATTTTAGGTCAACCGCTGCTGCTAGTTTTCGATTCCACTAAGAGTTTACCACCAATACAAGCCATCTTGCAAATACAGTGTGGCATAGGAATACTCAAATTCTAGAGGAAAAGTTCATATTATAGTAAGTTTCTATCTGTTTCAACCAATTCTCAGCTTTATCGTCATCTTCCTCTCCATTAAACTTGGAAGAATTCAAATGTTTCATCTCTTTTCCCAACTTGGCCTCAAGTTGAATCCTAGCCAATTGTACCTCATTAAGGGGTTCATTTACTTGCCCCATATTAGATTTTCCTGCATGTGTTTCTCAATTCAGCATGACATCCAACAACTATTTATGTGTTTCCACCTATTCATGAAGTAGGGCCATTTTCACTATGAGATTCTCCCCTTCATTTCTAGGGTTCTTTGAATATTTATCTAGTTTTATGTCCTCTATATTAGTTTTTCATGTCTACCTTGTCGATGGGGCAACACTTCCTCTTCTTCTCTTTGTTGGTATTGTCCCTATGCACATACGGAAGAGATAGTAGTCATTTCACCATAACTTATTTTGTTGATTACTCCTAACATCAACTATATTTCTAATTATCATAATTATTCTGATAAGTTTAACTTTTAGCAAGATATAGTCTTTACATAGGTATGTTTTTTATTACACACCAAAGTAAATTTTGCGTAATGAATCTATTCCACTACGAATCATGCTTTGATACCAAATGTCAAACCCCAAGTTTCTAAAATCCAACCCCTATTTTTTTTATTATATTTACATAACCTAAGGTGTATACTTCTATTAATAGATGATCCCAATCCTTCATTAATAATATTTCCATTACACCAATCTCTACTACTTACATGATTATTTCCATGTAAGAGTACTAGGTGTCCTACCCTATTAACTATCATTCCCATTGGCCATATGATCTAGTTAATCCTCTTTTCCATCAATTGAAAAGTATTGAGCTAATCCTTGCTTCTCACACAATTATTTTTATGTGAGAGAACTTAGCTTGATAGGGTGTTGACTAACCCTCTCATCCATTGGATAATTAGTCTTAATATTCTTGAGTCTTTATAGCTCATAGCAATTATCTATCTCATGCCTATCCTAATAATAATTCTCAATTAAAATCAAGCATCTTACTTCTATTCATAAGATTTACCATTTAAACTAAGATATATAAGTGGATATTATGTTTGGCAAGACAATGCCACGTCTTTGAGGTGAATATTACTAATGCTTCCATGGAAACACTAATATTGGTTTAAGCTATACCATCAATCATGCTAACTAAACGAATATAAAATTGGTGTATCTCCCAATGTATCTGCGTTGGTCCTACCATAACGTATCTAAGAGTTTACTCCATTTGACTAAAACATAAAGTAAACTTACTCCAATTGGGCACAAGAAAAATAAAAAAACTATAATTATTCTATGTTTTCCAAACTCAAAATGAATAAGCCATATATAAATTTTGAGGCATAAAATATAACATCTTGAGAGCTCAAACATAAGCTAATATTTAGAATTGATTTCATTTTTTTATATAGCCACCGGTATCAAAAGACCATAAGAACAACTAAACCACAAAAAGTTTTCTTTAGAAGACCAACACACTCGGCTTCAATAATGTTTCAAAATACTAATTATACAATATGAACTAGTATGCCATTATGAAAGGTGTTTAGTTGTAAATTTACAAAGCGGAAATTTCCTAGCAATGATCTCATCCCAAATTCCTTCTTCAAGAATGATGCTCCACATCCAAAGTATACTTTCCAGTGCCATCGATATTCAGTTCAGATTATCAGTCACAGTTTATTTTCAATTTGATTACACGATCATAAAATCTATTTATGGAAATCTCTCCTTCAATCCAGCCCACCAGGATAATGTCTTTTCCTTCTCCAATGCATTTTTTCCAACCACCGAGGAGGATTTCCTTTCAATGAGGATCAGATACGACTCTCCATCATTCATATAGCAAACTATTTTTTTGGTATTATACTTTCAATTATCGAAATATAGGTATTCATTTTATTTAACATATATGCAATATACCAAGCTTCATCATTCATTCCATAAATAACCAAATAATTGAATATGAATTATTTTACGAATATAAGAATTCCAATTCTACAAAATTACACACAACCACTCTATTTTATTTTGTTGCAACAAAAATAATCATTGTTCCTCAATTTAAATATCAATATTTCAATCCTTGTCTACAACTCAACCACATCAATTATTTCTCAAACACGCACATGTACATTTCTATCAAAAATTCCTTAAGTTTAATTCTAAGATCAACATGATAAGAGAAATAACCCAACTATGAAAAAACAATCATTCGTTACTTGACATAAAACATATCTCCTATCCAACAATCATAGATTTTCATGTATAAGCATGCGAAGCTTAGTTTTCATTCCTGTGATAATCACATTTCCCTACTCATCCTTGGGATCATAGAGTTATATTGTTTCAATATTTAATAGGAAAACTCAAACGTTTCAAAACCATAGTAAAGCTTTTCCCAACCTTTACTTTCTATAATATTAAAAAGAGAAAATCACAACCAATAATCTTCTCTATTGCAGAAATAAACAATGAGCAATCAAACTAAACAAAATCATTCTATTTCCAAATCAACCATGTTGCAAGATGTCCAATTCACACTGGTTTACGTTTTTAGATTCTTTCTTTAACCTCACACTCATAACATAACCAAACTAACTAAAATGTTCATTTCTAATTCATTCCCTAGCTAGACAAGTTAGAGACTCAAGCAAACACAACCCTAAATCGTAACAATTTTTGGAAACAACTAATATGCATTTATTTCCATCCCAAACTTCATTACTAGTCACGCATACCTGAAACAATCAAAATAGTGCAAAGAATTTTAAAACAACTTGGTTCATTTTCGTCATCTTCCCAGATAGCTTCACGTTTGTCACTACTTCCTTTCATTCCCTGTATCTTCACACACTCCTAGATTGAATGACCCCCTCATTTTGATCATCTCCTTCATTATCTCCCTTGGTCGACGTTTTCTTTGACTTCCATTCTTAGTTTTAAATAAATCTCATTTACTTCCTACTCATATTCCATAAATGAAAACATCTTGGCCATATCACAAGACCAGGATCAACAAAAAACCACTCCCAAGCATAATTCAAAAATTAAAAACATAATTCTTCTTCCAGTTAAATATTTCTTTAACTATTGCTCGATGGTGCAAAAAATCACTCCAAAACATTGGATACTTTTATAATATAGTTTGAACTATGTACGTACTATTTATATTATTTTATAAAATTAATAAAGGAAATTCGTTTCTTTTATTTTTAATAAATTATAAAATCCTTTCTTTACCTTTCATTATAATTTTTTTCTAAAATGAATTATGTATAAACATTCATTTCCTTTGCAATGATATCTATCTCAATTAAAACTTCTTAATAAAGAAAAATTACGATACAAAAATAATTTTATCTAAAGCTTGATATATCTTTTCTTATGCAATTTATGATATGCATCTCCATGAAAAGGGGCATTCATCCCTATTGACTCTTTTTAAATATTTTGACAAATAGCTCATCACATCATTTTCCCCAAGGTATCCTTTTCTCGATGGTTAGTTATTTCTACCATTTTAAAGGAACTTGTTACTATAAGAGTGCACTTCCATTAGCAGCATCATATTCTCACATAAAATATATGTTTCATAAAAGAAGCATGGAATTATCCTACATCCCATAATAATATTCTTATAGCATATTTTTCCATTTGCAATAAGTATTTTGCATAATAAATTTGAAATATTCATTCACTTCATCCACAAGACATCATAGTAAACCATATATATAATAAACTACAAAGTCTTCCAAGGGTGGATCATTACATCCTTCCCCATTTAGGCTACAATCCTCTTTGTATCATCAAAACTAAACATAAAATAGTAATTACAAAGTATTTTCAAACAAGAAAGAGAAATATTTCTAAATCTCTACTACTTTCTCCCAAGTAGCATTTATTTTAGAATAATGGTCCCATTGAACTTTACAGTACTCCAAATTTTCTTTCCTCATTGATTTAGGTTGAAACTCAAGGATTCTTACTGGTTGAACCTCTATAGCCTCTATATTCACCATCTATAATTTAGAAAAGTCCCACAAATACTTAGGGTTATCAATGTACTTTCTAAGCAAAGAAATATGAAAGGTGTGATGAATATTAGACAAACTGGGTGGTAAGGCAAATCAATATGCCACATAATTAATATTTTTTGTAATTTCAAAGGGCCCTACAAAATATGAATCAATTTTTGTGGATTTGATAGCACTCTTCTTTGGTATCACCCCAAAATTAACCTATCACCTACAACAAATTCCCTTGGTGATATCTTAAGATCATCATAACTCTTCTATCGATCTATGAATTTTTTTAACCTTTCTCTGATTATGCTTAATTGTTACACTATTTCTTTGACCATGTGTAGACCTAGCACAATATGATCTTTTGGATTATCTCATGATAGTAGTATCCTGCACTTTCTACCATATAAAGCTTTAAATGGAGCCATGCCTAGGGTCGAATGGTGACCGTTATTGTAGGCAAATTCTACCATATGTAAATAATCCTTCCAATGGTTCTTTTGGGCCATACATTACATGTGAAGCATGTCTTCTAACACTTGGTTCACTCTTTCTATTTTCCCATAAGTTTTTGGGTCATAAGATAAACTGATGTACAGTCTTGTACCAATGGCACGATGCAAGGCTTACCAAAACTTAGATGTAAATCTCGAACCCCTATCTGATATAATTACTTCTGAAAAACCATGAAGCTAAAATATTTCTTTGGGAAATATGTTAGCCACAATGATAGTATCATCCTTGGTATTCCCAGGTATAAAGTGTGCAACCTTGGTCAATCTATCGACCACTACTAAAATTACATCATGCTGAAATATTTTTTTAGGTAGCCCTACAATGAAATCCATTAAAATCACCTACCATTTTTGCATGGGCATATCATGTGAGTATAACAATCCAACAAGATGTTTATGCTCTCCTTTTACTTTTTGACATTTTAGGCATTGAGCAACAAATTCAGTTATTTCTTTCTTTATTCCTGGGTAATAGAAAGTTTTCTTTATATTTTCCCTCATTTTTGCTCCACTAGGGTGGGTAGAATAAAGAGATCTATGAGCTTCATTCATGATTATTTTTCTCAGATTTCCTACGAATTACTACCTTATCCATAAAACATAAGAAACCATCCTTGATGCTAAAATATTTTTTTCTCATTTAGTTTCCCTTGATGTAGTAAGCATCTTGAAATTGCATTTCCTTAACTTGTTCCATCAAGTCAATGTGGATGCAAGACATAACAGCTACGTGTCTCCTCCTACTCAACTTATCCGTAACTTTATATTCCTTTTATTTTATATACTCAATACCAAATTCATATCCAGCGATAAATTTCATCTACCTTCTCTACCTAGAATTCAGTAAAGGTTGAGTAAATATATATTGTAGACTCAGATGATCTATTCTCAGCTCAAAGGGTATCCCTACCAAATAATGTCACCAAATCTTGAGGGAAAACACTACTATTGCTAATTCTAGGTCATGGGTTGCATATTTGACCTCATGTCGTTTCAGCTTCCTTGACCTATAGGCTACCACTACTTCTTGTGAGAGCACTCCTTCCAAACCTTCCAATGATGCATCTGTACAAACAAAGAAACTTCCTTGAGGATCGGGTATCTTTAGTATAGGAGGTATTGTAAGTTTTTGCTTAAATAGATCAAAAGTTGCTTCACATTTATCCATCCATATAAATTATTTTTATTTCCTCTAAAGGTTAGTTATTGGAGAGGTTATCTTAGTGTAATCCTTCACATATTGCCTATAATATCCAATAAAACCCATGAAACTTCAAACTTCTATCACATTTGTTGGTGGTGAACAATTCAAAATAGCCTATATTTTCTTAGGATCTACTACGATCTCTCTTCCTGATACAATATTTCCTAGGTACTATACTTCTTGTACATAAAATTCATACTTGGATATGTTCCCATAAAATTGATTTTTTCTTAGTAGTTCTAGCACAATTCTAAGGTGCTTATCATGCTCTATCTTATCTCGGGAATATACCAATATATCATCCAATAACACTAAAACAAATCTATCCAAAAGCTTTCTGAAGATACTATTCATTAGATTCATAAATGCTACTGGAGCATTCATTAGACCAACAGGCAAGACAATAAACTTGTAATAACCGTAAAAAGTCTTAAAGGATATCTTAAGTGTATCCTCTAAGTGGATTTGCAACCGATGATATCCATAATTCAAATTGATCTTCATAAAGATAGTGGCATATTTCAGCTAATCAAAGAGATCTTTGATCCTGGGTAAAGGATATCTATTCTTGATTGTTGCCTTGTTTAATATTCTATAATCTATACATAATCTCAAGGAACTATCTTTCTTCCTTACGAATAGCATAGATGCATCCCATGGTCACACACTTGGTCTGATTAATTATTTTTCCAATAACCCTTGTAGTTGTACTTTCAAGTCTTGTAATTCTATGGGATTCATTCTGTAAGGTCCTCTATGTATTGGCTCGGTTCCAGGATGAATCTCAATTGTGAAGTCAAATTCACATTTGGAGGGTAATCAAGGTAAATATCTGGAAAAAAATCCCTAAATTATTGAAGAATTGGGTGTTTTTTGAACACCTCTTCTTTTATTCTCCAATTTCATTTATCTTTACCACATAGATCATTTCTTATTTTCTAATGGCTTTCTTGATTTGAATTACCTATAGGATTTGAGGATGAAAATACCCTTGTAGGCTATACACCCTTTGTTTAGCTCCTCTATCTCTCGTGTACTCAATCCATCTATCCTAAAAATTGAGTACCGCTTTATGCGCTTGCAACTAATCCATTCCTAGAATTACATCAAAGGCATGCAATGACACTAAATACATTCATCCCATTGTCATTCCACTAGATAATGTAATTTATGGCATAGGGTAACATTGATTTATAAATAAGGTTTATCCTGAACCATACTTGACCTTCCACCCATGTGTCAGATTATTGTTTTTTTGAAATCTCTTTAGCTAAACTAGTGTAAATAAATCTATCCGTAGCACCACTATCAATAAATATTTTAACATTCCTACAAAAAACTTATCTTTTATCAACAATGGCATGGCTTGACCTTCCAGGTTCTGATTCCCTAGTGCAACATAAATTTTGTGCATGGGTTTCTTAGGTGTAGTTTCTTTGTACATTGGTTCCTTTTCCTTTGAACTCATTCTTACTCTCTATGGGCAGTTATTGGCATAATGCGGTCCTCTACAAAGAAAAAATCCTTCTTTCAGCCCTGGATGTTCTTTCTGCTTCTATTCCTCTTCTAATTTTCTCATTAATGGTGAATTGATCTATCACTGTGGTGATATATTATTACCATTATTACGGTCATTGGGATTATAGTTATTTTCTTGGAACCTTTTTCTATATTTTCCCTGCTTTTGGTCATTTCTTTTATCATTCGTAGAGGAACTTTTATTTGCTTGTTATACTTAATAAATCTTGCGCTATTTCTTTTCCTTAGTGCTTCTCTACCATACTCATATAAACCTTCATAGTCAAAATAGGTTTTGATATATGTTTCAGCCTTTCTAGCCAAATCATAGGCTTTCTATAGAGTAGTAGGTTCCAACATATCTACTTCTTACCCTATTCTAGTATCTAATCCCAATATAAACTTATGAATCTTCATTTTCTCATTATAAGCAGACACATATTTTAGTAACTCAATAAATCTTTGATAATACTTTTCCACTATCCTAGTTCCCTACCAAATTTTAGTGAACTCATCAAAATTCTGGGAATAGAAGTTCTTAGTGAGAAATATTTGTTTAAAATCTACCACAAATTCTTCCCATTTTAGGTCGATCACTGCTACTAGTTTCCAATTCTCACTAAAAGTTTCCAACTAATCCAAACCATCTCCTTGCAAATGTAGTGTGGCATAGAACGTTCGAGTGCTAGAGGAAATATTCTTCATATTACAGTAATTTTCCATCTCTCTCAACCAAGCCTCGACTTTATCACCATATTCTTTTCCATTGAACTTGAAAGACTTCAAATGTTTCATCTCTTTGCCCAACTTGGCCTCTAGTCGAATCCTAGCCAATTGTACCTCAGTAAGGGGTTCATTTACCTATCCTCGATTATATTTTCCCTCCTATGTTTCTTGATTCAGCATAACATCCAACGACTATTTTTGTGTTTCCACCTATTCCCAAAGTAGGGCCATTATCACCATGAGATTATTCCATTTTCTAGGGTTCTCTAGATATTTATCTAGGTTTCTATCCTCTACATTAGTCCATCGTGTCTGACTTGTCATTGGAGAAACACTTCCTCTTCTTCTCTTTGGTGGTATTGTCCCTAACCACACACAAAAGAGATAGTAGGAGTCAGTTCACCATCACTTATTTGGTTGGTTTCTCCTAACATCAACTATGTTTCTAGTTATCATAAATATTTAGATAAGTTTAACTTTTAGAAGTTTTTTTAGCAAGATAAAATCTTTACATAGTTATGTTTTCGATTACACACCAAAGTAAGTTTATGCAGTGAACCTATTCCACTACAAACCATGCTCTGATACCAAATGTCAAAATCCAAATTTCTAAAATCCAAACCCTAATTTGTTTTTTTATATGTATAGAACCTATGGTCTATACTTCTATTAATAGACAATCCCAATCCTTCATTAACAATATTTCCATTACACCAATCTCTACTACTTACATGATTCTTTCCACGTAAGAGTACTAGGTGTCCTACCCTATTAACTATAATTCCCATTGGTCATATGAGCTAGTTAATCCTCTTTTCAGTCAATTGAATCCCTACTTATCACACAATTCTTTGTGTGAGAGCACTTAGCTTGATAGGGTGTTGACTAACTCTCTCATCTATTGGAGAATTAGTCTTAATATTATTGAGCTCCTTTATAACTCATAGCAATTATCTATCTCATGTCCAAGTCCTAATAATAATTCTCAATTAAAATCGAGCATCTTACTTACTTCTATTCTTAATATTTACCATTTAAACCAAGAGATATAATTGGATATTACGCTTGGCAAGATGACACCACGTCTTTGAGGTAGATCTTACTAACGCTTCCATGAAAATATTAACATTAGTTTAATCTATACCATCAATTGTGCTAACTTAATGAATATAAAATTGATGTATATCCCAATATATCTGTGTTGGTCCCACCATAACATATCTAAGAGTTTACTCCATTTGACTAAAATATAAAGTAAACTTACTCCAATCGAGTGCAAGAGAAATAAAACAACTATAATTATTCTACGTTTTCTAAACTCAAAATGAATAAGCCATATATAAATTTTGAGGCATAAAATATAACATCTTGAGAGCTCAAACATAAGCTAATCTTTAGAATTTATTTCATTTGTTTATATAGACACCGGTATCAAAATACCATAAGAACAACTAAACCACAAAATGTTTCATTTAGAAGACTAGCACAATCGGCTTCAATAACGTTTCAAATTAATAATTATACAATCTAAACTAGTATGCCGCTATGAAAGGTGCTTAGTTGTAAATTTACAAAGCAAACATTTCCTAGCAATGATCTCATCCCAAATTCCTTCTTCAAGGATGATGTTCCACATCCAGAGTATACTTTCCAGTGTCACCGATCTTCAGTTCAAATTATCAGTCATAGTTTAGTTTCAATTTGATTGTCGATCAGGAAATCTATTTTTGGAAATATCTCCTTCAATCCAGCCTGCCAGGAGAATGTCTTTTCCTTATCTAATGCATTTACGCCAATTAGCGAGGAGGATTACCTTTTAGTAGAGATCAGAGACAACTCCCCATCATTCATATATAGTAAACTATTTGCTGGTAGTATACTTTCAACTATAGAGAGATAGGTATTCATTTTCATATAAATTTATTTGTATTCATTTTCAAATAAAGTTATTCAATATATATGCAATATACCAAGCTTCATCATCATTCCATAAATAATAAAATCATTGAAGACGAATTATTTTTTGAATATATGAATTCATATTCTATGAAATATCACACAACCACTATTTTATTTCGTTGCAAAAAAAATCATCATTATTCCTCAATTTCAATATCAATCTTTTGATCCTTGTCTAAAAATCAACCACATCAATTCTTTCTCAAACACACGCATGTACATTTCTATCAATAATTCCTTAAGTTTAATTCTAAGATCAACCTGATAAGAGAAATAATCCAACTATTAAAAACAACCATCCTTTACTTGACATAAAGTATATCTCCTATCCAAAAATCACAGATTTTCAAGTACAAGCATGTGAAGATTGGTTTTCATCTATGTGATAATCACATTTCTCTACTCATCCTTGGAATCGTAGAGTTCTACTTTTTCAATAATCAATAGGAAAACTCAAGCGTTTCAAAACCACAGTAAAGCTTTTTCCAACCTTTACTTTCTATAAGATTAAAGAGAGAAAATCACAATGAGTATTCTTATCTATTGCAAAAATAAATAATGAGCAACCAAAGTAAAAAAAATCATTCTATTCCTGAATCAAACATGCTACAAGATTTCCAATTCACTTTGGTTTACGTTTTTAGATTATTTATTAACCTCACACTTAGAACGTAACCAAACTAGCTGAGATGTTAATTTCTAATTCATTCCCTAGCTAGCCAAGTTAGAGACTCAAGAAAACACAATAGACCTAAACTCTAACAAATTCTAGAAACAACTAATATGTATTTCTTTCCACCCCAAACTTCATTACTAGTCACACATACCCGAAGCAATCAAAAAATGCAAATAATTTTAAAACAACCTGCTTCCTTTTCATCATCTTCCCATATAGATTCATGTTCGTTACTACTTCCTTTCATTACCAGTACCTCCACATACTCCTAGCTTGAATTATCCTCTCTTTTTAATCATCCCCTTCATTATCCCCCCTGGCTGATGTTTTCTTCAACTTCAGTTATTAGTTTTTAACAGATCTCATTTACTTCCCACTGGTATTCCATAAATGAAAACATCTTGGCCATATCACAAGACCATGATCAACAAAAACCACTCCAAAGCATAATTCAAAAATTAAGAATAGAATTTTTCTTCCAGTTAAAGAGTTCTTTAACTATTGCTCTATAGTGCAAAATGTCACTCCAAAATATCGAATATTTTTATAATATATTTTGAACTATATAAGTACTATTTATATTCTTTTATAAAAGTAATAAAGAAAATTTGTTCCTTCTATTTTTTAAAAATAATAAACTCCTTTCTTTACCTTTCATTATTATTTCTTTCTAAAATGAATTCTTAAAAAACCATTTCAAATAAGAAAAAAACCTTAAAGAAATAAACATTCATATCCTTTGAAATGATAACTATCTCAATTAAAACTTCTTAATAAAGAAAAATTGTGATGCTAAAATAATTTTATCTAAAGTTTGATATATCTTTTCTTATGCAATTTATGATATGCATCTCAATTAAAAGGGACATTCATCCATGTTACCTCTTTTTAAATATTCCAGCAAATAACCCATCACATCATTTTCCCATGTATCCTTTTCTCGGTGGTTAGTTCTTTCTACCATTTTAAAGGAACATGTTCCTGCAAAAGTGCACTTCCTTTAGTAGCATCATATTCTCACATAAAATGTCTATTTCACAAAATCAAGCATTGAATTATCCTACATCTCATAATAAGATTAACATATTTTTCCATTTGCAATAAGTATTTTTCATAATCAATTTGAAATAGTCAATCACTTCACCACAAGACATCATAGTAAAACATAGATCTAACAAACTAAAAAGTCTGCCAAGGGTGGGTCATGACACCTATTTTGAACCATAAGAGTAGCCTTATGACTCTATGAATGTGACCTTGTCTAGCATATACATGTCTTTACTGAATAAAATAACCCCAATCTCTCTTACTAATGTAACTACTATGGAAAAAAAACAAGAAGTCAATCTTCTCCAAGAGCTATGATTATTTCACAAGCCCCTATATCAACTATTGAGGAAATTTTACAAGTTAGAAACAATCTTATTAATATAACATATTAAAACATTGGATCAATTTTCTAAAGCTTGAACTAAAATCCACTATTTAATTTAACTTCAAACCTAATATTTGCCAAAAACCCTAGTCTCAATTTGAATTCAAATTCAATTCTAGTTATCAATCCTAATATTAGCATAAGCATCAATTATTTTATTAATTCTACCACATCAATGTCATAAAGTATTCCTAGTGAAAATAAATCCTTGATGTTAGGAATATTAGGAACATCGAAACCAATCTCAACACAACTCTTACCAACTTCAACACCTTTCACTCAAAAAACCTTAATCCTAGCCAATGACTTATAAGCATCAAGTTACAGGTATCAAATTACCTTCTCACAACCTATACTTTATTTGTTAGAGTAATATTCCCTAATTTGGGTGGATGTTAGAGTAGATTATACATTATTTTATTATGTGCTATTGTTAAAGCACATATTAAAGTGGTTAGATGGTTATGGTACGGTTGGTTACTAAGTGGTTATCATACCACCCGCATGTATTATATATTGGGATCCATTTCTCAATACAAACTTAATGCTCAAATTAATCCTACATGGTATCAGAGCAATTCTTTGATCGGGAACTGCAGAGCTGGGAGAAGGTAACAATGTTTTCATCTGCACTTGGATAGGACCACGAGGGCACAAATCTTGAGATGGGACCTCCCTAGACTGACATAGATTGCTAGACCCTAATGGTAATAGAATGTATGGAATAACATCCAATAATGATCGATAAACTAGACCTGATGTGACACACATGCGAATTGAGGTAAATCTCCAAGGTGGTGATATTTTGCATGTATTTTGAGGTAGCATCTGATATTTCAAGGCAACATCTAATATTTTGGGTGTAGGCAAATAGGACATAAATCCCAGAGCAGGACCCCTAAACTGTGAGCATGAGATCTAAGGCAAACACGTGGCATTGTTGGAGTAGACTGATGTGGCAGCATGCAGATCGAGTCATCGACTAACATGGCATTGTTGGCGCACTGCTAACGTAGTGACCTAGCTAACAAGCAGTGATGTGGCATATGATGTGGCATACATGGCTGATGTTGCAAGTAGTGATGTGATGCACGTTGGTTTGTTTCTTCATGTGGTAAAACAAGTTTAGGCATCTGATTGCTCAAAGGTAATCGACAAACAAAGTGAGGAGTCTTCATTTTAAACCCTCCTCAATGCATACGTTGGATGCATGTGGAATAAATAAACTTTAGAATTTTTTTCTAATGTTCTGCAACAAGACATAAATAAGGCGACCCTCATTTCTTTTCTCGTTTGGATTAGTAGCCCGACTGGTTGGCATACCAATGCTAGCACATTGTGCACGAGGTTGGGAGTTTAAATCCCGTGTAGCACAAGCAAAGTAAATTTTTTTTATTTGTTGACGTGATTTTTTAGACGATTCCAAATATCAATGGTGTCCTCTTTGGTTTCTTTTGGTATTGTGCTGATATGGTCGGCAAGCTTATGATATGACTCTCAACAAGTGGTCGAGGGTTCCAATCCTGCCCACTCCAACGCAACAATTTTTTGCGCCAAAGCAACAATTTTTCGCCCAAGTAACAATTTTTTTCAAAGCAACAAAAAAAAATTGCTCGTGGAAAACAATTTTTGCATTTTTTTCTAAGGAGAGGCAATATTTGCTACAAGACAACGATTTTTTGCTACAAAATATCAAGAAGGAGAATTAATTTTTTTTCTTTTAAATACTTTGCAAATTCATTTTATTTGCAACCCAAGGAGCATAAATATTTGCAAAATCTCAAGACAACATTAGTGCATTTTTTTCCACAAGGAGGGATACAAAAACAAGACTTGCACATTGTTTATTTTGCAAACTGAAAGGGGTATCAAAATTTCTTCACACCTTGTTTATTTTGTAAAAAAGTGGGGGGACAAAACAATATCCTTATTTGTAAAATTATAACACAAGGGGGGGGATTGTGAATATCAATTTTTACAAGCACAAAATAAACTTTCTTACAAAAATTATTGTAAAAAGGTGCATTTTCGATTGCATTCGACACCTTAAAATTGGCATTATAGGTGCATTTTCGATGGAATCCAACACCTATATTTAAAATTTGTGCACACTTTTGATTGTATGATGCATTTAATTTCCTATTTTTTGCACTTACATCATAATTTAAAATTCAAAAGCACATAAGACCCCAAATTTTAAATTTTTTGTGTAATTTATTGCAGAGTAGCATTCGGTAAATATGGTACCTCTGTTCCACACTTACAGGTGAAGTTGTCGTGCTTGGACTACTATATCTAATGCCTAATATAGCTGCAACAATGACATATGAGCTATTGTTCTCTATAAATCATCGAGGAGAAATAAGGACAACCAATTTTATTTTGATATTCACTCCATCAAAGACCCTAATTCATTCTTATTGCTTGGCTTAAATTCCTCCAACTAATCATCTTTTTTCGAAAGGGTTTTTAGGCAAGTGCCATCAATTTGAGTGAATTATCTTTCAGTACTCATTTGTGGTATATCGAAAGAGAGACCATTTTGGTGATATAAGGAACCTTCACATTAGAACATATTTTTGTAGAAAGAGGGAACAAACCTTGTAAAAATAGTGTTTGGAACAAGGGGATACTTATTTTTTCCATCAAAGCATTTTTTGCAAAAAGGGGGGATACACTTGTAAGGGTGCATTTTCAGCAGCGACCAACACCTTAGCCTCCTTATCAATTTTTTGCAAAATCACTTTGTAAAAGGTGCATTTTTTATAGAGACTGACACCTTAAGAAAATGGGCAAATCAAAGAAAAAGAATACCCCAAAACAAACTGATAAAAATTCTCAATTAGTTAAAGATCCTTACTTTCTAACAAGGTGGGAAGGAATGGATTTTTTTGAGGATGGAAAATATCTCACACTACACAATGGTGTAAAATCCATTCTCAAATATTCTAAATTTTTTGAAGACCTTCAGATAAATGGTGCTCAAATCCCTATAGGCGTTGTAAGGGTAGTCTACATGACATTGATTTCACTTGATATTGCCCAACATCAAAATAAAAAGGACATCAATGAGGAATCAAAGGTCATGATTCTAACGATCAATGCTTGTTGTGACACAAGTGATATTCAACCCATGATGGTGAATGCTTGTTGTAGCACAAGTGACCTAAATCCCACTATGGCCAATGCTTGTTGTGATACAGGTGACCTCTTACCTTCAATGGTAGATATTAGTTGTAGCACAGGTGATATCGTCACAAGATAAGATTTTGCTTGTGACACCAATGACTTAACAATTGAACCTCCTCAAAATGAGCTCCATAATCTCATCAATTGTGATAAATGCAATATTGTTACCAAAAAAAACATTGATGAATATGAAGAACTTGGGTGTTTTAAAAAACACACCAAAGGCATTGGATCCAAACTGATGAACAAAATGGGATTCAATGGTGAAAGATTAGGTAAACATGGAAAAGGCATTAAAACTCCTATAATGCCAAATATCAGGCCAAAGAATGAAGGCCTTGGCTATTCTGGACAAGCAAGTACCAGTAAAACCATGTTTGAAAAACCTAAATCTTCTTCAAATTCTACAAAGCATTGTTGTAGTCATTGTGGAAGAATAGGATATGTAGCAGCTAGGTGTTGGAAACTACATCCTTGTGACTCATGTGGATGTACAAATCACTCCTCTTCAAATTGTTGGTACAAAGTGAAAATGGCCAACAAGGTTCATATTGATTGTGGATGGATAGATCTCACACAATGGACCAAAATGAAAGAAATGTTGTATGGCTTCTACAAAAAAGGTAAAACCTATGGTAGACCTAGAGGTAGATCTAGTGATAGATTGAGTGGTGGTCCTAGAGGCAATGACCCAGCGATAGACCTAAAGGCAGACCCAGTTACAATTATCCAGAGGTAGACCTATAGGTAGATCCACAATCAGATCCAGAGATAGACCCAGAGGTACTAATCTAGAGGTACACTTAGAGCAAGAGCCATCATAAGAGCATATTTCATTATACTCTCCTACACATTAAGGGGGGGTCATATATGTTATCCCAAATAATGGAATAAAGGAGGGGTGTTAGAGTAATATTCCCTAATTTGGGGGGATGTTAGAGTAGATTATACATTATTTTATTATGTGCTATTGTTAAAGCACATATTAAAGTGATTAGGTGGTTATGGTTATCAAACCACTTGCATGTATTATATATTGGGCTTCATTTCTAAATACAAACTTAATGCTCAAATTAATTCTACAGTATTCACAACAAACTTATTAACCCCAACTATAACATATTCAATAAAACTATAATACATATCCATAAAATCCTAATCTCAGCTATCTTCAACTTCAAGATTTAACAACTAAAACAAATTGACTAAAACAAAAATTATCACTATATAGTTACCCTCATATAGTCAAAGTTTCTCCTATGAAGACCTTCGTAACCAATCCCTATATCCTTTCATTGTTAATAGGGTCTTTCCCCAAAATTTGGGAACTCCAAAGTTTCAATTATATAGGGTGAAAGAAGACATGATTAACCACATTAGGTTATTTAGAAGTTGTAGTGACATAGATTATTATGAGGGATTCTCCCTCAGGATACTTTCCAAAAGTTTAAGTGGTTCAACCCTAGAATGGTATTATCAAATACGAATATATTTACTTATAAGTCTTAGGAATATAGTTAAGATGTTTGTGAAATAATTCTTAGTTTTCATTGAGGATAAGGTCACAATAAATGACCTATAAATATCTTCTAGACATATTCATCTCAAACTTGTGTGAACAATTGACCTTCCACCTATAAATATTGCATGTGTCCTCTTTTGAGGATGCTATAGCTAGAGCTAAAAGGGTAGATACTACCCTCATAAAATAGGGGTATCTAAAATTAAAGAATAGAAAAAAAGAAGAAAATTATTTTTCTTCCTCAAATACCCAACATAAATACCAATACAAGAACAATCATATTGTTAATTATGGAGTTATTGACTCTCACAACAAAATCAACAACATCAATGCTATAGAAAATCTACAAAAACTTATCCTAGGTAAACATAATCAATAAAATCCATCTCACCATAGAAGGAAATTTGCTAAGATAAAAAAAAACCTTAGATAACATCCTAGGACAACTCCTAAAAGCTAAGATGGAGTTGTAAGTGGTTAAACCTCTTGAATCAAGAAGAGAAAAGAACTCTTAGTTTAGACCTAATATTTATTATGCTTTACATACAGTTAATGGTTATCACCCAAATAGTTGTATAGGACCAAAACATGTGGTCCAAGACCTTATTGATAGTAGTAAATTTATTGTTAAAAAATATTAAATACCATATTATTCACCCAATAAGGATTTGGACATTTTTCAAAATCAAATACCAAAAAATGATGATAAAAATAAAAAGCCTCAACAAATAATATCATCTATAATAAAATTCCTACTAACAAAGGAGTGATTGGTAACATCGATGAGGTTGGAATAGTACTATTTTGGAAACCATGTTAATACCTCCATCATAGATTTGGCTAATGGATGTCCCTATTCTTATACTAAAAGAATTAGAAGAATAACATAACTACCTAAGTTACCCACATTTTGTAGGTGAGTTGGAGAAGGTACGACAATCCTCAAAGGAAGGAACCTGGTTCAAATATCCACCCTACCAAATGCACATTGGGTACCCAAAATCTAGTTGATTATGTTGGTGCGGTTAGGGTCGGGTGTGACTCCCGGGTGATTTTGACGATGTAGAACCCCCTAGTCATGGTTTCTTAGACCAAGGCAGCCTTGCAAGGGGTTTTTCGCTAAATTAAAAAAAACATAACTACCTAATTTAACTAATATGGCGATTTAATATAATTTTTACTTTTTATGGTTGAATGAAGATCTATATAAGTTACTTTTGTGTTTTGATTTTACTAACCAATTTTTGGAAAAGATCTTTTCTATTGAGTTTGTTGATGTTGGGTACATCTAGGATGAATGAGGAAGTTGAAAAAGACCTATAGCTACCTTGGAGAGACTTATCTAACTAAAAATAGTCATTTATGTAGAATCCCTATAGAATATGATAGTCTATATAAATTGTTGTAAAAATTTCTAGCAATAAAAGGGCAGCTACAAGTTTACTATAGAAAGTTGCAGCAAACATATGGTAGCTACAAGATAATGTAGAAACACTACCTTACCAATTATAAATGTAGCAAAATATTCTTGAAATAATAAAAAATAGTCTTGATATTGTTAGAAGGTGTTCTACACCTAGCATTAGTCAAAGGAATAATGCAATTGTATAGAATAACAATTGTTATATTCCTAGCTAAAGACAAAACTTGTTGAATAGATTCCAAAGAAAGAGGACAAAAGTTTTTATTCCTAGATATAAATGTGGAGGACATGACAAAGATAGTTATAACCAAACCAACAACATGTATATAAATTCCTATACTTGAATATTGTCAAATGATCAAGAAACTATTCATCAACTTTGTCCTTGCAAAGGGAGGGAAGTAGAAAGAAGTCCATGCACATCATCAAATAATTTTGAGTTATCATAATGATGATTTTTTATATGTTGATCATTTTGTATCCAGGTGAAGATGATTTCTCTTACTCCTTTCTATATATACAAGATATAGCTAGATCTCATGGTTGAGAATCTACAACTTCATATTCCTTTTTAGAGGAAGCACATATACACAGTTAAATAGGGAAATATACAAGTCTACATCATGAAAGTGGAGGATGGAGATTACATGAATTAGAAGAGGAGCATTGATGAGGTTTAGGGGAGGATCTTAGATATTATTCTAGTATTTTTTCACTATTTGATACAATTTATTGGCGCATTAAAAAATCCTAAATATCTATGTGGAAAAACAAAGATCTTTTAGCTCTATTCTAAAATTTATCTTTGTAATATGAGAGAATCTAGATATCCTACAATTTAGAATATGTATGAAGCTAATTAGAAATAGATATTGAAATAAATTTTAAAAAATTATATTCAATTATATTAAATAACAGTTCTTGTTTTCTCAAAAGTCAAATAAAATAGGATTTTGAGATGATTTTAGGAAGTCTTTATAAGTTATTTTAAAATGGAAACACTATAAAATATTGTTTGAATTCTACATTTTTCAAGTGAGAGTTAAAATTTTTGTAGGGTTTCTTATTTTGTAAACATACTAAATTACTTTAAATTCTTACATGAAACTTGTAAGGTTTTTTTTTTACAAGTTTGAAGTAAGACTTAACCTAAAAAGTTTTTTTTAATTCTTATTTGAACCTATAGAAAATTTGTGAATTCACACAAATCTTGCAAGATTTAGATAAGAATTGAAAATAGTTTCTAGAGTTTTGAGTATAAAATTCGTAAAAAATATAGACTTTTGTAAACATAACTTAAAATCATTGGGTTTAGAGTTGAATTTGTAAAATCTTGTCAAAAAAAAGATTAAAAAGATACGAAAAAAATTACTAGATCAAATTATATGAAAAAACTCACCTCAAAATGCTCCTCTTTTGTTAGGTGTTCCTTCTATCTTTTATGTTGCTTTCTTCTATTATTTTTCTCCTTTTGGTTCCTCTCTCCAACCATTTATTAGTTGGTTTTATCTTGTCGAGCATGATATTGATTTCTTTACAGGTGGTCCCTTTGATCTCTAATGTGACTTACTACTAGTAGTGTATGAAATCTCTCTAATTATTTTGTTGTTAAAATGTGTAATAATTTACTTATTGGTTATAATAAACATTGTTTATTGGATTTTATTGTATAGGTCTAAGCACCAATATGACACCTTGTAAGGCAATCCATGCGTCACAATTTTAACCAAAATTATGTCAATTTGATATTTTAGTAAATTATTTATACTCCATCCACCCGACTATATTTTTTATCTATTGAATATCATTCTTTTATTGTTAGAGAATAATATAATTGTTATCTAAGTATACCTTCCTCATATTTTCATGTCTCTCTCTTTCATTATTTTTATGCAGTTATCTAGGTAATATTATAATTGAAATTTCCTCTTTAAGTATTATAAAAAAAACATTATGGTATCAAAATGGGAGTGAATCACCATTACTCAATTATGCTTTGTGTTTTAGATTGTTGTAATAGTGCATCTAAAGGCGTTCTTCCAAAGGAGTGGTTATGAAAATATTTTCTTAGATCTAGTATTGTTTAATGATTTTCAAAATTATTAGTTTATGCATCCAATACATGTAAGTTGTTTTAATTAGGCTTCATGCTCAAGTGCAAGTGGCAAAGAAGTCAATTATTCTTTTACGATTTAAAAAATCATGATCTCATTCTTTTCTCAAAATTTTCAATGAATGCTATGGTTTTTGAGAGGTAATGTACTTTAATAAAAAATTCTAGACATTATCAATGATTGGATAGGGTTTTTAGAAAAATTTTAGTACCACAAAAAATGATTCTTGGTTTTGGTCTATGAAGCAACATGTAATTGCTTTTAGATTCTAATTATCTGTATTAGAGGCTATTACAAACTTGTTATCCCATAGATAATTTATTTAATTGCACCATTAATATTTTTCTAGGAAAAATCTTAATTTTGAACTTTTTGTATCAAAATGTAGGGGGTCCCAATATAACTTTAACAATTTTCTTGATTTCTCCATTTCAAGATCCGTATTATCAATATGCATGATAATTTGGAGCTATTTAGTTTTTTTTTTAATTGAAAAGAGGGAATTTTCAATCCATTTCTCCTCTTCCCATGTGTTCTCAAGGATATTAGTGCATGGATCTCTACTCATGTCATTTAAGATGTATCTAAATAGGGGAATTTAGGGTTTCTCATGGCACACCACTTAGTCCCCTCAATGGAAATCCTAGCCTAGATAGTAAGGCCATCCTCACTAGGTCATTGGGTGCTTAGAGGTTATGGGTTTAATCCCATACCCTATTTAGGCCCAACCTAAGCATGATCAACATGGATGGAACCCTTTGTGTTTTTACAAAGGGGTGTTCCTAACCAACATGAATGTGTCCATGGGGCCTAACTAACGTAGATATCCTAGGTCCTTCATAGCCTAAGAGATGCATGATCAATCCCCTACATGTCCTTAATTTACTAGCCTTTGCATTGAATTATAAGATTAGTATATTTGTGTTGCACAATATGTCATAAGTAGCTAATGTGGTATGCCTTAGAGCCAAAAAAATGACTATCTATATTTCAACCATGTCCATTATTTTCAATAATTTTGTGTTCTTCTTTATACAATCTTGTAGACTAGTACACAAATTGACTAGCTAGACCCTTTTTAATCTTTTTTATTCATAAATTTCTCTATGGCATTTGGAGAATTTAGAGGAAAACCGTAAGGTTATAATATTATGTTTTTGCACTCGGGTACTATCAATATGATTTTAATTCCAAAGGCCACAACATTATCATATGAAGTCAATTTTGAATTTATCTAGCTCATATATTTTTTCAAGATTTCCATACTGGTGGAAGTTATTTATTATATGGATGTAAGCTTGTAATTGATCATGATGATACCAAGTCATATATTGCTTGATTGTATAAGTACAACTCTAGTAATTGATACACATAAATGATTGGTTTATTAAGGAATTATGTAATAGTTTATATGAGAAAATGATAACAACCCATGATGAGGTAACCCTTCTATATAAGAGGGGAAAACATTTGTTTATTCTATTTATTGGTTGAGTTTGATTTACATTTCTACATTCAAGATGAATAGATCCATTATTGCATAGACAAAGCTAAAGAATATTTTTGAAAAAATGAATATTACAAAAGTTAGTCACTTGCATTGAGGGATTTTATAAATGTTGAGAAATACATCACTATTATTAAGGCTTTGAGGGTAGATATTAGTACTTTTGGAGGCACAACTAAGACATTCATAATTAGTCAAGATTATTCTCTTCAAATTTTCTTCTCAGTTTGAAACACACAAGACTTCTACATATGTTCCATGTGATTATTAAGGGATATACTTACCCTATATTTGATGATACTTTAATTATTTTAATGTGTTTCAATTTGATCCATGAAATTCTAATAAACTTCTTTATGGACAAGCTTGTGTGAAGATAGTGTCCAAATTAAAGAAAGCTAGTATAGATAAGCCTAAAAGTAATGAGTCTAACCCCTTCAAGAAGAAGAGACCCTTCTATGATTTTTATAAGAAAGAAGACCATTGTGTCAAGAATTGACAAGCTCAGTATACAGTATTGAACTAGAATATCATAAGGTTGGATGATATCCTTCTAGATCATCCTTGGAAAATAGGGAGGTATTCCATATAATGATCATATTGTAGAGCATTCTTCTTATTTCTTCTTTATCAAGAGAGGAATGTTGGTTTTAATCCACTAGTCATATGATTAAGCATCATCATTTAATTTTTTTTCCATAAACACCTAGATAACAAAGGGTATGATATTCTCTTCCATGTTTCATATAATAATGACATCATTGTTGATGATGAAAATTTTAGGATTCCCTTTATGTTTTAGGAGTTGGGCCTAAACTTATTTGTAGTTATCACATCACTCACACTTAAAATAAAGTGGATTCTTGTCAAATTGATTGGTTACAAAGGGCATAGATAATGGATTTAGGGTTGTTCCTTTAAGATACTAGGATCATATAGGTCACATGTATATGCCTGATTGTATTTCATATTTCTTTAATGGGATTTTTAATTTTTATTTATTTATTTTTGGGGAGGAAGGGGGCATGGGTTTGCTTTTGCATCAATAATTAGAGCATACTAATTTTGGATCCTTTATGTATATGATTCATCTATTGAAGATATTATATTATTTGGTAAATGTTAAAATACCCCCATGGTACATTGTCGATATTAGATTAGGAAGTGTGAGTTATATTTCCCCTAATGTATGTGTTAATATGTGAGAAGAGTCCAAGTGTCATGTAATAAAATGTGTAAGTGTGTAAAGTATCATGTAAGTAAGTCAAGAGTCATATGTATAGGTGTAAAATATACAAGTTAAGAGTCACATGATATGTGGCAAGATGTAAAGTGAAGAGACATGATAGTTTGTCATATGTGAGGAATAGAAAAGGATGCATATCCTGAATATGTGAGGAGAGCAATAGTCAACGTATTGAAAAGTCATTTGTAAGGTTATATTATGGAGATAAATATCCATGCATTGTAACAAAGATCTTATGTATATTTGATGATCTATGAATAATATTGTGAGTCATATTATTGTTATTTCATCAATGATATTCATTGATATTGACCAGATAGTTGTATGATTTATTATTGTGATTAATATTTGATCCTTGATAAAAGGTCATGTGAGATAATCTGGAAAAATATCCAACACCATATTTATGTGATTCAAGGTATTCCATTGATCAATCATCATTCTAGTGTTTGTGATGAGTGTACATGTGTTGGGTAAGCACTTATAGTGGTTCTTTCCTGATGAAAAATATTCAATGCATCTTAACCTTTTGAGTTAATTCAAAGAGATGATTTTGGTCCTATGTCTATTTAGTAATTCTCAAGTAATTGATATTTTTCCACCTTTATGGTTGTTTAGTAGTATGCCATTAAATACAAGGATAATTTTTTTTCTAAGATCAATAATTTAAAATTAATATGGAGAATCAATAGGAAAGGAGAATCAAACACTTAAGGATGGAAAGTATGTCAATAATATTGTTGGACATTTTGAGCTTATTTGTTGTCATTGATATCAAGGTGAAAATTCATCATTAATACTATGGAGCACACCATCGATAGCACCAAGAACAATGTGAAGAGTTGAATAGAAAGTTGGCAAAATAATATTTTATGAGGGTTTATGGTAAACCTGGAAGATTAAAAGGTTTCATTAAAACCATTATAGTTGGAAAAATACTATTTTATGAAGGTTTATGGTAAACCCACGATAGTAGAAAATATTACATTTAAAGGTTTAAGTTAAACCCAAAGTTAAAGTTTATAAAAATAATTTATGAAATTTAAATTTCTTAGAATTTGAATAATTTATAAATTATAAAGGTGGGAGCGTCGACGTCATGCAATAAAAGGAAGCGCCGATGTCCAAGCAACAAAGGAATTTGTGTATAAATAAATGCCAAGGAGGCACTCAAAATTCATCCTTTCGATTGATTAATGTATGCGATAAAAAGTGAAAGGTTTTTGTGCTTGTTGATCATGAGGAAGAAGACAAGAAATTTTGCTTGTATTTAGTGCCAGGTAGAGGACAAAAGAGGAAGGACACATTGATTGAAACGCATAGGACATGGTGGTCCATTGGCAATGCATGTTTTGTGAAGGCGTTGGGAGTTGAGGAAGCATGTGATCGATTCACGTGGAGTGGTGTGTCTTGGGCGCCAAGGGAAGTTCGTTTTACACGTGGTTTTTGAATGCCAACCGAGGACAAAGAAGATGAAGAGCACTTAGGCTCTTAACTGTGCGTCTAGTGCACGTGATGGTTATAGTCGCAGCTAGAGCGCTCACAGAGGCAGAGAACATGGGTTCAAAACCCACTAAGAGGTAAAGGTAACTTTTTGATAATTATTTTTTGCCTAAGATTTTTCAAAGGATATTGTGGAGTAATAAGGGTTTGTGAAAAATTATGTGTTTGATTTATGTTATTGTTGGATTTATAAGGGTTTGAGAAAGGTTGATGATTTGATATTTGATTTTTATTATTATGGAGTAATAAGGATTAATGTGAGGTTGTTTTATTCATGAAGTGATTTATATATTTGGAACCATAAAGAAAGTTGATTTGATTTTTATCAAAATTTCTGTTGCCATTAAAATAAATTAAAGAAGTTTGAATTAATTTTTGGTGGATGTTAATTTTATTCTAGATGAGAGTTTATAAGGTGTTATTGGATAAATATTTTATGTATGTTGATGGTTGTTTTGAAATGTGGAGTGATAAGGTGTATTTGAGTATTTACATTATATTGTGAGAAAGATTTATCTTCTAACCTCTTTGAGATTGGCATAGAAGTTGTTGTGATTATGGCATATTTATGATATCCCTTCATCATCAAGAAAAAGGTATGCGCACATTCTTCCATAGTTGAGTTGATTGATTGGTTTTCTGGAAAATAAGTTTGGAGTGAAAAGGACTTGATTAGGGTTTCCTTTTCGAGAGTGTTTGAGTTAATGCTTCAAGGTTTTTTGGAATAAAGATTTGTTAAAACCTTGTTTTATAAGCATTATTGTTGAAGCCATTGGTTGTGTGAAGAACTTGAGTTAGGGTTTTGCAAAAGAACATGAGTATCATTGTTATGTGAAGATAGTTTTATAAGCATTGTTGTTGAAGTGAGTTGTTGTGCAAAGAACTTGAACTATGGTTTGAAAAGAACATGAGTATCATTTTTATATGAGATTTGTTGTTGAGTATTGTTGAAAATATTTTGAGTTGGTTGATATATAATTAGAGTGGGGTTTGTGAGCAAAGGTTGTTTCATTGAATGATTGGTTGAGTAAATTTAATTGAACCTAGTCAAGTGGATGTGTGAAGTGATTGTTCAAGTTCCATAAAACAAACTATTCTATATTCTGATATGAGTTGAAAAGTGATTGAGCATTGAGTATAGAACATATTGGGTCTCTAAAAATTCTCTCTATGTTTCTATGATATTTGGACAAGTTTTGAGTGAGCTTGTTGAGCAGATTTGGACAAGTTCTGAGTGAGCTTGTCAAATTTGGACAAGTTATGAGTAATCTTGTTAAGTATATTTGGACAAGTTCTGAGTGAGCTTGTTGAGTAGATTTGGACAAGTTTTGAGTGAACTTGTTGAGCAAATTTGGACAAGTTCTGAGTGGACTTGTTGAGCATGTTTGAGCAAGTTCTGAGTGGACTTGAGCAGATTTGAGCAAGTTCTGAGTGGACTTGTTGATCATATTGGAGCAAGTTCTTAGTGGAATTGTTGATCATATTGGAGCAAGTTTTGAGTGGACTTGTTGAGTAGATTTGAGCAAGTTCTGAGTGGACTTGTTGAGCAGATTGGAGCAAGTTCTGAGTGGACTTGTTGAGTAGATTTGAGCAAGTTCTAAGTGGACTTGTTGAGTATATTTGAGCAAGTTATGAGTGGACTTGTTGAGAATATTTGAGCAAGTTATGAGTGGAATTTTTGAGCATATTTGAGCAAGTTTTGAGTGGAATTATTGAGTATATTTGAGCAAGTTATGAGTGGAATTGTTGAGCAGAGTTGAGCAAGTTCTTATTGGACTTGTTGAGCAGATTTGAGAATTTTTTGAGTGGACTTGTTGAGCAGATTTATGCTATACCAAAGGATTTAGTTTAGTACAAATTTGAGATAGAAATTTTGAGGTGACAGAGCAGAGAAGACAATAGTCTCCAGTGGATAGAGATCCATCATCCAGGATAGTGAGGACATGTCTTCTAAGTGGGGACAAGAGTCTTTAGTGGAGAGAGACCACAAGCCAGTGTAGTGGAGGCAGTAGTCTTCTAGAGGATCACCAACTAGAGCAGAGGAGGAGTTCTCCTATGGATAGAGATCCATGAACTTGATTTAGGGGATTGGTATCTCCTTTGTACAGAGATCCATAAATATTGTAATAGGGAAGGATTCCCAAGAGATTGATTGAGAAAATTTTAGTGAAAGATTTTCTTTGTGGATTAGCCCACATTGGGTGAACCACGTAAATTGTGGTGTCTCTATTGTGTATGGTGTTTTGTGCATTGATTGATTACTGTTGTTGATATTGCTATCTATTCATTGCATAATATTTATTGGGAAAGAAAAGTAAAAAGTGGTCTTATACTGTTCACCCCCCCTTAGTATAATCTTGTGTTCTTAAAATATGTTTAATAAGTTTTGTCCACGTATGGAATTTATTTGCAATGTACTACTTATTATATATATTAAAAAAAATTGTATTGCTAAATAGTAAATAGATTCATCATTGATATGGTTTGCTATATGATCCATGTGAAGTAGGTGGATTTTAGAATTTGGGAAAATACAATTCATCATTTAGCATATATCATCAAAGGAACACCTAATGTTGATAAGGCCATGACATATTTTAAAAGTTTTACTGAAAAGAAGCCTTTTGTTTCATATTTTTAAGTGTTTAGATATATTACTTTAGATCACATCCATATAGAGTTGTGGAAAAAACTTTAGCCAAAGAGTCACAAATAAATATTTGTTAGGTATTATATGGGGTTGTACTACTATTGGATTTATAACCCCACTACTTGTAAGCTTATCTCATTAATAAAGGGTAAAGGGTAAAGTAGTTTCTAATGCATATACGACTATAGGCCATATGATACAAACCTCATGGAGGATGTCATTTACCCAATATATGGTTATTCGACCATACTCTGATTATTGAAGCATGGTATACAATCCTACCACCTTATAGGATTCAAAATTTGGATCTCCATTAAAAGTTCCAACATGTTGACAGGAGCATAACTTCTTTTGAGATTTTTATTGAAGAGAAGCCTTGTTTTTCATATTTTTAAGTGTTTGGGTATATTTTTTTAGATCACATCCATGTTAAGTTGTGAAAAAAATTCAACCAAAGAGGTACAAATGAATATTTGTTGGGTATAGTATGAGGTTGAAGGGTTATTGCATTCCTGATCCTACTACCTATAATCATATTATCTAACTTTATCTCAATTTTGATGAGTCCTCTCTAGGCAAGCCTTTATGATCGATTTTGACTCTTCTTGATGTTAGGAACCTTCTAGTTAAATCAAGCACATCCGTATAAATATTGCAATAATTTGCAGTAATTCATGAAAGAACAAAATATTGCAATACAAAATAGATGCATAAATATATATATTAATCTCACAAATCACAATACACAATCGTTGGCCTCTTCAAGGGGGAAACCTCGTAACAAACATTTGATTCAACATGCAAAAAATATATATCCATCTATGCCCCTCATATTTTTAAAGACTCTTCATAACCCTACCTAATGCTCAAGAGTTGGCTTACATGCAAAATGCCACCCGAGCTAGAATCTTCTACCAAACAAAATAGTTACATTCTTTATAACAATTACATTAAATGGTGTCACTTTTCTAGGTGCCTTTAGTGCCAGAAACTATTTCTAAATAACATTAAAATGGAGCCCCCATATTATAAAGGAGGTTATTACATAATAGTGTTAGGATGGGGTCCTAACTTGCCCTTCCCATTTAAAAAGCTTTGTCCTCAAAGATGAATATGAGAAAACTATTGTTGGAGTTTCTAGAGGGACTCCCATGTCGCATATTCATGTTGTAATCCTCACCATTAAACAATAACATCAATCATGACACAGTGGAAAAGGGTGCACAATATCCTATCCAAAATTCTTTCTAGTTCAAGAATAATGGATCCTTCCTCATCCAGTTTTGGTAGTGTGAATTGAACATGTACCTTGTTGCCAACAATATTCTTCAAAGAGGAGACATAAAATAATAGATGGGTCCTAGAAGTGGTTGAAAGTTTCAATTTGAAGGTTGTGGAACCAATCCATTATAGCACCTAGTAGAGACCATAGTATTTGGTTGTAAGTTTCTAGCATCTAAAGAATTGGAGATATGATTGTTTATAGGGATGCATGCGAAGAAAAACCATGTCCTCCAGTTTGAAGTTACACTTTTAATGGTGTTGATAAGCTTACTGGTGCACATGCTTTTGGGATCATTCAAGATTTACCTTAAGTTGTTGGAGGATGACAACATGCTAGCTGAGAGTGGAATTGATAACTTGAATCTTAAAACTTCTTGGAATGTAGGAGGCTATTGGTGGAGGAAGAGCATACACTGCTTCAAATGGGATCACCTTGGTAGTGGTATGATATAATTATTATACCACCATTTGTCCAGAGGGATCCATTTAGCTCATTGTATAGGATGTTCTAAGGCAATGCAATGGAGGTAGTTTCCAAGCACTTGTTACCAATTTCAGTTTGGTTGCTAGTCTAAGGGTTGTAGGTCAAACTCATTTTGAGTTGAGTGCCCCACAACTTAAACAGTTCCTATCAAAAGTAACTAGTAAAAATAGGGTGCCTATCTAACACAATACATTTGGGTATTCCATCAAGGTGAAATATGGAGTCTAAAAATATTTGGGAAACTATGAAGGTTGTATAGGGATGGGGTAAGGAACATAAATGAGTATACTTTATGAGATGATCCACTACCACCATAATAACTAATTTTCTTCTCAACTTGGGTAACCCTTTAATGAAATCTATGGAAACATTTGCCCATACTTATTTTGAAATTAGCAAGGGTTAAAGGGTTATAGGGGAACATACAATTTACCCTTTCATTCTTTGGCACCTATCACATTCTATCACAAATGTTTGAATATCCCAATTCATTCCCTTCTAAAATAAGGTATGCTTCATCCTTTTATAAGTCTTTAGAAACTCAAAATATCTCATTGTTGGTGATGCATGCAAGATGATTTCTCAAATTTGTGAATTTTAGGGAATGAAAAGTAGGTCATGATATTTCAAGTCTTAACCATCCCAAGTGTATCTAAGGAAATAATTGGGATTTGAGTGGGGCTTGTTGATCAAAGTTCACAAACTAGAATATAACAATCCAAAATTAACCAACCTAGGAGAGAGAATTTTTTTCTAAAAGGAGGTAAATTGACAAGGTTCTTCAAGATTTTTCTAATACAAGATTTATAATCATAAGGCATTACCATATTTTGATATTCCTACAAGCATTCCTCAAGTGGATAGGAGAGGCCAAGCTCCCATAATATCTCTGGGTTTTACCTTATACACCTTCGTAACTTAAAGAACACATTCATATGGTCTCCCCAGTTCCTTACACTTTCCACGAATGCAGGACAACTTATGCCACATTCCTATAACTCATCATAAGTCAATCTATGATGGTTCCTAGGGCGTTATACCGTTTGCCTAGTTAGTTGCATTCCTACGGTGAACTACTAGCCCTTTTTTGTTTGGTTATACCATCTCTGTGATGGGTTAACCAAGGTAATCACCACTCCACCTAGTTCAATCACATGGGATCTATGAGCCTACCCGCCCAAAATTCCATCACTAATCCTTCTTGCTAATGGGTTCCATACTTCTGCAATTGGAAGAAAGATTCAAGTTACACCACTTAAAACCTTTCCAAAGAATCCTCGTCTTTGGGTTCACTTCAAAGATCCTTTATTGAAATTGCCCATTGGAAGATCCTGAGGTATTGCTTCCCGCAACTACCTCTGGTTTGATTCCATCCTTTAGGTTCATATAGATTAGGCTAGCTATGAGTTCCCCCATGAAAAATCCTCTAACCAAAATATAACAACTTCAAGAACCATAACTGATGAGGCCCAAAAATGCCTCATTATTGCACAATGTTTGACTACCATATGATAAGTTAATTGCCAAATAGTTGACTAAAATATACTATTTGTTAAGTGTTTACATGATTTTATGTTAGGAATACTATATCTCTGTTTTTGACTATTTTCAGCATTTTGTGACTGATTTTGCTTGATTAAGTAGCAAGTAAGAACATGCATTTCAATTAACCAAATGTGGTATGCTGATATCCATTAACTTCTCAATGGTTTTTGAATGTTTTCCTGCCCTTCAACTTGTTTCAAATCCACATTGAAGACAAAAGTTTAGGACTGTCATAAATCTGAAAATCTGGAAAAAACAGCCATATAAAAATCAGCAAGTCTGTCACTTTATAGGAACACCTTGAAGTTGTCAAGCAAAGCATGAGGATATGGATGGAATGAGTTCAGAAGGACTACAGGAAGACATCTGACCTATTTAGAAGCATTTCCACATGGTCTAAATAGGCAACAACCGGGTATAACAGAGGAGAGACAATTGTGCAACACTTTTGCACTATTTTAACATGGTTACTTGGTGAATGAAGTGTATAAATTCAGTAGCAACTTGATGTACTCCTTCATGTTGATATTTGAATAATTTTTCCATGTTCTAATTTGTTTGAATTTGCAAGAAATGCCAATATTTTACAATTGTGTAGCAGAACTGGAAAATGCAGTAATTTACCATGTAAATTCCAGCAAGCTACCAATGAATGGCAAGGCATGAAATTCACATCCAAGGAAGAATGAAGACTATTGCAATCTGATCCTGAGGGCTAATCCACCTTAGAAATGCAGCCAAAACCATTTGGAGTCAACACAGTTGGTCATTCTAAAGATCTTCGAAATGAACACAATGTCTTCGGAATGAGAATTGTAGTGTCTTCGGAATGAGCCACTTATCTTCGGAATGAAAACATAATGTACTTTTTGACTTGTTGACTGAATTTTGGCGGTGGAAAAGGGGATAAGAAGGTTGATAAAGTTAAGGGAAAATATCTCCCATCTGATTTTTCCGTCCTTGCCGTCCAAAGCCACCATTCATGGAAAAGGTCAATTTTGATCCTCTTCTAGGATAAACCCAGAAAAACTGTAGCATAATAGAAAGTTGTTTGCAAGATAGGAATGGCATATTCTGAAGTGGAGAATGATGTGTGAGATATTTCTAGACTCCTCTCACGTACTTCCACCATTGAAGATGCTTTCTAAGGGCCAATGACTACTACTGCAACACAAACTGTCCAGATTTGCATTTATTTCAGATCTAGAATTATTGGCAAATCACTGTAAAGCAGCACATAGGCTGATTTGAGCATGGGATATGTTGTAAATATTTATATAAATAACATAGCTCCCTCCTTGGTTGAGCCAGTTAGGAATTAGAATAGAGGAGAGTTTTCAATTGCAGCAATTAGGATTGTACAGTAATTTTTTGTAATAGTTTTCAGCATGTTTTGTCATCAATAAAAGTGCAACTATTTTATCATTTTCTGTTGAGTGTTAATTAGTTAAGGAGTGCTTTTCACCTCCTTCTAGATCAGGAAGTATGGGCCCACTTTCAGATCTAGAAGGAGGGATTTTATGGTAGGTTTTAATCTATAATTTTGCTACAACAAAATTAATAGATTGCTTGCCAGATTTCATTTTCTTGTTTTTATTTTGTATTATGTGATTTATGTTTTCTATTATGTTTGTGTGTAGCATTTGTGTGTATGTCAGCTGACAAATTATATTACGCATTTTTCTTTTGCTTTCCATGTTTTCCCTGCTTTAGCAACTTTCCATTTTCAGCATATTTCATTTTGTTGTCAATTCCTGTAGCATAAGCTTGACGACCTTTTGTGGCAGGGCATTGATAGGTGTTTTTAGAATAAGTTTCATTTACAAGCATCATTTCAATTCTGCAAGAGTAATTAGATTTCAATTCTACAAAAGTAGATTAGATTTCAATTTAGCAATTTCAATTATGCAAGAGTAACTAGATTTCAATTCTGCAAAAGTAGATTAGACTTTCAATTTAGCAATTTCAATTCCTGCAATTGTAGTTAGATTTCAATTCTTGCAACTTAGAATTAGTTTTCAATTCCTGTAATTTATTTTAGTTTCCATTCTTCAAACTAGGTTTAGTGTGACACCAAAAGGCTAAACCAAAATCTGCTTCACCAATAAATGCTTGAAATTTGAATGCTTGAATTGTACTCTGCCCTAACCTTCTATCGTAGACAGCCTTGGACACCACCCCGGATTGATAAATCATTGAGATTAAATGATGAGACTCAATGACACTCATCATTTTGGCGTCGTTGCCGAGGACATGGTGTTGTTAGAGGGTAAAAGTAGTCAAATAATTATTATTGTGCTAAGTTATGAAGTTTAGAGTTAAATCTGAATGTAATAGTTGGTATAAATAATAATTATTGATAGTTGCATTTCAGTTCATTTAGAAAACAAGCAACCACAGGGAGGTGATCTTCACACTTGGGGGTTAAATTGCCTAGTTTGAATTCTTCTCAAAGAGAGATCCCAACAACAACAAACAGGGCAAGTAAATCAACCACCACCTTCAGCCCAACCTGTGGCCAATATGAATAATATAGGACAGGCAACCCCTGTCTATGTAAGCTAAAAAAAAAAAAAATCACAAAAAAACTTTTGCACAATCAAAATAGGAGTTTACAACTTAATGATGATCCTAGAGTTTTCCATTATTACTTAAATATTGTTAGGATTTTACCACGCTAAACCGCAACCTAGCAATTCTTAGCCTACACAGACAATAGTTGATCTCATTAGAGGTGATCCTACCTGACAAGTAGTTGATCTGCTAAAGTTGTACACTTCTTGTCTTATTGTGCAAACCAAAAATATTTTTTTAGCACAACCTTGTGATCGGTCTGAATAATACAGGATAGGCAAACCCCTGTCTATGTAGCCGAATCTGGTATATAAAAAAAAAACTGCAGGGAAATGTTATTGATTGCAACAACATCCAACTGTACTCAAACAAGAACTTACCTGAGCTTGAAGAGACAAAAATCAATGGAGATACACAGAAAACCTTTAGTCCAAACACACAGAAATTAGCCTTGGATAAAGGAGAAAAAAACTAGAAAAACTGCACATAGAAAATTTACTTCCATTTTACAAAGGGGTAAATTATGTCCTCCTAGGAATGAAACAAATTGAAGTGCAGCCAAGAAAATTCTTGAACATTATTAGTTGGCTGACTTATAAACAAAAAGCAAAATTGTTGCTATTTTGAAACAATATTTCAATCCCTTTACATGGAATTACAAGGGTATATCAAGATTTTATCTTGATGTAAGCACTTAACATCTTTTGGGAATTGGTATTTAATTGTTTCAAGAATAGATTGACAAGATTTTGCAGACTAGGAGCCATGGACAACACTTGATTGAAGAAGTTTTCAGATATGGAGCAGTGCTTCTTTCTCCCATTGGTAATTCATGGAGGATGTTAGTGGTGAATGGACATTGCCTTCGGGTATACCATGCACCATTAACTAAGGAGGAGTTCTTGAAGGAGATTCCATTGGATGTACACATAATGGAAGAGAATTTCTCTTCAATATCAGATTCAAAGTGATGATAAAAAGTCTGACAAAAAGAAAAAAAAAAAATACAAGAAAAGCAAAAAGAAGAATAGTCTTGTTTGTGAACTTCCTTTTTGGGTACAAGCAAGACAAGAAAATTTGAAAAAAAAAAAAAAAAAATTTGCAGCAAAGGCATGTCCCACAAAATGGGGATACATGAGGACAAGCATCAATTTCAGCAAGAAATAGGAACAATGGAGCCAATACTTCATTTCCAGCAATAAGGAGGCAATGATGATGTAAGAAGATTCTTATTGGTCATCTAGTAAGGAAGGTTGCATCAATGTTGCAGGTTTCAACAGAAAGAGATGGTGTTTTCATACAACAATTGACATGTTTTTGCAGAATAAGGATTGGTCTTATCCAAATAAGAGTGAGAGATTTTCTCTCTCATTGAAGCACTTGAAAAAAAAAAAGGATAGAAGTTGGTTGAAAACCAGAAATGGCAGCCTCTTCTGATGAAAAAATGAAAAAAGAGATGAAAAAAAAAAATGAATAATTCAATAGTGAAAACCTTCTTGGAGGCGCTACTGAGTTGGCTTGCATGAAAACCAATTTTTTGGCATGCATTGCCTTGTTGATCTACCCATCATTGTTCCACCATTGTACAAATCTCACACTTGCACATGTGTTATGTTTATGTTTTCGAGATAGCCTCGCTAACAATCATCAAAAGCAACTTGTAAGGTGCATGACCAATTTTCGGGACGATAAGGTATGTGTTTCTTGCATTTAATTCATAGTAAACATTTAGCATTTAGTGTATGATAGTCGGTATTTGGCATAAACTATTCATACAATATTGACAAGTTGAAAAAGGAACATGTTCAAGATGTCAAGAAACACCCCCTTATGCCCTTAATTGCATAGAAATTCCAAAACTATGCAAAAACCTGATTTTGGGACTAGACATGGCAGCAATTCTATTTCAATTTGTAGGGAAAATTTTAGAAGGAGAATTGCAAGTTTATATCTCATAATTGTCTGATAAATTGAAGGAGGATAATCAACAAAATGCACCCGAAGGTTCTATTTTAGTACTACTGAAATAAAATAGCAACATACAAAACAAAGAATAGCATCTAAACAAAAGGATGAAGAAGGGATTTTTGATGTTATGGAAGGCTTATACACTCTAGATATGGACCCACAATAGAATCTGTAGCTAACTTTTGCATAGGAGGTCATTTCTGCATTTTTTGAAGATCTTCGAATGAGAAATGCAGTCTCTTTGGAATGAACAGACATCTTCGAAATGAGAAATGCAGTCTCTTCGGAATGAACAGACATCTTCGAAATGAGAAATGCAGTCTCTTCGAAATGAACAGACATCTTCGGAATGAGAAATGCAGTCTCTTCGGAATGAACAGACATCTTCGAAATGAGAAATGCAGTCTCTTCGGAATGAACAGACATCTTCGAAATGAGAAATGCAGTCTCTTCGGAATGAACAGACATCTTCGGAATGAGAATACAGTCTCTTCGGAATGAGCAGGATATCTTCGGAATGAGCAGAAACTGTACCAAAATTGCTGAAAATGCTACATAATAGCAAAAAGAGTAGGGTACATCAAATATTGAGGTTTATAAGGCTCTACCACAAGTAAGTACATCCCTCAAGCATTTCAAATAAAAAAAAATTCAATTTTGTTCAAAAGGTGCAAACAACAAAAATAAGCATTCGAGCTGAAATGTTGTTAAGAACAAAAAATTCCATCAATAGTAGTGCATCCGCCAAATACGGTTCCACAATAAGACTATTGCAAGATGAATCATATGATATCAAGCCTTTAAGAGGTACCTTGCAGCACTAAAAGTTGTAGAAAAATAGAAAAATAGTCATACATGTGCTTAATTGCAAAATACTTGATATAGTGCAGCAAGGAGGAATTTCTCAGTTAGCAGGTAGCAAAGGATGTTGTTCACAAGAATAAAACCAGCATATTACTATGGCCTACTAAGATGCATGAGGGCATGCATCAGTTCAAGTTGGGGGGGATGATGAGGCCCAAAAATGCCTCATTATTGCACAATGTTTGACTACCATATGATAAGTTAATTGCCAAATAGTTGACTAAAATATACTATTTGTTAAGTGTTTACATGATTTTATGTTAGGAATACTATATCTCTGTTTTTGACTATTTTCAGCATTTTGTGACTGATTTTGCTTGATTAAGTAGCAAGTAAGAACATGCATTTCAATTAACCAAATGTGGTATGCTGATATCCATTAACTTCTCAATGGTTTTTGAATGTTTTCCTGCCCTTCAACTTGTTTCAAATCCACATTGAAGACAAAAGTTTAGGACTGTCATAAATCTGAAAATCTGGAAAAAAACAGCCATATAAAAATCAGCAAGCCTGTCACTTTAAAGGAACACCTTGAAGTTGTCAAGCAAAGCATGAGGATATGGATGGAATGAGTTCAGAAGGACTACAGAAGACATCTGACCTATTTAGAAGCATTCCCACATGGTCTAAATAGGCAACAATGAGGTATAACAGAGTAGGGACAATTGTGCAGCATTGTTGCACTATTTCAGCATGGTTACTTGGTGAATGAAGTGTATAAATTTAGTAGCAACTTGATGTACTCCTTCATGTTGATATTTGAATAATTTTTCCATGTTCTAATTTGTTTGAATTTGCAAGAAATGCCAATATTTTACAACTGTGCAGTAGAACTGGAAAATGCAATAATTTACCATGTAAATTCCAACAAGCTACCAATGAATGGCAAGGCATGAAATTCACATCCAAGGAAGAATGAAGACTATTGCAATCTGATCCTGAGGGCTAATCCACCTTAGAAATGCAGCCAAAACCATTTGGAGTCAACACAGTTGGTCATTCTAAAGATCTTCGAAATGAACACAATGTCTTCGAAATGAGAATTGCAGTGTCTTCGGAATGAGCCACTTATCTTCGGAATGAAAACATAATGTACTTTTTGACTTGTTGACTGAATTTTGGCGATGGAAAAGGGGATAAGAAGGTTGATAAAGTTAAGGGAAAATATCTCCCATCTGATTTTGTCGTCCTTGCCGTCCAAAGCCACCATTCATGGAAAAGGTCAATTTTGATCCTCTTCTAGGATAAACCCAGAAAAACTGCAGCATAATAGAAAGTTGTTTGCAAGATAGGAATGGCATATTCTGAAGTGGAGAAAGATGTGTGAGATATTTCTAGACTCCTCTCATGTACTCCCACCACTCGAAGATGCTTTCTAAGGGCCAATGACTACTACTGCAACACAAACTGTCCGATTTGCAATTA
Organism: Wollemia nobilis; assembly: GCA_028583015.1. Classification (NCBI taxonomy): domain Eukaryota; kingdom Viridiplantae; phylum Streptophyta; class Pinopsida; order Araucariales; family Araucariaceae; genus Wollemia; species Wollemia nobilis. Next base: position 2,532,860 of record JAQPPZ010001308.1, on the reverse strand, counting down.
TTTCAGATCTAGAATTATTGGCAAATCATTGTAAAGTAGCACATAGGCTGATTTGAGCATGGGATATGTTGTAAATATTTATATAAATAACACAACTCCCTCCTTGGTTGAGCCAGTTAGGAATTAGAATAGAGGAGAGTTTTCAATTGCAGCAATTAGGACTATACAGTAATTTTTTGTAACAGTTTTCAGCATGTTTTGTCATCAATAAAAGTGCAGCTATTTTATCATTTTCTGTTGAGTGTTAATTAGTTAAGGAGTGCTTTTCACCTCCTTCTAGATCAGGAAGTATGGGCCCACTTTCAGATCTAGAAGGAGGGATTTTATGGCAGGTTTTAATCTGTAATTTTGTCATAGTAGAATTAATAGATTGCTTGCCAGATTTCATTTTCTTGTTTTTATTTTGTATTATGTGATTTATGTTTTCTATTATGTTTGTGTACAACATTTGTGTGTATGTCAGCTGACAAATTATATTACGCATTTTTTCTTTTGCTTTCCATGTTTTCCCTGCTTTAGCAACTTTCCATTTTCAGCATATTTCATTTTTTTGTCAATTCTCGTAGAGTAAGCTTGACGACCTTTTGTGGCGGGGCATTGACAGGTGTTTTTAGAATAAGTTTCATTTACAAGCATCATTTCAATTCTGCAAGAGTAATTAGATTTCAATTCTGCAAAAGTAGATTAGATTTCAATTTAGCAATTTCAATTATGCAAGAGTAACTAGATTTCAATTCTGCAAAAGTAGATTAGACTTTCAATTTAGCAATTTCAATTCCTGCAATTGTAGTTAGATTTCAATTCTTGCAACTTAGAATTAGTTTTCAATTCCTGTAATTTATTTTAGTTTCCATTCTTCAGACTAGGTTTAGTGTGACACCAAAAGGCTAAACCAAAATTTGCTTCACCAATAAATGCTTGAAATCTGAATGCCTGAATTGTACTCTGCCCTAACCTTCTATCGTAGACAACCTTGGACACCACCCCGGATTGATAAATCATTGAGATTAAATGATGAGACTCAACGACACTCATCAATAACTCTCTCTCTCTCTTGCATGCAAGATATAATCATGCTTACTTTGCTTGAAAAGAACAAATTATATCCTTTCTAATTAATTTTCTATAAACATTAATTATCTTTCTAGAATAATGCTTAATTGAAAGCATGTATAACCAATAAAAACAAGTTCATATAAAATACAAATTCTAATTGCCAATCATAGAAAACATTTCATCATTCTATATCAATATTGACTAGAATTCTTATACTTTCCAAAACAAAAAATAGAGGCTAAAATTGTGAACACCTTTGAAGGACAATCATCAAGCCCTTGTATCATTAAAAGACTTTAAACAATATTTAACTCTTCAACACATACAAGATAATTATTACATTTCCTTCTATGTAATTCAAATTACATAGAAATAATACTTATCTCTGGTTTAACATGGTAAAATCCTTCTCATCCATAACCTTGTTTGCTAACATTTTTCAAGCTCCAATGAGATATGGTAGGGAGTAAGAGATTAGTACAGTTCTATAATATGTTAATGCATTCCTAAATGTTCTTTCATATTTAGTGCATCAATCAAGACATGTAAAAAAATTATGTTTACATTCCTACATCAATTATGCATTTTATTAATGAACTCATATAGAAAAATCCTTTGCTTTTCTATTTCAATATTAAAACATTAACATGAAAAAATCCCATAAATTCCTTCACTCAAATGGAACTCCATGCCCAATTTAATACATTTTCACAATATAAAAAATAAATTCCTATGCATAAGAAAAGTCTCTTCTTTTCTTTCTCTTAAATAGATTCCACACCCATTTAACCATTCATTTGTTTATATAAAGCAATAACAGTAAAGAAAAACCCCATAATTCTCCTTTACCAACATTCATTATTTTGGCATTTACAAGTCCATAATCATTTAGTAAACTACCAATAAAACATAGTACCTCCATATCTCATCTTTATTACAAATTAATATAGAAACTTTTCTTCCCCTTTTTAAATAAAATAGGTACATCTCTTATCAACCAAACAAAAATTAAATATAAAACTCTATCTTTATAAATAATACCAGGGAGTTGCCTTTAACTACCAAATGCATTAAAAGTACAAATTCTAAAGAATTCATTAATCCAAAAGAATAAGGTCGGCCATTACACCTTTTTTAAATTTCAAACCTAAAAATACATTCCCGAATTCAACCTTGTTTTCTAATTGCAAATGGAAGTCATTCGGCCGAACCTAAAATACTCTATTCATTAAGAGATTTAAAATTAAAATAAATAAAGGTTAAGGAGCTAAAGCATACACCTGATTAATATCCTCTAACACATACTAAAAGAGATAAACTAGGTACACTACTCTATGATTGGTAAATATAGTAGAGCTATGGTTCCCAGAACGAAGTCCAAAGCATTATAAATATGTCGCAACTAAAATAATGCAGAGCTATCAAAATATTAAATTAAATCCAAGGGTTTAATTAAGAACATTAATAAAACTTCCATGGATTTGACTGCATCTCTAGGCAGCAAAAGAACATGAAACAATGCTCTCCAAACACACAAGTTACGTCTAGCATTTCCAAACACAAATGCATGCTCTCAACCACACAAGTGACATCTAGAATTTCCAAATACAAAGCCATGCTCTAAAAGCACATAGGTGATGTCTATTTTCTAGATACAAGGTCATGTTTTAAAAGAAACACACATGTGATGTCTAGTTTCCAAATACAAAGCCATGTTCTAAAAGAAACACACAGGTGACGTCTAGTTTCCAGATACAAAGCCATGCTCTAAAAGAAACACACATGTGATATCTACCTTCCAAATGAATAATATAAATACATAAAACTAAATCAATTAGTATGTTAAGGCTTCTAATGATTTGTTCAAGCAATTTCACTGCGTTAACGAGCTTAAGCTTTAAGGTAGAAACCTTTCGTCATAGAAATATTTTCAAACCAGCAAAGTAATGTAAGGCTTACCCATGAGCCTTAGAAACTCCAATTGTGCAGAGAACCAGAGAATCTAGGCAAAGACGATGAATCACTTGCTAGAGTCTGAAGCACTATCCCTCAAACTTTGGCCTATCTTCTCTTTCACCTCTCCTCTCTTTTACAAACTTGAAAAACAAGAAGAGATAAGCAACAGTCCCAACCATCCACCCCACCTCCCTCTTCTATAAAATTTCAATTAAAGCCACCCGAACGTGCACTCTCTAGGAGTTCTTCATGAAAGTAAGCTACTACCTTATGTTAGTATTATCTTCTTCTTTTTTTAATTAATAAGGACTTTAATAAATATAATCTTTGATTTCTCCAATTTTAAGACTATTACCATTAACAGTACCATATTCTTTTATAAAATTGTCAAAACAACAAATGGATATATTTATCCAAATGCATCAAACTAAGCATTAAATCATTGATTATTAATACATAGTACATCTCATTACAAATATTTGGCCATTTCTTCTCTAAGATGATTGATCCACTGAGAAAGTGGTGTAAATATAACATGATATAGCATTCAACATTCCTTGATCTTCATATTATCAAGATAATGCATTAGCCACTACATTCTCCTTTCCTTTTTTATATATTATTTCATAATCATAGCCCAACAATTTAGATACCCATCTCTGTTGTTCGAGCATGGCTACACTTTGTTCCAAGAAGTACTTAAGACTTTGATGTCAGTTTTGATTGAAAAATAATCCCCAATGAGATATGACCTCTAATGATTAATATGTAAAATGGCTAATATCTCCTTTTCATAGGTATATTTATCCAAATATTGTCCCAAAAGTGCCTAACTAGTGAAGGCCAATGGTCTTCCTTCTTGCATCAAAACTACCCCAATTCCATTGGTAGAAGCATCACTTTCAATTACAAGAGGTTTGGAAAAATATGACATTGCTAGCATTGGGATGGTTGTCATGGCTTGTTTTAAGTCCTTGAAAGCTTTCTCTGCTAGTTCTGACCAAATAAAGAAATTATTTCTCAACATGGTTGTTATAGGAGATGTCTTTCCATAATTCTGCATAAATTTACGATAATATCCTATGAGTCCCAAAAATCCTTGAAGTCCCTTTAGGGTTTGAAGCTTTGGCCATTATTGAATAGCTAGAATATTTTTAGGATCAACTTTAATTCCTTTTTTGGTGATAATGTAACCCAAATAATCTACTTCTTGCAACCCAAAAGAACCTTTTGACCTCTTAGCATAAAGTTGATTCTTAGACATAAGTTATAGGGTCTGATCTAAATGTTGAAGATGTTTCTCCCAAAAGTGATTGTAAATTAGAATACCATCAAAGAAGAATAGAATGAATTTACAAAGGAAAAATTTAAAAATGAAATGCATCAAACTCTAAAAAGTGGATGGTGCATTGGTCAAGCCAAATGGCATTTCCAAGAATTCATAGTGTCCTTCATGAGTCCTAAAAGCATTTTTAGGAATGCCATCTTTCTTTATTCAAATTTGATGGTATCTCAACCGCAAATCTAATTTTAAAAAATATTGGGTACCATGCAACTCATCTACTATCTCATCAATTATTGGGATGGGAAATTTATCTTTAATAGTTATTTTATTGAGTTCTATAAAATCCACACACAAACACCAAGACCCATCTTTTTTTGCACCAATAACACTAGGGAAGAATATGGACTAATTTTGGGGAGAATAACCCTTGCAGCAAGAAGTTCCTACACTATTTTTTTGATTTTTTATTCATAAACATATGGGTGCCTATAGGGGTAAACATTTGGAGGAAGACTACCTAGAATTAGCTAAAGTGCATGGTCATGAGTTTGATGAGGGGGTAGTCCTTTCAGTTCTTCAAAGGCTATGTCATATTTTTCCAATAAAAGTTGTAATTCTTCTTGTTGGTCCTTGTCCCCATCATCTAAAGCTTATATAGCAAATAATTGGGCCACCACCCAATGGGTTGACTTTTCAATAGTTTATCCATCTTATGAGATGAAACAAGTTGAGTAGCCTTGACATTCACGCCTTGTAAGGTATACTTTGTTCCTTGCTAGCTAAATTTCATCCATAGCTTAGAAAAATCTTATAATACTAGACCCACCATTCTTAGCCACTGTGCTCCTAGAATATCACACCCACTTAGGGGTAAGGTAAACATATCCACCTTGAGATTATATTACCCTATTTGTATTTTAATATTTTTACAAGGAAAAGTGCCTCCATTGTCAATCATGATTTCAAAGGATTTACAAGTATAAATATAACAATTCCCCTATTTTTCCACCCATGGGTCAATAAAGTTATGTGTTCTCCCAAAGTCAACAAGAATTATTACTTGTTGTCCCTTGAAGTGTCCTATCACCTTCATGGTTTGGGAAGTTGATATGTCTGCTAAGGCATGCATCAATTTTTTTGGTTATGATTCTTTTGGGGCTTCTGGTTATTTTGTGTGTTCCTCTCCTTGAGGATCCTCTTCCACCTCTACAAAGTTTGTGGATGTTGTCTCATACACATCAAGTAAATACAATTTTTGGTTTACACATTTATATCTTGGGGAGTACTTCTCATCATAGTTATAACATCGCCCTTGGGCTCTTCTAGTGTCCATCTCTTATTGTGTCAATTTTTTAAAGGTAGGAGATTTGTTGGGAGGATTTGATGTTGGCTTAGATGAAAAATATGGTTAATATTGAGAAAATTTGGAGGTGCATCCTTGAACCTTAAGTTTTTCCTTAGCTAGTCTAGCCAATGCTATGGCCTATTGTAACATTTATGGTCATAATATTTTAACTTTAGCATTATTATCATCCTTCAAACCACTCAAAAATCCTTTGGAAGAATTTGAGACTCAAACCAGTGGTATGATTGGCCAATTTTTTAGAATGGTTGAAGTTTGTTTGAGTTTAGAAAGGGCTTCTGTAAAGTCTTCATACTCACTGACCAAATCGAGTGAGTAGTTGTTGCTCAAATTCAATCTAAGTAAGATTAGGGTTTGCTTTTTTGAGCCATTGAAACAATTGCAAGGTGTTTGATTCAAAATTAAAAGAGGCACCTGTGAGGTACACAACTATCTTTTTGAATTATTTCCATCAAACTTGGGAAATTCTAGTTTGGGCAATTTAAATTCATTAATATTATGGGTTTCTCGTTGTTGATTGTTGGGTCCATATTTGTGGTTATAAGAACCAAATAGACCATATGTGTGTGTTACTAATTAAACGACCTTCCAAGTCTATAATTTTTCCATTTTATTGCTCCTTCATTTTCTTATGTTCCCTTACCACACAAGCCAAGGATTCATAAAGATTTGAATTCATCCCTTAACTGATTTAAACCATCCTTTAATTGACCTCCCAAATGCTCCCCCATGAATTTACTTGAGTAGCAATTTTTTGATCTATTTCTTGTGCCTTTTGTTGTTCCCTAGTGCTTGTAGCCATACTCTATGATTTTTGACCTTCTAAGGATACTAAAAATAGGAATAATATTTTGACAATTACTATTTTTAGTAATGATCCCAAAAAGTGTTTGGGTGCTATATATCAAAATGATCACCTCGAAAAGACGATTAGAATGGGCTTGGTTTCCAGCTAATACTTTTTGGCATCCAAACTATTTTCTAGGGAGTGTTGTCTTCAAGTGTCATCTATTTTTCTTCTGGATTCTTGGTTCACTAAAAAAATGACTTTTGTCCAACAACTCCTTAGTAGGATTTGCAATGTCTATTATAGCTCACTATTTCTAATGGTTGTATTGGAAAAATTTGTTACTAACAATTTCCCTAACTATCATGATTCTTGACTGTAAAAGATAATTTCCACTGACTCTGGCAGGTTCTTTTTTGACTATTATTAACTTTGAATTTGGTTGAAATTAATACCTGGATATTACTGACTACTACCCTAACAGAACCTGTCTTGATTATTACTTTTTATTAGATGGAAAGAAGGGGTTTTTAAAGGGTCCCTGAACCTTTTACAAAATTACACCATTTTCCAACAAAAAATGTTGAGTAGATTGAGAAGAACACAAAGGAGATAACATGAACCTAATCCATAAAGACAAAAAAGGTACATGGACACAACCCTAGTTGCCTAGACAAGAAGAAAAACAAGGTAGGGGTACACCCATAAACACCCAAAAGAACCCATAGTGGAAAAATATCCAAAGAAGATAGCAACAACTAGAGAATAAGAGAACCATCCAAACTACTCAAGGTCTCCAAAAAAAGAGACCTGAGGATCTTTGAGGTACGAAAGCCAAAGTGCAGTGGATCTTGAGGTGTGACTGGTGAGATACTGGTGCACGGATCCCAAGGAAAAGTTGGGCATACGGATCTTGAGGAGCACACAGATCTCGAGGAGCGATGGAGAGGCTAAGCGCATGGATCCCAAGGATCTAATTGGACGTTGATAGCAGGCTGATGTGGCGGCAGAGCTAGGCGGAAACTGTTGACGTGGAATGGAGCTGACAACAGGTGGATCGAGGCTGACCAGGAGCTGATGTGCATGATGTGGCAGAGAGGAGCCGACGTGGCAGAGCGTGAGCTGACGTGGAAGAGAGGAGCTGACGTGGCAGAGTGCGAGCTGACGTGGATAAGTGCTGACATGGACGACATGGACGCTCCGGGTGTGTGCCACATGGCAGAGTTTGTCTGGTCGACGGACGGGCAAAAGGTTGGCGAGATCGATTGCCCGAAGGCAATCGACCTAAAGAGTGTTCGTAGGCTTTGATAAAGCCTGGACACACTCTTTGCCCACTGAATGTGGGACTAAATTTTTTTTAAAAACTATTTTAAGCCGACCATATCAAGTATAAACTCCTTCCTCTCTTTATCCGTCCGGCTAGAATGGTCTAGCGGTCAAGTCCCCCGCCTTGCAGAGAAGAGACCCGGGGTCGAATCTCGTCGGGGTAAAAAAAAAGGTTTTTTTATTTTTTTTCTCTTCGTGATTAATGAAGGTTTAAAGTTGTTTTTTGGTTTTGTGCTACCATCAGTAGCCGCGTGGTGCAGCGGCTAAGACTGCCTAGTAGACGGCGGAGGTCTTCAGATCGATTCTCGTCGGGGGTTTAAAAAAAAAGGTTAATTTTTATTGAATTTTTTTATTATTTGTTTTTTAAAAAGGTTTAAATTTTTTTTTAGTAATTGCTATATATTTTTTATTATGTTTTTTTTAAATATCCATTTTATTTAAAAATAATAATTAAAAATATATAAAGGAAATTGTTAAAAAAAAAATTAAAGGGTCTTTATTAAAACAAATTTTAGAAAAAAAAATTAAAAAAAAAAAGGGTGCAAAGATATTTTGATATATAAAGTTTTTTTTGGCATCATACTAAGTTGTAACCCAATTCATATGGTGTGATTCTGGGTAGATGATCCGGTCAGCCGAATGCTATAATGCATTACTCTCTCTGTTGAGAAGAGAGACTCCTGATTGCTTTGACGGGAAAGTCCAGCGGTATGGACTTCATACAGTGTTTTGCCAATTAGAGAATCAAGTGATTGCTCATCTGAGGAAACCAGATTCTGGCTACGAGGCGGATTCTAAAGATAATATCTTCGGGCAAAGGATTGTTGAATCTGATACGATTGAAATAGTATCTAAAGGACAATCAAGTAACATTTATTCACCTACAGTACTTGAAGTAGAAACAAGTGAGAGCTATACACCACACTCTCCTGATTCAGAACTAGCAGAAGAAGAAGAAAAAGAAGAAGAAGAAGAAGAATAAGAAGAGGAAGAAGAACCAGTGGAAGTGAAACCTGCAACTGAAGAATGAAATGTTCTCAAATGAAGTTTTGAACCAGTAGCAGCACAAGAAGTCATTATAATTAGTGATGACGAAGCAGATAATTTCACCTTTCCAGTTTTGGGTGATCCTCGAGAAGAAGAACGCCAAATCAGTGAGCATATTAAGAAAGCTAGATTTGATTTAAATAAGTAAATCAGTGATCTATTTTGTACTTCTTTGTACTACTTGTTTGAAGTTGCAATAAAGTTTGCTTTCTAAAATGGCTTCCAATACTAGTCTACCAATTCCTAAGTTCAATGGTGGTGATTACGAGTATTGGTCAATTAAAATGAAAACTCTTTTGATAGGAAAAAGGTCTTTGGGATGTGATTGAAGAGGGATATACTGAACCTACTACTGCTGATTGGGCAGCTTTGAATGTTGCTGATAAAAGGGCTAGAAAGGAAGCATAGAAGAATAATTCTTCCGCCCTTTATCATATCCAAGCCGCCCTTGACAGAAGTATTTTCCCTAGAATAGCTTCTTTTATAACTACTGAATCTACTTGGAATGCTTTAAAAGAAAGTTATAGGGGTAGTGAACAAGTCAAACAAGTTAAACTACAAACCTTGAAATGAGAGTTTGAGACTCTTAAAATGCAAGAGAGTGAAAAGGTTGGTGATTACTGCGTGCGTGTGAAAGCCGTAGTAGATAAGATGGTCACTTTAGGAGAAGATGTAAAGCCTGAAGTTATAGTGAAGAAAGTGTTGAGGACACTTCTTCCTAAGTGGAATTCGAGTTGCCATAATTATAGAAGAATCCAAAGACCTAACTTCTCTGTCTTTTGAATCCCTAATTGGCTCACTTCTCTCACATGAAGAGAGGTTACAGCAAACTCCTTCCACAAGTTATGGAGGAGATGATAAAGCCTTTGCTTCATAAGAAGGGAGAGGTAGAGACCATGGCAGAGGACAATATAGAGGTAGAGGTAGAAATAATCAGAGAGGTGGAACTCCTAACAAAGGAGGAAATCAAAACAAAGGAGGATTCTCAAATAGAGGTGAACAACAGAATAGAGGTGGACAACAAAATAGAGGAAAACAATAAGGTAGAGGCAAAGGAGGAGATAAGTCAAAACAATCTTGCTACAACTATGGCAAACTTGGCCATTATGCTCATGATTGTTGGACAAAGACTTCACAAGGAACTAGTAGCAGCCAGAGCAGTCAGTTTGGAAATTTTAGAGAAGAGGAAGAGGCCACAAATCTCTTTCTCTCTTATGGTCAGGCATATCAGAACATGAATGATACATGGATCTTGGACACTAGGTGTTCAAACCATATGAGTGGCAAATTTGCTACTCTAAACTCCTCATACAAATCCAGCATCAAATTGGGAGATGATAAATCATTGGCAGTTGAAGGCATTGGAGCCATGGTAGTTCCAACTAAAGAAGGCATCAAACATGTAAGTGATATCTATTACACACCCCATCTTCAACACAATATTTTAAGTGTTGGTCAAATGTTAGAAAAGAACTATAAGTTGCTTTTTTATGAGGGTAAATGCACTATTTTTGATAAAAATAACAGTAATAGAATCCTTACACAAGTGCCAATGTCAAATAATAGATTGTTTCCTTTAAAGTTTGGCCAGCCAGGGGGAAATAAGTTAGCAAATGTTGCTATTTCCAATCCAAGTGTCCTATGGCACTTGAGATATGGTCATTTGAATTTAGCTAGTTTGAAAATGCTAACTTCACAAGCGATGGTAACCGGACTTCCTAAGGTTCAGGATAGTAAGGAATTTTGTGAAGGGTGTGCTCTTGGGAAGCATGCCAGATCAAAATTTCCTCATGGACAAGCATGGCAGGCCAGCTATCCACTCCAGCTAGTGCATATAGACATCTGTGGTCCGATGCAGACCAAGAGTCTTGGTAATAACTCTTACTTCCTACTCTTCATTGATGATTTTACTAGAATGTGCTGGATATATTTTTTGAAATATAAGGATGAAGCATTTGAATGCTTTGTCGATTTCAAAACAAGAGTTGAAAGTGAGAGTAGATATTTTGTAAAATATTTTAGATCAGATAGGGGAGGAGAATACTCCTCTAATGATTTCTTGAATTTCTGTAAGAAACATGGCATTAAGAGGCAGTTCACAGCTGCCTACACTCCATAGCAGAATGGTGTCGTAGAGAGGAAGAATCGCACCATTGTGGAGATGGCAAGGTCTATGCTTCAGATGAATCATTTGACTAATTCATATTGGACAGATGCAACTAGGACCAGTGTACATATCTTGAATAGAAGTCCTACTGTAAGTTTGGAAGGACAAACACCTTACCAAGCTTGGTATGGTAAAAAGCCAAATGTTAAGTATTTTAGAGTGTTTGGCTTGCTGGAATATTCTCACATTCCTGATGAGCTAAGAAAGAAGATTGATCCAAAGAGTCAGGCATGCATCTTTGTAGGATATTGTGAGAATACAAAAGCTTACAGACTTTACAATCCCAGGACTAGAAAGTTTGTGCTTTCCAGAGATGTGATTTTTGATGAAGGGGGAGAATGGGGTAAGCCCCAAATTTTTAGTGATGATGAATCTAGTGATGTAGGTTCTAAGTAGGTGCAACAACAGATACCACAGAAAAGTAAGCAGTCTCCTCCCAGAGATCCAGGTTCATTTTTTGATTCAACTTCTTCACCAAGTCCTTCTCCGCAGAGATCAGTAAGTTCCTCACAAATGGACATCGATTCTCCATCCAGAGGTAAGAGAACTCTATAGAATCATCCATCATATCAGATGTTGGATAAAATATTTTCAAAAAGATACACTAGGAGTCAAGCTAGTGAAATGAATTCTGTTCTACAAAGATTAGAAAATATGCACTTGTATGGTGATGATGTTTCCCAGTAGGAACTTAGGGGAGATTTAGTTAACTATGCTTTGTTAACTAATACACAGCTTGAACCTTCTAGTTATGATAAGGCTTGTACTCAAAATATTTGGTAAGATGCCATTAAAGAGGAGATTGCCTCTATAAAAAACAATGACACTTGGGAGCTAGTGAATCTTCCTAAAGGAAAGAAACATGTTGGATGTAAGTGGGTCTACAAGACCAAGTTTAATGCTAATGGAAGCATCGAGAGGCACAAGGCAAGATTAGTTGCAAAGATATTTACTCAGAAATATGGAATTGATTATGAAGAGACTTTTTCTCCTATCGCCAGACAGGAGACTATCAGAACAGTTCTTGCCTTAGCTGCACATAAAGGATGGACAGTCCAACACATGGATGTAAAGAGTGCATTTCTAAATGGTTACTTGACAGAAGAAGTGTATGTTGAGCAACCATAGGGATTTGAAGAGAAATACAAGGAACATCTTGTTTACAAACTGAAGAAGGCTCTTTATGGCCTCAAGCAAGCACCGAGAGCTTGGTACTCACGCATTGATGGGTACTTTAAAGACTATGGGTTCATCAGAAGCAAAAATGAACCCACACTCTACTACCTGAATCAAGTAAATGACATCCTCATAGTTTTTTTGTATGTGGATGATCTCATTTTTATGGGTAGTAATGAAAAAGTTAACATGGAGTTCAAGCACTCCATGATGTAGGAATTTGAGATGAATGATCTTGGCTTAATGAAATACTTTCTTGGAATGGAAGTACATCAGACAGTATCAGGGATCTTCATCTGTCAACTTAAGTATGCTCGAGATATGATTCAGAAGTTTGCTATGGAGCAATGCAAATTATTTACAACTCCAATTAGACATGGGATCCAATTAAGCAAGGATGATGGAGCACCGAAAGTTGATGTGACGACTTTCAGAAGCATTGTTGGGAGTTTGATGTTTCTCGCCAACACCAGACCAGATATTTAGTATGTTGTATCTCTTGTTTCTAGATTTATGTCTAATCCATCTGAGCTGCATTTGCAGGCAGCTAAAAGGATTTTGAGATATGTGAAGGGTACATTGGATTTTGGAATCCAGTACTACAAAAGTGATACTATCACACTTGCAGGATTTTGTGATAGTGATTGGGGCAACAATATTGATGATAGAAAATCCACATCGGGTAACTGTTTTAGTCTTGGTTTGGGCCTAATAACTTGGAGTTCCAATAATTAGACAGTTGTAGCGCTATCTTCAACAGAAGCTGAGTATATAGCGGTTACTCATGCTAGTACTCAATCTCTATGGCTACGAAAGGTATTAGAAGAGATTGGAGAGCAGCAAAGTGGTCTAACTCGAATATTTTGTGACAACATCAGTGTCATTCAGTTGGCATACAATCCTGTCCACCATAGTAGATCAAAGCATTTTGATATGAAGTACCACTTCATACGAGATATGGTGGAAATAGATATTGTTGAGCTTCACTATTGCCACACTTTAGAGAACGTCGTTGACATCTTCACCAAGGTGCTAGCTAAAGCTCAATTTGTAAAGCTGAGAGATTGTATAGTCAGTTCTCTCAACTTTAAGGGGGAGAATGTAGCAAGTGTGAACAAGACTTAGCTTGAAACGGCTTAGAAAAATCTAGTTTTTCTAAGCCCAGTGTGAACACACTTACCTTTTGTTGGCTAATCTTGTTGGATGGTCGGCATGATATTCTTTCTCCCTTACCTTTATTTTCTCCTTATCCCTCCATTGTCCTTCCTCCTTTCCTGCCATCCATTTTCCCTTATCACTCCACTCCCTTCTTCTCCCCACGCTCGCTGCCACCTCCCACTCCACTTCCTACTCCTTCGTTCTCTCTAATCTCCCCGATCTTCCTCGACCTTCCCTTCCCTACTATTGCGCATGTTCTAAGCCTATATAAGGTTTATTTTATTGTAATATTGAACTGGTTAGTTTAATGAATAATTTTGGCTTTATTGTTATTCGTGTCAATTTTTACCTTGGCTAATGTTAATCTAAGCTTACCTTAACCTTAGATTCACAACCTCCACTCTAGTCACAACACTTTTGGGGGATTTCACCTCTTCAAATTTCACCATTAGGATTTTGGGGGTCTTTAGCGGGTCTCCCTTCACCAGTGTACCCTAAGGGGAATCAAGATTCTCATTAGGGGAATATGAGTCTTCATCATAAGAATTCTTTGAGGAAATTGGTGAGGCTGAAGAAGGCTCCTTGCTATCAGACTGAATAGAGGCACCATATGCATTAGAGACATCAACATGAGACACCTACTTTTCAAGGTTGAGTTTCCCTACCTTGTCACCATGATTTACAACATTCTTGAACAAAATTTTCAATAGACCTTGATGGAGGGGGCTAGAGGAAAGGCCACGCTTGACTTGATCCATAGTCTTTTCAGTGGATATGAACAGAAAGGTTGGGATATTCATCATCTTCTTCCTTCACAAATTATTAAGGAATGTAAAATGAAAGCTTCAAACACTAATAGATTGACCATCAGGGATAAAATAATTAATTATTGCCAAAGCCACCCCATCATCTTCTTCCTTAGCATTTATCTTGATAGTTACTTTCACTACTAGTTATTTTGCTTGTTTTACTATAGTTAATTTTGTGATAGTGTAGTCTCTTCAGTATGCTCAATTTTTGTGGTAGGATTTGGGTTTACATTCAACAAAAATAGGGTACTCAAGGCCAAGGTATATGTATTATCCATATCCCTTTGCTATACCATAACGAAAAACAATAATGCTTAAACCAATATTTTAGGCCACTACTCAAGGAGGATTCCACACATATCCTTGAGCACACTATTTGCCTCTCTGATTATATGAGAGGGTGATCTTCCCAAATGTTGTGCTTAGTAAACTATGGATATATACACGATCGAATAGCTTCATATGGCTGGAGTTTTCTCCTAATCCTAAGGGGGGTCTCTCAATATACCTTAAGATACATGGGATCTCAAGCCCATATATGCATGTTGTCTAAGGCCTAGGTATTGGATCCTGGTCAACCCTAACTTCACTAGATGCTTTATGATTAATCTAGCTTAGCCAATAATGATAGCTCCTTTGTGATATTTTAAAACCCCCAACACAAGATTTCTAACCTATTAAACTAAAATAGAAAAAAAATAGCTAGAATTTTTTAGTAGGACATTAAACAAAAAAATATACAAAATTTATACATAACTATTGGCAATTTTGGGTACTTTGGGTACATTGCCTTTGCTCAAGTGTATAAGTTGTCATTGATGTCAAAAGGCATTTTTGTGTTGATATCAAAAAGAGTGTGATGTCAAAAATATCTTGAGAAGCTTCATAATGTTAAAGGGTTTTTATTAAAACCATGGTGACAAGGTTAAAGGTTTTTCTTAAAACCATTTGGACTCATTAAGGGTTTTTATTAAAACCAAGCTTAACTTAATGCAAAGGTTTTTACTTCTTGAAAAACCTTGAAGGTCCATGTTTATTATTAATAATTAAATTAACTCAAACCTTTGACAAAGGTCTAAGTTTAATTTATTATTAATAAAATAATAATTATTATTATTTTAATTATTATTAAAGGGTCTTTTAACCCTTAAGCGACGTAGATAAAGATTTCATTCGCCGACGTGTTGCCATCGTTGGAGGAGCGCCGACGTCAAACAATTAAGGAGAAATGGCTATATAAGTGGGGATGATTTTCTAAAGTGATGGTACCATCGATCGATGCAATTTCATAGCTCTGTGTCCTCCGTAAAAGTGATGTTTTTGTTGTATTTCGTTGTCCATCCATATTGAATGGCCCAAGATTTTCGTGCGCTTGACGTCCGACAGATTGCGTTTCTCTGACATTTGATAAGACTACGAACTGTGTTTTCTAGTTGTGCCTTGACATCCGATTGTTTGCGCTTCACACTTGTTGATTGGATTGCATGAGGGATAACGGTTTTTGTTTGCGTTGCGTGGACATTTAATTCTGCTGCCAGGGAGTTACGTTTTTGGACAGCGCTCATGATGATGGTGGTGGCTTGAGGAAAATGTTTACGTTTTCAAATCCTTGGCGATTGAAGGAAGACAACACATAGGATTACATTATATTTTTCATTGGGCACTTGTGCTCCAATGGTGGTGGTGTGTTGAGTGAAGAAGCATTGAGCAGAGGTGCCAAGTTTGACCCGTGTGTGGGCAATTTCGTTTTGGTCGTGATGCACGAGGATAGCAGCAATGAAAGCGCTTTAGCATTTGTGGTGGTGTTATTCATTTTTCTCCAAAGGTTGGAGAACTAAGGTTGGCCAAGGTATATCTTTTATTATTTGCTTGGAGTATTTTGAGTTGACTTGGCAAATATAATTGATGGAGGTATAAGGTTAAGTTGTCATATTTTGCTTTGACATTATTTTATTGATGTTTAAAGAAGAGGAGCTAAAAGGTGTAATAAAGGAAGTTTTTATATTTGCTCATTTATCTTGGTTCTAACCCTAACTTGGTTGGAAGTTTGAGGGTTGTGTGTGGTGACAGCTTTAAGGATCAATTTTCTTCTACTCCAAAAAGGTATGGGCACATTTTCCTTATGAGTATGATTGGTGTATGTTTTTCTGAAATAAGGTTGGAGTGAAAAGGTTTTCAACTAGGTTTCCTTTGGTTGGGTGTAAATCCTATTTTTTGGTTTGTTGAAGACTACTTATGCATTGTTATCCTTAAGGAGAGTTTTTGGTGAATGCATAATTTTGGTTTGAGGTAGTGGAAGCATTGTGCACTAGGGTTTATGTTTGTGAGTCTTGCTACTTGCATTGAGATGGTGAAACCCTTAGTTGGTTGTTTTGATATTGATGGTTGAGTTGCTTCCATAGAGGTTGTTTTGATCAAGTTAGTGCTTTACTTGATACATGATTTGGGCTTACTCCATTGAGTTGATTTGAGCAAGTTATTCTTTGCATTTGGTGATATTGTGTTGGTGGCTATTTTGTTCAAATATCCTTGGAGGGAAAAGGATTTCTACTTGTTTCCTTTTCTTGTGATGATTGGTTGAATGCTTCAAGGTTGATGTTGAGTTGAATGGTGTTGGTTGACTAAACCTTGTTTGATGAGCATTGTTGTTGAAACCCTAATTGTTGGTGAAAAGAACATGAGTATCATTGTTATATGAGATATTGCATGGTTGGCAATTGTTGGGTTGTGTTTCATGTTCTTGAGAAAAGCATACTACATCTATCTTATTCTTTTGAGATTGAGATTGAGTTGAGATTGATATTGGGAGTTAAGTATAGAACATATTGAGTCTCTAACAATTCTCTTTATGTTTCTATGAGATTTGAGATTGAGATTGGGAGTTAAGTATAGAACATATTGAGTCTCTAACAATTCTCTTTATGCTTCTATGAGGTTGATGAATCACATTGGGTCTCTAACAATTCTCTTTGTGGGTTCATGCTAAGCAAGTTTTTCTTGGTGAGCTTGCTGAGGTTTTGGACAGGTTTCGGTGGGGACTTGTGAGCAGGTTTTGGACAGGTTTCGGTGGGGACTTGTGAGCAATTTTTGGACAGGTTTCGATGGGGACTTGTGAGCAGATTTGGATAGGTCCTAGCAGAGGACTTGTGAGCCGAGTTTGATAGTTCTATCAGAGAACTTGAGGATAGAGGTGCATTGGTTCTATGAGAAGAACCCGAGGATAGATTTGGCAAGTCTTTGAGAAGGCTTGTATGTAGAGGATTGATTTGTTCAAGTGTTGGACAGATCTGATAGACAGAGGAAGACTTGTACTAGACCGACTGACTGTGTTTGGTACATGTTGCTAAGCTACTGTGGACGTGATCATAGAAGGCAGAGGTCTCTTAGGCTAAGCATTGAGGACAAGAGGTCTTCGATGGAAAGGAGTTCCACGTGTCTGGCAAGAGGTAGAGGCAGATTGATCTTCTGAGGGATCATTTCCAGAGTAGAGGGGAAGGTATCTCCTTTGAGCAGAGGCTCATAAATTTAGATAGAGGGGAAGGTATCTCCTTTGAGCAGAGGCTCATAAATTTAGATTGGGGGAAGGTATCTCCTTTGGGCCGAGGCTCATAAACATTGTAATTGGGAAGGTTTCCCAAAGAACTTTGAGATAACTTTTAGAGAAAAGTTTTGTGGACGTAGCCCAGGCATTCTGGGTGAACCACGTTAAAATTGGTGTCACTTTGTGGATGATATTGTGCATTGTTTTGATATTGCTTTGGGTATATTGCTTTACTATTTTGAAGTATAAAGGAAAAAGTAAAAAGAGGTCTTATACTGTTCACCCCCCTCTCTCAGTATAAGCTTGTGTTCTTCAATTGGTATCAGAGTGGGTGCCTTTAGAAAGTTTAACAAATTGAAGGAAAAGCTAGTAAAGAACACAATGGATCATTCAAGTGGCAATGCAACACCTATTCTTGATGGGTCATATTTTGGTCTTTGGAGTGCAAGGATGAAGGTTCATCTAATGGCACTTGGGAATGAGGTTTGGGAAGTGATTGAAGATGAGTACACTATTCCTAAACATGGTCCTATTTCTAAAGAAGAAAGGCTCCTACATCACAGCAATTCAAAAGCAATGAATGCAATCTTGAAAGGCTTACAGAAAGCAGATCTCACCAAAGTGATTCACCGCAAGAAAGCTAGTGAAATGTGGAATCAGTTGAAGGTGGTTCATACAGGTGATACAAATGTCAGAAAGGCCAAGTTGAGACACTTCAAAGGTATGTTTGAACAACTCAAAATGAATGATGATGAAAATATTAGTGACTACATGCTTCGTATGGATGAGGTTGTTAACTCCATGAAAGACTTAGGTCTTGAGCTTGCTGAAAATGATGTTTGTGATAAGATTTTAAGATCTCTTCCTAATAGATTTAGTGAAAAGATTTCTGCTATTGAGGAAGCTAAAGATTTGGATAAGTTGAAAAAGGATGAGCTCCATAGTATACTTGCAGCATTTGAGTTGAGAACTCAAGTGAAGGTTGATGTCAAGAAAGAGGCGACTTTCAAGGCTACCAAGAATTCCAAGGGTAAACAACTTCAAGATAGTGATGAGTCTTCTAGTGATGAAGAGGCATATTACAACAAGAAAGGCAAGTTCTCTAGAAAGCACAAAAGTATGAAAAATATAAGATGTTTCAATTGTGGAAAGTTTGGTCATTATGCTACCGACTGTACTGTTCCCAAGAATGAAAGTGATGAAGATAAACAGGATTCTAAGAGCAAGGATTCTGAAAAGCACAAGCATCACAGGAAGAACAAATATGAGCACAACAATCAAGGAAAGAGGTATTCTCACAAGCACAAGAAGAGTTTCTACCTAGACAAAGCAAGTAAGTGTTCTAGTAGTGATAGTGAAAGTTCTTCAAGTGATAATGAAAATGAGATGTTGTTCATATCGGAAAAAGAGGAAGAACCGAAACATAGATTCATTATCATGAAATGTCTTAGATGTGGAAATTTTGGTCACCTTGAGGATGATTGCACAAATAATGATTTGGTTTCTAGTATGTATGAGGATGCTTCAGAAAACTATAAGGAAGATGCATGTATGGTTTTTGAAAAGGGTAGCACCTCTAGTGATAAGAAATCTGAAAAAGGCTTTGATGATTCAAAAAGCAAACATATAGAGGAAGGTGAAGTAGATCTTAAAGGTGAACTTATTAGTGCTCTTAGTGCTTTGAAAAAGGAAAGAAAGAAGAATGCTAGACTCAAGGATAAGTTAGATGAATGTTGTATGGAGAGAGATGATCTTATAGAAAGTCTTGACTTCTCTATAGCTAAGACACAAGAACTCAAGGATGAGTTAGAGTCTAAGGTTCTTGAGTATAGTGAGTTAGAACAGAAAATGGCTTCTTTGAAAGAGGAAACTAAAGAGTACAAGGATAAGCTTCACAGGTTTCAAGATAGCTCCAAAAAGGTTAAGTCACTCATCAAAGGTCAAAGAAAGACAACAGATAAAACAGGCCTTGGTTTTGTTAAGCCACACAAGGAACAAGTTGGAGAGTCTAGTAAGAGACTCCAAAAGGAAGAGAGTTTTGATGAGGAAAGTATTTCAGAAAAGGAGTCCTTGAGTGATAGATGCATAGAAACAAAAAATAGGAAATAGAAAAAGGGGAGAAAGTTTACGAGACCTAGAAAGTCATTTAAAGGAAAGTTTCAAGGCAGATGTTTTGCTTGTCACAGGTTTGGTCACATAGCTTCACATTGCATGGCTCAAGTGAAGAAGGTAAATGACAGTTTTAGAAGTGCTAGTTACTTTCAAGGGTATTGCTACTCTTGTCAACAGTTTGGGCACAAGGCAATTTATTGCAAGGCAAATAACAGGAACAGGTTTGATCAGAACAGGTTTGGTCAGAATAGGTTTGGTCAGAACAGGTTTTGTCAGAACAGGTTTTGTCAGAACAGGTTTTGTCAAAACAGGTTTGGCTAGAACAGGTTTGGTCAGAACAGGTGGATTCAAAGAACAGGTATGCCTAAAAGAAATAACATTGTTACTTGTTATAAGTGCAACAATGAAGGTCACACAACTAGACAGTGTAGAGCTGAACTTCCAAGGTATAGGAACAGGAACAGTGGTATGAATAGGTCCAAGGATCAAGGCATGGATAAGAACAGGGATGAGAACAAGAACAAGAATAGTGACAAGAATAGGAATATGGACAAAGAGTTCAAGAGAAGGCCCGACAAGGAAGTTATAGACGCTGATGATGATCAGTGCCTAATGGGAGTTTTACTCCCACCCCGAATTAATCACCTCATCTGGAGGTGGGGGAGGGACTAAGCTAAGAGGCTCATTCTTAGTCCCGAGCCCCAAAGGTGGCCCTTTGCCATTGATGACAAAGGGGGAGAGATATGAGTAAGGGGGAGAGCTTCAAAGTGAAGAGGAAAGCTTCAAGTCGGGGGGAGCAAAACTTCAAAGGAAGATTCTCGGTTGTGGGCACGATTGGTCAGTTGTTAGCACAGTTGGTTTCAGTTTTGGCTCTTGAGAAGTGGTTTCAGTAAAGGTTTGCCATCAATGACAAAAGGGGAGATTGTTGGCAATTTTGGGTACTTTGGGTACATTGCCTTTGCTCAAGTGTATAAGTTGTCATTGATGTCAAAAGGCATTTTTGTGTTGATATCAAAAAGAGTGTGATGTCAAAAATATCTTGAGAAGCTTCATAATGTTAAAGGGTTTTTATTAAAACCATGGTGACAAGGTTAAAGGTTTTTCTTAAAACCATTTGGACTCATTAAGGGTTTTTATTAAAACCAAGCTTAACTTAATGCAAAGGTTTTTACTTCTTGAAAAACCTTGAAGGTCCATGTTTATTATTAATAATTAAATTAACTCAAACCTTTGACAAAGGTCTAAGTTTAATTTATTATTAATAAAATAATAATAATTATTATTTTAATTATTATTAAAGGGTCTTTTAACCCTTAAGCGATGCAGATAAAGATTTCATTCGTCGACGTGTTGCCATCGTTGGAGGAGCGCCGACGTCAAACAGTTAAGGAGAAATGGCTATATAAGTGGGGATGATTTTCTAAAGTGATGGTACCACCGATCGATGAAATTTCGTAGCTCTATGTCCTCCGTAAAAGTGATGTTTTCGTTGTATTTCGTTGTCCATCCATATTGAATGGCCCAAGCTTTTCATGTGCTTGACGTCCGGCAGATTGCGTTTCTCTGACATTTGATAAGACTGTGAACTGTGTTTTCTGGTTGTGCCTTGACATCCGATTGTTTGTGCTTCACACTTGTTGATTGGATTGCACGAGGGATAATGGTTTTTGTTTGCGTTGCATGGACATTTAATTCTGCTGCCAGGGAGTTACGTTTTTGGACAGCGCTCATGATGATGGTGGTGGCTTGAGGAAAACGTTTACGTTTTCAAATCCTTTGCGATTGAAGGAAGACAACACATAGGATTACATTATATTTTTCATTGGGCACTTGTGCTCCAATGGTGGTGGTGTGTTGAGTGAAGAAGCATTGAGTAGAGGTGCCAAGTTTGACCCATGTTGTGGGCAATTTCGTCTTGGTCGTGATGCACGAGGATAGGAGCAATGAAAGCGCTTTAGCATTTGTGGTGGTGTTATTCATTTTCTCCAAAGGTTGGAGAACTAAGGTTGGCCAAGGTATATCTTTTATTATTTGCTTGGAGTATTTTGAGTTGACTTGGCAAATATAATTGATGGAGGTATAAGGTTAAGTTGTCATATTTTGCTTTGACATTATTTTATTGATGTTTAAAGAAGAGGAGCTAAAAGGTGTATTAAGGAAAGTTTTTATATATGCTCATTTATCTTGGTTCTAACCCTAACTTGGTTGGAAGTTTGAGGGTTGTGTGTGGTGACAACTTTAAGGATCAATTTTCTTCTACTCCAAAAAGGTATGGGCACATTTTCCTTATGAGTATGATTGGTGTATGTTTTTCTGAAATAAGGTTGGAGTGAAAAGGTTTTCAACTAGGTTTCCTTTGGTTGGGTGTAAATCCTATTTTCTGGTTTGTTGAAGACTACTTATGCATTGTTATCCTTAAGGAGAGTTTTTGGTGAATGCATAATTCTGGTTTGAGGTAGTGGAAGCATTTTTGCACTAGGGTTTATGTTTGTGAGTCTTGCTACTTGCATTGAGATGGTGAAACCCTTAGTTGGCTGTTTTGAGTTTGATGGTTGAGTTGCTTCCATAGAGGTTGTTTGATCAAGTTATTGCTTTACTTGATACATGATTTGGGCTTACTCCATTGAGTTGATTTGAGCAAGTTATTCTTTGCATTTGGTGATATTGTGTTGGTGGCTGTTTTGTTCAAATATCCTTGGAGGGAAAAGGATTTCTACTTGTTTCCTTTTCTTGTGATGATTGGTTGAATGCTTCAAGGTTGATGTTGAGTTGAATGGTGTTGGTTGACTAAACCTTGTTTGATGAGCATTGTTGTTGAAACCCTAATTGTTGGTGAAAAGAACATGAGTATCATTGTTATATGAGATATTGCATGGTTGGCAATTGTTGGGTTGTGTTTCATGTTCTTGAGAAAAGCATACTACATCTATCTTATTCTTTTGAGATTGAGATTGAGTTGAGATTGATATTGGGAGTTAAGTATAGAACATATTGAGTCTCTAACAATTCTCTTTATGTTTCTATGAGATTTGAGATTGAGATTGGGAGTTAAGTATAGAACATATTGAGTCTCTAACAATTCTCTTTATGCTTCTATGAGGTTGATGAATCACATTGGGTCTCTAACAATTCTCTTTGTGGGTTCATGCTAAGCAAGTTTTTCTTGGTGAGCTTGCTGAGGTTTTGGACAGGTTCTGGTGGGGACTTGTGAGCAAGTTTTGGACAGGTTTCGGTGGGGACTTGTGAGCAATTTTTGGACAGGTTTCGGTGGGGACTTGTGAGCAGATTTGGACAGGTCCTAGCAGAGGACTTGTGAGTTGAGTTTGATAGTTCTATCAGAGAACTTGAGGACAGAGGTGCATTGGTTCTATGAGAAGAACCTGAGGACAGATTTGGCAAGTCTTTGAGAAGGCTTGTGTGCAGAGGATTGATTTGTTCAAGTGTTGGACAGATCTGACAGACAGAGGAAGACTTGTACTAGACCGACTGATTGTGTTTGGTATAGGTTGCTAAGTTGTTGTGGACGTGATCATAGAAGGCAGAGGTCTCTTAGGCTAAGCATTGAGGACAGGAGGTCTTCGGTGGAAAGGAGTTCCACGTGTTGGCAAGAGGTAGAGGCAATTGATCTTCTGAGGGATCATTTCCAGAGCAGAGGGGAAGGTATCTCCTTTGAGCAGAGGCTCATAAATTCAGATAGAGGGGAAGGTATCTCCTTTGAGCAGAGGCTCATAAATTTAGATTAGGGGAAGGTATCTCCTTTGGGCCGAGGCTCATAAACATTGTAATTGGGAAGGTTTCCCAAAGAACTTTGAGATAACTTTTAGAGAAAAGTTTTGTGGACGTAGCCTAGGCATTCTGGGTGAACCACGTTAAAATTGGTGTCACTTTGTGGATGATATTGTGCATTGTTTTGATATTGCTTTGGGTATATTGCTTTACTATTTTGAAGTATAAAGGAAAAAGTAAAAATAGGTCTTATACTTGTTCACCCCCCCTCTCAGTATAAGCTTGTGTTCTTCACTAACAGTGAAAATGGCATGGCAAGAACTATTGCAATCGCAACGAAACACAACCTTGAAAATTTATTTGACACCACTTGTTAGAAACCTTCTAATGGGGGAGAAAACATAGCATGTCGCAACTATTATATTAAAGAGCTTGATCGCGTCCTCTCTATTTTAAGATTCCCTCGACCCTCTCTCATTTAAAAAGGGCAGGTCATTTATGTACTCTTAAGTCTATAGAATAAAGTAAAACGGGAGGGAGAGAGCCCCCACCCCCACCCCCACTTTTATAAGGTAAGGTAAGGTAAGGTAAGCTCTCCTCTCCCCCTCATCAAGTTAAATTAAGAACACCCACATAAATATTGCAATAAAAGAGTAATTCATGAAAGAACAAAACATTACAATACAAAATATAAATGCAAAAATATATCAATCTCACAAATCACAATACAGACTTGTTCGCCTTTTCAAGGGGAAACCTCCTAACAAAAATTTGATTCAATAAGCAAAAAAGATACATCCAACTAGGTCCTTGGCATTTTTAAAGATTCTTCATAACCCTACCTAAAGCTCAAGAGTTGGCTTACATGCAAAATTGCTATCTGAGCTAGAAGCTTCTACTGAACACAAAAATTATATTCTTTGTAGTAGTTACATTAAATGATATCATTTTTTTAGGTGTCTTTAGTGCCACAAACTATTACAAAATATCGTTAGGATGGAGTCTCCACGTTAGAAATGGGGTTCTTACGTAATAGTGTTAGGATGGGATCCTAACACTTGATGACTTATCTCAACAACGGGTTCTTGTTATTTAAGCTTAGCTTCTATTAGATATTTTAGATAATGCTTCTAAGTCACCTTGTTCTAGATATTTTGTGACCAAGAGTGCTTATCCTACCATCTCATATGCTTATATTCTTGATATCTATTTTGATTGTGATGTTATATAAAACTCTATGGTTCTTAGTTTGGCTTCTATTGTGTAATAACCTTGGTATACCAATATTGGATATAGATTATTTTATTGGATCGATCTTATAGGTTGGGATTGAATCATTCCTTGAGCATAAGAGTTACAATTCTCAATTTAGAAGTCTCTAAATAGGAAGAGACATGTTCTAGTTGATTATTATGCATATATTTTATATTAGTATTCATTTATATACATAAAAGACTCTTCCCTCTCTAAGCATCCTATGAGAGTATGTATTCTCTATGTGGCATGGACTTGCATTTGTATTTTGTATTTGTATATTGATTTCATCATTCAAAAGATTGTAATTGTTTATCTTGCAAATATATCTTATTATTGTTACATTATAAAATATAAAATATTATTGATTGGTTATACATTATTTTACAAGTAATTTTATCACACGATGATGATTTTCCTTCCATTGATCTACCTTCATCCTACCATTCATC
Organism: Wollemia nobilis; assembly: GCA_028583015.1. Classification (NCBI taxonomy): domain Eukaryota; kingdom Viridiplantae; phylum Streptophyta; class Pinopsida; order Araucariales; family Araucariaceae; genus Wollemia; species Wollemia nobilis. The sequence goes on along the minus strand of JAQPPZ010001308.1, from coordinate 2,507,645 downwards.
ATATTTCAAATGGGGCTAGGAGTACATTATACGATGTCCCTTATCTAGTAGGAACATCATCATATTCCCTTTTAGCCTATGCCTTCTTTGGGAAGGTTGATGTCAATGCAAATGCTATCAAGAATAATCAAGCTAAGGGATGCCCTTGGTGGGAAATAGTTATGCAACCAAATTATGATAATATCTAGAAGAATAAAACATGGGAGTTGGTTTTGGTTTCCTTACCCAAAGATAAGAAAATCATTTGATGCAAATGTTTCTACAAGACTAAATATAGTGTTGATGATCATATTAAGAAGCATAATATTGATCTCATTACAAATGATATTCTCATAAAGGAGTTTACTACAATGAGACTTCTGCCCCAATTACTTGCAAAGGCTCCATCCCTATAATTATTTGTCTTATTACTTCACTCATTGGGAAGTTCATCATATGGATGTTAATAGTGCACTTTTTCATGAATAACTTTAGCAAGATATTTATCTATATGTTAGACAATAGGTTTTATCTAGGATGGGCCAAAATACTTGGTTTATAGGCTCTAATAGTTCTTATATGGGCTTTAGCAAGCACCTCATGCTTGATATGAGGAGATTCATATTTTCTTTCTTAGACATGGTTTTTTTCACAATGAGGTAGATATGATATTTACATCAAGCATTATGATGGTGAGATATTGATTGTTGTGCTTTATTTGTACATGTTATTATTATGGGGATTTCATTCCCCTTAGTTTATAATTTGAAGATACAACTTTACCAACCATTTGAGATGATATATTTTGGCCTACTTCATTATTTTTTGAAAATTTTAACTACTCAGTATTATTCAACGGTGTCTTTTTTTATCTTCGGTATGCCTTGGATCTAATGCAATGGATGTGAAAGGAGGATTGTAAGTTGTATCCTACCTATTTTGCTTTTTGGTTAAATATCAAGACTAATTGTCCTTATCATATAGCATATGTATCTTTTTACTAGTCATTGGTGGATAGTCTTCCCTATGTCTCCTACACCTGATCAAATGTTTCCTGTCTTTCTCCTAGGCATGTGTAGGTACCTTAGGAGAGTTATTGAAAGAATTCCAAGTGAATTCTTTGTTATATTAAGGATACTATTCGCATGAGCATTCATTATGCATATAGGGACCCTATTGTTTTGCATGGGTTTTTTATGCAAATTAGCTTGGACATCTAGATAAGCAAAAATCCACTTCAATTTGTTTGTTTTATCTTGGTTTTTTAACCTATTTGTTGGTTCTCCAAGAAGCAAGATACTATGTTGAAACTAATATGATCATCAACAAACTAAATATAGTATTGATATGTTTCTTTAGAAATTAGGTCTACCTTACAAAGGTCTCATCATTCTATGATAACTAGAGAAAAATTAACATGATTTAAAATCTTATTGAACATCAACTAACCAAACACGTTAACTTCATTCTCAAGGGCTACTACTTTTAGTTTTTATAACTTCTAAGAAAATTATGGATATCTTCATGAAGGTTATGCTAGAGATCATTTTCACTCAAATTCAAAATCATAATGGTGTGGAAGCAAAGTAATTAAAGTAGTTTTTAACATCCACGAGACCCTAGGCCATATGGGAGATCCTCATGGAGGAATTTTGTTTACCCAATACATGTTTATCCAACCATACTTTGATTATAGAAGCATGTTGTACAACCTTATCCTCTTTCAGATTCAAATCTTGGATCTCCTTTTTGGAGTTCTAAAGCCTTCACTATTAGGCCCAATCAATTGTACAATGAAGGATATACAAAAATATATTCTTTCACTAGATCCCAATTCAAATTAAGGAGGGATGCTAAAATTGTAGTCATTCACTTATGGGTTGTAACCGATGTATTTTATATTATATTGAATAAGGCTACATGCCTTTGTATTAACACAATATTTAAATTACTAATAATAACAATAATTAACATATAGCTCTCTCTCTCTCTCTCTCCATGTAGTTACGCAAATAATACATTTTGTCCATACTTAGTTTGTTGAAAACACCCAACAGGGATATTAATGCCAAATGGACCAAGCAGTCTCAACATATCAAGATGTTCTCACATTACCTTCAAGGGGCACCACTCCATTGTTAGGTCAAGTATCCCATCAACCTGATGTCAAGAATACATTTTCCTAAGGTGCCATATATAAACACTCCATTTTAAAACAATGATGAGAATAGGCATAAAATCCAAATATTGATACAAAAACATCATGTTTGACCTAGCATTCCACCCTAGAAAAGCCTAATTATGCTGGAAAAAATGATGGTTTGTAGTGACTCTAGATTAACTATAGATGCCCAAAAATATCATGATGAATAACTACTAACTTATTTATCAAATTAACAACCTATTCAACCAAATCAAAAGGAATAAATTACTTCACTAAGATCAACCTCAATTCCAAATACCATTAGGTACTAATTGACCAACCAACATCTAGAAGACCTTCAAATAAAATAAGCTTTTTTCAAATTATTAGCCATGCATTTTGGCCTCCTCAATATACATGTTCATGCAAATGATGAAAAACATACTACAAATACTCATTTATTCTTTTGTGGTGTATACATAGATGGTATTCTTTTTCTCAATAGGACATGAAGAACATCTAGACTATATCAATCAAGTTCTAAGCATGTTATGCCAACATAATCTTAGATCCAACCTAAAAAGGGATCATTTAACCATAAGCACATTTAGTACCTAAGATAAATCATTGGCATTCATGTTGACCTAGAGAAGATCCATGTCATTTAATATTGGCCTTATATAAAGACTAATTAAGCTCCATGTGAAGAACACACACTTATACTGAGAGGGGCAATGAACAATATAAGATAAAAAATTTACTTTTCTTTCCAAATGATAACAATAATATTAATGCAGTAATGAAACAATGAACAAATCATCACACATATGAGAGACACATATTTAATGTGGTTCACCCAATATGGGCTACATCTACGGAGAAATATTGCTTGTAAATTTATCAACAAATTTTGTGGGCACCAACTCACAGGAGACACCAATCCTCTATTATAATGTTCGTTGACACAAATCCACAGGAGACACAAATCCTCTCTCAATTTTGTGGATACCAATACATAGGAGACACCAATCCCCTCTCAATTTCATGGATACCACTCCATAGGAGACACCAATCTCCTCTCCTCTGATTTTGTGGACACCACTCCACAAGAGACACCAATCCCCTTTGCTCTAATTTTGTGGACACCACTCCACAAGAGACACCAATCCCCTCTACTCTGGTTTTGTGGATACCACTCCATAGGAGACACCAATCGCCTCTACTCTAGTTTTATGGACACCACTCCACAGGAGACACCAATCCCCTTTGCTCTAGTCTTATCTCAAATATACTCATAAAACCTGCTCAAATATGCTCCAAAACCTACTCATAAATTTTTCTTATAACTCTCCTCAAATCATCTCCATAACATGCTTACAAATATGCTCAATAATTCTGCTCAAAACTTCTCTTAAATATGCTCATAACTCTGCTCATCTATTCTTAAATATTGCATACAAACAATGCTCATCTATTCCCAAATATTTCATAATGATGTTATCAAGTTCACCTATTCTTTAATGTGCTTTCCTCAACTAAAGCAATTTAGATATATTCTACCCATAATTATTTTATCTTCATGAACATATAGAGAATGATATGCGCTAAACAAATGCCCAATATGTTCTTCATATTTATTAAGACTATCGATTTCACATGTATCACATTTATTACATCAAAAGGTACTTTAGTCAAGCACTAGATAATGGACCTGGTAATTGTTGATTTTCACCTTCACTTCAAAACCAATCACAATGCACAAGTTTGTCCTTCTCATCTACTCCCAAAATAAATTATGAACAATACACAAATTTGCTCTCAAATTTGATCTATAACCCTTGCACATTTACTCCCAATTTCAAGCATAACCAATGCACAAGTTTGCTCACAAATATGATCTATAACTTTTGCACATTTATTCCCAATTTCAAGCAAAACCAATGCACAAGTTTGTTCTCAAATTTGATCCATAACTCTTGCCCATTTATTTCCAATTTCAAGCAAAAACAATGCACATCCAATAATTCCTTATACCTCCAACCATATGACAACAAAAATATTTTCCTCAAAAAAAACCACCTTGAGAAAGGAATTAAATCACCATACCTCTAAATATGCCTCAATGATGATGATTTTCTTTTGCATGAGCTTTCCAAACATGTCTTGATAAAAACAATTTTTCTTTTGTTTTTCCCTTCAAAATCTGGTTAGCAATTTTCTTTTTCTTGACTAATTATCAATTCAATCACTTTTAAAATCTCTTATCAAAAACATACACCATAAAATTTTTAAAAATAACTCCTTATATCTCCCTTTTTTAAATTCACAATATCAAATTTTATTAACAATTAAAAACATTATATCTCCTTTTATTAATTTTTAAAAATTAAACCTTATGCTAACATCAAAACCATTATTTCTCCTTTTATTTATTTTACAAAAATAAAATCATAGCATAACACATCCTTTTATTATTTTGCAAAAATAAAATAAAACCTTACTATGGCACATTTACCCTTATATCTCCCTCTAATAAATTTAGTAAAATAAAATTATTAAATACCTTGCGCAGTCGTGATGGGATTCGATCCCTTGTCCTCTAGGAGTGCAACGCTTTCACAAGAGCTTGTGACCGGCTGTGCTACCACAACACATGCAACCTAAAACTGAGAAAAATAATTTGTATTCCTTTGGTGTTCTATCATCAACAAATAAAATAGTGACAAAGGGATTCGATCCCTTAACCTTCGATGCAACAATGCTTCCACACAAGCTCGAAGACCATCTGGGCTACCCTAGCGGATGGAATCAACAAGCGCAAAACATAAATTTACCTCCTTTGAAACTCTACTTTCACTCTTTAGCAAAACGACATCGACCAGTTTTGACCATGTGACATCTTGCAACACAACGCCTTAGCACAAGCCTAGCTACTAATTGGTCTACCTAGTCGGTTAAGATATATGGGGCATGGACCAAATTTGATGTTTTCTTCTTGATGCATCGCTTCCAAAAGACCCACGCTCTACTCCCCCTTCGCGCTGCCACTTCTCCGCTCGATCGGATTATATTCGAATTGCATATCTTACAACCAAAGTGAAACTTAGGGTCTTATATTTATATATTTTTCATGCGTCCAATGAAGTCGGCCTAGATTTTTAATATTTTAATTTTCCACCTTTTACATGGTGCTATTTGAGAGATCATCCACATTTGAACTTTTAAAAATATTTAAATATTTAAACTTTTACACTATATTTAAATCCTCTGATTTAAATATAAACCTCCTTGAATATTATCACTTTTGCTTTGATAACATTAAATCATCTTGAATATATTTGCCTTGTCCTTCAACATTTTATCCTTGAAGATATTTCTACCTTTGATTTATCCTTGAAGATATTTCTACATTTGATTTTATCCTTGAATATATTTATGCTTTTGACATCAATCACAACCAATGACAACTCAATATTTTCAACAATCTTCCCCTTTGTCATTGATGGCAACCCTATAATGAAACTGATCTTTACTGAATTGGATCACAAGTTTCTCCCCCTTACTAAAACTCTCCCATTTTGACATCAATGGCAAAGGGATCCTTGGGGCTTTTAATATAAGTCACTAAACACAACCCCCTTACCACCTCCTTGTCTTGAGGTGATCAATTTTGATATTGGAGTGAGACTCCCAAATTTCTATGCTCCTCTTCTTGTTTCATTTTCTTTCTCCAAACTTTGGAGATCATATTCTTCTGAACATTTTGACCATTTTCCTTGTTGCTTGACTTCAAAAATTCAGGGAACACTGTTCTACACCATCTAGTTGTATGCCCAAAATTGTTACATCTATAAAATATGATTTTGTAGTCCATAGGAGGTGTAAATAAATTGAAATTCTTCTTGATAAATCCAAAACCATTCATAGCATAGACCCTACAATTTACAGCTTATTACCAAAATGGTTACATGAGAAACAATAACCATGAAAGGGTGAAACTTGTTTGATTGCCTTGGAGGATATTACTACATGCTTCTTTCTTTGCTTTTCTGTGATGGTCCCTATTCCTTGATGGTGCATTGTTTTCTTCCTCATTGATGCTTCCATTTTTCACCATATCAACATAGGTCTTGGACTCTTCTTCAATTTCTTTCTTTGATGCTTCTATTTATTTTGAGCTTGACTCCCCTTTTTGTTTCTTTTGACCTTCTTCAAAACCAAGTCCAGTCTTCATAAATGGAGATCTCTGTGCTTTTATAATATCATCCAAGTTTTTTGAGCTTTTTCTAAACTGATATATCTTATCATTAAATTTTTCAAGTCCCTTCCTTAGAATGACAATTTAATGTTCTAGTCTTTCACTCTAGCTCTTTTGCCTTTAATTGCTCGGTCATACCTTCTTCAATTCTCCTTGCCTCTTAACCTTAACTTTTAAGTTGGTAAAATCTTGTAGAAGCTTTGTCTTTTTTTCCTCATCCTATTATAATTGAGCCTTCAATCTTGAGTTCTTCTTTCTAACCCTCTTTAACTCTTCAAGAGCAACAATAAGTTCCTCTTCTATGTCAACTATGGCTTCCTATTCATCTTCTGAATCTTTCTCTTCTTCTTGATCTTCAACAACAAGATCATCTTCTTTCTCTTCTACGGCCAAAAATAAGATTTATTCTCTTTCACTATCAGAGAGGATTTCATCACTACCACTGGAAGAATCGCTTGCTTTCTCATGCTTGTTTTGACCATGCCTATTTTTCTTGTCATGCTAAAATCTTATTTCTTTTTCTAATATTCCTTTTCTTCTTCACTGCTACTACTTCTAGCTTGTGGATAATTAGATGCATAATGACCAAATTTACCACAATTAAAATATGTCACAGACTGCATACCTTTGTTTTTTCTTGGACCCTTGTTATTCCTTCTCATAAAGTTGTCTTCTTCTCCACTTCTTGACTCTTCACTTAATTCTAGTTATTTATTCCTTGCCTTCTTTGAAGCTTTGAATTATGCTTCTCATTTGTATGTTTGATCTTTTTCGATCCTCATATCATAGGCTGTGAGAATCCCATGTATCTCATTCATGCTCAAAGTTTTAAGATCCTTCATTTATTCAATTGTTGAAACCTTTGCATCAAATCTCATGGGAAGTGACCTCAAGATTCTGAACAATCTTAGAGTCTTCAATACTTTATCCAAGTCCATGAATGGTGTTGACAACCTCATCAACATGAAGTATATACCTAGCAATAACTTCCTTATATTTCATCTTCAAGTCTTCAAACTTCCTCCTATGGGTTTGGAGTTTTGCCATCTTAACCTTATCGTCTCCTTTATATGTTCTCTATAACTTGTCCCATATTTCTTTTGTCTTCATCCTTATGCTCCAAAAAGCATAGTTAGTCCCATAAAACAATGGAGCCATTTGTGTTCCTATAAGATCTTCCTTCAAGCTATTAGGCTTTCATGAATGAACCCACTCTGATACCAATTGAATAACACAGGATTATACTGAGAGGGCAGGTAAACAATATAAGATAAAACTTTTACTTTTTATTCCAAATGATAACAACAATAATATCAATGCAGTAATGAAATAATGCACAAATCATCACACATATGAGAGACAAATTTAATGTGGTTCACCCAATATGGGCTACATCTACGTAGAAATATTACTTATAAATTTCTCAACAAATTTCATGGGCACCAACCCATAGGAGACACCAATCCCCTATTACAATGTTTGTGGACATCAATCCACATGAGACATCAATCCCCTTTCAATTTCGTGGACACCAATCCACTAGAGACACCAATCTCCTCTCAAGTTCATGGACATCACTCCACAGGAGACACCAATCCTCTATGTTATGGTTTTGTGGATACCACTCCATAGGAGACACCAATCCCCTCTGCTATGGTTTTGTGGGCACCACTCCATAGGAGACACCAATACACTTTGTTCTGGTCTTCTCTCAAATTTCATCACAAATCCTGTTCATAAAACCTGCTCAAATTTACTCCAAAACCTACTCATAAATTTTGCTTACAACTCTGCTCAAATCAGCTCTATAATCTACTCACAACTCTGCTCAATAATTTTGCTCAAACCTACTCCAAACCTGCTTATAAAACCTACTCAAATCTACTCTCAAATATGCTCATAAATTTGCTCATCTATTCCTAAATATTGCATACAAACAATGCTCATCTATTTCCAAATCTTGCATAATGATGTTATCAAGTTCTTCACACATTCTTCAATGTGCATTCCTCAACTAAAGCAATTCAAACATATTCTACCCATAATTCTTTTATCTTCATGAACATATAGAGAATGATATGCACTAAACAAATTCCCAATATGTTCTTCACATTCATTAAGTCTGTCGCTTTCACATGTCTCACATTTATTACATCAAAAGGTAGATTTAGTCAAGCACTAGATAAATGACCAGGTAATTATTGATTTCCACCTTCACTTCAAAACCAATCACAATGCACAAGTCTATCCTTCTCATCTACTCCCAAAATCAATTATGAACAATGCACAAATTTGCTCTCAAATATGATCTATAACCCTTGCACATTTACTCCCAATTTCAAGCATAACCAATGCACAAGTTTGCTCATAAATATGATCTATAACTTTTGCACATTTATTCCCAATTTCAAGCATAACCAATGCACAAGTTTGTTATCAAATCTGATTCATAACTCTTGCCCATTTATTTCCAATTTCAAGCAAAAACAATGCACATCCAATAATTCCTTATACCTCCAACCATATGACAACAAAAATATTTTCCTCAAACAAAACCACCTTGAGAAAGGAATTAAATCACCATACCTCTAAATCTACCTCAATAATGATGATTTTATTTTGCATGAGCTTTCCAAACCTGTCTTGACAAAAATAATATTCATTTTGTTTGTCCCTTTAAAATCTCGTTAACAATTCTTTTTTCTTGACTAATTATCAAGTCGATCACTTTTAAAATATCTTGTCAAAAACATACACCATAAAGCTTTTAAAAATAACTCCTTATATCTCCCTTTTTGAAACTCACAATATCAAGCTTTATTAACAATTAAAACCCTTATATCTCCTTTTATTAGTTTTTAAAAATAAAACCTTATGCTAACATCAAAACTCTTATTTCTCCTTTTATTTATTTTGCAGAAATCAAATCACAACATAACATCTTTTATTATTTTGCAAAAATAAAAATAAAACCTTACTATGGCACCTTTACCCTTATATATCCTTATAATAAATGTAATAAAATAAAATTCTTTTAAATACCTTGCACAATCGCGATGGGATTTGATACCCCGTTCTTTAGGAGCGCATCACTTTCACAAGCGCTCATGATCAGTTGTGCTACCACAACACATGTAACCTAAAACCATGTAAAATAATTTTTATTCCTTTGACGCTCTATCATCAACAAACAAAATAGTGACAAAGGGATTTGATCCCTTAACCTCCCGTGCAACAACACTTCCACACAAGCTCGATGACTGTCTGGGCTACCATAGCGGATGGAATCAACAAACGTAAAACAAAAATTTACCTCCTTTGAAACTCTACCTTCACTCTTTAGCAAAACGACGTCAACCAATTTCGACCCTGTGACCTCTTGCAACACAGCACCTTAGCACAATCCTGGCTACCGACTGGTCTACTCGACCGCTTAATATGGATGGAGCACAAAATGAATTTAATGTTTGTTTTTTGTTGCGTCGTTGCCAAAAGACCCGCACTCTACTCCTCCATCCTTTGCGTTGCCACTTCTCTGTTCGATCAGATTATATTCGAATTGCATATCTTACAACCAAAGTGAAACTTAGGGTCTTATATTTATATCTTCTTCATGCGTCCAATGAAGTCAGCCTAGCTTCTTAATATTTTAATTTTCCACTTTTTGCATGGTTGGCCTTTAATTTATTTTTGCATGGTGCTATTTAAGAGATCACCCACATTTGAACTTTTAAAAACATTTAAATATTTAAAATTTTACACTATATTTAAATCCTCTAATTTAAATATAAACCTCCTTATTGAATATTATCACTTTTTCTTTGACAACATTAAATCACCTTGAAGATATTTTCCTTGTCCTTCAACATTTTATCCTTGAAGATATTTTTGCCTTTGATTTTATCCTTGAAGATATTTCTACCTTTGATTTTATCCTTGAAGATATTTTTTCCTTTGACATCAATGACAACGAATGACAACTCAATATTTCCAAAACCATGGCTTCTTGGGTTATGCCAATTTTAACCATTAATTTGTGTTAGCATATCCACCATTTCTTGGCCATTGAACCAAGTGAACAAGGGAGGTACTCGAGAAAAGTTGAGTTGGATGCAAGCATAGCAAAAATTGTTTGAGAAACTAAAGCATGACCTTCCTTGGCTCCAATAATTGTATTACCATACATGCAACGACCTTTCAATATAAAGACTAATGCCTTAGAGTATGCACTTGGTCTCATCATCTCTCAACATAGGCACTCAATCACTTACCATTATGAAACTTTTAGTGATGTAGTTTAGAATTATCTAGCATATGACAGACAACTTTTTGTCATTTTTTTAAGTATGTGACCACTAAAAACCTCATGAATAATGAGATTTGCATATATAAACAATTGAGCATTGTAGTTTTTGCATACGTAAACAATTGGGTATTGTAGTTTTTGTATACTTAAGTTGTAGAAGGATCGCTATTAGAAGTGGTCTAATTTCTTGTAGAAGTTTTATCTAAACATCAAGCACAAGAAGGCAAGTACCACCCATGTTGTAATTGCCTCAACTAGCCACCAGTTATCGCATTCATCATTGTTCTTGATGTTTATGGTCATGAGACATAATTGGTGTTATTTGTATGATTCAAACTCTAATTTCACAAGTATTAATGAGAGAACTTCCACTAATGAGTTATTAAAAAATCCTTTTAAACATTTGAAGTGCTCTTTGGTTTAGTTCCACTTGTGCTATGACAAAACAAGTCAATAGCAAACCCTTTATTTTAGCATCATAACTACTCTTCTATTCCCAAAACTACTCTTGGATGTTAAGAACAAAGTATGGATAGTCCACAAAGAGCCTAATACAATGCTAGTGAATCTTGAAATCTAATCTAAAGCTAGAATGTTTGTTGTTTTATATTGTTACCCACTTACAAGTCAAACTTGTTAGTTTTTAAGCATAAAAACTACACAAAATCATGCAAATCCTATGGAAGGAAATGAAATACAATATTATAGAATACTCATAAAAACCTCAATAGTAAATATAATAATTCAAATTAACTTGGCCCTTCTTGATATGTATAACTACCATGCACTTGTTTGTGACCCCATATAGTGCTTCTCAATGATTTCTTATTCTCATTTAGTCAAAACTTGCTTGTCCTTGTTCCTGCTCATCTTCTTTCTTGTGCTACTCCAAATAAGTCTTATCTAGTCTCTTCCTCTAATAAATCCAAGAGTGCAATTGATGTTTCTTGATTTCTAAGGTTCTTCGAAGTGCGGATATGCATGGAGGGGATGCTTCATTCTTCCTCTTGACATTTGTCAAAATCAATTTTAGGTCATTTTGCCCATATCCACTCATCTTGTTCTAAGCCATATTGTTGGTTGGACTAATTATTAGCATTTAATGGGGTCCAAATAAATGAGTTTTGATCTACATTTTGATACATACATGTGATGATATCAAGAACCTTAATTATTAATGTTGTCTCTTTAGAGCCATAGAGAGAGAGAGAGACAGAGAGACAGAGATGTATAATCAATATAGTTTTGTTGTTTTGAATGGTCTAATGGATGTATTTTATATTGAAATTTTTATACCAAATGTAGTGCTTAGAATGCACTTTCACTTGAAAAAATAATGACTCAAATTGGGTATTTGGTTGACTTTATGCCCAAAACATGACTAACCATATCTTAATTCTTGTTTCCTTTAAGATATAAATGATGGATTTTTTATCCCAAATTAATTTTGAGCATTCATTTTGATGCTAGAAAAATCCTCCTAAAGTTCTTGTACAATTTTGATGTCATTTAAGGAGTGATGGCCAAAAGACAACATTGTCTTATTTTGGAAGCTTGGATTATCTTGACTTGGCTATTCGTCTTTGACATCATCTTGTCATGCTTCCACGTGATTTATTGCAGATCCACTTGGATCAATCAATTAGGTAATGCTCTTACAAAAATGCATAGTTTATTGTCATCTATTAGGCAATATTTTGTATCCCTTTGGACACGTTTGTGCTCCTATAAACAAACCACAAAAGTTAAACTAGGGAGCAAATTACAGTCAAACAAAGCACTTTAACATGTTCTCTAAAAGTATTTCTATTGGTCTATTTTTCACAACATCCGCAGATACATCAGACCACGCATTGCTTGTGCAATTTCTAAGACTTCCAATAAGTAGGGATTATACACATTGTTATCCACACTTGATAAGCTATGGGAATTAGTCTCAATGGATTTTATATTAGGGATTCCACCACGTTATCATGGGAATGATTACATGTTTGTGGTATTGGATATTTTTTCAAGATGGATATCCTAGTACCTTGCCAAAAAAACACCTCAAGGGAAGGTATTGCCAAGCTCTTCTTTGAGTATATTCAGGTTCACTTTGGATCATCAAAAACCATTGTATTAAAACTTGGATACTAAATTTCTCAAGATATTTTAGTCTAGTCTTTCATCCATAATGGAAATGAGGCTTATCCCTTCAACGACCTCTCATCCTTAGATTGTTGGACAAATGGAGATGTTGAACCACGTAATTGTGAACCTTTTAAAGATGTACATGGGATGAAAACCTACCCTATGTTCAACTAGATAGAGTAGGGCTCTTACAACTTTATATGCTACAACCCATTTTAGGTAGTATTTTATTTTGTGGTAAGAGGGAACATCCCTACACCCAAAAAGGGAATGATAATGCAAATAGATTTATTAAAATTATTCAATAGATCCAACACCAATAACATAAAATCCTATAACTAACGTCAAGTACAAATAGCGCCATGACAAGCATTGGACACCACATCAATACCAATTTGGAGATAAAGTTTAACTTTTGATGTGGGAAGCACTCTTAATATACAACACGAAATGGCAATGGCACAAATGAAAATTGTCTTTGCATTCAAACCAAAAACATATTTATAGGCATGTTTGCCTTTAAAAAAGCGACATTTAATGCACCCAATCCATGTGAGCATTAAATGTTGTATAATACTAATCCATATCATTCCTCTCAACTGAGGAAGCATTGGTCCCCAATGCGTACAGGTGTGGAAGAGAAATATGGGTAGTTGAAGAGTGTCGGGTACTACCGAAAATGCACTCTTGTTACAAAAATATGAAGATCAAAATAACAAAGTTTTACATGTCTTCATAAAACTAAAATATGATATAGATCTGGATCAGGCTCAGAAAATGCTCTCCAATGACTGTAAATACTGATATACCAACGGATAGCTAAAATGGGTCCCTGAATTTGACAGAAGACAGCAACAACTGAAGTGTCAGAGAAGATGTAGCAAAAGACCTCGAACCACATGCATAAAATATGCCAAGCATAAAATTTGAATTTATCGGCATGATATCTTGGTTCTGAATGTTGGACCTCTAGCATTAATAAAATCAATGATGATGCAATTATGAAGTATAACGACTCAACATTGATGGCTTAAATTAAATTAAATAAAAAATTAATTTAATTTAATCAATATGTATTAATGGCATTAAATTATTGGTGACCAGGATAACATTCAAGATGACTGACTGGACTAACTGACCATGGGCCTGTCCTAGGGACTGTTAGTCTAAAAATACTACACCAAAAATAGTGAAGATTTTGAGACTTGAACCAATTTTCAATTTTTGCGGAAGATGAGTAGAAAAAGACTAAGGCATGAAGAATGTTGTGATTTCACGACATGTTAGAGTTTCAAGGGCTCGAAGCAGAAAATAAGGCCAAGGCACCGAAATATCACAATTTCACGACATGTTAGAGTTTCGAGGGATCGAAGAAGAAAAGAAGGCCAAGGCACCAGAATGTTGCGATTTCATGACATGTTAGAGTTTCGCAGGATCAAAGCAGAAAAGAAGGCCAAGGCACGAGAATGTCACGATTTCATGACATGCTAGAGTTTCGTGAGCTGAAAGGAGAAAAAATACTAAGGCACGAAGGATGTCGCGATTTCGTGACATGACAGAGTTTCGCGGGCTCGAAAGAGAAAAGAGAGCCAAGGCGTTATAATGTCGCAATTTCACGGTATGACATAGTTTCGTGGAGTAGATAGTCGTAAATAGAAACAAGTAAACATGCCTTCAAAATAAAGTGTCTTGGAAACCAATGGCAGATGGTGATTGAAGCATCAAATCCTAAACTCTTGTCGTTGGTGATTTGATTCTCTACTAAACCAATAGAAGCCATGCAGAAACATGCTGGAACATTTTTGTAGCAAATTTGTTGTAACTGATGTTATGTCAGGGAATTTGTTAGTTGTCAAAAGATGCTTACAATAGAGTATATATAATAGGAAGCGCACCCTGAATAAGGGCCAGCTCTTAGATGTTTATAGGACTGGATGTATGTACTCTGGATTAAGCAATAATATATGCTTCTATTGGCTTCCAGTTCATTGTGTGCAAGAGTATGTATGATTATTTAATGCTTCTACTTACATTACTGAGTTATACTTTGCATTTATTCTATCATCTGGATACATGCATGTCATAAACAGTATTATTGGAGTTAATGATCTTTATACATGCATGTGTTATATTAACCTCTAAATCGCATTAAGGAACCATTATTTCTTCATGAAGGTATAGAAAGCGCTTAGACTACGAGATATATACATTTGTCTTTGTTGTTGTTTAATTTGTACCCCATTAAAAATCTAGAAACAACTATATTTCCATTTCTTTTAGTAAATTTCTCTCTATCCTTTTCTCATAAAAATCACCAAGGAACTAGCCTCCTCTGGAGATTAGAAGGAATCCCTCTGAACATAGTCCATCTACTCAGTGTTGGCAAGGTCATGGGCGCAATCACAACCATAGGCCGATTTTGCACCAACAATTTTTGGTACGCCCAGTGGGACACCAAGTCCACTATAAGTTACATTTCAAAGGTATGGTGTTTGTCTTTGTCTTGTTTAAATCCAAATCAATCACTTAGAGACTCCGTCCAAATGTCTAAACCCAAGAAGAACCTTATCTACCTTATGGTTAAATATCGTAGATATCCGAATATATGATAACCAGATCTAAAGCTAAAAATTTTGAAGAACCCATCGAGTTCTTCAAGTTACACCTCAGTAGCCTCAGAGCCCATCTGTTGTTATCCGCCAGATCGACTCTATTCCCTACTGATATCAAAAGCTTTGTACCCGTTATAGTCCCTAGTACTGCTACTAGCGGGCCCTCAAGCGTGGCTGTAATCACCACTGCAATACAGATAGTCGTAATATCTAACATGACTCAAAAACCACCCGCTTTACCTTATCCCATGTGGAATCACATAGGTCCTTTAAACCTGGCAGTTCAGAATCTAATTCTTGTAGCAGCTTTGAAGGCTTTACCCTCGTATGATGGTACAAGCAATATGGACTTTGAGAATTGTCAAGATGTCGCTTCTTTAGCCACCATACATAACATTACACAATAATATGTGATGACCAGATTGTTGGTCATTTCACTAAAAGGAAAGATGCTCTATTGGTATAGGGCACTCCTTAACCAAACTATTGCAATATGGGCTAATCTCACTAGCAAGTTGGTGAAAGAATTCAACCAACAGGCAGACCCATTCTCTCTGCTCAGTCTTTACTTTCATACAAAAACACCCTCAAGAAGATATAGTTGATTTCAACATCACGTTCACCCACACATGGAAAAGAGTACCTGATTGGTTGAGGCCAACCGATGAACAAGTCATGTACTACTACTCGAGAGTATTTAATTCTGATATTAGTATGGCTATAAGGCAATATCATGTTGCCACCTTCCCAAAAAAAATTCAAGAAGCACTAAAAGCAAAAAAGAACCATATTGCCATTGGAAGGTTCCCCCCAAAGATGATGATGCCAATTTTCCTAGATCTTCCCCAAACATCTAAACCTAATCCTTCAAGTTCTTCAACTAAGTGTACCATAGATTTTCCAAAATGAGGTGGTCAACCATCTACTCCAGCACTACAAGCACCTCCAAGCTTTCCAGCGTTGCCTCCAATTCCTATGGTTACTTTACTATCTGCACCACCTGCTCAATCAGCTAATGAATCTCAGTTTGTCGTCTTACTGGATATGCAATCAGCAATGAAGAATTTGACTAATGAGATCACATCAATGAAAAGAAGGGAAGCTGAAAGAAGTTTTCAACCAAGAATATTTCCACAAGTAACGAGGGACCAAGCCCCTACAGGTAATAAAGTTCAGGAAAGACCGAATGCAGTTTATGCAAACAATGATGAAGAATTTGTAGTTCCTTTTATGGATTTCAACTACTGGTGTTCTACTTTTAATGATCCACACGGTGAAAGCTCATGCATGATTCATCAACACTTCGTGTAGAAATTAAACATTCAAAAGGTAGAGAAAAAATTGAAAGGACATGTGAACATGATCAGGGAAGAGAACCACAATTTCATGATGCCTTCAGTATAACAAGTTGCATTTCTAACAAGATCAGGTAATAAACCTCTGCAAGTAGATCCCCAGGAACTCCAACCTCTGAGTTTTCCCTCAGTACCTAAGGCTCTGCCTAAAAAGGATACCTGCTATGAAAAGAAGCCTCAAGTCCCTGCCCAAAACACTGAATTAGAAGTACGTAAAGAATATATCCCATAAAAGGAGGCTGAAACTCAAGAGCAAGCTAAGGAGAAGTTAAGATTTTCTTCTTTAACTAAGAAACAGAGAATGGAAGCAACTCAAGGATATAGAAGCATATATGATACTTTTGCTAAAGAAAGATAGAGGAATGCCAATTTAACTTCCTTCAATATAGTAGAAGATATTAAGAAGACCCCTTCGAAAGCAAGTATGCATGATGCCCTGCAGTTTCCTGGTCAAATTGACCTCTTGTAGGAATCTTTGAGATCAATAAAAAACAAAGGTAGGAATCCATCCTCCTCAAATGCAGTTCAAACAAACCTGACATCTACTACTAGAAAGAATAGACCACCCCCTTTTTATCTATCCCTTCAAATGGAAATATGGGTTGTACATAATTGCATTATAGATTCGGGTGTTGCTACTATAGTAATAACAAAAGTAGTGTGTGACATCATGGGAATGGAATACACTAGGAGCAGCCCAGGAGTTCTGCAGTTGGATGGTACTCCAAGTAAAAGTTGTAGGGGTAATCAAAGACATCCCTATAAAGCTTTATAGAATGCCTCAAATTGTAGTTATACAAGAAATGGTAGTAGTGGATTTAGAACCATACTTTGGCATGTGTTTATCTAGAGAATTCATGGCTAAGATAGGAGGATATATATATTTAGACTATTCAAATTTTGAAATACCTTTCAAAGGTAAAAGAATCAATATATTTAACGAAAAATCGTCCACCTTTCACATAGAAAGGATAAAAGAGGTTGGTGTTGTAGACATGATGACAAAAGAAATGGAAGACCTTGATATAATGAAAGAGACCTTGGAAGAACTTCAAAAAGAAGACCAATTCTCTTTGAAAATATTCAACGCTATGGTAGAAACCTGTTGGAATATGTAATGCAACATTGTGTAAATTATTCTTAGACTAAAATATAAAGTCTAAAGAATAATATTTGAATTAGAATATAATTCTATCTTATGTAAAATATTCCCACCCAATTAATAAATAAATTAAGGGTTCTAGGAATATTTAATTTCTTGGAAAAAAGTTATTTCCCTTTTCTAGAAAATATTAGAAAGTAACTAATAACGTTCTAATATTTGATAGATGTCACTTATCACATATCTCAAAGATTATATTGTGATAAAATTAGAAGGTAACTAAAGCACTTTCTAATATTTGATAGATTGTGATAAGATTTAGGGTTGTAGTAGAAAAGCTTCTCTTTAAATATGGGTGTTTTCTACTATATATTATCATATCTTATCGTATCTTGTCATATTGACTTGTGTTGCAGGTTATGTTGATGCATATTGTTGCATAACATTGAAGCATTCATGTACTGTTGAATCATTGAGTAATATAGTGAGCTTCATAATGGATGTTTCCCTTCTTCATTTGAAGTAGGGTTTTACCACTTAATATTGGTGTTGTGGTTTTTTCTTTTTTGTGTGTGATTGATATTGTGGAGCATTCTTCGATCTTGGGGAGACTTTGCTTGTCTCACAAAACCGAGATAGGAAGTTACTCTATTGTAAAACCAGGAAAACGCTAAGCAACTTTGGTTCCCAAAGAAGACAAGCCTACTAATCAGCTCTAGAAACTTTTCTTTGATGGTGCTATATGCAAAAATGGAGTAGGCTCATGCATAGTTTTAATATCTCCTACCAGTAAAGAGAAAGTGTATTCTTATAGGCTGACTTGGAGTTGTACTAATAATGCAACTGAGTACGAAGCACTTTGTCTAGGTCTGAGAAATATTGAAAAGGTAGGAGTTAAGCAGTTACAAATATATGGAGATTCAAAACTCATTGTGAATCAGGTCACATAAAAATGTATAAGCAAACAACATTATCTCAAAGCATATAGGAATAAGGTGTGGTACCTCCTAGAAACCTTTGAAGATTTTAACATTACAGCGATCCCTAGAGAGAAAAACACCCACGGTGATATTTTAGCATCTGTAGGAGCAAATTTTTGCCCCATCAGCAATGTCATCCAGAAGTCTAAAACAGTAAGGCTCATATACAGACCCTCTGTACCAGATAAAAATATTTTATGGCAAGTATTTGAGAGTGATGAGCAGATATTATATTTCTTAACCTATGAAATCAATTGCTCAAGCAACAGAATGCTAGAAGATGAAGAAGGCCTAATCCTATTAAATAATAACCATATTCCAAAGGGGTTGATCACCCTTGAAAGCCTTTTTGATAATAATGACAGAGCAGTAGGTCACAAAATAAAGGTTGATAAACGTCGGTACAAGGAAGTTCAACTAGATCTGGGAAAAGTGATCAAATTTGGGGTTAATTGTAGAAAATAAGAGTTAAATCAAACCATGGAATTATGCAAGACATTCCCAGACATTATTGCTTGGGTGCATAGCGATCTCAAAGTATACAGAAAAGAAACCATACAACACACCATTGAGTTGGAAGAATATGCAAAGCCTTTCAGTAAAACGCAGAGACCTGTAAACCCAAAGATAGAAGCATTAATGAAACAAGAATTGTTAAAAATTCTTGAAGCCAAGATTATATACCCTATTAAGCGCTCTACCTGGGTAGCTAATCTAGTCTCAGTTAGAAAGAAAAATGGGGACATTAGGCTGTGCGTTGACTTCAAAAACCTGAACAGAGCTTCCCTCAGAGATCATTACCCACTTTCATAGATAGATAATATTTTGCATACAGTAGCAGGAGTAGAGATATTTTCCCTGTTATATGGATTCTCTAGTTACAATCAGGTATGGGTTAAAGATGAAGATCAATACAAGAATACCTTCACCACCAAGTGGGGGACATTTGCTTATCAGATGATGGCTTTTGGATTGTCCATTGCAAGAGCGACTTTTCAAAGAGCAATGGATGTGGCTTTTGTAGAACTTGCTAATAATATCATAGTCATCTACTTAGATGATATGACAGTCTTGTCCCACTGTAAATAAGACCACGTGGAACACCTTAGAAAGGTATTTGAAAAATACAAAGAATTTGGAATATCTTTGAACCCAAAGAAGTCCATATTTGTTGTAGAAGAAGGAATTCTACTAGGTCATGACAACTCAAAAGTTGGATTGGCCATCAATCCTGACAGAGTAAAAGCACTCCTAGAGCTCCCTCTGCTAGTAAACAAGAAGGGCTTACAATCCTTCTTTGGACAGATAAATTTTGTACGCAAGTTCATAGCATATTCTACACAAATTATCAAACCTATGACAAAACTGCTAAAAAAAGATGCCCAGTTCAAATGCACAGACCCGAGGAAAGAAGCCTTCAAAAGGATAAAAGAAGAGATAGCTCAAGCACCTATTCTTGTTAACCCTATTTATTCCAAAAACTTCATCCTATATGTGGTTGAAGAGAAAGAAAGTTACGCTGCAGTTCTCACCCAGAAAGGAGCTGACAATGAAGAAAGGCCTATAGCCTTTCTAAGTCATACCATGAAAGATCATGATAAGAGATATAACTTCATCGAAAAACAAGTATATGCAGTTATGAAGTCACTAAAAATGTTTAGGCACTTCCTGTCACAATGCAAAACCATTGTTTATGTAATTCATCTTGATAGAAATTTTGTAATACAAGGAGAACTTGGTGAGAAAATAGCAGGTTGGGTAACAAAGATACAAGAGTATGACGTTGAAATCCACCCAACCAAGTTGGTAAGGGGTAGAGCCTTATGTCAAGAGTTGGCTAAGCAAGCTTCAAATGATTATATAGCTTACCAAGGCCTAATGTTGAGTTCAGAACAAAATCAAACCTTGCAGAATACTGTCTGGACTGATGACCTCGTAGAATATTTTTAGACTGGAAAATGCCCAGATAATCTGAATGCTTCACATAGAAGAAGGTACATAACCCAAACTTTGAAATACACTCTTCTACCATAAGGGTTGTATAGGAAAAACATAGATGACATACTGCTAAGGTGCATAAAGGGAGATCAGAAATAGAGAATTCTGGAATAATTTCATGGAGGTCTATTTGGTGGACACTACTCAAGGAGGACCACTACACTAAAGATACTCATAACAAGTTTCTACTGGCCCCCCATTTTATCATACGCTTTCAAAATAACCAGGAAATGTGAAAAATGCTAGAGATATGTGGGGAGAAACATGAATGCTCCTATGTCTCTAAAATATATCCAAGTTGAAGAGCCCTTCCAACAATGGGGGTTAGATTTCATTAGAGTAATAGAGCCAAATTCATCAGCCGATCACAAATATATACTTACTGCTACATATTATTTTACCAGGTGGGCTGAAGCAATTCCCACTAAGAAAGTTGATCAAGAAGTTGTGATTGAGTTTTTAGAAAGCTTGATTACAAGATTTGGCATACCAGATGCATTGGTCACAGACAATGGATCAACCTTCATTGGTGCAAATATGTTGAATTTACTAGCAAATATGGTATACACTTGAAGACCTCTAATTATTACCCACAAGGGAATGGTCTAGTAGAATCAACAAAAAAAAATCTTCTCATAATTTTGAAGAGGACTCTGAAAGATAACAAGATAAGCTAACACTCCTTAATAAACCAAACATTGTGGGCTGATAGGATTTCAATCAAAAAATTGGTTAACACATCGCCCTATTCCTTGGTCTATGGTAAAGAGGCCATTTTGCCCATAGATATAGAGATACTTACCTTGAATTTTCTCAACTAGATTGATGTTGAAGAAAGCCAATCAATGGAAGCTAGATTGATGCAACTCCTACATCTAAAAGAGCAGAGGGAGCAGGCTTATGATCATCATCAAAAGCACATAGCAGACACCAAGAGATGGTTCGATAAAAAGACTACTTTCAGGAATTTTAAAGTTGGAGATTCAATTTTAAAGTGGAATGTAAAATAGGCCAAGCTAGGCCACCACCAGAAGTTTGATGCCTTTTGGGAGGGTCCCTTCAAAATAATCACTGAGAAACAATTCAATTCATTTCAACTGAAAGACAAATAGGGTGAAGTTCAACCCATTCCAGTGAATGGTTTTCACTTGAAGCTCTACTTCGAATAGGCAGGGAAAAATTTCTTGTATATTATGTATATATATAATATTTTCTAAGTTTTCTTGTTTTCATCTTGTAATGACCCCGTTGCTATTTCACGACAATTCAAATTCAAATAGCAAAACAACAAAGCATAAAAAGCACTACCTTGTCGCGACGTAACGAATAAATTTTAAATTTTGCCACGTCGCATTTCGACAATTGGCGAGAAGGTACCTCCTTTGCAAATGATTGAGACTTTGAAGAGCGTGATTTTTCATTTAAAGCAGCAGCTAGTGATTGGCCAGAAAATTTAGCATGCCAGAAGATGGCAAAAACGACTTGCAAGAAGATTCGAGAAATCCAAGTCCACCAACCGCAATTAATGCAATCCATGCATGTTCTTTATAATCAACATGAAAAACCGTAATTCACTCTCGAGTGATTTATTCTGCTGCTTTGTTAGTCTCACAATGACACTGAGAGGGGGGTGAATCAGTGTAGCTCTTAAAAACTTAAATCTTCAACTCTTAATGCCGAAACAATGAAAACTTAAAACCCAATAAAGCAAATATAACAAAAGAGCATCACACAACACAAGATGTACCGAGGTTCACCGGTTTTGGCTACTCCTCAAAAATTGACTGTTTGGACTCCCATCCAAATCCAGCCTTTGCAAAGCAACAACTTTACAATCAATTTACCAGCACACACTGGAAGGAGCACCAACCCCCGATTTATCTGCAACAACAGAAAGGAGCACCAACCCCTGATTTATCTGCACTAACATAAAGGAGCACCAACCCCTGATTTATCCGCACCAACAGAAAGGAGCACCAACCCCTGATTTACCAGCACCAACTAGAAGGAGCACCAACCCCTGATGCCAAGCACCAACTTGGACTTCTGTTCTGAAACTAGAAGATTGACATAAAGATGCCTTCACTTTTACAAGACCCTGACTGGTCTATTGCTTTCTCAACATCGCCCACTCTTCACACAACACACACCCTGCTCGCTCGCCTCCCGCGCACTCTCCTCGTGCTTCACATATCGCACACCTCTCTCGCTCGCCTCTCACGCGCCTCTCGCTCTCCTCTTGCTCTCTTCGCAAGATTAAATCCGCCTCGCTTTAATCTCGAGCACTTCCAAAATTCTCCAAGCAACACTCCTTTTATAACCATCCTCTCTCTTTGTAACTCAGTTGTAACTTCGATTGTAACTCCAGTTGTAACTCCTTTTGTATATATAGAGTAGGCATTTCGTCAAACACGTTACATGCAATGAATTGACACCATATTCTCCTACCATGACTATTCGTCTTCTCGGGCATGACTGTTCGTTTTCTCCTTTGTGCATGCATGCGTTTTGGTTTTCAAAAAAGCTTTTCGATTCTATTTTGATGACTATTCATTTTCTCCTTCTTCGACTATTCGTTTTCTCCACATGGGCATGCATTTGTTTTCTCCTTCGATGACAGTACGTTTTCTTCTTCATTACTGTTCATTTCTATTTTGAGGCTTTTCTTGAGTCACAAAAATGCGACATGTCACGATATCGCGACACTTTTGTTTCACTGCTTGTCTGGCCTTTTCGAGTCACGAAAATGTGACATGTCACGATATCGCGACACTTTTGTTACTCTGCCTTCTTGCTCTTTTCAAGTCACGAAAATGCGACATGTCGTGATATCGCGACACTTTTCCTTCTCTGCCTTCTTGCTCTTTTCAAGTCATGAAAATGCGACATGTCACGATATCGTGACACTTTTCCTTCTCTTCCTTCCTGCTCTTTTCAAGTCATGAAAATGCGACATGTCGTGATATCGTGACACTTTTTCTTCTCTTCCTTCCTGCTCTTTTCGAGTCATGAAAATGCGACATGTCGCGATATCGTGACACTTTTTCTTTCTCTTCCTTCCTCTCTTAGTCGTGAAAATGTGACATGTCGCGATATCGTGACACTTTTTCTCTCGTCTCTCTCTTGAAATATGTGTAATCGGACACTTTTCTTCCTCTCTCTTTTGGCAATAATGTCACGAAATCGTGACACTTTTCTTTCCTCTCTCTCTTGTATTATGTCGTGATATCGTGCTTTTCTTTAATTGCAATATGTCGCGAAATCGTGACACTTTTTCTTTCAGACTCTCTCTCTTGCAATATGTCATGAAATCGCGACACTTTTCTTCTCAATCTCTCTTGCAATATGTCGCGAAATCGCGACACTTTTTCTACTTGCCTTTCTCTTCGAACATGTCATGAAATCGTGACAGTTTTTCTTCTTCTTTCTCTTCGAACATGTCGTGAAATCGTGACATTTTTCTCTTCCTTGCACTTATTTTTTCAACATGTCATGAAATCGTGACAGTTTTTCTTGCTTGCGCTTTCTCTTCGAACATGTCGCGAAATCGTGACGTTTTTCTCTTCCTTTCTTTTCAACATGTCAGAAATCGTGATAGTTTTTTTTTTCTTTAACATGTCGCGAAATGCTTTTTCTTTTCAACATGTCATGATATCGTGACAGTTTTTCTTTCTTGCTCAACATGTCGCGATATCGTGACACTTTTCTTCCTTGTGATTTTCTTTTGATTTTTAGCATATGGGCCACTTCGATCTTTTGGAAAATCACTGTACATACTCTGAAGAACCTCTTAACTCCTGTCCACTGCATCAACCGATCTGTCTGACTGTGTTGACAACAATGACAATACTGTTGCTGCACCTTGCTCAACAATCTCCCCCTTTGGAATTGTTGGCAACACACGTGCAATTTCCTGTAATTCTTCTCCCCCTTTGACAATAATATCAAAGGGCTGCTGCAGACTCCCCCTGAGTCCATGCACAACATTCTCAGGCAAAAATTATTACACTTAGCAAAAATCACAAACATGAGCAAAAAGATAAACAAATTGACCACTCCCAATTTATTGCGAAGGTACTCAACGACTTCCTTGGGCAACGGTTTTGAGAAGATATCCGCTACTTGCTCTGTTGTTGGAACGAAATCCAACTTAACCTCACCTTCCGCAACTTTCTCCTACGTACAGCACGTTGTCGCTGCAATATATTCTCCCTCTACTGTGGATAAGGAGACTGACTCTTGTTTCTTACTGTTCCACGCGACCAACCTGTCTCCAAGATAGAGTGCACCTCTATTGGTACTCTTTCTGTCATCTACACATCCTTGCTCAACTTGCAACCTGTCGTCATGGGAGTGCTAACTGGCTTACACTCCTCCATTGTGAACTTTTTAGCATCTCTTTCACTAAACCAAATTATCAGAACTGTTATAATCCATAACTTTGAACAATGGCAGTAAGAACCATCAAAAGTATAACACTGACATATAGCAATACTACCAATGGTGACAACTCTCAATTTAATCACCACCCTTCACGGTACCTCCACAAACAACTACATGAACTGAAACACACTTTGACAACTATACGACAACTCCCCCTGCCTACTTGCCTTTCATCCTCAGATAACCAAACAAACACATAGGAGCAAAAATAACCTTTAAGATTGCTCCCCCTGAGGATGTGCTACCTGGAGTTGCTTAGTGCAATAGAGGAGTAATCTCCTTCAGTCCAAGGAGACACGATTTCCTCTCTTCTTTCTTTCTCCAATATTTCTTGAACTTGGGCTTGAGTTTTTCAACTGCATCCCTGTTTTGAACCTTTTCGTGAACTTGAACATTTCTCTTGGGTGGTTGTCTCTTGTGCATCCTTGATGGATGATTATTTTCCTTTCTTTGATGCACATGATTTCTTCCCTGTCTGTGTTGCATTCTTTGTGTCCGATGAAATCTATTGTCTTGCCTTAGATTAGATACAAAAGTTCTTGGACAAGACCTTGCTATGTGCCCATGACCATTACATTTAAAACATTGCACATGGTGTTCAACGGATGTATTTCTACCAGTATAACTCTTTGATCTATTATTCAATCCACAATACATTGCCTTGTGACCATAATGGTTGCATCTAAAACAATAGCCATTACAAGCATTATTATGAATAAAGTGAGAGTGATAGAACCTCTTTTGTTGTGGTTGCTTTGCTGTAGATCTCCTTTGAGATTTTCTTCCTTTTGAAGTTTCAGCTTCAAACTTTTCTTGCTTTGATCCTTCAACAGTGGACTTCTTCTTCTCTGCAGATTTAGAAGATGAAGGTTGTTCAGCTTCATATCCAAGACCAAGCTTACACATGGGGCTTCTTTGTTGCCTTATCATTTTATCTAGCAACTCTGTGCTCTTCTCAAATTTGAGATTTGTATTGGCCTCTTCTAGTTGTTTCCTCAATAAAACAATCTCCTCTTCTTGTTTGCCGCAAACAATCTCTTTCTCATTGATCTGTGACCTGAGAGTTTCTTCAATCCTTTTGGACTCTTCTACTTGCAGCTTTAGATCACTAATAACTTTGTTAGATTCCTCTTCACGTTTGCTACATACATCGCCTTTATCATCCAGGTGTGACTTCAAGGCTTCTTCTATTTTCTTGGCTTTATGAATTTGTAAGAAGAGATCTTCAATATTATCCCCATATTCTTCCAACTTCTTGGACAGTCTTTTGTTCTTTTTCCTTTCTATACCCAACTCTTCAAGTGCAGCGATCAACTCACCTTCTAGATATACTTCACCCTCAAGGTTTTCATCACATACTTCAGAATTCACTCCTATATTTTCTATTTTTTCTTCTTTGAGTGCCATGAAAAGAGCTTCACCTGTTTCCTTTTCAGAATCCTCACCGCAGCTGTCTTCTGATGAACTGACATTCTTGGAGATGAAACTTTTCTTCCTGAAGTTGCCGTTTCTGAAATTTGTTTTTTTCTTCCAGTCACTTCTTTCTTGGTGCGATCCTTCATCACTTTCGTCCTTCTCATTAAGTGGACATTTAGCTGCAACATGCCCAACGCCTCCACAATTGAAACATTTAAATGGTAACTTTCCTCTGTATTTTCCTTTTCCCCTTTTTAGTTTTCGAACAAAATTTGCTTCCATTTCATCTGATGTCTTTTCTTCCTTGGATTCTTGTTTTGCTTTCATATTTTTATGGGCTTTAAAAGCAGCTTCTCTGTCTGTGGGTTTAGATTTTCCTATTCTCATCTCATATGCAGTCAAAGAACCATGCATCTCATCCATACTAAAAGAATTTAGATTTTTAGCTTCTTCTATAGCTGAAACTTTAGAATCAAATCTTTGGGGAAGAGATCTTAATACCTTTTTCACGATGACAGAATCTTCGATTTCCTCGTCGAGTCCTCTAATCGCATTAATGACTTCATTAACTCTCAACATATATGCCTCTATGTTCTCATCGTCATTCATCTTTAATACTTCGAACTGAGCTCGATGTGTTTGTAACTTGGCCTCCTTGATCTTATCATCTCCTTCATGAATGCTCCTTAGTTTGTCCCATATTTCTTTTGCCATTTTACAACTCATAATTTTTACTAGTTCACTGTCCACTAATCCGCACATGATAGCATTCTTTGCTTTTGAGTTATTCTCAAACAATTTCTTACCGACGACATCGGTTGGAGAAGTGGTGGGTATTGTGTATCCACTATCTACCGAATCCCAAATGTCGTATCCCAAAGCACAAAGATATGTCTGCATCCCGAGTCTCCAAAATGTGTAATTAGTTCCATCCAACAATGGTGCTTTGTTTGATGAGAAGCCTTCACCACCTGCCATTGTGTCACTTCCAAGATCACCCTAGCCGGTTAAGCTTGTTCAGGAACTTGGCTCTGATACCAATTGTTAGTCTCACAATGACACTGAGAGGGGGGGTGAATCAGTGTAGCTCTTAAAAACTTAAATCTTCAACTCTTAATGCCGAAACAATGAAAACTTAAAACCCAATAAAGCAAATATAACAAAAGAGCATCACACAACACAAGATGTACCGAGGTTCACCAGTTTTGGCTACTCCTCAAAAATTGACTGTTTGGACTCCCATCCAAATCCAGCCTTTGCAAAGCAACAACTTTACAATCAATTTACCAGCACACACTAGGAAGGAGCACCAACCCCTGATTTATCCGCAACAACAAAAAGGAGCACCAACCCCTGATTTATCTGCATTAACAAAAAGGAGCACCAACCCCTGATTTATCTGCACTAACAAAAAGGAGCACCAACCCCCGATTTACCGGAGGAGCACCAACCCCGATGCCAAGCACCAACTTGGACTTCTATTCTAAAACTAGAAGATTGACATAAAGATGCCTTCACTTTTACAAGACCCTGACTGGTCTATTGCTTTCTCAACATCGCCCACTCTTCACACAACACACACCCTGCTCGCTCGCCTCCCGCGCACTCTCCTCGTGCTTCACATATCGCACACCTCTCTCGCTCGCCTCTCGTGCGCCTCTCGCTCTCCTCTTGCTCTCTTCGCAAGATTAAATCCGCCTCACTTTAATCCCGAGCACTATCAAAATTCTCCAAGCAACACTCCTTTTATAACCATCCTCTCTCTTTGTAACTCTAGTTGTAACTTCAGTTGTAACTCCAGTTGTAACTCCTTTTGTATATATAGAGTAGGCATTTCGTCAAACACGTTACATGCAATGAATTGACACCATATTCTCCTACCATGACTGTTCGTCTTCTCGGGCATGACTGTTCATTTTCTCCTTTGTGCATGCATGCGTTTTGGTTTTCGAAAAAGCTTTTCGATTCTATTTTGATGACTGTTCATTTTCTCCTTCTTCGACTGTTCGTTTTCTCCACATGGGCATGCATTTGTTTTCTCCTTCGATGACAGTACATTTTCTTCTTCATTACTGTTCGTTTCTATTTTGAGGCTTTTCTTGAGTCGCGAAAGACATGTCGCGATATCGCGACACTTTTGTTTCACTGCTTGTCTGGCCTTTTCGAGTCACGAAAATGCGACATGTCGCGATATCGTGACACTTTTGCTTCTCTGCCTTCCTGCTCTTTTCGAGTCACGAAAATGCGACATGTCACGATATCGTGACACTTTTGCTTCTCTGCCTTCCTACTCTTTTCAAGTCACGAAAATGCGACATGTCATGATATCGCGACACTTTTCCTTCTCTGCCTTCCTGCTCTTTTCAAGTCATGAAAATGCGACATGTCATGATATCGTGACACTTTTCCTTCTCTTCTTTCCTGCCCTTTCGAGTCATGAAAATGCGACATGTCACGATATCACGACACTTTTTCTTTCTCTTCCTTCCTACAATTCTTCAGTCGTGAAAATGCGACATGTCACGATATCATGACACTTTTTCTCTCTTGCTCTCTCTCTTGCAATATGTCGCGATATCGCGACACTTTTCTTTTCTCTCTCTCTTGCAATATGTCGCGAAATCGCGACACTTTTTCTTCCTCTCTCTCTTGCAATATGTCGCGAAATCGCGACACTTTTTCTTCCGTACTCTCTCTCTTGCAATATGTCATGAAATCGCGACACTTTTTCTTCCTTACAATCTCTCTTGCAATATGTCATGAAATCGTGACACTTTTTCTTTCGGACTCTCTCTCTTGCAATATGTCACGAAATCGTGACACTTTTTCTTTCGTACAATCTCTCTTGCAATATGTCATGAAATCGTGACACTTTTTCTACTTGCCTTTTACTCTTCGAACATGTCATGAAATCATGACAGTTTTTCTTGCTTGCGCTTTCTCTTCGAACATGTCGTGAAATCATGATAGTTTTCTTCTTGCGCTTTCTTTTCGAACATGTCACGAAATCGCGATAGTTTTTCTTGCTTCTTTCTCTTCGAACATGTCACGAAATCGTGACATTTTTCTCTTCTTTCTTTTCGAACATGTCGCGATATCGCGACAGTTTTTCTTTCTTGCTCAACATGTCGCGATATCGCGACAGTTTTCTTCCTTGTGATTTTCTTTTGATTTTTAGCATATGGGCCACTTCGATCTTTTGGAAAATCACTGTACATACTCTGAAGAACCTCTTAACTCCTGTCACTTGCATCAACCGATCTGTCTGACTGTGTTGACAACAATGACAATACTGTTGCTGCACCTTGCTCAACAATCTGCAACTTACTTTCTATTTTCATTCTCGAGCTCGAACCCAGTGCAAATAGTCTCTGCAAGTGTTTTTCCATGGCCCCAAAGAAGAGTAGCCAGAAGACAGCAATGGTGGTGTCATCTTCTGCTTCCCCGACAACGAGACGTGAGGACAAAGTAGACAAAAAATTCATCGACAGAGATGCCAGAATCGATGATACTGTTGTAACATGGAAAAACCCAGAGAGAATACAGAAGGATATCGAAGAGAGAATGACCATAGGTATTACTGCGTCCTCTCCTACTACTTTCACCTTCAATTCTCTACTCTATCGGTATGTTTATATTCGCGTTCATCCCTGTCCCGATTTGATTAAGGCTATGGCAAATTTTTACGATGCCAAAGAGAGGACCGTAAGAAATCCCCATGGCAGAATCCTTTTCACCCTGAGCCAAGATGCTTTCATTGTCGCCTTTGTTGCTGGTCTTGTGCCTGCATTAAAGCCAAAAGCCTTCGACCCCACAAACCAGACAAAGTAGTTTGTCCCTTCTGAGAACATAAGAAATTTCCTAGCACTGCAATTGAAGAAACAACCTACTGGAGGGACCATTCCTCTGACGAATTTCAAAAAACCAAAGTTGTTTTCTATTTTGGCTAAGGTGGCGGGCCTAAAGTTGACGAAAAAGTCTATGGGTGGTAGATTGCATTAGTCAATTGTCTTTCAAACCCTAAGAATTATGATTCTTCAATTATGGATGGGAGCGTCCGAACCATGTTTTCGACTAGCTGGGGTATATTTTTCACCAAGTTCATGCGGGTTTGTCTTTAATGAAGAAGGGTTCTTAGGCATCTTTTAAATTTTCTTCATATTTAGTTTGGATTTTCTTTTATTTAATGGATCAAGAGCTCGCTTTTATTTCAGTGAATGATAAATACGAACAAGGAATAACCCTACCTATGTATGAATGGCTAATGTGTTGTATAAGACAGTCTTATTATGATTTCAACGGGGAATTTTTAGGGCCAACCATAAAAATTATGTATGGAGAAATAAGAAGACTGACCCCAAAAGCTGTAAAATTTTTGCAGAACAAACATGCAGAGGATGGTGACTAGTTCATTCTCACTCAGGGGGTTGTTATCAGACTCTATGGGTTTATAGAAAAACCCTTTGCTTCCCCATTATGTCATGGATAGCTTGTTCGCCTTGGAATATGTTAGGCAAACAGAGTAGATAAATATGGTACAGGTATAGGTAAAACTAGTACCTGTACCATGTCATTCCAGTTTGAAGGTATAATCGTCTCCAAGAAAGAGCAACAGGAGCAAATTACTCAAGCCCTAAAATATGACCCTATTAGCAAATTTACAGAGAGGCATGCCATTTTAAATAAAACCCCTGTTAAGATCTACCACAAGTTCCCCAGGAAGGACATCGAGGATTGTAGGAGTAATGCTAAAGATGAGGAAATAGAGTGGCATGTAGAAAGGATGCAACCGCTGCCTCCATGGCACGATTTTTATGAACATGTGGTTGACTATGACCCCAAGAACAATCCTAAGCACTTCCTAAATGATAATACTATCACTAGGATGCAGAAGAAGGGGACAAAATGGACAGAAGGGAAGGTCCATGCATGGTGGATGATGAGAGTCCAAACTAATATGATCGACTCTAGGTGGCCAGTAAAAAATGACCTTGAATTTTTGGTCCACTATAACCACTACCAAGCTACCTGGTCAAAGACCTTCGTCTGGAAGGTCCCACCGAGCATTCGTAGCAACAAGGAAGTAAACCCTGAAGTTTTTAAAAACAAAAGTCAGACCAGAGTAAAGGAAAAAAGGTTGCAATTGAGCAACAATCCCCTACACAGACAAGGCTCAAGTCCTCTAAGAAGAGGACTACTGAAACCATATTTAAGGAAGAGCAGAGAAAGACATATGGGCAAGGAATCATCGAGCCCCTGCAAGCGGATAAAAGAGGGAAGCATATGGCACTCGATGCAGACCCATCAAGAGGTAGAGCCGCATCTTCACATGCCGTAAAATTTATCCCCCCTTCTCCCTCAAACACTGAATCATATGAAGTGCCTCTTGTCGTTAAGAAAAGAAAGCTGAAGTTCGTGGCAGGGAATCAAAAGAAGAAGAGCAAGCTGATTGGAACTGCTTAGAATGTTGAAGTCACTCAGGGTGACAAAGATCAACTGCAGGTAACTGCTGAGTACGCTGAAACTGCCCAAGAAAGTGAGCAAGTCGCTTAGGATATTGAAGATGTTTCTCAAAATTTTGGAATGACCAGAGATGATAATGCACAAGAGGAAGCCCAACACCAGGTAGTTGACCATAATGTTGAAGTTACTCAAGAGAAGCAAAACCCAGTTATTGGAGAAACCATAACTGTTAAGAAGGAGATCATTGAACACAATAAAAACCAGCATGGAGAAATCCCCAAGGATGTCGAAATAATAGAGTTAGAAAATGATACAAATGTCGTAGAAGAAGATGATGAAAGAAGAGAGGTAGAAAAACCCTCTCAACAAGATGAAGTTGATAATTCTGGTGCAAATAAAACTAATGAAGATCAAACTACAGAACACGAGCGCCAGCATGTACCCTCAACGGAATCAAGTATGGCCTCTCTATTCTCTCATACTTCTCTTCCTCTCCTTTCCCAAGTTGAATTTCCTTCCATTCCTATTCCAGAAAAAGATACAATACCTTCCTTAAAGCAAAAGCTTCCTTCTCCAGAGCCAGCATCGTCTTCACAAGTTCAATCTGAAGCTGGTCAATCTTCAAAGTTGCTTACTCATTCTATAATTGTTACTTTGTATGGAAACACTACATTGGTATTGACCCCTTTTCTCCCCGGTGCATGCATCCTAGCTATGAGATCCATCTCCGCCACAACTACTGAAAATCATCCCACTAATTCAAAATTGAAAAAACTAAGAAAGGCTAACATAAATGCTTTAGATTGGTGGGAATCCCGCTCCGCTGAAGCCTCCAAAGCTCCAACCCGCACCCAAGAGATGATAGCGCTTGATCCCACCACTATGCAGCGACAAAAGGTAAAGTTGATGTCGACGGTAAGAAAGCCCGAAGGCAAAATGATGATAGAATATTACCAAGTAGGAAGTATAATAGAAGATATTACTCAGCTTCATATGCAAGATGAATGGGGAATGGCCCAGGATCACTTGGGAACTATTTACTTGCATGGGGAATACTTTAAAGAAAAATTCATCAGAGAACAAGAAGCTAGAAAGGAGTTAGAGTCTATGTTGCAAGAACATAGGCTTGTAGAGAAAGCCTTGAAATTAGAGGCCAAAAGGTGGGAAGACAAGTTCAGTGAAACTGCAACTGAATCAGCTAAGTACAAAGAAGCTAAAAAAACAGCTAAATAGATTCAATCTATGAATCAACAGATACAAGAGCTCCAAAAACAAGTCCCAAAAGGACAAAATAAAGCATACAACCTATCGAAAGAAAAGGCCAAAGCAGTTAGAAAGGAAATGTTTGAAGATATCTTGAAGTTAAGTTTGAGAAGGCCTATGTTGTTATACTTGGACAAAGTAAAAGAAGTGCTCAAAATGGTCAAAGACGAGCTTAAAGCTTCATTGAGCTTTTTACAGGTAAGATCAGATGCTGCAATGAAAATATAAGTCTTTTCTGATACCATGCCTGAGAATATTGCTGCCAAGGTACGAAGTGAAGCCTGGTCTCAAGCTAAAATTGCGGCTAGGAGTTTCTTTAGGAGATTTAAACTTGTCAACCAAGGGGCAAAACTCCTCCAAGAGCTTGAAGCCGAAGCTAAAGGGCTAGTGAAACATTTGAACCTAGCAAATAAATGTGGGCTTCCATATCTTTGGGATGAAAATTCAAATGTTCTAAGTGAAGATGCACTCACAGTGTCCCTGAGATCCTTTATTAATGACGAATCATAAATAAAAGGTTGGGAAGAGCCTATCCAAGAAACGCATGTGTTTGCTATGGTACATAATCTCACACAGATTAAGTCATTCTTACAAGAGTTCATTTTACGGTAGAGGATATTGTCTCACGACAAAGTAGAAGAGTTGCAATATGTGTACCAGTTGTTTATGGAATCTTCAGACACCGATGATGAAACTTGGAGGCATGTATGCCTCAATGAAGTTATTAAAATGATAGAAGAACATAAGAGGTCCAAAAGAGCTGAGCGAAATCAACTGACAAAAGGTGGGACCATCGGTCAGACATGAGAGTCACAAAAGTTGAGTAACTGGAAGTTTGATGTAATGGAGTAAAGTATACATAAGCTAGTAAGAGGTATTTCGAAAGGTAATGTTTTTCTTATTCAAGAAATTATTTTCTGATTTTCCAAAACTCCCTCTTCCATATTGTTTTAACTTCGTTATCCAATGGATGAAGGTCTTGGATTCTAATATTTTTGCTAGCAAAATTCCCTGAAAGGTGCCAATAATGTTAGTCTAAAAAGACTACACCGAAGATAGTGAATATTTTGAGACCTGAACCAGTTTTCAATTTTTGCGGAAGACAAGAAGAAAAGACTAAGGCATGAAGAATGTCGCGATTTCGCGACATGTTAGAGATTTGGGAGCTCGAAGCAGAAAAGAAGGCCAAGGCACTGGAATGTCATGGTTTTACGACATGTTAGAGTTTCGCAGGCTCGAAGCAGAAAAGAAGGCCAAGGCACCGGAATGTCGCGATTTCGCAACATGCTAGAGTTTCGTGGGATGAAAGGAGAAAAAATACTAAGGCACGAAGGATGTTGCGATTTCGCGACATGACAGAGTTTCGCAGGCTCAAAGGAGAAAAGAGAGCCAAGGCGCCAGAATGTTGCAATTTTGCGGTATGACGAAGTTTTGTGGAGTAGATAGATGTAAATAGAAACAAGTAAACCTACCTCCAAAAGAACGTGTCTTGGCGACCAATGGCAGACGATGATTGAAGCATCAAATCCTAAAATCTTGTCGTTGGTGATTTGATTCTCTATTAAACCAATAGAAGCCATGCAGAAACATACTGACACATTTTTGTAGCAAATTTGTTGTGACTAATGTTATGTCAAGGAATTTGTTAGCTGTCAAAAGATGCTTACAATAGAGTATATATAATAGGGAGTGCACCTTGAATAGGGGTCGACTCTTAGACGTTTACAGGACTAGATGTATGTACTCTGGATTAAGCAATAATATATGCATTTATTGGTTTATGGTTCATTGTGCGCAAGAGTATGTATGATTGTTTGATGCTTCTACTTACATTACTGAGTTATACTTTGCATTTATTCTATCATCTGGATACATGCATGTCATAAACAATATTGTTGGAGTTAATGATATTTATACATGCATGTGTTAGATTAACCTCTAAATCGCATTAAAGAACCACGATTTTTGCATGAAGGTATAGAAAGCGCTTAGACTACAAGATATATGTATTTATCTTTGTTGTTGTTTAATCTGTACCCCATTAAAAATCTGGCAGCAGCTATATTTCCCCTTTTTCAGTAAATTTCTCTCTATCCTTTTCTCATAAAAATCACCAAGGAACTAGCCTCCTCTGGAGATTAGACGGAATCCCTCTGAACTTAGTCCGTCTACCCAATGTTCGCAAGGTCGTGGATGCAATCACAACCATGGGCCGATTTTGCACCACCAAGGACAAGCGGATGCGACGACAAACTCGACTCGACAGACCAAAGGGTTTGATCGGATTGCCAGAGGGTGGACAGGCGACGTGGATGTGGACACGAAGGACGACTAACATGTGTGCAGGAGGTGACTGATGTGCGCGGAAAGCCACGACGGACATAACCTAACACTTGACTGACCAGGGCAACACAAACTAGACAGTAGGAACAACTGAGGTAAGTTGACCCAAAAATCAAACGACGGACAGGACGCGGTATTGGTAATGTGGCAAGACGTATGACTCAGACCGAACGACAGGGAACTGACGCACACGAGCAATGACGCGACAGACTTCTCTATGCCATGACCAAGACTGGCGACGCGATGACTGAGGACGTGATCCGGGAGGGGGCAGACTTGACGGATGTGACCGACACAATGACACGCAGACCATAGGATGACAATGTGGCAACTGACGAAAGGCTAACACCGCGGCAAGGGATAAAGTGGCGATCAGAAGGACCGACAGGACGCGAAGGATGACGGGGTGTACCAATTTGGACCAAGGCATGATGTGGAGGGACGACAAAGGTAGGAAGGACAAGGGTACAAGGAGAGCCAGCGCTCGAGCGCTGGCTAGTTTTATATGGGCGAACGACCCCATATAAAATATGAAATGGGCGACCTCGGTAGACGTGGGATAAAACCCAAAAAAACTTTGTAGAAAACCCGCGCGCGAACTCTGGCCGAAAAACTGTGGGAAGCCGAAAACTTTGAAACCTGTCGAAAACGTTATAACACACGTCGAAAATTTTATAACCTTAGCAATGAGGAATCACAAAAACATCTTCTGGCTCAACAACAAGAGCTTCAACGGAGCTCGAATCCGCATCAGAAGCCACATCGTCTAATGGAAAGATGATGGGTATATCACCCAGAGACCTTGGTTCGAATCTATGTGTGGCTACAATTTCTTCAAAACTGGATCAGGTGCGGAATCCTGATCTTCTTCCCTGATATCTTCCTTAGCATCGGCAATCATTTATTGAAGTTGTTGAAAATTGGCTTTCATTTTGACACAGAATTGAAATTTAACGACGAAGTTGTCAAGCGAAATGGTCGACATTATTAATAATGGTCACGAGCTGAAGTTCGAAGTCATAGGGACCCAGCTAGCTAAGAGTTTTCACAAACAGAAGTGCTTGAATATGTTTAAGAAAGAATGTTCACCCAATGCCAAGATCCACTGGTGGTTTTCTCATTCCTCTTTTGAACCAGATTGGCCTAGAGGAAGAGGATACTCACCTATCCAACGCTCGGCTCTGATACCAATGATGTGGGAAACACTCTTAATAGACAACACAAAATGGTACAAATGAAATCTGTCTTTGCATGCAAACGAAAAACATATTTATAGGCATGTTTGCCTTTACAAAAACGACATTTAATGCACCCAATCCGTGTGAGCATTAAATGTTGTACAATACTAATCCCTATCAACTTTATATTTAGAAGAGTGACTTCAAGGTTTGCATATTATGATTAGATCTCTATGCTATGAACCTTATACCATCATCAAGCAAGTAGGAAAAAATAATTTTGAGCTAAGTCCACTTTCATACTTGGGTCATCATCCATTTTTCAATGTGGAATTTCATCCATACTTTCCATCTTTGCTTAACACTTAGGTGTGGAAAAGCAAATCTAGCCTTAAAAGTTGGATCTTGATTGACCAATCTAACATCAAGAGACCAAATGCACAAGGACTTAAAAGAACACCCTCTTTCAAGTTATCAAAGAGTAATTTATGCATTAAAGGAGATACAACTGACTCAATCAGATTTAAAAGTTTCCTTCCCTACTTTAAAGTCTTAAAGCAATAGGATCCCTTCTTTCCAAGGGCAATGATTGATTTGAATACAATTTCAAAATCACTCGATGCAAATCACCTAAGCCTTTCGCCAATTGCCAAACTTGGCATCAACCCTTCCCAACTTGGCACCAACCCTTCACAACCTAGCGTCATAAAATACCAATGCCAAAAACCAAGCACTAGCACCTATGCCTCTATCACTTAATGCCTAGGGCATCATTAGCAAATTCCAAACCCTAGGCAACAATAGGACCACACACTCACAATTGGCATCAAGACACAAATCATCGATTTTTATATACTTGTCATGCCTTTTCTCCTAACCATAATAATATTACATGCCTTGCAATACACTCCCCTCCCTTGTCTTTTTTAATCCTCTCCTCTATTTTATCTATAAATAAGCTCAGCAATGTGTGTGAGATAGGCCAACCTTGTTTTACATTAGTATTACTATTGATAGTAGATCTTCTTGATTACATTGCTATCATTACTATCAATTATTGGTATTGTTAATTTTGTTATAACATTTCATTATAAGAGTGTTACTCATCTTCACTTCACTTGGTATTTTTTACTTTTCCATTATTTCTGATAGCTTTATTTTTCGTATTGTATTAAAAAACCTTTGGAAAATCTAGATAGAATAGATAAATGATAATGTTTATCCTCATGTTTATTAAAAAATGCTCCAAGAGTAATCAGATGATCAATGGATAAGTGTTTAGCTAGTGATCTACTAACTCATTATTTTATCGAAACATAAAACTAAAGTATTCTTTTTTATCAAATTTCTTATTAGTGAAGAATATCCTTCTTTATAGAGAAAACATGCCTTTGTGATGTTGATGACCAATTATTTGGAATAAACAATTCTTGCGCAATTGTGAGACTATTAATCATACTTTTTATCTAATGATGACATTATAGTAAGTAAAATGGAGGGGAACAAACATTCAAAACAAATTTACCTTAGTAGGAAGGATTGCACAACCTCAAGTTGTCAAGAAACAATTGCAATTGTTTATTATTTTATATTTTAAATATTTAAGGTTCAATATTTTGAGTCACGATATATGTGCCATCGTTCATAACGTTGGGAATCATAAAATATGGGTCTAATTCTAGGAGCACTTATGCATGCAGTTGAACAACATCCTTTGAATTCCTCCACACACCCTTTACAAGACCTGCATAAAGCCGACAAATTTGCTAAGCATAAAGAAGGATAACACCATGTCACTAAGTGATTACCAAAAGAAAGTAGATTGAAGAAATCATATAAAATATCTAAGGCTTGTTTTCAAAATATGTATAATTACACAATTTAGTGTTCTTTATTTCAAAACACGTTAAACAAAAAATTTCAAAACATAATAATGGTCTTATTTCATAATTTTCATTTAAAACAAAAAGCATTGGGTAACAAGATAATATTATCCTAAAATAACTTTTTAAAAGAAATGTCTATCTATGTGGATATAAATTACTAAAACCAAATCGAAGCCTAAGTCCAAGATCATATGTTATCTCGTTAAACAAAGATCTTAGTCTCAAATTACAAGAACGGTAAACATTATTCTCTTGCTCACTTAAGTTTGAGAACTATTAACAAATGGTGTCAAAATTTGAAAGTCAATGCACTTGACACATCAGAAACCTTTCATAATATTTTCTAAAATTTGATTATATGATAGTTTGCAAAGGTTGGTAAAGGTAACATAGAACTTTCTCTTAAACAGTCCTGCCAAAATTCAAAGTCAATAAACATGACATATTAAAAATATTTCATAAAAGTTTAAAAAGTTTGATTACATGGTAAACTGCATAGGTGGTAGAGGTAATCTAAAACTTTTTCTGTATCACATCTTGTCTTTTTTTGGTTTAAAACATTGTACACCTGATACATCAATAGGTTTATAAAAAAATTGCAACCTAAATGGTAGGTGGCAAGTTATATCGTTGGAGATAGCAAATTATTATGATTTCTCTTTCACTAATACAAACTTGAGATGTTCTTAGGATCCCTTTTTCATCAAGGTGTGAAACTTT
Organism: Wollemia nobilis; assembly: GCA_028583015.1. Classification (NCBI taxonomy): domain Eukaryota; kingdom Viridiplantae; phylum Streptophyta; class Pinopsida; order Araucariales; family Araucariaceae; genus Wollemia; species Wollemia nobilis. Next base: position 2,468,067 of record JAQPPZ010001308.1, on the reverse strand, counting down.
AACAAGACTACCACAATATCGAAGGACTTAAGAATTAAATCACAAATATTTATTCAGAGGAAATTGGAATAATTAATAATATTTTTTTTTTTTAAAACACCATTAATTTGTTGAAGGAGTATATGTTATCCTACACCATCATAAGAGCAAGCTTCTTGAATTTGAACTCAAGTCATCATGGCAATGTGTGCTCCACTTAGTGCCCATGACTTGACATACCCAATTAAAATAGTATTTTTAAAATATATGTAGAAAATAAATTTAATAAATCAAAATTTTAAATGTTTTTAACAAAATGTGTCATAAGAATTGCTCTCTTGTCATAGGGTCACTTGCCCAAAACAAAGCATTAATGTCTTAAATCTTAACATGTTATGAAGCCAAATTAAAACTAGGAGTTCCTAAATTATCAAGGCTTGATGCCCCTTACAATGTCCCAAAAGAATGAAAAGACAAAATATGCATGGACCAAAAAGATGCAAATCTAATCGAGTTGAAACATTGCATATTAAAAAATATAAGATCTGTAGAAGAAAACTAAAGGGCAACAATATATGACAACGAGGCATCTTGGTTGTCATTCCTACCCTAAAAGGATTGAGGAATAAGTTCTAGTTAGTTTTGATTCAAGCTAGAGGTGTCTTGCACATTTTTCTCCTCCCTTTTTTGGGAATGCTAAGGGTCTTCTACAATTATTGTGAGTGATCTAGGAAGATAAAAAAAGAAATCCAGAGAAATTGCAACTCCTAGAGATGGTGGAGCTCCATGGATAACTTGGCTTAGGATTGAAACTGAGCCAACAAATTAGAAATAATCCAAATTTCATTGAGGACAAGCCACAATTGAAAATGTTGTTTGAAAATATCAAGATTTATTTCTATTGTAGAGAGGGGGGATAAAAAAGCTTGAATAATCTACCACATTTAATTATCATTTATAGGCCATCTTAAAGCATCTCCCAAGAGGGCAACTCACTACGCTTTGAATGAAAAGGTTCCAAAAACAAGAAGATCAAATGCCATGCCTCTTTGGCCTTTAAACATGCATCAAAAGGTCTTTGATGGCTCAAATGTTTAAGCCTCATAGGCAATCCTTGGTAAACAAGAACAAAAGGAAATAGGCCTTTTGGGGTCTCAAAGGTGCCCTTCAAATCTCTTAAAATTATTCAAACCACATTTTACACATAGATTGGAGTCTCCCTCATTGATTGAGTTTTTCTTGTATGCCAAACCAGTGAGAGCCATGACCAAGCCAATCTTAGCTTTTTCCATAAAAAAAATGTCATAGTCCCACCACCAGTCCCTTCACCAAGTTCTTCAAGTTGAGAAGACTAGCTTGTGGAGTGGATTCTCTACCACAACTCGGTGGGTTTCCCCATTGGTCTTTTTGTTTGTTAAAAAGAGATTGATGTAAAGCATCAACTCATGCCATAGAAGTTCAATCCCATAAAGCTATTGAAAAGAATATTAGAAATATTAAACTAGACTTCAACCGCAAAACAGCTCGCTTGCAAGGAGGGCAAATTTGTGGTTCGCACCGAAGTGATGTAAATCTTGTGGTTCGCTCATCAAATCTGCGAACCAATGACCAGGCGTGGGAAACGAGGCTCTGACATCACACATGCGGGTAGTTGGGGTTGCTCGGCGATTGGACATAAACCTTACTTTGGCATTTAATTTTTGTCAGTCGGTTGGTGAAACTTTTCCCGCCCGTTGTCCTCATCGTCTTCTATAAATACCGGAGCTTTTGACATTTTGCATGTTGTTGCGAGTGCGGAGCAGCAGAGGAGAGTAACGCCATAACAGCGTAGCAGTAAGTGGAGAAGGGAGCAGCAGCCTCCAGAAAATCCCCTTTTGTGTTTATCCTGCAGCTGAGTTGTAGATGTTCTAAATCTGAAATATTGTACTCCGTTTACACTGATAAATAAAATATTTGTTTCTTCTATTGGATGCGTCGTGGAGATTATATTAGATTTCACTCTGATTCACATTTGCATTTTTTGTAACGGAGCTTTATTTTATTTTTTTTCTCCAAGCTTTCTTTTCTCTCTCTGCCTCGGGCATTTTATTCCCTAAGTTGCAGCTTGGAGAGGCTTTATCCCGAACACAAGCTTCGGACGCATTTCTCCCAAAGTGCACTTCGGCACTTTAGTGTCCCGAAGCAATACTTCGACAACCTCTTTCCCGAAGCTTCCGTCACCTCGCAGTCCGTTTCAGCAAAGCATCTTGTTGCCCCAAAGTTGCACTTTGTTGTTTTGTCTGCCGAAGCTACCACTTCAACAGTAATTCTAGCGAAGCAGCGGCTTCGCTGCCCTAACCCCCGAAGCACTTAGCTCGCGGGTAATACATGCGAAGCTCCATTCTATTCTTGAACTGTGGGAAGTGTCTCGAACCTACCACTTCCCCTGAAAACCCAGCGAAGCACCCGTCTCGCTGGTAAAATTTGCGAACCTCCCACTTCCATTCAAAATCACGTGAAGCGATTTATAATTTTCATGATTTAAATTCCTTCAAATTGGTATCAGAGCTACTGAGTTGTGACGTGGAGATTGAAGCATGGCTTCCGGAAATCATTCCCTGCAGTTGCAGATTCCGCGATTTAACGGCAAGAACTATGATTATTGGAGCATTCAGATGAAGATACTCTTTGGGTCTCAGGAGCTGTGGGACTTGGTCGAGAACGACTACCCAGAACCGACTGATGCAGCAGCACTGGCCGCCCTCTCCCAAGCAGACAAGGACCTGTTGAAGGAGAACATGAAGAAGGACCAGAAGGCCCTCTTCTACATCATGCAAGTGGTTGAGGAGACCATCTTCCCACGGATTGCATCAACCACCAAGGCAAAGCAGGCCTGGGAGATTCTAGCAAGTTCGTATCAGGGCACCAACAAGGTGAAGTTGGTGAAGCTGCAGATGTTAAGGAGGGAGTTTGAGAACCTGCAGATGAGTGAGTCAGAGTCCATGAGCGACTTCTTCACCCGAAAAACTGATGTCATCAACCAGATGCGGTTGAATGGTGAGATTGTGTAGAACCAGAGGATTGTGGAGAAAATTTTGTGAAGCTTGCCAGCCAAATTTGACTCTGTTGTGATTGCAATAGAGGAATCGAGGGATTTGACAACCCTCTCGATAGATGAGCTCATGGGTTCTCTGCAGACACATGAGCAGAGGTTGAGCCGCTCAACTCAGTCTTCCTTGGAGCAAGCTTTCAAGGCACAACTCTCATTTCGAGATAGTGGCAGACAAGATTCCCACCATGGTGCCTCTAGTTCTCAAGGAGGAAGAGGCAGAGGTAGGCGTGGAAGAGGCAACAAGCAAGGAGGGAGGTCAAACCCTAATGACAGTGAGACCAACTGCAACTTCCATCAAGCAGGAGGAAGAGGCAATGGCAAAAATCAGCAAGGTGGTTCTTATCAGAAGAAGGACAAATCTAAGGTCCAATGCTATTACTGCAAGAAGTTCGGCCACTATATCTCGGAGTGCAGGAAGAAGTTGGCCAAGGATAATCAACAACAAGCAAATTACATAGATTAAGCTGGAAATAGAGATGCCTATGGTAATATGTTGTTGACATGCAGTATTGAGGAGGAGAGCCAGAAAAATATTTGGTATCTTGACAGTGGGTGCAACAACCACATGATGGGGAACAGGGAGATGTTCTCACAACTGGATGAAACAGTCCAGTCTGAAGTAAATATGGGGAACAATAGCAAGGTTCCTGTGATGGGGAAAGGTAAAATCCTCATCCACACCCGGCACGGTGAAAGGAAGCAGATTTGTGACGTGTATTATGTGCCTGGGTTGAAACATAACCTGCTGAGCGTTGGACAGCTTGTGCAGAAGGGGCACACTGTTCAGTTTAAAGATGGAGTCTGTACCATCAGAGACAAAGAGCATGGGCAGATTGCAACGGTGTCCATGAAGAAAAACAAAATGTTTCCGCTGCAGATTCAGAATGAATCATTGATGTCTCTAAGTGCAGTTGTGAAGGATGCTACCTGGTTGTGGCATCTCATATTCGGTCACTTGAGTTTCAGTGGCCTGAATTTGCTGCACAAGAAGCAGATGGTGAAGGGTTTACCCCTTATTGAGCAATCGAACCAAGTTTGTGAAGGTTGCTTGGTCGACAAGCAGCACAGGGATGCATTCCCTGTAGGACAATCTTGGAGAGCTTCACAACCATTGGAGCTGGTGCACTCAGACATTTGCGGTCCCATGCAGACCAGCACATTTGCCGACAACAAATACTTTCTGACTTTCATAGATGACTTTAGTCGAAAGACATGGGTTTATCCCATCAAGCTGAAGTCAGAAGCATTTGTAAAGTTCAAGGAGTTCAAGGCTCTGGTTGAGAAACAGAGCAGGTATTCTGTGAAAACACTTAGGACAGATGGTGGAGGTGAGTACATCTCCAATGAATTCCACAACTTCTGCAAGCAACACGGAATTCGCAAGCAGCTCACTGCCAGATACACACCACAACAGAATGGTGTAGCTGAGAGGAAGAATAGAACCATCATGGAGATGGCACGGAGCATGCTGAAGGTAAAAAGTTTGCCACATGAGTTTTGGGCAGAAGTTGTAAGTTGTGCAGTTTATCTGCTGAATAGATGTCCCACCAAGAGTGTGAAGGACAAAATTCCAGAGGAATCCTGGAGCAATCTGAAGCCAAGTGTGGCTCATTTGCGAGTTTTTGGGTGCATTGCATATGCACATGTTCCAGATGAGAAAAGGCAGAAGTTGGATGACAAAGCTGAGAAGTGCATCTTCATAGGGTACAATGAACAAGCGAAGGCATACAAGTTGTACAATCCTGTAACGAAGAAACTTGTCATCAGCCGAGACGTGAAGTTCTTGGAGGATGAAGCCTGGAACTAGAAATCAAAGACTAGCCAGCTAGAGCCAGCAGTTGTTGAGTCTGTGAACTTGGAGGAAGACAGTGTGCAACCACCTGTACCTTCAAGCAGCAGCAGTGGTGCTAGCAGCAACACAACCTCATCATCCCGGTCACCTCCACTTGCAAGCAGAATTCCAAACTTGAGGACACCTGCAAAGACTCGGAGCTTGCAAGACATTTATGAGGTAACCCATAATCAAATAGATGAAGAATATTCTGACTTTGCTTTATTTTCTGAGTGTGATCCAGTTTCATTTGAAGAGGCAAGTCAGAATCGGAAATGGGTGAAGGCAATGGATGAGGAGATAGCAGCGATTGAGAAAAATGAGACATGGCAGCTGGGAGATCTTCCAGCAGGGAAGAAGATCATTGGGTCAAGTGGGTATACAAAACGAAGTTTAATGCCCAAGGAGAAGTTGATAGGCATAAGGCCAGATTGGTGGCAAAAGGCTACAAGCAAAAGTCAGGGATTGACTATCATGAGGTGTATGCACCTGTAGCCCGACTTGACACAGTCAGGATGATCCTGGCATTGGCAGCTCAGAAGGGATGGAGCGTTTACCAAATGGATGTCAAGTCTGCCTTCCTGAACGAAGTGTTGGAAGAAGAGGTCTACATAGACCAACCACCCGGTTATGAATTGCAAGGGCAAGAAGGCAAGGTCCTGAAGCTGAAAAAGGCTTTGTATGGGTTGAAGCAAGCACCCGGGCATGGTACAACCATATTGATGGCTACTTTCAAGATAATGGGTTCATTAAATGCCCATATGAGCACACCCTGTACTTGAAGACAAATGCAGAGGGTGAGATGATAATCGTCTGCTTGTATGTGGATGATCTGATTTATACTGGCAATAGTAGCAGTACTATTTGAGCAGTTCAGAACAGCCATGAAGACGGAGTTTGAAATGACAGACTTGGGGCTAATGAAGTTTTTTCTTGGCATTGAAGTTGACCAATCAGCAGATGGCATCTTCATTTCTCAGGGCAAGTATGCTAAGGATGTCCTGAAGTGGTTCAAGATGGAGGACAACAAACCTACCATCACCCCGGTTGCCACTGGCCTGAAGTTGAGCAAAACTGACAACAAGAAGTGTTGATCCAACTCTCTATAAAAGGTTAGTTGGAAGCCTAATGTACTTGACTGCAACCAGACCAGATTTGATGTTTGCTATGAGTTTAATCAGTAGGTTTATGGAGTCACCCAAAGACACTCACTGGCAAGCTGGAAAGAGAATTCTGAGATATGTCAATGGCACGAGGAACCATGGAATCCACTATGCCAGACAAGACCAGCTTGAATTAATTGGCTACACTGATAGCGATTGGGCTGGCAGCATAGATGATCGGAAGAGCACCTCAGGATATGCCTTCCATCTTGGATCTGGAGTTGTTTCTTGGTCCTCAAAGAAGCAGCAAATTGTTGCTTTATCTACAGTAGAGGCAGAGTATATTGTTGCCACCTCAGCCGCATGCCAGGCAGTCTGGTTGAGAAGAGTTTTGAGTGAACTGCATCATATGTCGAAAGCAACAACTACTATTTTTTGTGACAACAATTCCGCCATTGCACTGTCAAAGGACCCTGATTTCATGGCCGAACGAAGCACAATGATATCCGGTATCATTTCATCAGAGAGCTGGTGCAATTTAGTGAAGTACAGTTGCTGTTTTGCAGGTCCAAGGAGCAGGTAGTTGACATCTTCACAAAACCTTTGAAGGAGGAGGACTTCACTAGGCTGCGGGAATTGTTGGGCATCAAAGATTTTGTGAAATCTAGTTTAAAGGAGGGTGTTAGAAATATTAAACCAGACTTCAACCGCAAAACAACTCTTTGCAAGGAGGGCAAATTTGTGGTTCGCACCAAAGTGATTTAAATCCTGTGGTTCACTCATCAAATCTGTGAACCAGTAACCAGGCGTGAGAAACGAGGCTCTGACATCACACATGTGGGTAGTTGGAGTTGCTCGGCGATTGGACATAAACCTTACTTCGGCTTTTAAGTTTTGTCAGTTGGTTGGTGAAACTTTTCCCACCCGTTCTCATCGTCTTCTATAAATACCGGAGCTTTTGACATTTTGCGTGTTGTTGCGAGTGCGGAGCAACAGAGGAGAGTAACGCCAGAACAGAGCAGCAGTAAGTGGAGAAGGGAGCAACAACCTCCAGAAAATCCCCTTTTGTGTTTATCCTACAACTGAGTTGCAGATGTTCTAAATATAAAATATTGTACTCTATTTAAACTGATAAATAAAATATTTGTTTCTTCTATTGGATGCGTCGTGGAGATTATATTAGATTTCATTCTAATTCACATCTGCATTTTCTGTAACAGAGATTTGTTTTATTTTTTTTCTCCAAGCTTTCTTTTCTATCTCTCTGCCTCGGGCATTTTATTCCTTAAGTCACAGCTCGGAGAGGCTTTATCCCGAACACAAGCTTCGGACGCATTTCTCCCAAAGTGCACTTCAGCAGTTTAGTGTCTCGAAGTAATACTTCGGCGACCTCTTTCCCGAAGCTTCCGTCACCTCGCAGTCCATTTTAGCAAAGCATCTTGCTGCCTCGAAGTTGCACTTCGTTGTTTTGTCTACCGAAGCTGCCACTTCGGCAGTAATTCTAGCGAAGCAACTGCTTCGTTGCCCCAACCCCCGAAGCACTTATCTCGCGGGTAATACATGCGAAGCTCCATTCTATTCTTGAACTGTGGGAAGTGTCTCGAACCTACTGCTTCGCCAAAAAACCCAACGAAGCACCCGTCTCGTTGGTAAAATTTGCGAACCTCCCACTTCCATTCAGAATCGCGTGAAGCAATTTATAATTTCCGCGATTTAAATTCCTTCAAAGAATACAATGTGCGCACATTTCATTCTGAAACAAGGACATAAATTTAAGCCAAGGAATTTTCACTGAAAGAACAAAAAAGGTGCAGGCTTTAATCATTTCTCAGATCACATATGTAGGCATTATTGAGGGCAAAGAAAACTTTTTTTTTAATTTTTTTAAATAAAGGGGTAAAAATTTATTGATAAAAAGTCTGGATTACAGAGTACAACTGAGCTTCCAACCAGGACTCAAATAAACAGCCAAACAGGCTAAAACCACTAGACTAGAATGACACCTGAAAAAGACAACAAGAACAAACCACATTTAGTCTGTACATCCTTGTGGATCAACTCCCACAGGTGTTGAGAGTCCCCAGACGAGAGACTCTCCCAATTATCGATACTCCAAGGATCCAGCAGCTCAGAAGCCCTTTTGACCAGGTAATCAGCAACCACATTCCATTCCCTTGGAATGTGCACAAAGGATATAAATTCGAACTCTTCACTCATTCTGAGAATTTGAACGGCTATAGAGGCCAAATGCCAATTAACTTCCTCCACCCTTTTATTGTTTAAAATATTAACCACAATTTGAGAGTCAGACTCGCAAATAATCCTATGCCAGCCAAGAGAAAACCCCCTCCGCAAGGCCTCAAGAATTGCAAGAGCTTCCATAAAATTGTTGGAGTGAACACCTTTATAAATGGAAAAGAAAAAGCTGACACCACCAATAGAATCTCTCCCAACACCGCCAATGCCAGCATGTCCAGGATTACCCTTGGATGATCCATCAATATTAATTTTTAAAACTCCTCTAGGGGGTGGCCTCCACCTACCATCTCTCCTAACCTTCTTGTTGAGCTAAGGAACCCTACTAGGGCTAGAAGAGTTCACACCATCCCCAAAGAGACCAAAGGCTTGTTGTACCTTCTCCCTAGAATCCAAAAGAGGGTCCACATCACATTTGTTATGGATGGTTTCCTGAACCATATACAGGATCCTTTGCCATATATGTTGAACAGCCAAATAACTGCCCTGAAATATGCGTCGGTTCCGTTCGAGCTAAATTTTCCAGATGATGCAAGAAGGGCCCAAAATCCAAGCCACCCGAAGGAAGGGGGCCTTGTCCGGAGGTCTTCCCAGACTACTCCAAAACTCCACCAAGGATAGCACATGAAAACATGGATGGTTCCAGGCGCTCCACCAACGGTGCCAAATTTCTTTGGAAAAGTATTGTGATAGGAGCTTAGGTTAGTAACCAGGAAGAAAAAGTTAGGAGAAAATAGAATAAACTTGCATTAGGAATTAATCTGCGGTTACAAGGTTTAAATAGAAGGAAATAAACCATAATCGCTAACTTAGGGGAAAGAGAAAAGGATGAAGGAAAATAGGGAGGAAAGAAGAAGAAAATTAGAATTCGTTCTCTCTGCCGCCCATGCCGTCAAACCTCTGTCGTCCAGTCTCTACCGTCCAGGGAGGTAAAAGGTAAGGTCCAACCTTACTGTGGTAAAAATAAATTTTTACCATGCGTTATTTCCAACATTCTCCCCCTTAAAGTTGAGAGGACTGACTATACAGTCTCTCAGCTTTATAAATTGAGCTTTAGCCATGCCTTTGGTGAAGATGTCTGCTAGATTATCCAAAGTGCTGCAGTATTGAAGCTCAACTATCTATTGTTCCACCATATCTCTTATGAAGTGATACTTCATATCAAAATGTTTTGACCTTTTGTGGTGGATCGGATTATATGCCAATTGTATGGCACTAATATTATCACAATTCAGTTTGGTTGGACCAATTTGATTTTCGCCAATCTCTTCAAGGATTTTCCTCAACCAGAGGATTTGAGTACTAGCATGGGTAATGGCTATATACTCAGCTTCTGTAGATGATAATGCTACAACAGATTGCTTCTTGGAACTCCAAGTTATTAGTCCTGAACCTAGACTAAAACAGGTTCCCTGATGTAGATTTTTTGTCATCTATATTATTGCCCCAATCGTTGTCACTATAACCAACTAACTTCACAGAGTTAGACTTGTGGTAATGGATTCCAAAATCCAATGTACCTTTTACATATCGTAAAATTCGTTTGGTTGCTTGAAGGTGCAGCTCGGATGGGCAAGCCATAAACCTTGATACTAGAGAAACAACATACTGTATATCTGGCCTAGTGTTGGTGAGAAACATTAAACTCCCAACCATGCTTCTGAAATTGGTCATGTCAACCTTTGGTGCTCCATCATCTTTGCTTAGCTGGATTCCATGTCCTGTTGGTGTTGCAACTGATTTGCACTGTTGCATAGCAAATTTCTTGATCATGTCATGAGCATATTTCTGTTGACATATGAAGATCCCTTGCTTTGATTGATGTACTTCCATGCCTAGGAAGTATCTCATTAATCCGAGATCCTTCATCTCAAACTGATTCATCATGGAGTTTTTGAACTCCATATTCATCTTATTATTACTACCCATAAATATTAGATCATCCACATATAAACAAACTATGAGGATATCTACTCCATTCTTAAGGTAGTATAGAGTTGGTTCACTCTTGCTTTTTGTGAAACCATACTCGCTAAAATAGCCGTCAATGCGTGAGTACCACGCTCGTGGTGCTTGCTTGAGGCCATAAAGTGCTTTTTTCAATTTATAAACAAGGTTCTCTTTTCCTTGTTCTTGGAAACCTTGAGGTTGTTGAACATACACCTCTTCTATCAGGTATCCATTTAAAAATGCACTTTTCACATCCATGTGTTGAATGTTCCATCCTTTATGGGCTGCCAAGGAAAGAACAATTCTGATTGTTTCTTGTCGAGCAACTGGAGCAAAGGTTTCCTCATAATCTATGCCATATTTCTGAGTAAAACCCTTAGCTACTAATCTTGCCTTGTGCCTTTCAATGCTTCCATCAGCATTGAATTTGGTCTTATAGACCCATTTACATCCAACACATTTTTTTCCCTTGGGAAGCTTCACAAGCTCCCAAGTATCATTCTTTTTAATTGAGGATATTTCCTCTTCCATGGCATCTTGCCATATACTTTCAGTACATGCTTTTTCATAGCTAGATGGTTCTAGGTGTGCAGCAGCCAACAAAGCATAATTGACTACATCACCCCTTGGTTCATGAGACTCATCATCTCCTGACATGTGAAGATTTTCAAGTCTTGACAAAATGTCGTCCATCTCACTAGCTTGACTCCTAGTGTATCTTTGTTGGAAATTCCTATCCAACATTTGAGAAGATGGATGACTCTGTAGTATGCGCTTTCCTTTATTTGTTTCTTTCCTTTGAGAAACTGGATCAATATCCATCGGACTTGGAGCGCTTACAGATCTCTGAAATCATTTCGGAGAGTTTGGGGGTGCCAACAAAGGAGTTCCTCTTGGACTTGATGTACCACTTGATGTACTCGATGAAGATTCCTGATGTGGACTTTGTGGAGGGGAACTACTTCCACTACTTTTCTTGGGCTGTACAAATGTGGAACTTTCAGAATTAGAGTCTATATCAACAAATTTTTTATGACCCCATTCTCCCCTTCATCAAAAATTACATCCCTGGAGATAACTATTTTATGTGTCTTGGGATTGTACAATCTATACCCTTTGGTAGATTCACAATACCCTACAAAAATACATGCTTGACTCTTGGGATCAAGCTTCTTTCTCTTCTCCTCAGGAATGTGTGCATAAGCTAAAGAACCAAATACTCGAAAATGTTTGACATTTGGTTTCTTACCGTACCATCCTTCATAAGGAGTGATACCATCTAAACTAGAAGTCGGACTTCTATTTAGAATATATGCACTAGTTCTCACTGCATCTGCCCAATAGTTGTATGTTAGATGCTTTGTTTGAAGCATCGTACGTGCCATTTCAACAAGGGTGCGGTTCTTTCTTTCGGCCACACCGTTCTGTTGTGGGGTATAGGCAGTGGTGAACTGCCTTTTTATCCCATTTTGCTTACAATAATTTAAAAATTCATTTGAGGAGTACTCTCCTCCTCTATCAGTGCGAAGACATTTGACATAGTAGTCACATTGCTTTTCTACATTATTTTTGAAGTCTATGAAGCAATCAAATGCTTCATCTTTGTGTTTCAGAAAATAGATCCAGCACATTCTAGAATAATCATCTATGAATGTTAGGAAATAAGAATTGTTTCCAAGGCTTTTTGTTTGCATTGGACCACAGATGTCCGAATGTACTAGCTGAAGAGGATAGCTTGCTCTCCACGCTTGCCCTTTTGGAAACTTCGTTCTGGAGTGCTTTCCCAAAGCACATGCTTCGCATACCTTCTTATGTTCTTGAATTTTTGGTAGTCCTGTCACCATAGCTTGTGAAGTTAACATTTTCAAGCTAGCGGAATTGAGGTGACCATATCTCAAGTGCCACAATACACTTGGATTTGAAATAGCAATATTTGCAAGTTGAGCTCCCCCTGGCTCACCAAATTTTAGAGGGAATAACCTATTCTTTGTCATAGGTACTTCTGTGATGACTCTGTTACAATTGTTTTTATCAAGGATTGTACATTTTCCTTCATCAAAAACTAATTTGTAATGCTTCTCCATCATTTGGCCAACACTTTACAAATTGTGTTGTAGTCTGTGGAGTATAGTATATGTCATTCACCTTTTTAAGGCCTTCTTTTGTTGGAACTTCCATAGCTCCAATGCCTTCAACTTGCAAAGATTTATTATCCCCTAACTTAACATGGGATTTATAATTTGAATCTAATGTAGCAAAGAGATTTTCTTTGCCACTCATGTGGTTGGAGCAACCAGTATCTAAAATCCATGTGTCTTTGAGATTTTGATCTGACTGTCCATATGAAAGAAAAATATTTGAGGTGCCTTCTTCTTCTCCATAAAATGAGCCATATTGACTGCTTTGATCTTTTGAAGACTTTGACCAGCAATCACGAGCGAAGTGTCCTTGTTTCCCACAATTGAAACAAGCCGTTTTAGTTTTGTTACTTCCTCGTCCTTGATTTCCATGGCCTGCATTGCCGCTTTGGTTCTGATTGGCTCCTCTATTTTGATTTCCACCTCTGTTTTGATTTCCTCCTCTGTAGGAGTTGCTTTGGCCTTTGCCTCTTTGTTGTTGTCCTCTGCCTCGGCCTCTTCCTTGTCCTCGTCTTGCAGCTTCGTTCGAAGTGAAGGCTTTGTCATCACCTCCATAGCTTGTTGAAGGTGTTCCTTGAAGGCGCTCTTCATGTGATGTTAATGATCCAATCAAACTATCAAATGTAAGAGTAGAAAGGTCTTTTGATTCTTCAATTATGATGGCAATGTGATTCCACTTAGGAAGAAGTGTTCTCAACACTTTCTTCACAATTGTTTCAACTGTTGTGTTATCACCTAAAGTTTGCATCATATCAACTATTGCTTTGACTCGTACACAATAGTCACCGACTCTTTCATTTTCCTTCATTCTGAGATTTTCAAAATCTCTTTTTAAGGTCTGAAGCCTGACTTGCTTCACTTTATCACTTCCTTGGAATCCTTCTTTCAAGGCATTCCATGCATCTTTGGCAGTTAAGAAAGATGCAATTCTAGGAAAGATACTTGGATCTAATGCTGATTGAAGATGGTATAAGGCAAAAGAGTTATTTTTCTGTGCATCTTTGAAGGTCTTCTTGTCGGTTGCACTCAAAGTAGTCCAATCTGTTGGAGCAGTGTAACCGTCTTCAATACTATCCCATAGTCCTTTTCCTATGAGTAATGTCCTCATTTTGATGGACCAGTACTCATAATTATCCCCATTGAATTCGGGGATTGGTAGATTGTTATTTGATCCCATTACAATCTATTAAAACAAGAAACCTTTCTTATATAGTCTTATTACAAAAAGACTTTACAAACTATCAAGCCTTGCTTGATTTATCCTTCAAAAAACAACCTATTCTTGTTGTGATTCAGCAATTACAAAATTGTCAACGACTTGTTCGTCAGTCGATCACTGATCAATATAATTTTAGGTGAAGGAGGTTGTAGGATTTCAACTGAATTACTATAATGAGTATATTCAGATCCTTGTGGAGCAATCTCCACAGATTCGGATTGTTCAAATCTACTCCCAAAAGAGTTATCTTCTGAATCTGCTTCGTATCCTAGATCAGGATTTCTCTGTTGTGCAATAACTGCGTTTTGCAACTGTGAAAAGACTGAATTTATGCCTAGTGTTCTCACATGCTCATCAAAGTTTTCGGCGTTCGTTCTTAGTAACAGTTTACAAAGAGCCTGATAACATCCATTCGATCTTATCATCTAAGAAAATTTCCCTGAAATTTTCTTTTACACAAAATTTCCTCTTAGGAAATGTTACTAAATTTTTACCTCTCAAAGCGTAAAAAAATGTTACAGCAATTTCCTCTTAGGAAATATCTTTTCTTCCACAATTTTGATAGATAGATTCCCTTTTTTTTTTTAAAACTTATTTTTAAATGCATAAAATTTTTAATTTTAATCAATTTTTTTTTATAAAATATATCTTCTATAGATAAGATTTAAAAAAAACTGTTAAAATAATTTTTTTTTTAAATATCTATAAAAAATATAAATTTTTATAAAAAAATATGAAAAAAAAAATTAATTTTTATCGTGCAAAAGATTATATATGGCGCGCGTGGGGTTCGACCCCGCGACCTCCCGCGCCAAGCCTTAACGCTGGCCCGAATGGCCAGTCGGGCTAGCCTGTCCGACGCGAATGGAAGGCGCTTGCCTTCCTTCTATTCCGTCGGGCTAGCAAATATTTAAAAAAAAATACGGGACATTTGTCCCACATCCGCCCTGCGGATGAAACTTACAGGCTTTAAAAGCCTGTATTCGACGGATGAGTTTCGATTGCCTGCGGGCAATCGGGACCACGCCTTTTGCCTCCCGCGCGTTGCCCGTCCAGTCGCCCGCCTGTCTGCTCGCCACTTGTCGCGTCGTCTCCCTGCCACGTGTCGCGCTGTCGCGTCCGCTCCCTGCCACGTGTCCGGTCGTCGAGTCCGCTCCCTGCCACGTGTCGCGTCCGCTCGCTCGCTGTCTGCCACGTGTCACCTCCTGATTAGCTCCTCGGGATCCGTGCCTCCTGCTGCCTCGGTTCGCGTGCTGTGGGCCTCTTGCCTCGGTTCGCGCGCTGTGGGCCGACCTCCTCGGGATCCGTGCCTCGCTCGCCGTGCCTTCCAGCCAAACGTGAACCAGCTCTGATACCAGATATTGTGATAGGAGCTTAGGTTAGTAACCAGGAAGAAAAAGTTAGGAGAAAATAGAATAAACTTGCATTAGGAATTAATCTGCGGTTACAAGGTTTAAATAGAAGGAAATAAACCATAATCGCTAACTTAGGGGAAAGAGAAAAGGATGAAGGAAAATAGGGAGGAAAGAAGAAGAAAATTAGAATTCGTTCTCTCTGCCGCCCATGCCGTCAAACCTCTGCCGTCCAGTCTCTACCGTCCAGGGAGGTAAAAGGTAAGGTCCAACCTTACTGTGGTAAAAATAAATTTTTACCATGCGTTATTTCCAACATAAAGGAGCATTGGAAAAATAAATGAGAAGAGTCATCCTCATTCTTACCGCAAAGGACACAAAAAGAGGGACCCCGAAATCCCCTCTTCCTCACATTATCCCAAGTGAGGCATTTATTACGAGCTACCAACCAGAGAAAGAAGTTACATTTTGGCCAGGCAAATTTGTTCCACACCTTTTTCCACCAAGTGACAGGAAGACTCCCATACTTTTGCTTATCAAGAACTTGATAACCATAGGCTACCGAGTAGGTTCCCTTAGGATCAGGGTTCCAAGCCAGAATATCTTTACCCCTCAATGAAGAACAAGGCCTCCCCGTAAGAATAAGAGCAAGCACCTCTCTGTCCTTGGCCAATCCCCCTGGGGCCATTCTTGCGGATCTTTCCACCTGTACATCTCCATATTTCCAAAAGACTGGATTTTTTTAAAGTCCTCCACACGAGACCAGCCTGCTTCCAAGAAAAAAATGCTTAGGGAACGTAACCTAGGATATTGATTCAAGATAGGAGGGTGGCCATCCCAAGAATCCTCCCAAAAAAGAGCATTTGATCCCCGATTGCAAATCCAGAACAAACCCTGCTTGATTAAATTAGCTCCTCTTTTCAGAGTGTCCCAGATAACTGAACCTTTCCCAACCAAGCTGACTCTAGGGATCTCAGCCTCATAAATACCTCTCAAGTATTTACAAGATAATATTTTAGCCCAAATCTGATCTTGAGAGGTACACCATCTCCAATAAAGTTTTGCAGCCAAAGCCTGCCCAAAAAGAGTTGTCTGTCGCAACCCAAGGCCTCCCTCTTGCACCGGCCTACATATAGAATCCCACCTAACCAAACTCCATTTAGATTGATCAAGTTTTCCAGACCATAAAAACTGTCTTGACAAAGCATCCATGTCCTTGATGAAGTGAGAGGGAGCTATTTGTACAAAACATCTATAAATGGGTAAAGCTTGAACAACAGATTTTAAAAGCAACACTCTACCTGCAGTGGATAGCCATCTGAAAGTCCAGTGATTCACCTTCCTTCTAAACTTATCAAGCATAGACTGCCAAGAAGATCTAGGTAGAGGATGAGATGAAATTGGAATACCAAGATAAATGAAGGGGGGAGTCCCAACCTGGAATCTTAGAATGCGAGCAATCCTGGCTTGAATAAGAGGAGGGGTATTGAAGAAGAAAATAGAAGACTTGTCCTCATTAATCAACTGTCCGTAAGCACCAAGATATATGTCAAGAGACTGTCTAATATTGCCAGCTTCCCCGATAGTGGCAACTCCCAACAAAGCAGTATCATCAACAAATTGAAGGTGGGAAAGAGGTGGCAAACTACTATCCCACTTCCACCCCTGAATGAGACCCTGCATGACTTGAGACTTGAGCAATCTTCCCAACCCTTCCGCCATAATGATAAACAAATAAGGAGATAAAGGATCTCCTTGCCTCAATCCCCTTGAGGCCTCAAACAGCTCTGATGGCTCATTATTAACAAGAACAGAGAATGAGGAAGAAGAAACACAACTCATCACCCATCTAATCCATTCCTCCTCAAATCCAAAAGCAACAAGAACTTTCTGAAGAAAGGACCATCTGACCCGATCATAGGCTTTGGCCATGTCCAACTTAATGAACATAGTTTTCTCCTTAGAAGTTTCCATCGAGTGAATAGCTTCTGTAGCAATAACAACCCCATCCAAGATTTGTCGGCCAACAACAAACCCTCCTTGCTCCTCGGAGATGATTTTGCTCAACCATATCTTCAACCTCTCAACAATAATTTTTGTGATGATCTTATACACAACATTGCAGAGAGCAATAGGCCTGAACATATCCAAGGAATTTGCTCCCTCTTTTTTGGGTATAAGCACCACAAAGGTAGCATTTAGGGCCCTTAGCATCTGTTTGTTCTTTTGGGACTCATGGACCACCTCCAAAAGATCAAATTTGATTAAATCCCAAAACTCCTGATAAAACTCAATCGGGAATCCATCTGGGCCTGGGGCTTTTCCTTTTTTCATCTTGAATACAACATTTTCCAACTCCTCAAGGGAAATTGGACCCATCAAGTGCTCATTCATCTCTCTAGAAACAATCGTTGGAATACAGTTTAGAATAAGCTTTTCATTCTCATCATCTGATAGGGAGTCCTCCTTGAAGAGAGAGGAAAAATACCTCTTAGTCTCTTCTGAAATATCCCCGAAAGAAGAGAGCAGGGCACCCCGAGAATTCACAAGAGAGGTAATCAGGTTACCATTACGGCGAGCCTTAACCGAGTTATAAAAGAAGGTTGTGTTCCTATCCCCTTCTTGAAGCCAATCTACTCGAGCTTTTTGTTTCCAAAAAATTTCTTCCCTCGGTTCCCATTCAGCAAGGTCTTTCGCAGCCTCAGATTCCTCAACAAGAAGCTCCTTCGTGAATCCCTGATCTCTAATCTTCCTTGAAGCTTCTTCCATCCTCCTAAGAGCTGCCAACTTAGCCAAGGAAAGGTTCCCAAAATTCAGTCTATTCCATCTCTTCAATTTATGTTTTACAAATTGTAGTCGCTTCATAAAGGAATACATAGCGGTGCCATGAGGAGGTTTGCCAGTGGTCCACCAACCTCGCATGAAATCATGAAGCTTAGGATCACGAAGCCACATAAGTTGAAACTTAAAGGAGGGATTATTTTTTAGCCCTAACTCCAAAGCAGAGAGTTTGATAGGCCAATGATCAGATCCCCTACCCTCCAAAATCACAGAACTAGCACTTCTGTTATTACCCATCCAATAACTGGATATCAAAAACCTATCCAGTCTCTCTGAGATGGAATCTTCCCCACACCTTCTATTGTGCCAAGTAAAGATCCCATTATCTGGCTTGATGTCAACCAAGTTTAGGGCCTGGATATGAGCACTGAAGATAGAAGAAAAAGGCTCGAGACGGTCCACCCCACCACGTTTCTCCTCCAGACAAGTGATAGAGTTGAAGTCTCCAGCCAAAATCCATGGGTACAGGGGAACCAAACTTCTCACAAAGCAAATGTGCTCCCACAAATTCACTTTACCATTGTAATCAATAGGAGCATACACATTTGTAAGTAGGATGGTTTCACCAGATTCATTATCATGCCCGACCATCGAAATAGACCATCTACTGGAAATCCAAGTAAGAGGGGATATCTTAACCGGATCCCATAAACAAGCGACGCCACCAGCATATCCACATGCACCAATACACTGGCATTGCCCCCTTCTCCACAACTTGGGAGCAATATTGAACATACTATCAATAGCCAATTTAGTCTCCTGAATAAACACCACATCCGGAGAATGCACACGAACCAAATCACGAACAACTTTTTGTCTGGGGATGTTGTTCAACCCCCTTACATTCCATGAGAGGATAATCATTTTTGGGGGTTATAAAAATGGGAGTCCAATGTTCTCACCAAGCCTGACTCCACCAAAGTCTCCCCCATTAACTTAATTTTATCCTGGTCCTTCTTCCGACC
This sequence comes from Wollemia nobilis, assembly GCA_028583015.1. NCBI lineage: Eukaryota > Viridiplantae > Streptophyta > Pinopsida > Araucariales > Araucariaceae > Wollemia > Wollemia nobilis. The sequence continues at coordinate 2,449,342 of JAQPPZ010001308.1, read as the reverse complement.
CACCTTCATATTCTTATCCGAAAAACTTTTTTTAATTATTTTCTGCTGCAATCCCAACACCGTAGGAGTTTTGCAGTCCAAGGATGACTGCATCAGTGCTCGAGTAGGAGAGGGCATAACTAAATCTGTACCACTTTCCAAAATAGTTTCCCTTATAGGGCTAGACCCAACCATGTCCCCTATACTCGGATCCAAAGCCCTTTGTTCTTCATTTAAACCCCCTAGATCTGATTCCTTAAGTTCCCCCTCAAGAAGAGACATCCGATTCGGCCTTGTTATATTTGCATCAGGTAGCGACGTTTCAGGTATCTCCATGCACTGATCAAGATCATCTAATATTTCAAAATGGTTGAGTAGAGCATCTGGTTGGCTATCCTTAAGGTCTTTGTTTGCCCTTCGTCCTCTGTTTCGGGCTTTTACCGAAACAAAACCTTCCTTATCCCGTTCCCCTTCCTTTATCGGGGCTTTTCCTTTATCCAAACTTTGTCCAGACCGAGAGGGCCCAGGATTTGAAGCCACAAGTGGGACAAACTTAGGGCATTTTCTTTGCAGGTGGCCATATTCACGGTAAATCCGACAACGAAATGGAAGAGCTTCATAGTCAAGTTTTTGAACCCATGTAGTTGATCCAAATTGTATTTCAATAGAATCTGGAATAGGATTATTTAAGTCAATTTCAACACAAATACGAGCAACAGAGATTACCTTTTTATCCATTGTCTGTTGTGACGGTCCAACCGGCTTCCCAAGCAGAAGGGCAATCTTATGCAAGATATCAGTTCTCCATAATTCCAATGGGAGCCATGGAAGCCGCACCCATACTGGAACCCGCGACGGCCGCTCCTCTGATGGGTTGAAACCCACATGCCAGGGTTTAAGAAAGAGTCCCACTTGGTTATAGAAATAAGGACCCCCTTCAAATGCTTTGTTACGATCTGCAATACAAGAGAAAACCACCATAAAATAGTTGTTCGCACTCAGCATCACCTCCACATCGCCTTCAGGATTCCAAGTCTTCCTGACCCAAGCCTCCACAAAGGGGAGAGAAATTCGGATGCCCAAAAATTTGCCAATAAGGGCATGTTTGGTTAGATACTCCACATCTTCCGCCACCGAGTCTGGTTGAACCACTAGAACTGGCCTGGCTTCACATCGTTCCAAACATCCATTGTTCTTTAACAAGCGGTTCCCGACATGCACTGGAAAATCCTGTTCCTTCCAGTCATTTTCAGATGAAAAAACATCACGAGCATGCACTCTCTGTGCCGGACCCGATGCCATCACGACATTCCTCCAATTTTTTAGACCTCCTCCGAAAGCTGCTGCCATCCCCGCAGAGCAGTTTTTCTTCATCAAACCCTAGCAGAGTAGTTTTTCCTCATCAAACCCTAGCAGAGCTCCAAAGTCGAAATAACATCGCAAAGAAAACTTGTTCAAAGCAAGTTTTATAATATTATATTCTTCATGAGATGTCAAGAAAAGTAGTGCCCATCGCCTTTTGCAAAATGGGTTGTTGGGCAGTCAATGGAAATGAGGCATGGAAGGCAGTCATCAAACACTTTTTAAATTGCTTCATGGAAAAAAGTCTTGGAAGAATCATTGAAGTTTTGTGGAATATTTGTTTTTTGTTTGGTGCTACTGCAGTACAAATTGTCAAATAGTGGAAAGTCCAACATAAAACTGAATCACAACATAATCTCAACACTAATAATGCCAAATTTGCATCAAATTGATCCTTAGAGTTTTATTTTAAAAAAAAGAAAAAAGGGGGACCACCTCTCATTTTCATTTTCATTCTTAACATTCACATGTAACTTAATTGAAGTATATTGGAATACCTGCATTGACTCTTTGTCAACGAACAGAACAAAGACAACAAGATCTTTGGATTTCTTGTGTCCTTGTGGTTGGAATTGGCAATAATCAGAGAAAGATTGTTTGTTATCCTCCTTTTTTTATACTGTCATTTTCTATGACTCCTAAATAACAATAGAACAACATGTCATAATCATGTGTGGCTGCATAAACATATGGATGGAAATTTTTATTTTATTCACAATGTCCACTGTTGGTCACATTTTCCTTTGATTTCACAGCACCCCTCTAGATATCTTCTGCATTTCATCTCTTCGATACAACTTCATGCCTTCAAGCCATAACTATTTTGCTTTTCCTAACACATTCTAAAAAAATTATCTTTTGTGGCAAACATAACACCCCATCCAACAACTAAGCTGTAGCTAACACAATTCCAAGTTTTTCTGCACCACATACAGAGATTGGCTCATTGTTCAAAGAGATGGTATATACTTCCAGATTTAAGTACAATGGCATCTCCGAAATTTCCCACCCTTAATCAATAATCACTCTTGTGCATCCAAGAGTAAGTTGGAAACTTTTGAAACAACTTTTCATACAGGAAAACGTTATTGGGCCAATGGGGAAATAATTAATAAAAAACCATGAACCAAGTAAGGTAAATATTGCACAAGTCCAAAATCACTGTTTGAGAACCTGGAATAAAAGGGTAGTATATTACAGAACAACACAATGGCACTGGCAGAAGAATTTTAAGAAAGCCTTACTGGGGCAGGAGATAACATGTAAAGGAACAAGCAAAAAGCATCTCCAAGGATCTCAGTAAAAAGTACTAAAAACACATAACACATATCAAATGGCATTGGATCAACCGGGTTATATTCCTCAACTCTCAAGGAGGAGATCCAAGTCTGTAATCTTGCCAAGCACTACATGCATAATTGCCAAGTTGTAATACCACTATGTGGTCATGATGTCATGTGGTGTGGTCATGATGCAATATGGGTAGGGACTGTTTCAATCCCATATAAGCAATTAAAAAAAAAACACATAACACAAACTCAATCTGCATTTGAATAATAATAAAAGAAATGTCCTCCTTTCTCAACTAAATGAATTTTGCTGTTAAGTCTCCAAGAAAGACAAACTTACAGAATCAACCTATTGCAGTCCAAGTTCGCGCAGTTACGATGCCGCATCTCGGACACAGGTGATTTGCATAAATGACACCTTCCAAAAGTACTGTTCTGCAATGCAAGATATTCATCGTAATCCTGGGTCCCTCCATTCATAGACCCCGTCCATTCGTTATTAGTGGCATGCATAGGCTTGTACATCTTTGGTGAGACAGAGAGACGAGAATCAAAAACAAACAAATTTCCTATCCATTTAACTGGGCCTTCTTCCTTTAGATAGTTTGTGATGCCTCCTTTCAGTGTGTACAAGTTTTGAAAACCCCTTTCCCTGTGACACAATTAAATCATAATTTAGATAGATATGCAAAGACACCGAACTGTTTAATTAATTAATTGAACAAATGGTAATGCATGCATTATCTCATGCCAGTCCCATCAGATACAAGACTGAATTGTACTCACTTCCATCCTTTCATGCACCTTGCCAATTAAAAATATTGATGTATATGCACATGCATGTGCATACATCCATGTACGCATACATATTTTGCTGTCTACAATTCTTCATTGTCAGCTTTATACTAAGTCATATATTGTTTCTATCAATATTTCCAGTTACACAATTGCACAAATTGAACACTCTCTATCAGGAGTAAATCATAGTAACTTAAAATGAACAAGCTATCAACAGTTATCGATTCATGTTATCTTAGAGGTAAAGAAGCTCAAACTCCATGGCAGAGAAGTATGACCCAATGTTAGGCTAATCATTCAGTTTCAAATAGAAAATATAAGTTTCAGAGATTTTAATCTCTAATATTTTCCACATTACGGGAACAAGATTTAGTTGATGTCTGGAAGACAAGTCATCAAGAGTCCTAAATCGTATTACTCACTGAGAGACAGAATTTGCAGACATTCAAGGAATAACGAGTCCTAAAGTGGCAGCAATGAGAATTGAATATATTATATGCAATGTGGCTGAGCTCAAAGATACCATTAAAACCCTGCAGACCTCGACCAATAATGGTGAATAAATGGCTTCAGACGTGAACAAAAACGCCCTTATGTGTTAAGAGAGGCACTAGTTCAGAAGTTAAAATGAGAGATCCAATATTGCTACCAATTACATTGTGTAGAAGATGCAGTCACAGTTCCAGAAGACGGCTAAAGTCTTGATCTCACCAGCAGCAGTATATTAGCATACTGTTTCTCATGAATTCCTCTAAACCTATCAAATTTAAGTTTATTTTGCCATACTTGGCCAATCAAAATGGACCAGAGGTTTTTCACATAACTAGATAGGTAGCAAATCCTATATACAGTTTGTCAGTCTTAGCACAGATGTCTTTTGTTTGTTTGTCCAATTCACATTGTAACAAAACCACTTCCAGAAAACAGCAAATACAACAGTAAATTCCAGAGACGTGACCACAAAGACAATATGCACCAGAATATTAGCAACAGAATCAGATTCCAGATCAGTAATTCCAAATGAGTAAAACAGATTCAGATTCCAACTCGTAGAACATCCAACCCACTCAAAGAGGACAAAATCTCTTAGCCACTTAGAAAGGATGAAGTCTCTTATGCACATCAGAGGTGATAAAAGATTAGACAAATGAATGATAATCCAACTACATCACAATCTGTTTATAGTCTAACCAAGTAACAAAACCTAATCCTTATGCTCAAGGGCCAACTATCCTAACCTAGGGCCTGAGTCAATAATAAAGATAGCCAACGTGGGTATATCGGTGCCATTACACACGTAATTTAAGTCTCATTTCAGGAGAGTCCTTTTGTAAGAAAGATATTTTAAGTAAAATCTCAGTCCTTGGAGATACTAAAGAGAATGTAATATGACAGATTATCCAGAGAGGCAGCCTCGGTCCTCCTGTTTTTGTATTTTACTCCTGTTAGTATTAAATATTAATACAATATTATTTTAAGAAAAAGTCATCAAAGCAAAAGGAATTACTTTCAAAAGATCTGAAAACTGCAAAAGAAAAAGTGTCAAACATTAAGTGCTTCTGTGCGCAAGGAAATATAACACACAAGTTATGCTTCCATTGCATAGGATAATGGCATTAACAACTCTTGAAAATATCTTTAAGCAGATATTTTTAGAACACTTATTTGTAATGCAGTTTGCCACCTCACAATCCTGCTTACTGACCTGGCAAAGAAGTATTCATAGTAGTTCAGATGTTGACAGCAATCAACAGAGACTGGGAAGAATAGAAAAACCATAGAAGCATCGTTTATTTACTGGACGAGAAACACATGGAGTACTTAAATAGGCTGTAAACATATAATTTATCAATTATGCATAAAATGTAGGCGATCAAGCAGACATGGCACCAGTTCAGGCACCACCTCAGTGAGTTGTCCATCAAGCATTTGTATTTCTTCACATGTACTTTATCGTTTTGTTGTGCACATCATGGGTTTGTCGCATTGCATACAACACTCTTGCATTATAATAATGTACATCATGTGGGGTAATTTCAAATTTTCACGTGTAGTTGCACATCTAGGCAAGCAACAGTTAGGTAGTTGCAATTGCTACCCTGTTACTCTGTTCTATATATTCGACCCCAGGCCAGTCTTGAGACATTCATGCACAGAGGTGTAAATGTTCATGTTATGTTGTTTAGAGAGGGATTGTATGGAGTTGTTGTCATTGAGACTAGTTTGCGACATACTCTTTTGAAGAAAGTAATGAAATATCTTTGCTGTTCTGATCTATTATAATCGCAGAAAATTTAATTCATTGCACATTGTTTCTTGTTACGTTCTGCTCTTTTATTTGGAACACATAAACATCTACTACATTTGGCACTGTTGCAGCAATGAGTTTGTATCGAGTCACACAGTGACAAAGAATGGTCATGACAAGAGTGGACGATTGATGAACCACAACGTCCGCACTTACGTAGATGTATACAGCAACAGAAGAGAGGTGAGCCAAAGCATGATTCCGTGCAAATTTCACAGCATGCAACTAACAACAAACATGAGGATGACATGCGCATAGAAGCACTACGACATCTGATGTAGCCCCTTTCGGATAAAGAAGGAAACGCAGAAGGCAACCTTCTACAAAGCTCCCTTATGACGTGGGAAGAGAGTGTTCAGAAACCTATGCCTGTCCTTTTTGGACAAAGACACACAGATACTTGTGAAAATGCAATCCCAACTGGCTAGGTGATAGAGAGAGTCTTGTATCCAATGCATGTGGCCCCTTTGGGAGAATGGAAGTCCTTAGGCAAGAGACTTGTTTTCCAATGAGTAATGTAGTGTGACATGGGAAGATCAAGCTTGGTTGGAATGTTCTTATTGACAAAAGAACATAACATCTACTTGGAAAGAGCTAATAGAAGACATGACGCAACCATCCATGACAAAGAGCATGCTGAAGGCATGTGTGTCAATGAAGGTAATGTCAACAAAGGTGTCATCCACAGTAAAGAGCGTGATTAAGGCATGCATGTCAAAGAAGGTCATAATGATGGACGTGTATGTGATAGGAAACTGCACGACTAAGTTTTGCATGTTGAAGTTGCACGAGACATAAAGGGTGATCTGTTGCCACATTTTGCACGGGGTGCAATGTTTTCAAGTAAGCTGCTCTTATCTTTCCCCTCTTCTCTCTTTCCCTTTCTTCAGTTCTCCCATTCTCTCTCTTCCCTCCATTTTCATTCTTCCCTCTTTCCCTTAAGCCCTTCAGTCAGATCTCCAAAATGACGGCAGTTACCCTGAAAAAATTCTAAGTGTCAGGGCGAAGTCGGACTGCGCCCCTTTTTCAGGGCGAAGTCGGACTGCGCCCTGATTCTGGGCGAAGTTGGACAGATTACCTTTCAGGGCAAACACGCGTCAGGCAGCATCATCCGACAGGTGTCCAACTTCGAGATCCGTGCCAAAACATGCCGAGCACATGGACAAGCATGGGACGCACTATTTTATACCAGCTGCCACTTTTGAAGATAATTAAAAACCCTACCTGTTTCAGCTACCTGCAGTTCTGCTGTTAGTGGAGTTCTACTCAGCGCACTGACACATATCTGTACAGCCTTCAGGGAGACCATGTTGCGGGTACAGTTCCGTCCGACAAAGGTCAGCCTGAGCAGCTCCACCGCCGCTCTTGTCAGCCCATGTTTGTCTGGGACCTTGTGCCCATGAATTGTAAACGGGAGGGGATTCAGTCTATAAATATCTTTGACATTCTCATTGTAAAGGGTGGAAGGGGAATGTCTGTTAGGGAATCATTGTAGTTGTGCTTCTGGCTCTTTACATAATATATATATACTTGGTGCTCTTCTAACTGCTTTTATTTTGTATTCTGCCTCTCTTTATCATTTCTGTCCCGTCTTTCCTGTACTATTGCTTGTTGTTGTGCTTGAACTGCTGGACTCCGGCATTTGGTAGTCGGGAATTACTGAAATGCACTAATTAGAGGATACATAAGATAAAAGTTAGTTGCGGTTATAGGTTGTGCTTTGTACTAATATTGCTTGTTAGTAGTGGTGATGGATGTGTTGCCGTCTTTGTTAGTTCCCGTGAGGAATGTCTGCTAGGGAACCATTGTAGTCATGCTTCTGGTTATTTATGCAAAGCATTTACTTGGCTGTTGGGATCGGTTCTTATGTTTATATGTTATGTTAATATTGTCGTTAGTAGTGGTGATTGATGTATTGCCGTACTGTTAGTTCCCCCCACCCAACTCCAATCTTATTTGAATTTCTTTCCGTATTTTTAATCTCTTTCCCTGCACTCTTGTCTGAACTATAAAAACCCCACAGGAAGCCGGCCTTCTCCGGAGATTGGCACGGAAGGCATCCCTTCCTTCCGGCCTTTCAATCTGGTGGGCGAATCTGGGCGCATCAACACAAAATCCTTTCCCCATGGCAGATTCGTAACCAACAGTTTCTGCAGCCGCCGGTGGGACCAAGGCACGAAAAGAGGGGCAGGAAGTTTCCCACCCCCAAACAGAAACGAAGCACCGGTGTTCGCTTCATTGCTGTTCAAAATCGGAACACTGGCGACTCTGCACGAACATATTCTCTGAGTCCGAGTGACCGGTCCTAGCACCTTCATGCAAACAAGAAGGTGGCGAGCAAGGGATCCGAGAAACCCGCCTGCTTTTTACGAACTAGATATCAACGCTCGAGGCGAAAATATCAGGCTGGCCGATCGCCAAGCTCGTGTTGACGAAGCCGAGGCTGAAATCCAAGAAGAAGCCGAAGCTGAAATCGAGGAAGCTGAGAGCGAACTAGAAGAGACCGAAGAAGAAGAAGAATCTACATCTTCGGAAAGTTCCGACACTGAGTATACAGCCGACGAAGGAGAAGAGGAAAACATGGCTGCCCAGCAACATATTGATGATGAACTCTTCCCGGCGGTAGACTCTACTGGGCCCTTGGCCCTGATCGGACAACAAGCTGTGCCCCCTGCTGCCTTAAAATCTATCCCTACGTATGACGGCTACGGCAAGACGGCGTACGAGCACATCCAGGACATCCTTGCCCTGGCTGCATTGCACTCCATCACGGACGAAAGCGTGAAGACCCGTCTGCTGGCTCTTTCCCTGAGGGGGAAGCTTCTCTACTGGTGGAGATCTCTGCCAGAGGGATCTATCACAGGGTGGCGCCAGCTTGCCAGTAGGCTCGTAAAAGGATGCAACGAGTCTGCTGACCCTACTTCTTTGTTGCATCAGTTCCAAAGTATCCAGAGACATCCTCAAGAGGAGGTGTCCGACTACAACATCAGGTTTGCGAGGTCCTGGAAACGGGTACCTCACGAACTTCGGCCTTCAGCCGGCATGGCTGCCCACTACTACCTGAGATCCTTCAACTCAGATATATGCCTGCTACTGAAGATTGCCAGAATAAACACGTTTCCTGCTCTGTACGATGCTGCCCAGCAAGCTGAAGCAGATATCATTTCTATCGGCAGACTCCCGTCCAGAGTGCAGGAACCCATTCATCCTGACTTTCCCAGATCTCAGTATCCTTCAGCTTCTGGTGGTGCGCCCTCCACATCAGGGCAGCAACCCCAGCAGCAATGGAATCCGGCGCCAGTAATAACTCCTTATGGCCCGCCGCAAATACATTATTCTCACCCACCTCCTCCTCCACATTTTCCAGCACTTCCCGCTCCCCCGCAGTATATGCATTATTCCACTCCTCCATTAGCTGCATTGCCTCCACTGGCGCAGTTGCCGCCTCCTGACAACAACATTCAGAACACAATCCTCCAGGAGGTACGAGCTTTGGCCTCGGGTTATCACACCATGTCCAACGACATGATTGCTCTGAAAAAGAAGCAGGCCCAGATGGACCTTGCTCCTAGGAGGACATATCCGCCCCCGGCGCTGACAAGAGACAGACATCCAGAACAACAGCTGCAGAGACGTCCACCTCCCAGAAATGCTGCTATTGAAGACCAACCTGGTCCTTCCGACCAGGTCAACTGGTGCACTACGTGCAATGACCCGCATCCTGAGGAAGACTGTACACTGCACCAGCACTATCTTCAGACTTTGGCCGGCAGCACTGTAGAGGAAGATGAACTCTACATGATCCTCGATGACGAAGGCAACTTTGCCCTCCCAGAGGAAGATCTGGTGTCGCCGCTTGCCAAGGAAGGTAAGAGGCCTGCGGATCCTGCCGAAAAGCCCTTAAAGGTGTACGCCAGAAGGGAAAAGGCGCAGCCTGCAGGGCTGCCACCATACAAGCGGCTGTGGCCTTACACAGCCCAGGAGAAGGCATCCAAAGACAAAACTCCAGTCAAGCCTCCTCCAGCAAAGGTAGCCCCCGTTCCCGCCAAGCCACCTATGGTAAGAGCTCCAGTTCTGAATAAAGCTCCTGTACCTCGGCCTCCAGCTGAAACCAAAGAACAAGCTCAGGAGAAGCTGAAGTACCCGTCTCCGACCAAGAGACGAGAGAGTTGAGGCCACCCGGCGGTACCGAACGAAGTACGAGCCGGCAAAAGAGGCAGAAGGAGCTAGCACCTCGGGCTACAGCATAGTAGACGAGTTGAAAAGAACACCCGCCAGAATCAGCATGTATGATGCTCTTCTGCTCCCAGGCCAGGTGGATCTGCTACAAGAGTCTCTTAAAAACATGAAGAATGACAAGCAGATACAGCCCGCGGTCTTGGTTCAGCCTCTAACGGTCTCAGCCACTGGAAAGAATAGACCACCTCCCTTTTATCTGTCTTTACGGATGCAAGGGCACATAGTACACAACTGCATGGTGGACTCTGGTGCTTCCACGACAGTTATGCCGAAGGCCGTTTGCGATGTGATCGGGATGGAGTACACAAGGAGCAGCCAAGGCGTGCTGCAACTAGACGGCACCGCTGTCAAGACAGTTGGTGTCATTAAAGACATCCCTATTCGGCTGCATAAAGCCCTCGACATCGTGGTCATTCAAGAGGTCGTGGTTGTTGATTCGGCTCCCTACTTCGGCATGTGTCTCTCCCGGGAGTTCAGCTGCGAAATTGGGCGGGTACCTGTCTCTAGACTACTCACATATGGAAGTGCCCTTTAAAGGAAGAAGAGTAAAAATCTTCAACGAGAAGCCTTCCACCTTCCTAAGAGAGAAGATACCCGGAGAAGAGTCGCAGGACTGTATGGCCCAGCTGACTGAGGAAGAACTGGCAGAGGAAGCCCTCGAAGTGTTGCAGCTCGAAGATGAGTTCTCGTTGCGGGACTTTAATGCCGTAATCGAGACAGAGCAAGGCTGTTACACCATTGTACAGCCCGAAAGGCTTGACAAGTCAGCTGTGAAAGAAGTGGGACCTGCACCTGAAAAGCTATGGAAGCTTTTCTTTGACGGCGCACGATGCAAAAATGGCGCTGGTGCAGGGGTGCTCTTGGTTTCCCCAACCGGGATCCAAAAGGATTATACCTACAAGGCTGGCACAGGAGTTGCACTAACAACGCGGCGGAGTATGAAGCCCTGTGCTTGGGATTGCGGAAGGCGAGAGAGCGGGGATTAAACACCTGCAGATCTTCGGAGATTCAGAGTTGGTGTGTCACCAGGTTACGAACAAGTGCGCCTCTAAAAAGCACTATCTCAAGGCGTACCGTAACCGGGTGTGGGACCTGATGGAGTCATTCGACTCACTGAATATCAAGGCGATATCGCGTGAGAAAAACAAACACGCTGATATTCTGGCGTCTGTTGGAGCCAGGTACGTTCCGGCTGACGACGTTGTCCAGAAACCGAAGCCGGTTCGCACCATTTACAGGCCTTCTGTGCCTGATAAGGACATCCACTGGCAGGTGTTCGATTGTGACGAAGAGATCGTCACATTTTTGATAAATGAAGCATGTTCAATCGAGAGTAGAGACCACGATGACGAGCAATATGAGGGGTTGATACAGTTGAAAAATAATCATGTCCCAAAAGGATTGATTACTCTTGAAAGTCTATTTGATCAGAATGATAGAGCTATATCTCACAGGATCAAAGTAGACCCGAAGCAGTATGCCGACCTCGAGCTTGAACCTGGGAAAATTGTCAAGGTCGGGACAGACTGCACTTCAGAGGAACTCGAGCAGATCACATCATTATGCCGAGAGTTCCCTGACATCGTGGCCTGGTGCTACGAGGACTTGAAGGGGTATGACAGAGAGGTGATCCAGCATACCATCGAGCTAGAGGATGGCGCCAAGCCATTCCGGCAGAAACAAAGGGCCGTAAATCCAAAAATTGAGGCCATGATGAAAACCGAGCTCCTGAAAATGCTCGAGGCCAAAATCATCTACCCCATCAAGCATTCATCCTGGGTTGCGAATTTGGTGCCTGTGAGGAAGAAGAATGGAGACATCCGTCTCTGTGTGGATTTCAGAAACCTAAATCAAGCCTCCCTCAAGGATCATTATCCGCTTCCCCAAATTGATCAAATCCTACACATCGTTGCTGGAGCTCAGAGATTCTCACTTCTAGACGGATTTTACGGCTACAACCAGATTTGGGTCAGAGATGAGGACCAGCATAAGACGGCGTTCACCACCAAATGGGGAACGTTCGCTTATCAGCGCATGCCTTTTGGCTTATCCAATGCTGGTGCCACATTTCAAAGGGCCATGGACCTGGCCTTCCGAGAGCTGCTTAACAAGATCATTGTCATCTACCTTGATGACATGACTGTTTTCTCTCACCAAAGAAGGGATCATGTTTCTCACCTGCGGCAAGTATTTGAGAGGTGTCGGGAGTTCGGCATTTCTATAAACCCGAAGAAGTCTGTCTTCGCGGTAAAAGAAGGTAAGCTCTCTGGGACATGTCATCTACGAGAGAGGCCTCGCCATCGACCCCGACGGAGCGAAGCCCTCCTTCGCTTGACGGCCCCAATTAACAAAAAAGGGCTGCGGTCCTTCTTCGGCCGGATTAACTTCGTGCGGAAATTCATTCCGGACTTCGCACAAGTGATCAAGCCAATGGCCGAACTGCTAAAAAAAGATACAGCTTACGAATGGACTGATGCGAGGGAGCAAGCCTTCGAGGAGATCAAGGCTCGAATTGCACAAGCTCCGGTGTTGATAAACCCGGACTACTCCAAAGACTTCATCCTGTACGCGGTGGGAGAACCGGAAAGTTACGCCGCAGTCCTGACACAGAAGACAGATGACGACGAGGAGCGCCCCATTGCGTTCCTAAGCCAAGTGATTCAGCCGCATGAAGAAAAGTACAACTTTATAGAACGGCGAGGTTCATGCGGTCATGAAATCTCTCCGAAAGTTCGGGCATTTTGTATCCCGGAGCCGAACGACCGTCTTTGTGATTCACCCGGACGTTCGAAGCTTCATCACTCAAGGAGAACCGGGCCACAAGAGAGCGGGATGGGTTGCAAAAATCCGGGAGTTCGACATCGAAGTACGGCCTACCAAGCTTATCAGAGGCCGAGCCTTGTGTCAAGAGCTGGCTCGAAGCGCTGCGGCTGGTATCTCCGCTTTGTAAGTGGGAGGACACGGCAACAAGTATCAACCTAGTCAACTCCTTACCAGATGAGAGTGACTGGACAGATGAACTGGTAAGATATTTCTGTACCGGGAGATGTCCAGACCACCTGAACGCCTCACAACGAAGGAGATTTCGGCTAGGTGCACTCAAGTATACTCTTCGCCCCGAGGGGCTTTATTTCAAAAATATTGACGGCATCCTGTTGCGATGCGTCACAAAATCAGACCAGTCCTGGGTCCTCGGAGATTTTCATTCCGGGATGCCTGGGGGTCATCATTCTGCAAGGCCTACGGCCTTGAAAATAATTAGAGCTGGGTATTATTGGCCCACTCTATTTACAGACGCTTATGCAATCTGTTCCAAGTGTGATCAATGCCAGAGGTTTGTTGGCAGAAACAGAAAGGCACCCCTGCCCCTCCAACCGATCCAAGCCGAAACTCCGTTCCAGCAGTGGGGTCTAGACTTCATTGGGGTAATTTCACCTAATTCCTCCGCCGGACACAAGTTCATTCTTGACGACCACCGATTACTTCACACGGTGGGCGGAGGCGATTCCCACCAGAAGCGCGGACCAAGAGACGGTCATTGGGTTCCTTGAAAGCCTGATTACCCGCTTCGGGATTCCAGAGTCAATTGTGACGGATAATGGTCCGGGGTTCGCGAGCGCTGTACTCACAGAGTATACCGGCAGACTTGGCATTTATCACAAGATGTCTTCTAATTACTACCCGCAGGGAAACGGCCTTGCTGAGTCTACTAACAAGAACCTCCTGAAAATCATCAAGAGGACAATTGAAAGGAACAAGCGGACTTGGCATTCCCTCTTGAACCGAGCGCTGTGGGCGGACAGAGTTTCATTCAAAAAGTCCATTAAAACGTCCCCTTATGCACTCGTCTATGGGAAAGAGGCTGTCATGCCATCCCACATTGAGATCCCTGCTCTCTGGATGCTAGACGAAGAGAGAAGCAGCGGAGACCCGGTGGATGATAGGTTGTGCCAACTCCTGCAGTTGGAAGAAGACAGGGAAAAAGCATACCAGGCCTTCACCAAACACGCTGAAGCCACTCAAGGCTGGTTTGCAAAAGGCACCACCGCCCGAATCTTCGAAATCGGGAACCTGGTGCTGAAGTGGGACTCATTGAAAGCGAAGCCGGGCAACCACGGGAAGTTCGATGCCCTCTGGGAGGGCCCCTATCAGATCGCCCGGGTAAACCAGTTCAACTCTTACATACTTCGGGATATGGAAGGTCAGCTCCTACCTATTCCCGTTAACGGGTTCCACTTAAAAATCTACCGCTGTTGAAGGTGCCCAGTGGGCCCCCTCATTGTACAAATTTTCCTTCTGCATTTTATTTTTCAAAGCATGTACAGTTTTTTGCCTTCAGTTTTTCGTTTTTAATGAGCCCAAGTAAGACGGGGTGAAGACACCGACTTCGCGGCAAGTCGGGCGTCGGCCCCGGAAAGAGAAAAATCCGGTCCGTAATGAAGCGGCGGCAAGAAGAGCGAGAAAAACGGCCAAGTCTGGGTGCGCAACCCAACATCGCAGCGAAGTCGGGCTGCGCACCATCCAAAGGGCACGATCTAATGAAGGGCGGAAGCAAAATAAGTTAAGTCTTCCGGGCGCAAACCGAACAGCGCCCGATTTTGGGGCGCAAACCGAACAGCGCCCGCGTTCCGGGCGAAGTTCGAACAGCGCCCGTTTTTGGGGCGCAAACCGAACAGCGCCCGGTTCGGGCGAGATCGGACAGCGCCGGGGGCGAAGTTCGGACAGCGCCCGTTTTTGGGGCGCAAACCGAACAGCGCCCGTGTTCCGGGCGAAGTTCGGACAGCGCCCGTGTTCCAAGCGCAAACCCAAGTGCGCCTTTCTTTTGGGCGAAATCCGGACTGCGCCCGTTTTCCGGGCGCAACTCGGACGGGCCATCACGGAAAACAAAGATGCCCTAAGTTGGAATGCGTGCCAAAAGGGGTTTATCTCAAAAGGTGTGCCCAGGTGGTGGCAGTAACGGCAGCAAGGGCACAACTTCCGAAGGCTGTTTCAAGGCATCGCACGGTTTTCAACAAAACGAACAATAATTAAAGTAAGGCGCAGCGTCCAGGGTGCGTTCTTCAAAAAACATTCCCTGCACGGCCAACGGAAAAAGCTACGCTGCCACCAGCTAGCCGACCTACCCCTTTTTCACACCGTTAATAGCACAGTCATTGTCTAGAAAAGGAGGTCAGGCGCCCCCAGAAAGTTCAAATCGTACAGACTGATCCTGTGATAGCGAAATTCCGTACTAACATCCAGAAAGTCGTGATTCTTGTCCTTCTGAAGAAATGGAAAAAGGGAAAATGCCGGTGCAGGCCCAGTCAAGCGAAGAGCCTGAAAGTGGGGATTTTTCGCAGTCGAACGTTTTCAGGAATGAGACGTTGCAAGACCCAAAGTCAAAGTCCCGGACGAAGAGGGTAGAGCGTGGGCGAGCTCCACCACCACCGGTGAATTACCTGTCCGGGTATAAAGATGGTTCATTTTCTATGAGCCTTACCAAACTGCGGGTAAATGTGGAGAATTGGGCTGATAAAGTTTCGCCCTCTCATCATTTTGGTGCAGCGTACAAATCAAACTTATATTGGTTCTTGTGCCCTCCTGTCCACCTATGCCCAGAACTGGTTGATATCGTTGTCAAATATTACAGACCAGCTACCCGTCAAATTTGCAACTGTAATGGAAAGCCCTTGTTCACGCTCCGCAGAGATACCATCCGACCCGACTTTCGCCCCGGGGTTGCAGTATGACTCCAGCGCAATTATTAAAAGGATAAGTACGAGTGAACAAACGGGACGCTTCACACAAACAAAAAGAATGAGGGATTTCCTCAACTCAGAGCTGAACGCCCCGCTTGCAGTGGACAATGGCCAACCGACCCCATGCCCCTGGAGAAGTTTCAGAATAAATATATTTACACCATCCTGGCGTGGATCCTAGGCTGTGACTCTGACGAACTGGTACGGCCGTACCAGCTAGCGCTGGCAGAATGTCTTCTATGCGGAGAATCTTATGAACCAGCAGCGCAGAAAAGTGGTAAACGTCCAATCTTCTTCGACTGGGCGGACTGGTTAGCATTCGCCATTCACTCCAGCCTGGTGAAATTACAGAAAAATCAGTCAACTGAATTTCGATTCAGTTCCTTCTTGGCTTGGCTTTGTTTATACCACTTGCACCCCCATATGCAGCCTTCTAATTTGAAGAGGGTAAATGAGGAGGGAGAGCCGCAGCCAGTTTATAAGTGGACGGACGACCTATACCGAAAAGGGTCTTATTATCAGTTCAATCTCAACTTTCTGGGCAAGGTCATGGCAGTCTTCAATGACGGAGAGATCCCTCGTCCCCTGCAGCAAATGACAGACTATCTGCTAGACCACAAGCTTGGGGACGTTTTTCGGCTGACGCAGGGGATCGTAGTTAGAATCTACGGATTCAAAGGCAAGCCTCATCTGCTGCCCCTGCGGGTGCACGGGTCATCGGTTTGGAATGGAGGTTGCACGGCGGATGGATTATGTCGAAGAGGAGTTCGGCCAGGGGAAAGAAAAAGGGCCACATTTTTCAATATCCCCTTGCACAGGCGAACGTCGAAATATCGAGAGATAGGACAGCATGTTTATCTCGGCGGGAGCTCTACGACATTGGCCTAATAATGCTGCCGCGGCGCTGGAAATACGACCCATACGGAATAAGGGGGAAATTTACACATGTTTGCCCTCGGGCGGATATAACCGAAGACGGGTGCGATGTAGTCCATGTTGACCTAGGCGGGAAATTGACTTAATGGAAGCTTGGCCTCCGTGGCAGGAATTTTCTTTGCGAGGAGGTATCATATGACCCCAAGCGGAACCCGGATCACAATTTCTCTTCTCCGGGATTCAAGAAACTCATCACCAAGGTAGCAGGCCTTAACTGGTCGAGAGAAAAAATTGTTGAATGCTGGAAGATGAGGTGCCGCACGCAGCACGATAAGTCCGGTAGAAGGAACCTGGCCGTTGATGATGAATTTTCGGCTTTATATGACCAACACGTTGGCAGCTGGCGACCTTTCGCATTCCGAGATTACATTCCCCGAGGTCCGGTTGAGAGCTATAAAGAGGGGTCTTCCTCCGAGTAGTTGTATACTTTCGCAACTGCCAGCGCAGGTCCGGCAGATATCCAAAGGGACCCAATGCAGCCCTTCACCTCTAAAGCAGCGCCCAAAAAGGCGCCAACATCAACAAAGTCAACACCCGGGGTGGCCCCTCAGACACAAAAGGTGCCAGCGCCGTCAGCAATCGGGCAAACAGCGACAAATCTTCTAACAGTCAAACCCCGGTACAAGTTTACCGTGGGAACATCAGCGCCCGTTGCGCCTTCTTTGTCGTCTCCTTCCGAACCAGCCGTTGCATCAGAAGAGAAAAGAAGAGGGAGAGTTGAGAAGGTTAAAAGACCTGGTCAGGCGGTACAGCAATCAGTGGCGGAGCTACAGTCGCGACCAGCGGCTTCAGAAGTAGTTTCTCTAGATAGCCCCGAGCCAACCACGGGAACCAGAACTGAGGACGTCCATCCAGCATCGGCTCAGGCGGAGCCCGCAGGTACGTTCACTGCCCCACTCCCTCAAGTCTCATCGGACCCCACTCCAACTCCATCCCCCGCTCAGTCCGAGCAAGCCGTGGCCGTATCTTCCTCTCAATCTCCACAACCTTCTAGCAGCCACCACTCTTTTGACCAGTTTGCGCAAGATCCCAATGCCTTCCTGCCCTTAAGTCAAACCGCAAACCCTTCGCCTGCAGCTAGTGCCGAGGCTGCACATTCCCCCTTTCACTCATCCCCTCAGCCGCTTGAAACCCTTCCAGCGTCACCCGCTCCACTGTCCGCTCCCCGGTCGCCCTCAAAAGCGGCCACCCCTTCCGAAGTCATCCCTGTTTCTCCTGTTTCCTTGTTCGCAGGGGAAATGCCGCAACAAAACCCTAGGTCGGAGGAACTAGACTTCATGGATGACCTCCAGAACACGAACGATTTACCTCTGGCAACAAGAGCTGTAGAATATTCTTCCTCTTTTCTCCAAAACTGGAAGCGGAGGAGACCTGAGGAGATCGCCGCCTCGGTAAAACGCACCAAGTTTGACTTTGAGAGGAGAGTGCTCATGTCAGAGAAGATAACGCCGAAAGTAAAGAAGCCTCTCCGAGAGATGACCAGGGCGGACTACGAATTTCAGAGGAAGGAGAAAAGCTTTGACGATATCAACCAACAATATGTGATTCATGGGATCCATCGTCAAGCAGATACTCTCCTTGTCAAACATTTGGAGGACCGGGAAGAGGTTTTCAAGCTGCAAGACAAGATAAGGCAGCTTGAGGAGGACTTGGCTAGGTCCACCGAACAGCTGGAATCAGCGCAACAAAAGATAGGCAAATTAGAAGCCCAGCTGGCCGCTTCTCAGCAAGAGGCCGCAACAGAAAAGCAGACCGCCATGGAGCAGATTTCTCGGCTCCAGGAATCTTTGAAACAGGCGCAGTTGCAATCTGCAGAGAAAGCAGCACAAGCGGCGGTCTTTTCAAAAGATAAAGTTAAAGGGATGCGGGCTGATCTGTTGAGGGGATGCACACCCCATGTTTGTAAAGCCATGCCGGTCCTGGATTTTGCATCCAGGATCCAAGAAATTGCTGCCCAGGGAAAGCCTGTAGTAGAGGAGGCCGAACGTCAGGCAAAGCAATGGCTGAACCTGGCTATAAAACTTGAAGAACATGAGCGCAATGGCCTCCGATTTTCTCCTATGTCCCCATTCGCTGCAGAATGGGCGGATGCAAGGGTAACCTTGCATAAATATTTCAAGAAAGCAGAAGAGGTGAGAGCTGCCAGGCAAATGCTGGATGCATTCGAACAAGAAAGAGACATTTGCCTGGCCCCCTTTCGCGCTCTTTACGAACTAGGATGCCCGAGCTATATCGAGAACGGTGAGTTTCTCACTCTCAAGCAGGTAAGAGAGAATTGGCTGGCCTTTGAGAAAGATACAGCAGAAATCGACAGCTGGGCCGAGCCAATTCAGGAAGCTCAGGTTACCCAGATGGTGTCCAAGTGCTGCAAGATCAACTCCTACTTCCAGGAGCTGGGAAAGCGATATCTCACCATCGACCTGCACGTTGTCGCTGCATTCCACGCAGCGTTAGAGGAAATCACCAACCTTCGGCCCTTCCAAGCAGAAATCTGGGATCAGGCCCAAATTATATATGAGCGCATCTGCAAGTCAGAAGCCGATGATGGAGAGCATTCAGATCCGGAAGGAGAATCCGTTGAGGCAACTGCCGGAAGCAAATCTAAAAATGAACGGTTGCCGCAAGAGGAACGGTCGAGAGCGAGCGAGGAGGCAGGAGAAGGAAATTCCTCTGTACCCAATGGATGAAGGCATGGATTCTTTGCGCCGAGCGAGCTCGACACCCCGCGAGCCGCCAGAAATGTTGCCACATTTTGCACGGGGTGCAATGTTTTCAAGTAAGCTGCTCTTATCTTTCCCCTCTTCTCTCTTTCCCTTTCTTCAGTTCTCCCTTTCTCTCTCTTCCCTCCATTTTTATTCTTCCCTCTTTCCCTTAAGCCCTTCAGTCAGATCTCCAAAATGACAGCAGTTACCCTGAAAAAATTCTAAGTGTCAGGGCGAAGTCGGGCTGCGCCCCCTTTCAGGGCGAAGTCGGACTGCGCCCTGATTTTGGGCGAAGTTGGACAGATTACCTTTCAGGGCAAACACGCGTCAAGCAGCATCATCCGACAGGTGTCCAACTTCGAGATCCGTGCCAAAACATGCCGAGCACATGGACAAGCATGGGACGCACTATTTTATACCAGCTGCCACTTTTGAAGATAATTAAAAACCCTACCTGTTTCAGCTACCTGCAGTTCTGCTGTTAGTGGAGTTCTACTCAGCGCACTGACACATATCTGTACAGCCTTCAGGGAGACCATGCTTGCGGGTACAGTTCCGTCCGACAAAGGTCAGCCTGAGCAGCTCCACCGTCGCTCTTGTCAGCCAATGTTTGTCTGGGACCTTGTGCCCATGAATTGTAAACGGGAGGGGATTCAGTCTATAAATATCTTTGACATTCTCATTGTAGGGGGTGGAAGGGGAATGTCTGTTAGGGAATCATTGTAGCTATGCTTTTGGCTCTTTACATAATATATATACACTTGGTGCTGTTCTAACTGCTTTTATTTTGTATGTTGTCTCTCTTTATCATTTCTGTCCCGTCCTTCTGTACTATTGCTTGTTGTTGTCTTGAACTGCGGACTCCGGCATTTGGTAGTCGGGAATTACTGAAATGCACTAATTAGAGGATACATAAGATAAAAGTTAGTTGCGGTTATAGGTTGTGCTTTGTACTAATATTGCTGTTAGTAGTGGTGATGGATGTGTTGCCGTGCTGTTAGTTCCCGTGAGGAATGTCTGCTAGGGAACCATTGTAGCTGTGCTTCTGGTTATTTATGCAAAGCATTTACTTGGCTGTTGGGATCAGTTCTTATGTTTATATGTTATGATAATATTGTCGTTAGTAGTGGTGATTGATGTATTGCCGTACTGTTAGTTCCCCCCACCCAACTCCAATCTTATTTGAATTTCTTTCCGTATTTTTAATCTCTTTCCCTGCACTCTTGTCTGAACTATAAAAACCCCACAGGAAGCCGGCCTTCTCCGGAGATTGGCACGGAAGGCATCCCTTCCTTCCGGCCTTTCAATCTGGTGGGCGAATCTGGGCGCATCAACACAAAATCCTTTCCCCATGGCAGATTCGTAACCAACAGTGACTAGCACATGACTGCAACGTAAATTTCATCACTAACACAAGTGTGAAAGGGTGTGATCAACAATGCATTGGACAAGTCTGACACAAGTATAACTGCAAAGGATTGCATCTGGAAGTGGTTGGAGTTAAAATAGTCAACCAAAACCAACAAAGAGTATATTCGTGACAACGCTCACGAAGCTTAAGCATTGATATCAAAAGACACCTTAGCGTTGAACCTAGACATGTGATTAGTGGAGGGTTGTCAAAGTCAATGAACACCAAAAATGAGGAGCAACCTATGGGTAGTGCTTAGGTAATGCATAACCAAGGGTGATTGTAGGTCCAACACATCCAAAAATGGCTACTGCACGAGGAAGCAAGAGGAAGTGCCCAAAGTTATTTGGATATGGAAAGGAAGACCTTATCCATCACATTAGGCTATGCATAAAATATTTGGAAAGTTTATGGTCTAGACTTTATATGATAAGGCAACTTGGATACAATTGTTTTTTATGACGCTCAAAGCAATAGACTAGAATTTGTAGGCTTTTAAGCCAAACTATCTCAAGTCCCAGCGTAATTAAGCCACAATATCTCAAGTCTAAATATAATTAATCAAGAGTAGAATTAAATATAAGAGCAATCAAAATATATATTGACCAATATAATTATAATAACATTCACTATAATATCAAATATGAATGTAAATGGCCAAAATCAATCATGTAATAACATGAAATATACTTACAATAAAATTGCTCAAAATCTGTATACAAGCTTCAATATTATAAATGTGTGCTATGGTAATCATTTACAGATTGTTTTTCCCATCCATTGTATGGAGATTTGTCTCCATAATATAGACATAGAAAGGTGACTCTTCAATACTTGACTATTGCACTCCTCATATATCCGAGAGTTGCAACCTTTCCTATTCTTGTCCTTTGGCTTCTCATCTTGCCACTTGTAGACAAGATTCTTCATTCTCTACTTGCATGCATAACTCTATGACACTTGCACACTTGTACATGACAATTACACTTATACATGCACTCTAATACATGACACTTGTGCACTTGCTCTCATTACACACTTGCTCAATAACATGCATGACAGTTGTGCATATCCTGCACATTACACACTTAAATGACAGTTGTGCATATCCTGCACATTACACACTTACATAAAGTAGAAATATAAATCACTCTCCTAAAATATAGACTCAAACCCTAATCTATTACAAATTTACATTTGTACTATAAAGGTACCATGGGGGTACATTTGCTTGTACCGAATAATGTAATATTCTCCAACAGAATCTAAAGTTAAAAACTCCATTTACCACGTGTGACAACTCAAGGATTGCCTTTGGAACGGAATTTTGTCTTCTATGTGATATTACAGAAAACTTTATCTTATATAACAAAAGGAAGACTAGGAGATGAAGTCCTACAACTATCACCTGAAAGAATTGACTAACAAAATGGAAATCTAGTTGGCACATGGACTAAAATGCAATAGTTCATGGATGGACTTCTTCTGAGTTTATGAAAGTGGTACTGTTGTCACATTTTGCACAGGGGTGCCATGTTTTTAGTTTCTGAATGTATGCTGCTCTTTTCCCTTCCTTCACCTCATCTTCCCTTTTCTTCATCTCTCCCTTTCTTCCTCTTCCTCGCAGTTTCATTCCCTCTCCTTCTTTCCCCCTTTCTTCCCCCAGTAAAACTTCAGCAGGTGTTCCTTGAAAAATTTCTAAGTGTTGGGGCGACATCCGACTTCGCAGCGAAGTCGGAGTGCGCCCCTCAGTTGGAGCGCAATAGGGAACCCGAAGTGCGCAGCAGGACAGGAAATAATTGAAAATTTGACTAAGTGTCAGGGCGACACCCGACTTCGCAGCGAAGTCGGGGTGCGCCCCTCTTCCTGGGCGCACTAGGGGAACACTGTCAGAAAATCAGCTAAGTGTTGGGGGCGACATCCGACTTCACAGCGAAGTCGGAGTGCGCCCCTCTTCCAGTGCGAAGTCCGAACAGCGAAAGGAGACAAGCACCGGTGCGACACCCGACTTCGCAACGAAGTCGGAGTGCGCCCTTTGACCGGTGCGCAGTTGGATAAAGTCAACTCAGAAAATGCTAAGGCAAGAAGGCCTTCCAACTGCGCTGTCCTCATCCTGCGCCACCCGATAGCGCCCGAATCCTTGGCGAAGTTGGATAAACTGCCTTTCAAGGCAGACACGTGTCACGCATCAGCATCCGACAAGTGTCCATCTTCGGGATTCGAGCCAAGACTTGACCGCACAAGGACAAAGCATGGGCTACACTATCGACGCCATCTGTCAACATTTAATCTGATGCGAAGTGCCATCTGCCGCACCTACCCGCATTCCTGCTGACCGAAGACTTGACTATACGCGCTGCCACGTAGCTGTACCGCCTTCAGGGACACCATGCTGCAAGGACAGTCCGGCCCGACAGAAGTCAGCATCGGCAGCTCCTCAGCCGCTCATGTCAGCTACTGTCTTGTCTGGGACTTTGTGCCCATGAATGTAATCGGGGGGAATTTTGGGCTATAAATACCCACCACGTTTTGATTGTAAGTGGTGGAAGGGGAATATATTGCTAGGGAACAATTGTAGTTGTGCGTTTGCCTCAAATACAGACATATATTTGGCTCTGCTTACTGTCTTTTATCTTGCATGCTGCCTCTCCTTGTCATTTCTGCCTCATGTTTCTTGTGTCATTACTTGCTGTTGTACTGAACTCTGGACTCCAGCATTTGGTGGCCAAGTATTCTTGGAATGCATAGATAGAGGATACATGAGATCGCTAATAGTTGTAGTTTCAATGTATGTTTGTAGATGAATGTTGTTAGTAGTGGTGATTGATTCGTTGTCGTGCTGCTTATTCTCCCCACCCAACTCCAATCACATTTGGAATTCCTTTTTGCACTTTTATCTCTTTCTGCATTTTTATCTCTTTCCCTGCACTCTTATCTAAACAAAACCCCACAGGAAGCCGGCCTTCTCCGGAGATTGGCACGGAAGGCATCCCTTCCTTCCGGCCTTTCAATCTGGTGGGCGAATCTGGGCGCAATAACAACAAATCCTTTCCTCATGGCAGATTCATAACCAACAGGTACAAGCCACACTATACCAGGAAGCCATCAATAGGGCACTCAATATAGAGAGTGAGATTAAGACAGTGGATGGTGATAGTCAAAGCCGATAACTGACAACTTTGATAGCAATGGTAACAAAGAGAGAGTACAAGCATCAATTCAAGCACTAAGAAAGGACATGATGTGCATGATTCATGAGATAAGAGACGACACAAATGATAAAGATAGATGCGAATTCCGAATGAAGGAACACATCGGTGCCAATTGCCCAAGCTGAAGTTACTACAACATATGTGAAGTGCACAATCGCATTGTCAAATTGCACATTTAATGTCAAAAAGGAAGAAGCACCAGACATTGGCCCTACCAAAGGATTCCAACACAAAGCCCAACACATTAAAGGGCAAGGCTAGAACGATGAGTGGCAGTTAACAAAACAATTGCCAAGGAAATAACAATAATTAAAGTGGTGCAAAGAATGTAGACAATCACAAACAATACGATACAATGGGAAAGTCAATTGTCCACTGTCACAAGTGTAGGAGCTAGTTCTGACCAGCTACCAAAGTAAATAATGTACATAGAAAAATAAGTGCAAATGTGCACAAAATGTGATGTAAATGTAATGTAAATTCAAATGTACATGCAAAGGAAATGAAAGTGAAATAAAATGAAATGTCATTTTCGGTAGTTGACATCAAAGATGACGATGTCATGGGTTGATTAATTGAATTTGTAATATGTGCAACAAAGTATAGGTTTAGGCTTATACAAATGAAGGTGGTTGTGATGAGGTGTCGAAGGTGGCAATTGCTATAAACTACCGACCCACAAGCATAAAAGGACCCCCATTCATTTTGTGAAAGTACATTGGATACGTGAGGGTAGACCAGTGCAAACAGAGACGAGTCCATAGTGTGAGAGCATCTGTGTGTAATCTACATATTGCAAAGTGCAGACATTCTATAATGCCATTGTCGTATAGGCAGATATAATGCAATGACATTCTATTCCAATTCCAATTTGTGCATGTGTATGTCTGTGTGATGCCATTCTTGCAATAGTTTGTTAGGTTGTATTGCCAAGTTTTGTGTGTGTAGGGTTGCGGATGGAGTTGCAGTCCAGAAACTGTGCAAGTTGTTGTACAAGTAGTGTTGTCGGAGTGTCATATGAGGGTCGTCACGAAGTGCCATACGAGGAAGGTAGAAGGTGTTGTCATACAAGTCATTGCCAACAAGAGTGGGAGTTGTGAGATTGTCATTCAAACTAGATTGTGACTATGCCATTCAAGTGTTGTTGTACAAACACTTGTCGTATAAGTGAGTGACGAGTTGTCGTTCCAACACTTGCCATGCAAGTGTTTGTCATACAATTGCATATGTCAAGTATGTTTGACCCAGAAAATGACTATATTCTCGGTTGACTACTAAAATCTGTCATTCCAATTGTTCCTCCAACTGTCAAAATACTCACCACCGTGCTACATTTGGGGTGGTTGTCGTCTAAAGTTTGAACCAACACGCGTGAAGTTTGGAGAGGTGGATGACAAATTACTTGTCGTGAGGACGTGGGAGACATAGCCGCAGAAGAAGTCAGGATCAGCCTATGAGAAGAAGTCAGAGAATTGCCCAACAGTGTCGTGTTGAGCAAAACATTGCCAACCAAGAAGTGCAGTCAAGAAGAACAGAACTTGAACAACTAGAGGTGGAACGTGTTTGGAATCCTCAGGTAGAGGATAGTTTCGGTGACGAGAATGAAAGGTGGCATATGTTGTTTTTAACAACAAAGGACGAGGTGCGAGGTGAGGTGCAACAAGCAAACGAAGGGTGGACCAAGGAAGACGTTCACGCAAGTCGAGGCGCCAATGTGGAGAGTGCACAGAGAGATGAGGTTGACCAACTGGTAACACCAGCACAAGAGCGGGGGAGATTGCCAAGAGGTGCGGAGGACAGGAGTCAAGCACAAGGGCAACCGTAGGAGAGTGTGTGGAGACCAAAGCCAACGCTCGTGTATTCGCAAAGGAGGTCGCAAAGCATAGGTGCACTAGTAAGCGGTCGCAGATTGTTTGCTGGTGAGGAAGAAGCACCAAGTGAGGCACCACTAAGTGAGGAAGAGTCAAGAGAAGAGAATCAGCCACCAATGGCAAACATTGCCGCAATGGCAGGCAAATAGAAATGCCCACCATTTCTGGGTGATGGGAAGGAGGACCCAGAATGTCACATTGGAACTTGTGTAACTATATGGCGTGCGAATGGAGTTGATGACGAGGATGCTTGGTTAAGATTATTTCCGGCTACATTGCGAGGAATCGCAATGGATTGGCATCTGAAAAGAGTAAGAACAAATCCCTTCACAAGATGGCAAGATTTAGCTGATGAATTCAAAAAGGAATTCAAGCTATTAAGAGATGATACTGAGATCATTGGGGAAATATATTCCACCAAGCAAAAGAAAGACAAGGATATCAAGTCCTACAATAGGAGACTCAAGGAACTAATTGACAAAATGGAAGTACAACCAACAAACGGTTTGCAAAAGTGGTGGTTCCTTGATGGATTGCTACCAAGATATAAGAAAAAGATGAAGGTAGTACCACCTACCACCTATCAAGAAGCATATGAAAGAGCTCTAAACTTGGAGAGCGAAGCAAAGCAAACAACAACAAGAATAAGTCATTTCAGAAGTGATGATTCTGATAGTGATAGAGATGACTTGCACATAGCAATCCAAGCAATGAAAAAGGACTTTGAAAGAATGATAAACGAAGTGAAGGGAGAAAAGAAGAAAGAAAAGGAGATTTGGTGCTCGGATTGTAAGACGGAAGGGCACACAAATGTTAATTGTCCGAGGAACACTTTTTGTAACATATGTGAAGTCATGGGACATGTGGTTGGAGACTATCCATTCAATTTGAGGAGTGCAAGGCACCAAACAATGACGGTTCAGAAAGAAGAGAAAGAAGAAAAACCTAGCACTTCAAAGAATGGACAAGGGGCGACAAGCGGAGGATATAAGAATAATCATCATGGAGGAAGGCAACCCCAACAAGGTAATCGACAACAAGGTGGACAAAGTCGATTACAATATGACTTGGACGAAAGGCCCATAATTCAATGTAGAAGATGCTAGGAGTGGGGACATTTTGCAAGAAATTGCCAAAACCCACCGATAGGAGGAAGTACCAAAAACAACAATAGTGGACTCATGTGCAGATGGTGCGGACCGGGCAATCATAAGGAGGTGAATTGCCCAAAGAAAGCAAGTTCCAATGGAATGTAGAATGTCAATTTTATTGACATAGAGGAGCCTTTAGTGGACCAACAAAACAAGGACAAACATGTGTTAGCTGTGACAAGGGCTCAAGCAAGGAAGGTCGAGCAATACCCAAATCCTACCAAGGAGAAGGAGAGGTGGCAAGAAGCACATGATTTGATAGAAGAAGAGATGCAAAAGACTAAACAAGAAAGACTCCTCCCAAAGAAAAAGTTGAAGAAGTCGATCACCACAGAAGAAGTACAAGAGGTACAACCATCATCAACAGAGCAATTAGCGGCACAAGTACTTAACACAACAATTGAGGTGAAGGTGTCCAGTTTGCTTGGCGCAATACCTGAACTTTATGCAAAAGTAGGAGAAATGACATGAATGAGAAGAGTTGTGGAGCCATGATGCCATCATGAAGTGCCAAAGATAAGAAGGGATCAATTCATTGATCCAATGGTGTTGATGATCAAAGCTGGGAAGAAACCGGCACTAATTCATATGGAGTTGTTAAATCATAAGTTGACTCAGGTGATCGTGGATGGAGGGTCAAGCATGAACGTGATGCCTGAAAAGACCTAGAGAGATATTGGAGCACCATTTTTGTGGTCTCCAAACTTTCGATTGTATGGTGCAAATCAGTATGGCATTGAAATGAAGGGAGTTCTGACAGCACAAAAAGTGAAGATCGCTAACCAGGAGTTCATCATGGACTTCGTGGTAATTGCCATGCAGAAACCGGCATATGATGCATTGTTGGGGCGAGGATGGCTACACATGGCAAAAGTTAATCATAATTGGGAAAAAGATCGTCTCACATTCAAGAAGGGGCAACACAAATACATGATAAATTTGAAGAATCAGTCCATGAGTCAAGACATTGTGACATCTGATGAATCAGGAAGTTCATCATCGGATGATGATAGTAGACATGAGCCAAATGAAGGAGTGTTGAAACTTCAAGAATGCACAGAAGATGATGAAGATTCAGACAACGGACTTCTCCATTGGCAAATGGAGGATTATGAATTTTTTGTGCCACACTACCTGTGTATTCAAGTAGAAGAGGGAGTTGACCATGATGAAAGAAGAAATATCGTGTACGAGGTCGACGAATCAAGTAAGAAGAAGTCTGCACCAAATGAGGAAGAAAAGGAGAAATGGACATTTCCAAAGAACTTTGTGGAGTACATTGTCGGTGATGCTGTGATTGACGAGAAGCCAACACACCCAATTGATGTAGTGAAAGCAACAAATGAACCTGATACCATTCAATATGAAGGTCCGAAAATGGTTCAGGTAAACCTCGACAAAAAAGACAAAGAGAAGATCATCCATTGTGGAGACGATTGGGATCCAGTGTTGAAAGTTGTCGCTTTCAAAATTTTCATGCAATATAAAGATGTCTTCACATGGACATACAAGGACTTGAAAGGGATTCCACCAAAGTTGTGTGTACATCGAATCTCATTGATTTCAAGTGCATAGCCAGTGAGGAGGAGGCCATACCGAATGAATCCAAAGTATGCAGCTTTGGTGAATGCAGAAATACATAAAATGTTGGATGCGAGCATAATCTTCAAGGTCACGGTAAGTGAGTGGGTGCCACCGATCGTTGTTACCTTGAAGAAGGAGTCAAACCAAATCCACATGTCGTTACAATAAAGGATCCCTTCCCTATCCCATTTACTGATTCGATATTGGAAGAGGTAGCAAGACACGAGATCTATTCATTTTTGGATGGATTCTCAAGCTACAATCAAATCAATATTGTCAAGGAGGACAAGTTGAAGACAACTTTTGTAGTGGAGAATGGGATATATGCATATAACCGGATGTCGTTTGGTTTATGCAATGCTCCAACTACATTCCAGAGGATAATCTTATATATTTTTGAGCAAATGTCCACAGGGAAGTTCAAGGTCTTCCTAGATGATTGGTCGTTGTATGGGAGAAAAGACGAGCATTTGAAGGCATTGGAGGAATGCATGAGGTTGTGTAGGAATGCTCATTTGTCGTTGAATCCCAAGAAGTGCAAATTTTCGGTCCCATATGGGAAGCTATTGGGACATATGTAAAGAAGGATCGAAGACAGACCCTGACAAGATACGAGTCGTAATGAGCATGGAAGAGTCGTATGACGTAAGTTCGTTGACCTTTTTAGGACATGTTGGGCATTACAGGAGGTTCATTAAAACTTTTGCAGAAGTGTCCCATCCATTGGATGCTTTGACATGCAATAATGTTCCTTTTAGGTGGACGAAGGAGCATCACAAGGCCTTTGAAGATTTGAAGGCGATGTTGGTATATTTGCCCATTATGGTGTTTCCAGATTGGGATAAAGAATTTCATGTCCACGTTGACACATCTAATTTTGCAATTCGATGCGAGTTGGCCCAAGAGGGGCAATTTGGGCTGGATCAGCCTATTTATTTTTCAAGTCGGCTATTGTCACGAGCAAAACAGAATTACAGCATGACAGAAACGGAAAGCCTTGGGAATGGTTTACATAGTCCAAAAGTTCAGACAGTATTTGCTTGCTAGATAGACCACCAAGCATTGTTGTACTTGATCAACAAGCTAACAATTCATGAATGAGTTAGCAAGTGGCTTGTTACATTGTAGGAGTTTGTGTTTTGGGTAGCGGTGACACCTAGAAAGAACCATGTGATAGCAGGTCAGTTGTCAAGCATTCACTCAAAGAACTTGCAGGAGTGTTGGACGAGTTTCCAGATGCTCACTTGTTTGCTGTGAGTGTAGTACCATCATGGTACAAGCATATCGAAGAATATTTGTCAAAAGGAGAGCTGCCAAAGGTGACGATAGCAGCAGAAAAGAAACGAATCATCGTCAAATTGGCACCATTCCAATTGATAGCAAGCTTGTTGTACAAAATTGGACATGACAGCATTAAGCAAATATGAGCCATGGATGAGGAAGTGAATGTAGTGCTTAGAGAGGCTCACAAAGGTTTGGAAGGAGGGCACATGGGGGGCCAGATGCAACAACAAGGAAAGTGCTTCTGGCAGGTTTATGGTGGCCCATTCTTTATCGCAATGCTAGGGAGATTATAAAGGCATGTGATACGTGCTAGTGTGCCGAAAAGTCATTGAAGAGGAACTACATGCCATTGTACACATCATAGCCACAGGAATTGTTTGAAAGATGGGGCCTTGATTTTGTTGGACCATTGAAGACAAGCTGAAGGAGAAAATGCAGATATATTATGGTAGCAACAAGATATTTGAGAAAGTGGGTGGAGGCAAGAGCATACCTAATAATTCTACGAGTACGGCACGATTCCTTTATGAGCAAATCATTACAAGGTTCAGCATACCCTTGCAACTGACAAGTGATCAAGGAGGACACTTTGAAATAATTCAAAAGTTGACCACTGAGTTTAAGATTTTGCATTTGTTGTCAAGTCCGTACTATCCAGGGCAAATGGGCAAGTGGATATGACAAACAAGGTCTTGATCTCAATCATCTACAAGACGTGCGGTGTAGAAGGTGTCGCCTGGGAGGAAAGGTTGCCAACAGTTCTGTGGCATATAGAACAACATTCAAGCCGAAACCGAACCACATGATGTTCTAGTTGATGTATGGGAAGGGGGCAGTAGTGTCAGTGGAGTTCCTAGCACCATGTTTGAAAGTGGCGATACAAAACTGTCTAGATCACCAAGAGAGCCTAGAGGAGAGGCTCCTGGCACTTATACACCTGGATGATAAGAGGGTGATGGCTCAATGGGCACCAGAGATTGCCCAACGTTGGAGAAAGCTATGGCATGACAAGCATTTGAGGAAGATGCAGTTGAAACAAGGTGACATGGACTTGAAGTTTAACGGCAAGAGAAAAATCAAGCCAGGGAAATTGAAAACCCTATGGCTTGGGCCTTCTAGGTGATTAAAATGATGGATAATGGTGCAGCGAAGTTGCAAAGGTTGGACAGGACATAGTGTCCTGAGATGGTTTAATAATGCTAGAGGATCTTGAAGCAAGACAAACAAGAAGACAAGAAGTGCTAGATGATCTTGAGCAAAGAAGAGCAAGAAGACAGGAGGTCAATGATATATTGTGGAGAGATATATTTGAAACACCTGTATCTCAAGGAGATGGGAGGAATT
Source organism: Wollemia nobilis (assembly GCA_028583015.1). Classification (NCBI taxonomy): domain Eukaryota; kingdom Viridiplantae; phylum Streptophyta; class Pinopsida; order Araucariales; family Araucariaceae; genus Wollemia; species Wollemia nobilis. Next base: position 2,418,134 of record JAQPPZ010001308.1, on the reverse strand, counting down.
GGAGAATGGACACCAACAATATGTCTTTCATGAGCTTTGATAGAGGAAAGGACGATTCAAGTAGTTCAAGCCCAAATTCACGACTTAGGAAATCAACCAGAAGGAATATACCTCAATCAGTTACCCAAGTAGAGGAAAGAAACAACCAAACAATTATCTCCAAGGAAGGCAAACAAGAAGGTTGGAAGATCCACCAATTAATGAAAATGATGTTGAAGGAGGTCCAAGCAGTTCGCAAGGACTGCTTCCAAACCCAATACTAATACAAGAAAGAGGCAGCTTAGGCAATTTGGGAGGGCCACCAGGTCTTCTCGACCGATTAAGTTTGCCCAGCCAAGGGAGAAGGTTGGTTGGCCTCCCTCCCGATAGTTCAAGGGGAAGGATATTCCATCCAACTACCCCTAGTCTACGTGGTCAACAAGATGTCTTGCAAGGACCATTCTTTGTTTGCGTACAAAACAACCAATGACCACTTGATCATCAGGTTGGCCCATCAAGACCACCTATTGGTCGTCATCCAAAAAAAAGACACCATACAAATAGACAACAAAGAAATCAAAGGAGATCTCAGACAGCCAAGAGGAAGGAATAGGCAGTCCCAAGTCAGGGAGGCCCATTTGGGAGTAGGGAATAAAGATAGAAAATTTGACTAAGAGGGAAAGACCAACATGAAGAAGGTCAAGACGACAAGGTGTTGCATAGGACTACCCAAATGGAATAAGACAAGGTGACCAACAATGACAAGATGATGAAATAAGTGGCAAGACAGCATATCGTACAAGTGCAAGAGGTAGGGAAGGCACTTGTACGACAGATTGTCGTACAAATAGAGAGCCTTACCGTACAAGCGAAGCTTGTACAACAAATGGTCGTACAAATGAAGAAATGGATCGTACAAGAGGGATCAGTCATACAAGTGATGGTACTTGTACGGTAGATTGTTGTACAAACGCACAAATGGAGGATCATCCTACAAATGTACAACTGACAACAGATCAAGGTGCCAGGACAGAAGAGGACAAAATTCGCCATCAACAAAGAGAAAGTAACTCATCGGCAGGAGACGTTGAACGGGAGATTTGCATTGTCATGCAAGTCAGGGTTCGGAGGTAAACTAAGTTTCAAAAATTTGAAAAAAATAAATAAAAAAGCATATGATGTTAGTTACATGCAAGGTGGCGAGGTGGCAGTTAACAAGCAGTTATGCATGGGCGCCAACCACCCCTGCCAACTTATAAATATGTGCATCGGGAAGGCCTTGAGCATTGCATCTTGCTCAGTGCCTAACGGAGAAGGGAAGAAGATGAGTGCATGTATGGAGCTAAAGACGAGTGGATGCAATGCAAAGAAGTGAAGCCCATGAAGCTACCTACATAGGTGCATTACCGACATAGGAGTAGTGTCGACGCAGAAGCTACCAAAGCAAGGAAGGAAAACTATCGATTGGAAAGTTGCGGAGTTGAAAGGACGCGCCCTAAGGAGAAGTTTCTATGGTATCGGAGGAAAGAAGATGGTGCTACAGACTAGGGGAAATGTGCAAGTGTAGAAATTTGCAGAAGTTGAAGGTGTATGTGTAATGTCCCCTTTTTGGAGCGATAAGGGTAATTTAATAATTTATTTTATAGTTGCCCGATATGACTTTATTTTTATTAATAAAGTGCAACTATAAGTGAATTATTGAATTAATGAGGAATTAATGAGTATTTATTCATTAAAGTGAATATTTAATATTTTCTCTCTCCTTCCGGAAAGTTCCCGAGGTTATTATAAAAAAGGGTTTGAGAGAGTCATTTGGATTCATTCTGGATATTGTATTTTTCTCTTCACGAGATTTGTGCCTGTGGCCAAATTTCCACCAGCGGGATGAAAACCCCGAAGGATTTTCCCGATGGACGAAACCCTGGAGGGCAGATCGATTCCACTCAGGGATCGATAGAGTGTTGAAGGTTTGGGCGAGGATGAAAACCCTCGTTCGTGCAGTCTCAGAGGTGGATCCAGGCAGGGTTCACAGGAGAACAAATTCGTGAAGTCTCCTTCGGAGACGAAATTGTAGGACCGAATTTATGGGTATTTGTTTACAAATCATATTGTTCATTTTGATTTAAGGAAGTTGCAAAATTAAGAGAACATTGTATTCGGAGGCATTATCAGGGTTTGCAGTTTGTTTGATCTGAATTACAAAAAAGAGAGTTCAGTTTATTAGCCGCGTATCATCTTACCACCGTCGTATGAGTTAATGTTGGATGCTTGGGCAAAGATATGGGAGTCTAGAAGCTGACATGGGGAGATATTGTGGGCTCCGCCGACCTGGCCTCACACGCCACAAGTATCATCGCACCTTATGAAAGTGTGCCGAAGGCTATAAATCCCAGTGCCGCCGCCGAACTAAGTATATCGGGTTTTCCTTGGAGTTGACCGTGTCTATTGGCCGACACATTTTCAACAGATTACCGTGACAAATCAAAGGTGTTGGCATGGCTAGGAGTTTGCAACGAAATAAAGGAAGAAGGCAACGTAAGAGGGAAATAGGGGTATCGGCCATACAATAGTCACGAAATGCTTGGAGTTGGCGCCATTCAACGCCAATGTGATATCGTGCCTTCCCCAAGCCCTGCGTATATCGGTGAATGATAGACATAAATACCACGTCCTGCACAAAGAGGTTAGAATCAAGCTATTATTACTTCTTATGATTTGTAATACGTGCTGAATTGAATTTACTATCAGTTTGGAGAGATAAATATGAACGCTTGATAAATCTGGTATTTGTAATTGTAAAGTTGTTATGAATGCTTCCTGTTTTCAAAGAAGTCAAAAATATATGATCATTGTTGGTTATCCTTTATGCATGTATGAACTTGTATGAATATATGAGAATTCACTTTGCTGCAAAACAATATTCGAGCAAAAACTCTGCATATCATAACCTGGACAAATACAAACAAATTATCAATACATTTAGAGGTAATAGGAAGTTGGGAAAAAATTGGGCTCTATTCCAACCCGGGATATTACAGTGGTATCAGAGCACAGAGAATCCTGCCAGCCTGCTCGGGTAGTTCGAAGAGTTGATTTTTAGTTGTCTGCATGGCCTCCAAATGTGGAAATGAGTTGGCCAAAAAACTCTGGACTGCAGGTAACAAACTGGGGCATCTATCTCAGTCAAGTGTTGTTGCTCTCGACACTCTGGAAGAGATAGAAGAATGTTTGACCGTGGTGGAACAGTCACCTTCTGTGGTGTGGCAGATAGCATTAACTCCTACAGTAACTTCCTTGGGTCAGGATAGGTGGTTGAAACACATAGATAAGGACGTGAGACTGGCAGTCACCTCTTGTCTCAGTGAAATCACAAGGATTACAGCTCCGGAAACACCCTACAATGATGACATAATGAGGGAGATATTACAGCTGATGATTGATAGCTTTCATGGTTTAGATGACATCAAGAGCCATTCTTTTGGGAAGAGGGTTAGGATTTTGGAATTGATGGCAAAAGTCAGATCATGTGTCCTTTTGATTGATTTAGATTGTAATGATCTTATTCTTCAAATGTTTCATCATTTCATAGCTTCTATCAGTGAGGATCATGAAGAAACTATATCTTCTTGCATGCTAAACATTATGACCCGAATCATTAAGGAAAGTGATGCTATCACCCAACCCATCTTATCTAGGTTAATGGCTGTTTTGAGGCAAGGGCAAATTACTTCTTCAGCCGCACGTAAATTGGTTAATAATGTTTCCAAACAGTGTGAGAAGAAGCTGAAACATCTCTTGGTAAAGGAGGAACATGAGGAAGAAAAGAGATCAAGTGGTTTACAGGTTTCAGGACTACCTCACAGGAGCAAGAATCAGTTGAGAAGAGAACAACGTTGTTTCATTTGCCAAGGTGAGTGGGCACTTGGTCACACATGTGGAATCAACAAAGGGAGTGACTTATTGCAGCCAAGCAAAGTTGAGGATAGCAGGAAGGTTGAGACTTTAGAGCTGGAAAAAGATGCCTTACCTCAAGAGGTGTGCATAACAGAACTCCAAAATGAATCCACCACAGTGCTTGTGTCTTCATCCATTGAGGATTTGTGTAACAATGATGACAGAACAACAACTTTGAATATGCATTTAGAGCAATCCAGTGAGGACTGTGAGACCTTTGACAGCAGGTATGAGGAATCATGTTTGTTTCCTAGCAGCAGTTCTTTAATGCATAATTGTGGCATTCTTGATGAAGTTCTTGGGGACAAAGGATTGAACTTTGGAGACCCCAAATTTGATGAGGAGATCGGTGTTGTTAAGGATGCCTCCTTGATGAAATCAGAATTGGAAAGAATCAACAGGTTGTTGGAAGGAGATTTTTCCAACGAGATTGAGATTATTGCAGATCTAGAAGATGAAGTTGCAGTTGTTGATGAATTTCCTCTTGAGCAGGGTGTTGTCCTAGATGATGAGCCTGCTGAAAGTTTGAGTATAATCATGCCTTCTCTTCAGGAAACTTGCATGGGAAGACAGGAAGACAAAATTGATGAAGATGAAATTAATTCATCTTGTGCATCTACTACTGGAGAAGTGTACAATGGTGGTGAGATCATGAAGTACGCTGATTTAGATGTTGCTAAATCAGCAGCTGATGAGGATATGCATCCATTGGATGATTCTTGGGTTGAGCACGGATCTGTCCTAACTTCAGTGCACGAAATTGGAGAGTGTAGTGTTAAGAGGGTTGCTGATTTTGATCATTGTGCTAAGGATGGCAAATCAGAAACTCTATTGTGTGTTGCTGATCATGATCTAGAACCTGATTCATTACAGGGTTGGAAGGACCAGTTACAGGTTACGGAAGAAAAGGTTGTCCAAACCTTAACTCATTTGGATGGCACACACAAATTTGTTGAATACCTCCCGTGGACAGCTCAACTCGAAGAAAGACAAAAAGGGTTGACAGATGGCTCCTCTATTTCAAGCTTGCAAAATATCAAACATGCCTTGGAGGTAATCAAATCTGATTACTTGCAGTTGCTTTCGGATAGAGACCAAGCCATCCAGTTTGTTGAGACAACTTATCAAGCGCTCACAGGAAAAGAGAAAGTAATTGATGAACTTAACATTGAGTTAAGTTTAGCTCATTTTTCTCTTTTCAAAGCAGGAATTCAGTCACCTGTCACAGCCACATCAAAGAATACAGAATGTGATACAGGAACCATGGTGGTCAGGCAGTTGATTGAGGGAATCAATGAGAGCGGGAGTGATGAAGAATTGCACAGTTGTGATAGTGATTCTTCTACCACTCGAGAGGAACAACAGGAGTATGATTCTGATGATGATGTATCTTCCTTTGCGGACGCACACTTATTTCTCCGTGCTGAGGTTGGTGAATCATCTCCTGACTCATGTGAGGAGAATGATGAGGGTTGTAACCCAGGTGGTTGTTCGGAACTTCCCATGGAACCTGTTGGTGAAGTTCTTATTGACAACATTGTGAGGTATGCTAATCATTTTTGTTTCAGCCCACATACAGATGAATGGACTGTATTTTTGATGACACATAGTAGTGGAACGAAAGGCTGTTATGATGAGTTATATACTTCACTTCGGTGTAAGTTGCCTCCTTCGTCGGAAGGAAAGTCAGATTTTTGCAGGGCTAATTGTCTGCCTCTTCAGGGTGGAAATTATACAGGAACAGAGTTGTGGCCGAACAATATTCCACCTGTAATCAGAATAGTCCAACAGAATTCTTCAGGTTGTGGGAATGTCAGATTTCCCATTTGGCCTTGGAACTTGGGAGTATCGATGCTGAATATGGGGACACTCATTGGTTCAGGGAGCGGTGTTGGTGATAGAATCTGGATTTGGGATCCAGGTGATATATACAATGATATAAATGCAGTTAACATAATATCAAACATTTATGACAGGGATCACCAGCCAGGCATACGGGGGTATAGCAGTGAACCTTGGAGGATTAGGAGACATCAATTCGGTGTTGGTGTTGTTATCATTTTGTATGACGACCATCATTCAGTTCTGACTAATTGTGATTGGTTGAGCAGATTAATCTTTCTGTTGCCCAGGATCGTGTTAGACAGAGTGTTTACAGATGTGGACCTCGCAGAGGTGCTATGGCAGGGGGTCTTTCATGATTTAGATTCCGGCTCTCACAGGTATTGCAGTTTGGATTGTTATCATGGATTCATTTTTGAGTTACTGGTGAGGCGAGTCCAGCTGTGGCACATGGGATTTACAATTATAATCAGAGTGGTGCAACGTCAATGTGGTGGTTCTTTCCTGAGATTGGAATGGGACCTGGGGATCTTACTTGGTTACAGTATTGGATCGCTTCTCAGTATGACAGAGTTTGTCAGAGTTGACAGGTTCAGCGGTATCAGATTGGTGACAAAGCTTGACAGTGTTGCCGGTTTCAGTAATGGCTGTTTGTGGCAGCGTCTCCGCCATGGGGCATTCTTCAGATCCATTTGGGATCTCGGCATACAGGTTCAGATTGCTTGTGGGCAAGCAATCTCCGGGAAGGGAGGACTGTAATGTCCCCTTTTTGGAGTGATAAGGGTAATTTAATAATTTATTTTATAGTTGCCCGATATGACTTTATTTTTATTAATAAAGTGCAACTATAAGTGAATTATTGAATTAATGAGGAATTAATGAGTATTTATTCATTAAAGTGAATATTTAATATTTTCTCTCTCCTTCCGGAAAGTTCCCGAGGTTATTATAAAAAAGGGTTTGAGAGAGTCATTTGGATTCATTCTGGATATTGTATTTTTCTCTTCACGAGATTTGTGCCTGTGGCCAAATTTCCACCAGCGGGACGAAAACCCCGAAGGATTTTCCCGACGGACGAAACCCCGGAGGGCAGATCGATTCCACTCAGGGATCGACAGAGTGTTGAAGGTTTGGGCGAGGACGAAAACCCTCGTTCGTGCAGTCTCAGAGGCGGATCCAGGTAGGGTTCGCAGGAGAACAAATTCGTGAAGTCTCCTTCGGAGACGAAATTGCAGGACCGAATTTATGGGTATTTGTTTACAAATCATATTGTTCATTTTGATTTAAGGAAGTTGCAAAATTAAGAGAACATTGTATTCGGAGGCATTATCAGGGTTTGCAGTTTGTTTGATCTGAATTACAAAAAAGAGAGTTCAGTTTATTAGCCGCGTATCATCTTACCACCGTCGTATGAGTTAATGTTGGATGCTTGGGCAAAGATATGGGAGTCTAGAAGCTGACGTGGGAAGATATTGTGGGCTCCGCCGACCTGGCCTCACACGCCACAAGTATCATCGCACCTTATGAAAGTGTGTCGAAGGCTATAAATCCCAGTGCCACCGCCGAACTAAGTATATCGGGTTTTCCTTGGAGTTGACCGTGTCTATTGGCCGACACATTTCCAACAGATTACCGTGACAAATCAAAGGTGTTGGCATGGCTAGGAGTTTGCAGCGAAATAAAGGAAGAAGGCAGCGTAAGAGGGAAATAGGGGTATCGGCCATACAATAGTCACGAAATGCTTGGAGTTGGCGCCATTCAACGCCAATGTGATATCGTGCCTTCCCCAAGCCCTGCGTATATCGGTGAATGATAGACATAAATACCACGTCCTGCACAAAGAGGTTAGAATCAAGCTATTATTACTTCTTATGATTTGTAATACGTGCTTAATTGAATTTGTTAGAAAATATAGCAAAATTATATGCAAGCAGAAAAACACAATAACGCAAGGAAAAACATTAACAAAGATTTTACGTGGAAAACCTGCAATGTGTAGGAAAAACCACAGGGCAATGGCAACATGATCTTTTATTGATTTCGGCAGAATTACATTCAATCAACATTTACATGCAAGGGGTCATTCCCCTTTTATAGAAAAAACAAACTGTTAGTTTCCTCTCCCAAAGGAAGACTCCAGAAACGGTTTGTTTCCTCTTCCAAAGGAAGAGTCCAAAAAATTGTTCGTTTCCTCTTCCAAAGGAAGACTCCAAAAAACTGTCCGTTTCCTCTCCATAAGCTGCACCACCATGCACCTCTCTGCTGAAGAACATTGGAGATCTAGATATTGACTTCACCTCCTAACATTCTCCCACTTGAAGTCGATATACAGGAATTCTTTGCCTATGTTTTTCCATCCAAGTTCCAATTGCCCAATGATATCCTTATCACATTTTCAGCAAGCCCACAATAGTTCTGCACCACTCAAACTTCTTTGTCTTGATTGGCTTAGTGAGCATATCTGCAAGATTCACTTCAGTGTTGATTTTTTGCAACAAGATCCTACCTCCTTCCACCACATTTCTTATAAAGTGGTACTTAACATCAATGTGTTTCATTGGATCATGGAATGTTGGGTTCTTCACTAGCTGAATAGCACTTTGACTATCACAATGCAACGTAATTTTCCCCTGCATTACCTTGAAGTCACCCAACAATCGCTCTAGCCAAATTGCCTCTTTGCTGGCATGAGTCGCTGCAATATATTATGCTTCAGTGGTTGATAAAGCCACCACAGACTATAACTTATAAGCCCAACTTACAGCTCCACCAGCAAGAGTGAAAGTATATCCTGTAGTGGACTTTCTCCCATCTCTATCTCCACAATAATCAGAATCCACAAAACCTTTAACTTGCAAACTATCTGATCCGTAGTAAATAGCAGCATCTGAAGTGCCTCTTAAATATTTGAATATCCACTTCATCGCATTCCAATGCTCCTTACCAGGATTTGCCATGTATCGGTTGACTACTCCCACTGCTTGGGCAATATCCGGCTCGGTGCTCACCATGGCATACATGAGGCTTCCTACTGCCGATGAATACGGTACACGAGACATGCTTGTCTTCTCTACTTTTGTTCTAGGACACTGGTTGGAAGACAACTTTAAGTGTGAAAGAAGTGGGGTACTAACCGGTTTTGCATTTTGCATATTGAAGCATTGCAGAATCTTTTCTATATATGACTTTTGACTTAACCAGATCTTTCTTCCTTTTTTGTCCTTGTGTATCTTCATCCCTAAAATTTGGTTTGCTGCTCCTAAATCCTTCATTTCAAATTTCCTAGCCAACTGAGCCTTAAGATTAATGATTTTCTTCATGTTGGGGCCTGCAACCAACATATCATCAACATACAACAGCAAAATTATAAAACTGCCATCATTAAACCTCTTATAGTATGCACAATGGTCAGCTTCACTCCTGTTGAAACCTTGGCTCTTCATAAAGCTGTCAAATTTTCTGTACCACATCCTTGGCACCTGTTTCAACCCATACAAATATTCCTTCAGTCTGCAAACCAAATGCTCTTTGCCTCTTTCTTCATAGCCCTCAGGCTGATCCATATAAATCTCCTCCTCAAGATCACCATGCAGGAAAGCAGTCTTTACATCAAGCTGCTCCAGTTCTAAATCTTGTGTTGCTACAAGTGCAAGTAAAACTCTAACAATAGTCATCTTCACAACTGGAGAAAAAATTTCATTAAAGTCTATACCTGATTTTTGCACATGGCCTTTAGCAACCAAGTGAGCTTTATAGCGTTCCAACAACCCATCGTTGTTTTTCTTTACTTTGTAAACCCACTTGTTTCCAACAACCTTTCTTCCAGGTGGGAGATCCACAAATTCCCACGTTTTATTCTTGTGAAGTGCCTCGATTTCCTCGTCCATAGATTTCCTCCACTTTTCTGCATTCTCAGATTCTCTAGCTTCCTGAAATGAACTAGGATCATCATCATCAGTTAACAAAGCAAAAGAGGACTGATAAACATGAAAATACCTTTCCAGACACTTTTGTAGACGTGTAGATCTTCTAACCCAACGATCTGTTGATTGTGGCTCTCGGTCTTGTGACTATTGTGGCTGCTCTACTTGCTATTCTACTTTTTGTTCTGCATGCTGGTCAAAAGATTCAGCATGCTGTTCAAAAATTTCAGTATGCTGATTTTCATTTTCATCTTCGTTCATGTCTACTTCAACTGGTACAACATTAGATGTTTGTTGTATCTCCTTCCTTTGCATGGATTTTTCATCAAAAATAACATCTCGGCTAATAATTACCTTGTGGGCAGTAGGATCCCATAGTCTAGACCCCTTTACTGCATCTCCATAGCCGAGAAAAACACATTTGCTTGACTTCGAGTCAAGTTTGGACCTTTCTTCTTTAGGCACATGGGCAAATGCATCACATCCAAAGGTACGCAAATGAGAGTAATCAAATGGCTTACCACACCAAACCTCCTTTGGAATCTATCCATCCAACGCAGTTGTAGGTGACCTATTAATGAGGTAAACAACTATATTAACAGCCTCTGCCCATAACCTTTTATCCAACATGGATGCGCTGAGCATGCTTCTTGCACATTCCATGATTGTGTGATTCATCTGCTTAGCCACACCATTTTCTTGTGGAGTATATGGTACAGTCTTCTGGTGCTTAATTTCTTCCTGCGTACAAAATTTATCAAATTCCTTAGAGCAATATTCAACCCCATTATCTGACCTAAGACATAAAACAGACTTGCCCAAACTTTTCTCTACTTGAGTTTTGAACTCTTTAAATTTCTGCAAAGCTTCCGACTTCTTCTTCAGAAAATAAACCGACACTCTCCTAGAATAATCATCTATAAAAGTCAGAAATAGATGGCACCATTTAAGGACTGAGTGGGGACTAGTCCAAATATATCCGAATGTATAAGTTGAAGAAAATCAGAACTCTTGTCAGGGCTTGCAGTAAACCGAACCCTCTTTTGTTTACCAAAAATACAGTGCTCACACAAGTCTAAATTGCAAGACTTAATTCCAAAAAGCATACCTCTGTCATTCAGAATTTTCAGACCTTTTTCACTCATATGGCCTAGGCATTGATGCCATAGCATTACTGCATCCTGAACAGAAGTTGTTGCTGCTGCATGGTGTGTCACCGTGTCACCGCATAAACGATATAGGGTCCCATAAGATTCTCTCTTTGCTACTACAATAACACCTCTGGTAATTTTGCAATAGTGACAGAATACCCTAGCTTATCCATCATCTTGATTGAGAGCAAATTCTTCCGCAAATCTGGCACATGTCGTACATCACATAACATCCTTTCTCTACCATTGTCCAGCCTAATCCTTATGTCCCCTCTTCCCACAATTTCTAAAGGGTGATCATCACCCAAGTAGACCTGCCCACCACTATATGGCTGATATTTGTCAAACCAGTCTCTATGAGGAGACATGTGGAAAGATGCACCCGATTCCAAAACCCAAGTATATAAAACAGATCTACTGTTGCTGATACAGAAAGCCTCACATATTGTCGTCTCTCCAGAATTTACTGTACTTGCCTCAGTTGATGGCTGAAATTGCTTTTCACCATTTTTTTTCTTTTTTAAGTGCCAACAATCCTTCTTTGAGTGTCCTAGCTTCCCACAATGCCAGCACTTCCCTTTTATCTTGCGTCCTTTAGACTTAGATCTGGACTATGATCTACTTTGTTGACCTCTCACAACTAGGGCTTCATTGGTTGAGGGTTCCAAAGACGTTTTCCACCTCAACTCTTCTGTCAACAAAGAGGCTACCACATCATCAAAAGTTAGAGCTCCTGATGATGAATTGTCGATGGTCATCCCCAAATGATCCCAAGTCTCCGAGAGGGAACAAAGTAGAGTGATAACTCTATCCTCATCCTCCATCTTCACATTAACTTAAACCAGTTTACAGATAAGGGTATTAAACTCACTCAGGTGATTTGACATAGATGAACCCTCCTTCATCCTTAGGCTGTAAAGCTGTTTTTTCAGAAAAACCTTATTTGTTGCAAATTTCGTCTCATACAACTTTTCAAGCTTCTTCCAAAGGGCTTTCGTGGTCTTTTCTTCAACAACATTGAACAAGACGGAGTCCGCTAGGCATAGACGGATTGTAGAAACTGCCTTCCTATCCAGCGTTGCCCATTTCTCATATTTCATGCTGCTTGGTTTACTCGCGACCCCTTTCAGGGCTAGGGCTTGGTCATTTTGAACCAACAAATCCTCCACCTTCATCTTCCATAGGGCGAAGTTCTTGCCATCAAACTTTTCAATCTCAAACTTGGTTTCACTTCCAATCATTGTTGCAGCTCCCACTCGCACAAAACCCTAGGCTCTGATACCAGATGTTAGAAAACATAGCAAAATTATGTGCAAGCAGAAAAACACAATAACGCAAGGAAAAACAGTAACACGGATTTTACGTGGAAAACCTGCAATGTGCAGGAAAAACCACGGGGCAATGGCAACTTGATATTTTATTGATTTCGGCAGAATTACATTCAATCAACATTTACATGCAAGGGGTCATTCCCCTTTTATAGAAAAAACAAATTGTTAGTTTCCTCTCCCAAAGGAAGACTCCAAAAATTGTTTGTTTCCTCTTCCAAAGGAAGAGTCCAAAAAACTGTTTGTTTCCTCTTCCAAAGGAAGACTCCAAAAAACTGTTTGTTTCCTCTCCCAAAGGAAGACTCCAAAAAACTGTTTGTTTCCTCTCCATAAGCTGCACCACCATGCACCTCTCTGTTGAAGAACATTGGAGATCTGGATATTGACTTCACCTCCTAACAGAATTTACTATCAGTTTGGAGAGATAAATATGAACGTTTGATAAATTTGGTATTTGTAATTGTAAAATTTTTATGAATGCTTCTTGTTTTCAAAGAAGTCAAAAATATATGATCATTGTTGGTTATCCTTTATGCATGTATGAACTTGTATGAATATATGAGAATTCACTTTGCTGCAAAACAATATTCGAGCAAAAACTCTGCATATCATAACCTAGACAAATACAAACAAATTATCAATACATTCAAAGGTAACAGGAAGTTGGGAAAAAATTGAGCTCTATTCCAACCCGGGATATTACAGTATGGAGTCATATAATTGTATGGATGACTGCCGAAGTAAGGAATTGAAGTGCGGATGTGCAAGGGTTTTTGAACTTGTAGGTGTACGAAGCCATACGAATGAGGCATTGGGGCCGGACAGTAGAGAAGACACCAAACCTATGTGCAGAAGAGGGCAAAAGAGTTGTCATATAAGCGGTGGTAGAGGGTCGTACGAGCAGAAGGGTGAACGGCCAAATTGCAGAAAGGACTGCTATATAAGTGAAGTGGGGTCATAAGGCAGTACCGTACAAGTTGGTGCAACTAGTTGGTTGTACAAATGAAAGACAAAAAGAAATTGTCGTACAAGTCAGTGACTGACGGCAGTGCCATACAAGTCATAGTTTGAACTTTGATGGCTGCCATACAAGCAAGAAATTGTGTATGACGGGCTGTATAGGTGCAGCACAAGTATACCATAAGCACAAGTCAGTCTAAGTGTTGGAAGTTGAAAGGATGAAGAAGTGGCCTAATATCAAGGAGAGAATTCATAGGGTAGAACAGCAATAGAGAATGGTTCCCCTTGGCTCAATGTCGCAGTCGGAACCTAATTTTTGTGGAGAAGGCATTGTAGGCGGTAAATCTGCCTCCTAGAAGAAAAAGAAATAAAGTGTGTATAAATTGCAAGTTTTTGACAAGTTTTGTGCAATTTTGACTAAGTTTTGTAAAACAAAATGTAAATGAAATGATGTGTAATTAACACAAAATGCAATTTAGGATTAAATGAAATTAACCGAAATGAGGAAAATAAAAGTGAAATAAAGTAACTTTAGGAATATTAAAGGTGTATGTTATATGACCGTTGCAGGGTGGTGGTTGTGAAGGATACGCTGTCCCAAGAACCGCTTGGAACGGCCTGGACAGGCATTATATAGCCCCCCTTCATTTTTTGAGACATCCATTTTGTTGTGCCTGTCCAAGAATATTGGTATACAGTACAAGACATTATCGTATGCAATTGAAGAGTCACCAAGTTTGTTGGACCTGGTTGAATGTATTGTCTGTGCATGCTATGTTCTGCAGCCATTAGCAATGCAACTCTACTTTGATCACAATTGTGCTTGCATGTGATGGGAATTGAATGCTTTTGTGGTAATAATATGAATTGTGTCACTCTGTGAAATGCATAATGAATAGTGCAGATAGAAATCCATGTTATAGTAGTTCTTTATTGCAGGATTGTAAGAGCACAAGTTGTTACAAGAAACCGTACAATGTGTTGCAGCAGATACACAACAGAAGAATTAAATCAGTCTATGGCGTTGCACATAGCGTATTATCACAAATTGGCATTACTTTGATGGTTACGTTAACCATGCAGTTCATTTGTTGGTAACTGTACAAACATAGTTAAGGCTTATAATGAAATTGTACAGGAAGCATAAATGTGGAATGTGAGTAACATGCGAGTTGTAGACTTTGCTGCAGTTGAAATGGATTGTTATGAGGAGGAATTGTACAAACAATAAATACAAAGAATTTGTTGAACGAAGCATGGTAAACGTTTTGACCCCAATGTACAATTCACAACGTGTTGCAGCGGATATTGTTGTCATTTCTGCAACATTGTGTATATTTTGATGTCCAGTAATTTCTGCTTCCCAGAAACTCTGTCCTTGTTCAAAATGCGTTTTCTATTTCCTGCGTTTTACTATCAGGGTTCTCTTGGCTGCGCCTAAAACACTGTGCAGTTGTTTCTGTTTACTCATCATGCAGGGCTTTCTCTTTTGGGGAACGGGCGTAACTCACACCAGGTCCCTAGGCATAAGTTGGTTTTGAACAAGAAGAGGAGCGCAGGCCCGTTTGGACCATGGCGCACTGAAGACCAACTTCGTAGAAGAGGTGCTGAGTAAGCACAAAGTATTGCGCTCAGATCCTAGAGCGCAGCGCCTTTGCGCCCTGCCTATGGAGCGCAATGCTTTTGCGCCCTTCCTGAGGAGCGTGGGGGACTTTGACTTTTCAAACCTCAGCAGTGATTCCAATGAAAAAACGGCTAAGTATGGCAAAGGTGTTTCGCTCTGTCTCCAAGCACAAAAGCTGTTTCGCTCCAGTTGAGGAGCGCAGGGCCAATTCGGGGTTAAAAGGTGTGCTTCGTCCCTTGACCAGTCAAAGCGCAGCAACAATTGTTGACGAAAAATCCTAAGTGTTAAGAGGCGTTTCGCTCTGTTTGGCCAGTGCAAGGCTATTTCGCTCCTGCTGAGAGCGCTTCTTGCTTTGACTTTTCAAAGCGCAGCGCAGCTCCCAAGGAAAAGATGCCATAGGTGTTTCGCTCCCATCTCCGAGCGCCAAACAGATTCGCACCAAGTATGAGCGCAAGGGTCGTTGACTATTCCACTCTGGCGCTGCTCCCAAGACCCTAAGGCGTTTCGCTCCATATTTCGGCGCAAGGCACATTCGCTCCCATAAAGCAACGCTTTGGCTGTTGACTTGTCAATGCCAGCGCACCTCCCAATGCAGTAGGGCGCTTCGCCCAGTTTCTCATACGCAAAGCCATTTTGGAGTCAGAAGGAGCGCAACGCGCTTTGACTTTTCCACGGCGCAGTCCACGAAAACATAAGAAAATGCTAAATGTGGATTAAGAAAATTTCGCTCCATATATTGAGCACAACGCAGTTTCAGAGCGAGTCTGGGCGCATCGCCTTCTGACTTTTCAACTCTGATGCTAATCCCAAGGCAGCAAGTTGCTTTCGCTGCAGTTTTGGAGTGCAAGGTAGTTTCGGTCCAGGAAACGACGAGATATAGGCAGCGCTTGCATCTAGCACGGGTTCTTTTCCAGCCCCCTTGCCAGAATTTCTCAAAAGTGCTTCCCATCAACGATTCAAGGTGCATCTTTATCCATCCAAGCACAGTCGGTCTGAGACGTTTCCAGACTGGACGTTCCAGGATTTCAAGATCCTATCTTTCACGGAAGCGGTTCCAGCAAGTGAGGAGGCAGTGCCAGCAAGATGAATCTGTCAGAGCATTGAAGAGGTATAGTTGCATTTCGAGGAGTCATCAGTTCTAGCCATGCCTGGTTACTGTTTCATGACTGTAGTTCCTTGTAAATCTTATCTTGGCTGCCACCGCCACATTTTGTAGGTGCGCATTAAATATTTCAAGCGGCAGAATTCTCTATATAAGCCTGCTCTCTTATTGTAAAACGATGGACGTTTGCTAGAAGCTTGTTGTAACTTGAATTCTGCTATCAATACAAAGAATGTCTGGCTCTAACTCTGGACTCCTATTTGTGTGTATGTCTTCTATTGCTTATTTTCTATTAAATTCTCTGTTTTATCTGTAGGCTTGAATTCTAATATCTGGATTTAGCTTCTGATAGTATGTGAAACCTGGAATAGCCTTGGAGATTACGCATATTAGGTGCCTAGTTTTAATTTCTGTTAGTTTTCTGTATTGAGTGCTATTTGATTCGACGTACGGTTAAGTTATCCTCCTGTTAGTTCTTCACCCCCATTCTATCTGGCCTGTGGCCATATTTCCCATTCCTTTCAGTCATTTAATCTCTTTCCTGTTCTCTATCCTCAAATCCCCCCAGTTAGAATAGTAAGGGAACCAACCCATCTCTGGAGATTGGCACGGGAGGCATTTCTTCCTCTCGGCCTCTCAATGTTGGCCGGGTCTAGAACGCTTGAATGATATGTTTCATACCTAAGGCAGATCTCTAACCAACAGTTTTTGGCATGCTCGGTGGGACGCAAATGTTCCACTGCAAAAGTAGTATTAAGAAGTTGATGTTCATCTTATTGCTATCGAATCCGAACATCTGGCGACTCAGTTGAACTCAGACAACTCTGAATCTCGAAGAACAGCTTAAAAGCCCGCCTTCGTGCACACTAGATGGAGAGCTAGAAATACAGAAGAATAAAACGAGTTCTTCGGGCTTGACATCTACGCTCTGGGAGAACATCCTAGAGTGGTCTGCTCGAATATCCCGTTAGACGGGACATCTTCGCAAGAAGCTGTTGTTGCTTCATGGACTCCAACTCCCGACAACACGACAACTAGCTTGCCCCCAAATCCACCGAATTCTCCGGATCATCAGAATCCTCCGGTTCAACCGAACGTTCAACCAAGTGTTCCGAGTGTTCCGACTATTTCGGTTCAGCAAGTTCTACCAACTCCTCCGGCTCAAACAACTCCACCAGCCAAGATGGCGCAACAAGCTACCCCCAGGAAGTTCCCCGCATGGAATCATTCGAGACCGCTTGCTCTGCAGGCTCAGAATCAAGTGTCGCCCGCAGCGTTGAAAGCTCTACCCACATTCAATGGCATAGGAAAGACCGCCTACGAGCACGTCCAATACGTCGCTGCACTGGCGACCATCCACCAAATCACGGCGGAAGACGTCATGGTAAAGCTTCTCGTACTCTCACTTAGAGGTAAGCTCCTCTACTGGTACTGGTCGCTTCCGACCGACACCATCAATTCCTAGGACCAGTTAGCAGAGCAACTGATTAAAGGGTTCAATGAAGTAGCAAACCCATTCTCACTGTTGCATCAGTTCACAACAATCCAAAGGCACCCTCAAGAGAGATAGCTGACTTCAATGTCAGGTTCACTCGAACCTGGCAGAGAGTCACTCCCGGCCTTCGGCCTACCCCAGAGCAAGCGGCCTTCTACTACTTAAGAGCTTTTCATTCGAATATAAGCGTAAGCATCCGGCATGTTAATATCAACACTTTCCCCGCTTCGTATGAGCAGGCCTAAAAAGTTGAAGCTAACTTAGTAGCTAACGGCAAGTTGCCTCCAAAGACGACCCTGCCGATTTACCCGGATTTCTTGCAAAACATGTATCCCAGTGCATCTGCTCCACCTACATCTCCGATGTACCCCACTCAGTCGTGGAACCCCAATCCACAGAATCAAGTGGTACCCACTCCGCAATTTCAGGTACCTACTCCTCAGTATCAAGCGCCTACCACTCCTCAGCTTCTAGCTCCTCCTCAATATCCAGCATTGCCTGCACCGTTCGCACCATTGCCATTACCCGCGCCCGCAACTCAAGAAGTTTTAAATGAGGATCAGGTCAAAGAGTTGCACGATTTGCGTGCATATGTGAAAATGATCGTGAACGAGATGTTCGTGATGAGGCGGAGGTAGAATGATCAAAGCTATCAGCCGAGGAGATTTCCTCTTCCGATCACTAAGGAGCAAGTTGCCCCCATTGATATTACTAATGAGAGGAGCTCGACGGTGTTGGAAAGCGATGAAGCCAGTTCATCCGGTAGAGCTTACTAG